>CM062090.1:11451035-12056035 GCA_031163375.1 Conogethes punctiferalis | reverse complement strand
ACAACTAGTGGTCTATATTTTGTTCAGCACAGTATTCGAACGAGGGATGAAGGGAGCGACCCATCATCTTAATAATGTTATAGTAAATACTGGGGATGTAAGGTCCCATCATCTTTTCACTCCAAGCCAACCTCACCTGCCCGTGGTGCATCCTGCCTAATAACGAACGAGGCGCTGGTCACCGACTGGTGGCGGTATAACCATCACAATTGAAGGCGTAGCCACCAACCGATTCGCTTGGGAATACCATAGACCGATGACGGGCAGCAGCGTCACCGGAGCGAGAAGCTACGCCCTGCGATCGCCAACCCGCCTGCCCAGCGTGGCGATTTTATGGGTATATCCTCCAGATGTCGGCCCTAAGTGGCGAACAACTGGAGAGGCCTATGTTCAGCAGTGAACTGCAATAGACTGATGATGAAGAATTCGAACTTACCTCAACGGCCTAAGCGAAGTGGCGTAAACGTCGTTGCATATAGCGATGACTGGCCTCCGCAGCGGCTGCGACTTGGCCTTCTTTTTACCGCCCTCGGTAGCGGTCGCCGTGCACCATTTGACCAACAACTCTACCGTCGGTAAGGGTGCACCGTCAATTTCGTCTGGAAATGTTAAATGATAGATTTATTTAAAATGATAGTGTTAAACGATAGACTGACTCGATGGCTCATTTGGTAGTGAGCACTGCCCTCTGAGCCAAGGGTCGTGGGTTCGATTCCCGCACAGTACAAACATTTGTATTCATGAACATGCGTGTTTGTATTGGTCTGGGTGTTTTCTATGTATAATATGTATTTATTTACAAAAAAAAAGTATCTAAGTAAGTTTATCAGTTGTCTAGTACCCATAGTACAAGCTTCGGCTTAGTTTGGCGCTAGATGGCGATGAGTGGCCCAGCGTGGCATGTCTTGGGTTATTTTTTTATTTATTATTTATTTAAACTTTATTGAACATAGATTGATACATAGTCAGACTCTCGCAATCCCCTTCTGGACATTAGCCTCTCCAAAAGGGTTATTTCCAGGGTCTTACTACTACTGACATTATATTTAGTCCGTATTTAAGATTATAAGAAAAAGTTTTGTATACGAATTTTTCGTTTGTTCTCAACGAGTCAGCTTCAAACGTGTCACACTGTCACTGTTTCGATTTTTGGTGATTTAAAAAGAATACCTACCGAGTTTTTTGCCGTTTCTTCCTAGTAGAAATCTACTTTCCGAACACGGCGGTAGCTTCTTTTACATTACTTTAATTCACATTTTTACATTACTTGTTGCTAACTTGATTCATAAGTACTTATTTTAAGTCTATGTGTATACAGGTATTTCCATTTCATTTCATTTCTTTTTCGATTAAACAAAAAATAAAAAAAGGTACCGACCATTAAAAAGTGACATTTCTTTTTTTTTCGTATCAATGGCAATCATATAGTGCCCATCCAAAACCTAACGCCCTGAACACCGCTATGGGTCGGTATAAAAGTGACATTAAAAGTCTCCTTGTTGCTCGCTTACCTAAAATAAGACAGTTGGGTCGTTTCTCCGCGTCTATGACAGACCGCATGAGGGTGGCGCTCTGCAGGGCCGTGCGAAACGCCTCCGTACTCCGCTCGTCTGACGCGTTCAGTTCCACAGGCCTGTACCCTGAAATATTTCATCATCATCATCATCATCAGCCTATCACAGTCCACTGCTGGACATAGGCCTCTCCAGTTGTTCGCCACAGGGCAAACATCTGGAGGATATACCCATAATCGCCACGCTGGGCAGGCGGGTTGGGGATCGCAGCGCGTAGCTTCTTGCTCCGGTGACGCTGCTGCCCGTCATCGTCGGTATATCCTCCGGAAGTTTGCCCTAGGTGGCGAACAACTGGAGAGACCTATGTCCAGCAGTGGACTGCAATAGGCTGATGATGATGATGATAGCTGGGTAGGGGGTTTGGCGATCGCAGGGCGTAGCTTTTCGCTCTGGTGACGCTGCTGCCTGTCATCGGCCTGTGGTATTTAGCTACGCCTTTAATTGTGATGGTTATACCGCCACCAGTCGGTTGCCAGCGCCTCGTTGTCCGGCTGGATGCACCAATCGCGTCGTGCGCACGCCATCAAACGTCAATTGATTTATAGATATTTATTTTTTATATAGGTAATAGGTATACATAGTAAACACCCAGATTAATACAGACATGTTCATGAATACAAATGTTAGTACTGTGCGGGAATCGAACCCACGACTCTAGGTTCAGAAGGCAGAGGTCACTACCAAATGAGATAGATAGATATTCTTTATTGCGCACCAAACAAATGACTAAAAAAAAGAATAAAAATTAAAAAAGTCCCAACATCTTACCGGCTATCCTAGCCAACAAATGCGCAAGAGTGGTCTTCCCCACCCCTGGCGGGCCGCACAGCAGCGCCACCTTGTGGTGAGGCCTTCCGTCCTCGTCTACCTCGGGCTCCGCGTCCCGCTTGCCCTTCCACTTGCTGCTCATCTGGAACTGCCCCGTGCGCTTACTGAAGCTGTTCCGCTGTTGAGGTTCTGCGGTCTTCACCTCCTTCTTGAATACCACCTGGAATAAAAAAATCGTTCCTTTTTAATCTGCAATCAGCACCCGAGCGATAGTCTTAAATTTGTAGGCGACATTCCATTCATCACACCATCATCATTATCATCATCAGCCTATCGCAGTCAAGTGATGAACATAGGCCTCTGCAGTTGTTCGCCACTTTGGGCAAGCACCTAGAGGAATTTGTAGGCTCGCTTTTTGAAGGAAGGAAAATCGTATACATTCGAAAAAATCTTAGGTGAAATCCGATTCCAAAAAATCAAGACACGAGGCAGAAAATTGCCTGCAAAATGTTCATCTGAAATGCCGAGCGAAAGAGAAAGATATAGCGAAACAACGGCGGGTCTCTAGTATGTATGAAATACCAACTTTATCCCACAAATGCAGCCAGTGAAGCAAGGCTCTGTTGACAGGCTCCTCGGAGAGCAGATCCAGGTATGAGTGTGGCCGGTACTTCTCCACCCACAGGCTATTCCCAGAGATGTCTGTGTCTATGTCCGGAAGAGCTTCTTGGGACTGTCTAATCTGTTCTTCTTCTTGTTTCTTCTCAAGCTGAAATAGCAATGAAAGCTTTTTTGATGAGACCATTCAAGTATGTAAGCAGATTTATTACAATTAATTACCCCATTTTCCCCCAAGCTCAGACCCCCACATAAAGTTATAATGTATTGCTTTTTAATTAATTTAACAGCACACAGTAATTCCCCTACTCTGTTCTTAGCGCCTGCCTAAACACATGCATTATTCGGGGGAATCCCCGAAAATGCATATCGTTTTGCAGCAAAGACAATATGAGGGTTGCCATATGTGTAAAATACGTGACGATGACGTAATCATCATCTAGACACCCTTACTCCCAATGTCATCCAAAATTAGAAAAGCAAGACAAAATTAAAATATACATCTACTCACAAACCAAAAAGAAACACACATTAAATCACACTAGGTAGATAACATTTCATAACTTGACAATTCCATATACAACTAGCAAACCCGGCGAACTCCGTTTCGCCACCAGATGGCTTCTTTTTTCCTGAAATTTCTTTGCTATAAACCTCACGGATCCCGAGACCTTTCCAACGAATGCAAAACCGTGGAAATCGGTTCGTGCGTTCTGGAGTTGTAGCGTCAGGGAGGAAACCCCAAGGAACTTATTTTTATATAGTAGATGAAGTTTGAACATAGGCTTTAAATAGAGTTTATAAGGCACACTTACAATTTTCCTAGCTTCCTCCCAAGTTTTAGTAAACATAGACTGAAGAGTAGGCTGGTCATCCGTTGCATCCAGGGATTCATCCCAAGCATTTTCAGACATCAGCCTTACATAGATCCTGTCTCCATCAGAGTTTGTTAGAGGCATGAAAGCCCACCTGAGAATTGATACAGTTACCTAAGTTTAATATTCAAATAATCCATGTTGGTATAGGTTCTGTGTAGTGGAATCCACTGATTACATTCTATAAAATGCTTTGTTAGGAAATGTATTTTATGCCTTATATCAGAGGGGTCAAAGTTAGTTACAAGGAGCCATTTTCCACAACTCAATGTCTCAGCTTCTATTTTGTTAAAGGTCATCTAATGAAGTGTCCTTGGCAAAACAGCATCATAATTTTGATATCAACCAAAACACTATACCAGTATTTCATTAGTTGAGTGGCTCAATGACTCATTTGGTAATGATCGCTGCCTCCTGAACCAAGGGTAGTTTGATCCGGAACAAACATTCATGTGATGAACATTTACCTTTATTACACGCAACCCGATCGGTCCAGTAGTTTGGGCTGTGCGTTGATAGATCACTATATCAGTCAGTCACGTTTGAGTTTTATATACTTACATGTTTGTGGTACCTTCATTGTCCTGATATCCATAACACAAGTACTCAAGATTAAAGACGAGTTATTAACGAATTATCTCCCACTGATGGGCCTACCTTAAACAAATACATACCTAGGAATATTCAAAGAAATATTCTCCTTAGCATTGAACACTGGTGTCGCATCAGCCTGCGCCCTAGTCGGTTCCAACAGCATCTGCATCAAGCGTCTGCTCTCCAATATCATATTTATCAATTCGAAATCATTCTCCTCTTCCGTCTTCTGTTTCTTGCTAGGCATCTCCACATTATCGAAATCAATATCACCGATATCGCCAAAGAGATCCTCTGCTGTTCTTTTGTTAGAAGCCACCGGTGCCAGTAACTCTTCAACGGGCTGTAAGCTTTGAGAGAAGGAAATTTGGCTACTGCTAGAATTTTGCTCGGGTTCATGATTATCGGTTATTTTGGGTGTTATTTTGGGACTTGAAAAGTCTAAACTTCTTTTAGCTGGTATCGCCTTCTTTTTTACTACATTTGGTTCTGAAATCAAAATGAATGGTATTTAGTAGCACAATACAGTTAACAAACCAGTTACTTGCCCGTTGTCACAGCAACTTAGGCTTTTCTTTCGCTTTTCATCAGGCATAGGGAAGCCATTATGTTGAGCTACTATAAAAAAAACAATAACTTTTGTAATAAGTGTTTTAAGATTATATGTGTAAAAATTTTGGTTTCCTCAGCATAAAAACTTTGGTATTCTCAGCATTTTTGTACTGGTGATACAAAAATGCTGAGAATACCAAACCACTACACACAGTGTGTCTGCTTAGGGACATAAGCGGAAGACCAGCGTCATGGTGTCTCTTGTCGATGCGACGTATGCTGAGCATTTTGTCTTTTTCAGTGAAATGTTATTAAGAATATTATTGTGTTAGCTTAAGATTTAATGCTTGTCACTGAATAAGCATATTTTCTATCTTCCTTCTTTCTTTCTAATTGTCAATACTACCGAATAAGTCATGAGTAGCATGATGTGATGAATTAGCTGGTTTTCATATGACATAACCATACTAGTAAGTATAGGTGATACTCTTGCTTTATCTGCTACTAGCTGTGCTCGCGACTTCGTCCGCGTGGAATAGTTATTTTTCCCCCGTTTTTTTTTACATTTTCCATTATTTCTCCGCTCCTAATAGTTCCAGCGTGATGTTATATAGCCTAAAGCCTTCCTCGATAAATGGTCTATTCAACACAAAAAGAATTTTTCAATTCGGACCAGTAGTTCCTGAGATTAGCGCGTTCAAACAAACAAACAAACTCTTCAGCTTTATAATATTAGTTAAGATGTCACTTATGTGGAGGCTGCCTCGGATGTTGGAGTTTCTACTATATCTTATGTATTTCCGTATTAGCACAGCATGTCCATTTCCATGATCAAAGATTCTGTTTGTGCCTTTCAAGTAATGGCCATACTTTTCTGCCAATAGTAAAGAGCTGGCCTAACAAAGGTTTTATAGATCAGACTCCTAAGTTAGTATAGTTAAGCTTACTATATTACCTATAGCTTTTTATACTGTTATTATGACAAGAAACTATAAGAGTGTAAAACTATACCAAAATTACAAAACCAAAACAGACAAACACAGATTAAGTAATCGCTTCATAGATAAATGGTCTGTTTCAAAATGTGTTTAATACATATTTACCTAGGTGATCATCTTGTTCATTAAGTAATTCTAGATCATCGGCGTACATAAGTTCATATTCTTCTTCGGGATCTGGATAATCACTCATTGTGAACCGATCGAGCTGTACTTGTACTTTTAAGCTTATAACTGCTTTAGAAATATCTTATCTAATTACGTTGAACGTAAACTTAATTACCTAATGTGCTAAATAATTTAAAAAACTGCGGTAAAAACATTAACATTATTCGGTACAAAACGTAAACATAACCTAAAATATTTTTCGACAATGACAAGTGCCAATTTTTTTTTTTTTTTTTTTTAATAAGAATTTAACGGCCTGGGATCTCTCCATACAGCCAAATCTGTATTTTCTTGTGATTCCTTTATTCTTGTTGTTTATATTTTGTTGTAGTATACATTTCTGTGTCTTTTTAACCCTAGATCACTAACCTTCGTCAAAACGACGACGCGGACTCAAAAAAAGCGGTGTAAATTTTGAGTGCGTCGTCGTACGCATTTCAGATTCCAGCTAATCTCAGTCGACCCACAGCTCGCGCGGGGTACGGGTGTGTTTTTTGTGTAGGGGCCCTGTGTACGCCGTTCGACCCACCATGAGTCGTGAACACATACTTGACATTTGTCACAAATGTATTAATTCTTAGTTTTTTTCTAAACCGTTTCTTTTTTTTGTTGATTTTATTGCTTAATTTTAATATTTTAATATTTTTTCAAGTCTTTGTTTTTTTTTAGTTAATAAGATTTAAGTATTTAAAAAACAAAAATATTCAAAGGAGTATAAACTCTGATCTCAATTAAAAGACTGTCAAAGTAATAAAAATGTGATTTTAGTAATTAAAAAGGTGTAAGCATGTTAACAAAAGGTTATTGAAATAAATACTTAAAACACATATAAATATTTCATCCCATAAATCCTTAGAAGCCTCCCTTTTATACGGCGTAGTCGAAACGACGAAGGTTAGTAATAAGCGTTGTAAAATAAGGTTAGTAATCTAGGGTTAACTATGATGATATTAGTCTGATTGCTTCCAGTAGGTATTCCATTTCATATATTTACAAAGGTGGAGTTTACATAATCAAATATTTCCATATATGTGTCAGTATTTTGCAGAATAGATGGCAGGAGGCGGGGAATGTCTTTAGTTTTATAAACCTTTATTAAGCCATCTATTAGGAGCAGCCTCTGTATGTTGAAGGCAGGACAGTGGAGAATAAGATGTTCTAAGTTAGCTGTTTCTGAGCCACAGTGTTCGCATAGATCAGAGCTGATTAACTTCAGTCTTTTGAGATGAGCTGGATATTTTCCATGACCAAGTCGTAGTCTATTCAAAACACAAATAAATCTTCTAGATGGTGATTCTGGCTTAAAATACCAAGGCTTCGATGGAATATTTTTCTGAATTTCAGCAAACCATTTGCCTTTTTGCTGTTTAGTGTGCTGCCAGTGTGACTCCCAATCTTTATACATTCTGATCTTCAATTCAGCATAATAGTCAGTCATAGGCACAGCAGGTAGAGTAAAGCTCGTATTAAATGGAGGATGTTGTATTTTCAGTAATTTGTCTATAGTTTCATTTCCAGATATTCCTGAATGAGAAGGTACCCACATAAATTCAATATGCTTCTCTCTGTTTTCATGAAGATATTCTCGTATTTTGTTTATATAAATATTATTCTTGTATGAAATTTTAAAATTTTCCAAACATTTTAACACACTTAGTGAATCGGTAACAATTAGAATATGAGTAGCAGCGATATTGCGTATGTATTTTAAAGCCAAATAAATCGCATATGCTTCTGCTGTAAATATCGAAGAATTTCTGTCCAACGGAAAACATCGGCCAAACTTTTCTTGCGAATCATAATAGCCTGCTCTAGTAGTGTCATCTGTCTTGGATCCATCGGTGTATATTGTATAAAAATGTTGCTTATCAATATTTACAAAATGTAAATAGTCCATATTATTTGATACAATTTTACTACATACGCGTGGTTTAGTCACTTGAATATCTAACGTCTTAAAATCCCACCGTTCACCATGGTCTATGCATTCACAGAGATTATTTAGCTCTTTTATATGTTCTCTTTGAAATATACTACAATTCTCATACAAGTATTTTAAACCTATGTTAGACAATACTTTCACATAATATTTTTCAGTCAAATAATTAAGTCTTATTGAAATCGGAGGAATACCCGCTTCTATTTCTAATGAGTTTATAGGCGTAGAACACATAGCTCCAGTAATAATCCTCAAACCTTTATTTTGCAACACTTCAATTCTGCGATATAAATAGTGATTAATGCAATGACCGTAAATTATGATACCATAATCATAGTGGCTTCTTACAATAGCTTTATACACTGAATTAAGTACTTTGGGATCCATACCCCATGAACTACCAGCTAAATATTTCATTATATTGACAGTTTTTTGCATTTTCTGTTCAACCTTTTTAACATGCAAATTAAACTGCAGCTTGGAATCAAAAACTAATCCTAAAACACATTTAAAATCAACTTATTCAATATTTACAGAGCAGTAATTAATGTTTATGTACATGGGATCAAAATCTTTTTTTTTACAAAAAACCATATAAGAACTCTTATGAGGATTGATATCGAGATCAAGATTAATTTTGTAGTAATTATACAGCAAATCTAGAGCAGTATTAAGAGTATGTACAACTTCTGTAATGTTCCTACTACTCGAATATAATATGATATCATCAGCATACTGTAAGAATGACAAATTATTAAGCGAAACGTATTTATGAAAGTAAGATGTGTATAATATAAACATTAGGGGTGATAAAGTAGCACCCTGCATTACTCCTTTAAAAGCTTTCTGAGGTCCATAAAGGTTACGATTGTATTTAATGTAAACACTTCGAGAATAGAAAAAATTGAAAATCCATTCACATATCTTACCAGGAATATTAAAACTGTTTAAAACTTTAACTAAGGTTGACAAGTTCACATTATCAAAAGCACCGCTCACGTCCAAAAACACACTGATTAAGTAACTATTGCTATTAAACGATTGCTGAATGTCGCTGCTAAACTTTACAAGACTATCTACAGTACTTCGACCTTTACGAAAACCAAATTGCTCGTTAGGGAGAATTAGACTTGATTCAACAAACAATTCTAGTCTATTTTTAACCATATTTTCAAAAATTTTACCTATACAAGATGACAAAGAAATCGGTCTGTATGACTCGGCTAACATAGGATCTTTGTCCGGTTTTAAAATTGGTACAACAGCTACTGTCTTCCAGGATTCAGGAATTACATTATAACTCCATAAATTATTAAATATCTTAAGGAGAATGATCTTAGCTGATATATGAAGACGCTTAATTAGAATATATGGAAAATTATCAAGTCCTGGCGTAGTATCTTTTCTACTATTTAAAGACATATTAAATTCTTCTTCAGAAAATGGTAAACAAAGATGAGTATTAATATCATTATTTGTAAAAAAATCAGATAATTGTTCAATATTATCTACTGGTTGACCAGAAGCTGTTTTATCCAAGAGATCCGAAACGAAACTACTGATATTATTACCACTGGAAGTTGATTTGTATTTTTTCCGATTGAAAATTTTAACAAAATTCCAAACATCGCTTATAGGAGGCTTAACCTTTTCTGCTCTAATATGGTTTTCTTCTTTAGAGCCTCCATTTTTTTATACAAAAGGTAATTTTCTACTGTAGGATATTTTCTGTACATATGTAGTGCAAATTTACATTGTCTAACACTATCAGCGCATAGATCATTCCACCACGGAACAGGTTTATAGTATTTGCCACTACTGCTAGTAATCCTATGTATAGGTACACAGTTATTTCTGAGTTCAACAAGCAAATTACAAAACAATTCATATGCAGTCAAAGGATCATTCACATTATTTATTTCTTGAAAACAAGTAGCTGAGTTTATTAAATACTTATTCCAATCCGCTTTTTTATAAATAAATTTTTCATACGGTTCTATAAATTCGTATACATCAGATTCAATATTTAAAGATACTATGGTTGGAAAATGATAACTACCTAAATTATCCTCAGTATAAACCGACCACTCTGCAGAGGGCGCTAAAGAAGGCGAAATGAATGCAATATCAATAGCTGAAGCTTGTTGATTAGGTCGTTGTAAGGTTGTACAATCGCCATTATTTAAAATATACATATTCATCTCTTCTAACATGTCTATCATTTGAATTCCTCTAGGTTTATTGTAAGCTGAGCCGAATGCCGTGTGATGTGCATTAAAATCACCCATCACTAATAACGGAGTAGGTAAAGAAGAAATAACATTATGTAAAAAATGTATGGGAAAACGACCGCCTCTTGGAGGACAGTATGAGCTTAATAACGTTAAATAATTATTACATATTTTAATTTTCACTGCAATATTCTGGACATTATCAGTGCTAGGAGTAGCAACTTCAAAACAATCTAAACTGCATTTACATAGAATGGCAACACCACCATAACCATTGTCACTGTCTCTACGAAATATTTTATAACCTCTAATTCACAGAGTACTTTGTAATATACTGAAATAGAGACCAATCTTGGCTGTCAAAAGAGGTAACAAATACAGCGCCACTCGACGGTAACTTACGGCAACTTTTCGTCAATATACATAATCACAATACAGCGATATAACTACAGCATACTCTGGTCTTGTAATTAATTATAAGTATTATTTCATTAAGGAATGAATGATGAATTTTTGCTATGAATTGCCAACCGCAGGCATATTTTTCTGAATCATTTGTTAACTTAGGCAAATAAACACAAACTAAGATTGGCAAATCATTCAACATTTGAAAAATAAAAGATAAGTGTAAAAACTTAGAAACTTTTATTAACTTTCACATTTTTACACACCACACTTCACTATAAAATTAAAATATTGGTTTCATAATCATATAAGTTCTTAAAATCACATTTTCTTTCGAATGTAGATTAAACTTTCCGCGGATTTCTTGCAATTACAGTTTTCTTGCGGATTTTAGACCCTTGGTCACAAACTTTAGCAATCACATTATAATCTGCTTCTTGTACGACCGTTTTAAAAAATGCTATGAGTTTCAAGTTCTATTAAAAGCACAAACTTTTGAAAACTTGATAAATTAATATTGACTAAAAGGAAAATTTTAAAACACGCCATTTTAAGCTGTGTTGCCAGAAATTTGAATCTATAGTTTACAGTTTAAAATCAGTAAATTCTGAAAATGGAGAACAATACGTTATTTACCCCAATATTCAATAAATTAAGTGTAGTAATATATTATATAAGGAATACATGAAATTAAAGTGAAATATAACTAGCGTTCATCTGGTTTTTTAATTTAAATAAAAGGACCGTAATAAAAAAAAAACTACACAAACTGTACAATATTGTCGAAACGTCGCAACTAAATTATGCTACTGAATTTGAAAGGCAATTTAATCCTTACTATTGTATAGAAAATAGATACCAACTTTAATCAATGAATATAAACTCCACCTAGAATTCAAATATGGAACTAACATGGTATAACCCAGGTAAATTGAAATGATCTAAGTTCTAATGTGTGCATCTAAATATTTGTGTACAATTAAATTTGGTCAGCTGTATTTATGTGATTGCCATACAATTTGTACTAAGATTGTATAGGCTGCTCTAATTCTAATACTATCTGTTGGTCGGAGCCAAGTTTCATTCAATAAACAAACATCAACATTTAATTTGTACAAAAGTTCACTTAAAAATACTGTTTTTAATTTAAGGCTCTGAATATTATGGTGTAAAATCTTTAGCGGACTTTTACTACCCATATTTAGAACCGGTAATATTTTTAATAAAAGTTTCTTTTATCGTTGACGAATTTACAGGCATATCATTTTCCTTTTTGGATAACATAAGTAAGGTGTCAATTAACGCTTTTAACACTGCTTCATTATTTATTATCTCGACGTATAAATCCTTCTCTTTTTTAGAGTTAACTTTATTGTTTTGAGGCAATTGAGAACTCACTGCCTTGCCGTATGTCTGTTGTAGCTTTGGGAAATAAGACCCAAGAGTCTTGTTCATTATTTTACTTCTGTTTTCTTCAATTTTCTGTTGCTTTATGGGGCATTCTTTTGACACGGCAATGTGTTCTCCCTTGCAGTTTATGCAGTGTGGCTTTTCTGTGTTAGTACAATCTCTATATGAATGTGAAAGAGAACATATAGAGCAAACAACATTCTTTTTACAAAATTTGGTAGTGTGGCCGAAGCCCATGCATTTATAACATTGTAAGACTGGTTTTATGTATTGGTGTACAGGGATGATGCAGAGACCATATGTTACCTGTTCTGGCAAAAGATTACCTGCGAAAGTGACTGAAACCGTCTGAAGAGGAACAATTCCCCCTGGCGTCTTTTTGGTGAATCTCCGGACTGACAGAATCTCCTGTGAAGCAATCAACTTGTCAAACAAATGCTTACAACTCAAATCCGTTGGGATATACTTAATGACACCTGTGCATTCTGTAGTTGAAGCAGGGATAAAGGCCTTGATCTCATGTGATGCCAAAAATGAAGTATTTGTGAGCAGAGAATTAGCATTTTTGGGTCTATCGAAAATAATAGCATAACGCTGCGCATTTACTCTTTTTATCTCCTTTACTCCTTTGTTGTATCTACTGAAAATATTGTTTAAATAAATTGGATCTTTGTTACCGAATTTTGTGTTTTCATTTGTACTCTGAATGTATACAGGAAAAGTAGTATCTGGAGAATTGTCTGGGTACCTTCTGGTGTAATTTTGTTTAAAATAAGGAGCAAACTTGCATTGTTCATCCTCATCTGCTGAACTATCCCCGGCAGGAACAGTTTTCCTTTTTTTACCTGGCTTCCCTCCTCCACCTCCACTCTCAGAACTCATCCTTGAGCTCTTGAATGCTAGTTAGATTGATTTACCAACAAATATACTATAATATATATTTAATTAATTTAAAGAAAAATTTATCAAACTTTCCCGCCTGAAAGTTTTTTTTTCACCCCTGAAAGGTCGACAAGTGCCAATAGTCGGTTATGTCAGTTTGACAAATAGGCTTCCAACGTTCAGAAACCAATAAAGTTTCGCTTTATTGGTTTCTGAACGTTTCACGAACGAACGTGAAAAGTTAGCTTTGTAGTGATTTACTTTTTATTATAACTTTCATGTAAAGCAAAGATACATCAACAGTTCTTTTATTTATTAAAGTTTACGCTGCCTTGGTTAAAAAGTGGCTCAAGAGCGCAAAATTTTAAAAAGTCAAGTCCGAACTGATCACTTTTTTATTTAATACTAGCTTTCCGCCCGCGACTTCGTCCGCGTAAAGTTTTTTTTTCCAAAATAAAATTGTGCCTATGTTACTCGTGGATAATGTAGCTTTCGAATGGTGAAAGAATTTTTAAAAACGGTCCAGTAGTTTTTGAGCCTATTCATTACAACCAAACAAACAAAGTTTTCCTCTTTATAATATTAGTGTAGCTGGGTTTGCGCTTGACCGCAATTCATGCAAGCGATATCGCAGTCTACGACAGACGCGCTTTCCCAGCAAAACCGGTTCACTCTCACCTTGAACATCGGAAGTTCGTGCTTTTTTTGGGGAAACTGGCTAGGCGTTCCATAGTTTGTCCGTTAGTACTAGATATGAAAGTAGAGGCGAAACGTGCTGTGCGAGTCTTCTGAACTTGAATTTGGACCACCAACATGTATTTGTAGGATTGACACCAGTCTAGAGTTTAAATCCTACCAAGCAAACATCCATGTGAAATCTCCACGATAACTCTACACAATAGAGTAGGTATGTGTATGTGGTCATTATCTCACAATAAAAAGAACAGCTGGCGGTACTACCTATCAATAATACCTGTATTGATAGCATCTTGACAATAACTTAAAAGCAGATCTATTTTTAATTACATTATGTAAGAGTGTAAACAACTTGCAGACGCGAGACTATGACTAATTAATAATTTATTATTCTTGCGGTAATTGCGGTGTAGGTACCTATCTCATAATCAGTGTAGGTATAAATTTCATCTTCATAGCATCATTTAGCCGCAAGGTGTCCACTGCTGAACATGGCCTATGTTCCTCAAATGCATTCATTCATGATGGCTGGTTGTAACCTATAGAAAATAGTAGGTAACTATAATAATGAAATAAAACTACAAATTGTATATACGAAAGTTTTTTTTTTAATAATTGGGTATATTTACAATAGATTAATTAACAAACGTGAGTTACATGAATAATGTTAGAAGAGGTAATGACCTGTAGGTAGTACCTTCGTAATGCACATTCACACTCAATATCAAAGTAGGTACACTAGGTATAATATCAGATTTCATCGGGACCTGATCTAGATTAATATGGAACGCACTGGAATGTAAGCCTGTTGCGAAAACCTTCCGCTTAAAAAGTTAACAAAAAACCAACTACAAAAAGTAATAACAAGAGATAACGCAACAAATAACTTTCAAAAGCAAACAGTGCTTCATATACTGAAATAGGGAAATAAATAAGTTAGATTTTAAGTTATTATAAGTACAGTAAAGACGGCATCGAAATTGTTATCTAAAATTGAAAGAAATACCTATTAGAATTTAATTTATTGCCTTATTCATCCTAACCATCTTAAATTATGACTTAGATTTATTACAACAATTCACTGGGATAAAATAAATAACAAATAAATAATTATTATGTGTCACGAACACAAAGCTAATTCAATAAACATCACAGACATCTACGTTACCTATTCATAAATGACTGGGAACATTAGTGAGATTCCTTTTATATCATAGATACTTATAACCACGAAACGGATTTCATTCAGAAGGCCGGCCTATCGTAACAGCACTGACGACATGCAAACTATTCTGTTACAGAAACACTTGATTTGGATCGCGTTATCACTGTCTATTTAAGAATTGACTTCATTCTAGATGTCTTCAACTTTATAAGTAGGCATTAAAGAGCTCTTTCACACAGACATTTAAATGAGAAATCGTCACACATTATCCGGCCTTCTGATAGACCTTTTTTTGTATTACACCTCTTCATTAACTCACTTGACAGTTATCTTATCTATGGCACTCGGACCCCAGCCTGAAAACCTTTAGACTTCCGGTAAAAAAAAAATGTACCTAAGTAAAACTTTACTTTCGCCTGCACACAAAAGTTCCATTTTAGAGATGTAAGGACCTATAGGTATGTGCATATCTATTTAAATTTCATTGCGCTTTATACCATCCAATATTGTAGAGTTTACCACGGCATCGATTGCGATCGGTTTAAATACTGACTATCATTTGTCGACCGATTCGGTTAAACGACATAGGTACCTACAATCAGATTTTTTGTTAATTGCATAAATGATGTCCTAAATATTATGTCCTTTGCTATAGAATAATCACATAAGACTTTGAAGCCAGAATAATTTAACATCCAAATCTACAATAGGTAGCTATTATTATATTATGCAGAACTGTTTTTTTGAATAGTTGCCCTAATTAAATTAATTCATCGGGTCACTTGTATTTAAATTAGATAGGTAGAGTAGTAAATTTTTGATTACCTACTACTACCTACCTACTATATTAACCTCGTAAGGCCCAATGTTCTCATGTGATCCAATTCCTATTGTTTCATCTATTGTGTCTGGAAGTCTGGGCCTTACGACTTTAAGAATATTGGCATATTTAAAAATCGAACATGAAACCTCTCATTGTGTAGACTTCTAATGTTTGAATTTTGGTTCTAAGTCCTTATAATCAAAGGACTAACTGTTTAATCATTTGGTTTTTAGGTTTATAAAGAGTACCTATTCCATCATTGTTTTATGTTTATGACTAGAACAGCTCCAAGCGTCAATAACCATTGGGCTTCAAACGTGCTTAAAGCCGAGTGCCATCCAATCCATTTCTCTAAACTATGCTATAGACTTAAACTGTAATATTATTCGATATTACTGTACAAAACGCTTATTCATTCGCAAAATTTGTCCTATTTGTTAATAATATTATTAATTACCAATGCATCAAACATCCCGAGCTTTGAGCCGGCCGTATTACGTACACTTCGAAGAAGGGCATACCGGTGTAAATTTACCTGGATATACGCTTATTGCACCCTCCCGCCTGCCAGACATTTCGCTAATATCATCTAACTATATGGCAATACGATCATTTCACTACAGTTACGAACTCTTATCTTACTAGCTAACCGCTGTTCTATTGGACTAAAATAACGCCGTCGCAACAGCGAGAAAGTAATTTTACCAGACAATTACCTACACATGACAGACACAAAAGTGCAACGTGACTACCAACGAGATACAATAACGTATCGCGGCTTAAACACTCTGCTAACTCAATTATTCAGCCATTCGCTCCGTTTCACCGTCAGTGTACACTGTGTACAGGCATTAAAAGTAGACACTTTAAAAATGCATTTATTGAAGGCTAATGGAGAGTAAATAGCTGAATTTTTGGGTTAGTACACAGACTATAACAGTACAGTAGTACCATGTTAAAGTTACACCGACCTGCGCAAAAGCACAAAAGGCAAATCTTTGGAAGGCCAGCAAAAATCTTAGCCAATCGTGATGCTCTGAGTAAGCGCGCGAAATTTATTCGTTTGCTATTGGTTAATACGTGCGCTTCAGACAGCACGCACACAGTTTTTGATGATTTTAAGTCATGACGTATCGTATTAAAGTATACTCGTATAAGTATTTCATCGGAGTCCTTCTGCGTAAACGAAGTTTGTCGATGCTACTTATAAAATTGGTTCTACTGTACAGTGTACAATGTACATCACTCGATTTAACTCAACAAACGGCGAGAGGTAGTGAACTGCGTTCTCAGCCTACATGTCGTTAAATTTGAATATTCCAACGATTCCTCTCTGATTAATTAACCTTAATATTACTTCTTTGGGTTGAATATCAAATATCAACTGAACTACTACATGGAATTCCTCGTCATCTTATTACTTCCTATCTAAGTAGTTAAGTAATATAACGAAAACTGCAATCCGTGCTTATCATAAATTGCAGATCAATTTCGCTTTTTGATTCTCCCATGCCTCTGGTATTTTTATGCTGACTGCTATATAAGTTCTTGGTCAATCATCAAATCATGATGTGATGTGGCTATTAATTGATGGTCATTGAGCAAGTATATTTCTATATTACGAGTAATCGTCTCTAAAGATTGCATTGCAATTTTTAAGCTGGCTACGTTTTACTTGTAGAAGTAAGTATTGAGACAAAATGAAAATTATTTATTTACTTATTTTACTAAATTCGTTACTAATTATTTTTATTTTAATAGGATTTTTCCGAACACCCCAAACTTACCGTTCGAACAAATGGAAAGTGTGAAAGGTCACAAGGCCGTTTACGTTTAGTAAACTATAGAATTTTAATAGAAGTTCAAGGTTTAGACACTTTAGTACTGATACCTCGTTCGAGTTAATGTTGATATTATTCAAATGAATGAAGCCTGGGTCTTGTACTACTTTTGAACGAAATTGCCCGAGATTAGGTACTTTATAGGTAACTACTTCAACCTATCTAAATTGGATGACCTTGGTCGATGGGGCATTAACAACTGTACGGTTCCCTAAATTACAAAGGATCCGATCCGAATCTTCCCTGGTTTATTACTGGTCTGATTATTTACTGTTGGATATCAAAATGGAACAAAGGTTTTTGGTTATCGAACAATTTCGTTCAGAAATAGTCAAGCTGGTCTCTTTGTAGGTATTCCACGTCCCAGCTATAGAAAGCAGGATGATGTTTTAAAGAATCTACACTTTACCTATCACTAGTTCTGATCACTCCTCACACAATTTCGATGATAAGCTTTCTTTTCTTAAACCTAAGGCTTAGATGGTGATGTTGAACGAAGAAATTCTAACCGACGTTAAGTATTCATAATTTTTTTACGAAAATATTTTTAGAGACTTTTTTTTAATCAAACTAACGAAGTTTACTTACTTAACTCTAGATTCAGAGTTCGTCCGAAATACGGTCTTCTCTATGCAACGCCTATTCTGGACGTTTGAAGAAACGAGTTTATTTGGGTGATTCTCTTGCGTTATTTGCATCAGGATCTAAAGTCTGAGCTACCAAATCGGATTAGGAATCCAAAGAATCACGCTTTGTTATTAGAAAATATTTAAATGAACATGATTTAAATAAGTTTTTCCACTCGTCTAATAACATATTTCTGGATTCTTCTTGATAGATTCAAAAGTCCAGAGAATCACCCGTACCTACTCATATTGAAAACCGCTTAGTCACGATCACTTCAAATTAATAAGATGACGATTGATCAAGCACTTCAGTCATGTAAAGCCGACATCAGACCCTACTGGGGCGGTCAGTCAACGCCAATCTGAGGACCGCGACCTCTGTGTGTCAGGCGGCGGTTATGGCGTGAGGGGGGGTCGGCGCGGGGTGGGGGGGCGCCGGCGGTGGGCTGTCGATCACCCCGCACGCCTTCAACTCTGTGAACACTTCAGTGAAGAAACCTGGTTCGGAGTTGATCCTCAGCATGTTGAAGCTGAGCCTGTCGACTATGAGGAGGCACCGGTCCCAGAACTTGTCCTTGGAGTCTTCGACGAGGAAGGGCTTGAGGGGGTAGGAGATCTCGTTGCCCATGTAGGAGTAGGAGAGGTAGAGGCAGGTGAGGACGACTGCTTGCAGGTCCTGGGGACGCGCGATCCTCTCGCCGTCCACCAGCTCGCGGACCAGCATGTAAACGAAGACTACGTTGGCTGGATTGATGAAGGCCACGTCCTGGAATAATAGAAATAAGAACCTTAAAAACTGTCAAATCTCAGAATACTCGTAAGGGGCAGCACGGATGACAGACTATCCGTGACGCACTGTTTTGCAATTAAGTATATGCAGTAACGCACACGACGCGCAAAAATATGTCGCGGATATTTCACAGACTCAATGCTCACGACGCACACCTTCGATCATTTTGGCGCGCAGACCTAAGTAGACGCTCTTTTTAAATGTCTCAGACACAGACGCTATCGCACAAAAGGTGTGCCGTCTGTGCTGCACCTAAATATCTACAGAGAGAATGATGTTTTGGCTCATGGATGACAGGCGTGAGGGTGACGCCTTCATGCCAAATTTTTAAGTGAAACAAAAATGATCAACCGTTAGGTTTGAATAAGGTTCGGCATTAGTGCTGAAGGCAAAGTGCCTAAAAATTCTTGACGGTTTCTACTTGTGAGTTCTTTAAACCCTTGTACCTATAACTTAATCAATACCTACTTAAGCAGGTAAGTAATGGTTTTTTTATTCAAAAAGTCGGTTGCAAGCAGGTATTGCGACAAGATAATGCTGGGCTTTTTAAGTATGAAGCATACTTCTTCACATTTACAAATGATAATATTTAGATTTTGTACATCATCAGACAACATCATCCTAAAACAGAAACGGTAGACAGAATCGAGTTTGGTTATGTAAATAAGATAACATTAGGCCATGACGTATGGGAACCATTAGATGTTCGAAAGACCATCATTTAACAAGAAAACTTACAGAAAGACAATTCCGAAATACCTAAGTACCTATTTCACGAATATTTTTTATATTTCAATGTCTCATTCGATGTTGAAATTAGAGATAGAATCAGGAGCAATCCTATAGAATATCTAACAAATGTCTACCTAAAACTTCAATACCAAGTTCCCTTTCTGAGTTTATTACGGGCCAAATGGGCAGAAATTACTCAATGGATAAAGGCAATGCTGCCGATTGATCGGTTTCCGGCAAAATTCTTTGGCTAACGAGATTTTTATGTAACTCTACTTAATCAAACAGAGCGAATTCGCTCGAGTAATTTCCGACTGATTAGATTCACCGATTCACCACTTAGCGCAGTTTATCATCTAGAATGGACGATAGAAATATGATTTATCTATATATTAATTATGAGCTTGGTGTTATATTTTTTTTATGACAATGGGGACAAACGGGCCTGATGGCTGAACGCACACAGACACCGCAACACCAGGGGAGTTACAAGTGGGGTACAACGGCGGGCAACGGCGGGCGGTATACCGCCCGACGGCTAATTCCCTAGAGGAGAGACGTCTGATCCCGTCTCTCCTCGACCAAGGTGGGGCCAGTGTTGGCGTCGTTGGTGGCGACGCCTTCCAAAAGGCCAGTGCTTAGGCACATTCGATGGGGCCTTTATGGCCAGGGGGTCTCCCCAATGGCGGGGCTTTTGCCCGATTGGAGTGAGTCGTATCGGACGTGACTTTTGGGCCTAAAGCCAATTCACCCGGACGTGACCCGTAGGAGTTTGTGCAAGGCGCAACGCTGATGTGTTGCATTGCAACAGTCAGCAGACTTTGGAGCCTTCGGGCGCAGGATAACGGTGCATCACCGCGGCTTGGCGGGTCCTTCGGCCACGATTCTCGTGGCCGTCGGATAGATCCTTTATGGATTGATCGCCGGGAAACCTGTTACCCTTCGCAGGAGGGACCAGGGGGCTTGCCTTAATTGGCCGGCCCGCCCAGCGTGGCGAATATGAGTAAAGCCTCCAGGTGTTTGCCCAGAATGGCGAATAGCTGGAGAGGTCTATGTCAGCAGTGGACTGCAATAGGCTGATGAATTATCATCAGATGATGACGGGGAAAAGGAAAGCGTAGAGTTCGGCTACTCAACTCATACCGGCGCGTCCTTGGTATATACCTGCTCGTATTATAATGCAAAGGCTTCATAGGTATAAATTGATATAGACGCGGGGATTAAATAAACCGGAAACCGCGACAATGGTATTATGGGCTTGTTAGTAGGCACAGTCGCTCTAGTAGTAACTATTGTCCATGCTTAGAACCATAGAAGTACCTACAAATATTATTTGCATTATGCTTTTCCTGTAAAAGTTTTCTCTTATAACCAAGAAGAATATCCATACATTTATCTATTGCCAAATATAGCTACTTTTTAATAAAAGATAACGTGTAAGGGGATAATATTATATCTATCTATACTTATAATAAATCTGTAGAGAGGTCAATTCTGTACATAAAATATTTTTTCAAAATAACTATCAGGGGGTGATAAGTGATCGATACTGATACCAAAAATGCAATCAGTAAAATTTTTGTCTGTCTGTCTGTCTGTCTGTCTGTCTGTCTGTCTGTCTGTCTGTATGTTCTTTATAGAAAAAAAAACTACTGAACAGATTTTGACGAAACTTGGTACAATTATTCTTCATACTCCTGGGCAGGTTATAGGATACTTTTCATCACGCTACAATCAATAGGAGCGGAGCAGTGACGGGAAGTGTTGGGAAAACGCGAGAAATTTAAACCTGTATGTTTGAACGCGCATTACGCGAAAACTACTGCATAGAATTGAATGCGGTTTTCACCAATGTATTGCTAGAGGTCTAACTTAAAACTTAGGCACAAGGTATAGATGGGTATTATATGGAAGTCCGTTATTTTTGAAACCCGATATCCACGCGAGCGACGCCGCTGGCACAGCTAGTTTAGTAATAAAAATAAAGACACCCTTAGCCATAATATCAGTTAGCTAGAGCATTTATCTGAAATGAGATCTCGTTCAAAAAGTCTTTGTGGGCGAGTTAGTTTAGCCGTTCGTGTAACAAAGGAATAAATGTAGGATAACGTAATGAAAGGGACAAAGCTTGAAGAGAGAAGAAAGTACTTTCCTAAATAATAATTAAATTGAGAAAATATAGAGACTTTATAAAATATACTTATCAGAAAGAAAAACGATGAAACGATATTATTTTCGTCGTGTTTCGCCTTTCAGTTCCTAGTTCAAATTAAATCTCTGACATTACATGCAAAATCCAATGAAAATATCTACAGAATCTGTCAAACAGGGGGTTGGATTGATTCTCTGTACTACAGATTCAACTATGTCCGATTGTCCATCCGAAAATTATCTAAAAGAACTTGGGTATGTAAAACGATAATAACGCCTAAATTGTATAATGGTGTGCTATAAAGAATATTAATATGACTCACCTAGTCACCTAACTTCAAAATAATCCCTAGAGTTCTAAGAAATTTCTAAGGTTAGAAATTCGAGTTATCAAAGTACTCATTCCAATCGCAAACAGGCTTTTGAGAAACACGGTTTCAAGTCAAATCGAAGGAATGACTGATCGATTGTAATTCTCTAACTCCGGGCATTAATAGAGTTATTCTTTTATACGACTGTCACGTGACACGAAATGCGTCATTAAGCAGCGGCGTAATAATAATTCATGAGTCACGTGAACCGGTACCTAATATTATTGGGAAAGTATGTTTTCTTTAGCTTTCGTGAGAATTCTTAATAGCGTTAATGAAATTACGTTTGGTGTTAACCGCCCTACAAGGTCAAGGGGAAGATCTACTATGTTACAAAATAATTATTATTCAGTTGAAACACTATTACGGAAATTGCATATGTCCCATTAAATTCCAAAGACCTGCAAAACTTAAAGAGTTTGAATTAATTCTTTAGCTCCACGTTGGGCGCCAATCGTATGCTGAAAAGTTATTTACAGACTCTCACAAACAAATAAATACTTTTACAAAAAATACACATCTTCGTCTAAGTGATGGTTGTTTGGAAGGGATCGCTTGATAGCGATAATCCCGTCTAAATTGTACCACAAGATGGCTGTACCTTTTTCTTGCATTTCTTTTTGTAGGTATTTTGTGCAATATAGAATATATCTATACTTCAAACAAACAAGGTGTACCTAGTTACAGCAAAAGTGCGATATGACAATATAGACAATTTATGACATGACAATATGGATTTAAAAATAGCGAGTAACCACTACGTTAAATATTACTCTTTACGATTGTTAACAGAAGAAATATCAAAGTTTTAAATAGAATTCTAAATATACTTGTAGCTATACCTACACTTTTAATATTGTTTTTTTTTTTTGTTTATCTTTGAAGTTTGTTTGTGTGCCTAAAAGCGGTGGCAGGGCGCGTCATTTTAGTTTAGACCATGTAAGTAATAGTACTTAATACTTCCATGGTTTAGACAATCTCTACCCTAATCACATGAATAATAGGAAAAGTTCTAGAACCTATAAATAGCAAAAGCAACACTGCTTTCCACCGTGATAAAAGTTATCGCTGAAACATATCAACAAACTACAGAATAATGTGCTTATAATGTTGTTTGTTTAGTTTTGATGGAGTTGTTCAGCAGAAACGAAAGTTTCTCGCCTTTCCTGAGACCTGCGGGTAAGGTTTAATCAAAAACTATTGCTCTACAAACTAGCACTCCATAAAAATATATCAAACCCCATTAAAGTTTCTTGGGGTATGTCTCGTCTCACTTTTTGAAGTGAATTAATTTAGATTTGTGAGTATACGTGTTTTTAAAATCGAAATCTGATAAATATTTATTTTTGGACTGATCAATAAATTTGTACCTACTTAATGAAAAACAAAAATGGCTCTCAATTATCCAATTTCGTCCTACAGGTATTATAATGCTTGTTTAACTTCCAACGGTACAAGAAAATACTATATTTTAACAGGTAAGTATTTTACTTACAACAAATAATAATGATAAATTGAATTAATCTTAACTAATATTATAAAGCTGAAGAGTTTGTTTGTTTGTTTGTTTGTTTGAACGCGCTAATCTCATGAACTACTGGTCCGAATTGAAAAATTCTTTTTGTGTTGAATAGACCATTTATCGAGGAAGGCTTTAGGCTATATAACATCACGTTGCAACTATTAGGAGCGAAGAAATAATGGAAAATGTAAAAAAAAACGGGGAAAAAATAAGTATTCCACGCGGACGACGTCGCGAGCACAGCTAGTACAATATATACTAACACAGGCTAAAGATAGATTGAAAATTAATGATTGATAGGTCTACCACAGTTAGAATTGTCTCCAAAGTAACTTGCGATGATTAACAAACTTCAGAAGGGAATTTGGCGAAAATAGAACGTAACGCGAATTTAATTTGAACAATCTTTTTCCTCCTCAACCCACGTTAGATAAAAGCCGCAATTAAGTCTCAAGCAAGTCGGGGAAAATCATGAAAAATTGGCTTTTGTTACTTTTTGATTTAAAAACAGGAATATTACTTATCTCTCAATGAGTTTAAGGTACCTATAATATCGTAACTGTGAACTGCTAGAAACAATTGACCATCGAGTAGTTGGTTATGGTTGGTTGGTTGGTTCATTGTACATTTGCTAGTAAACTTATGGTAATTAATTGTACGTTATGCTATAGATAGATACTTATCAAATTGTCATTTAGATAGATAGATACAACATTATTTTTGTACACCACACAGTGACAGACATAAAATAAAAGTGACTTTATTTTATACTATGTAGTGATACCTATTCAGAATATGATCCCGATGACTGGCCCGATGGCTCATTTGGCAGTGACCTCTGCCTTCTGAGCCAAGGGCCGTGGATTAGATCCCCGCACAGTACAAACATTTTTGTTCATGAACATGTCTGATTATATTGGTCTGGGTGTTTACTATGAATACCTAACATGTTTTATTTACATAAAAAAGTATCTAAGTAAGTTTATCAGTTGTCTAGTACTCATAGTACAAGCTTCGGCTTCGTTTGGGGCTAGATGGCGATGTGTGGTCTGGCGTGGCATACATTGTAGGTAAAAGCTACTTATATAGGAAAATTTCAACAATGTGAAATATCTGCACAGTTCAGGCATACTTAATACTCAAAGCCAGTGACACAATTTAGCGTTCATTTGCCTCGGAAAACTTTTAGTAACCAGCGCATGTTAAAAAACACGAAATTCCCAATTTGCGAATCGCTCGGGAGGACTGCACGCAAGCCTAGGGTGTCGCGACCCCAAGGTTCTCCGTCTCTTTCTAAACAAACCCGATTCATGTCTTGTCGGCTAGCCACAGTTAGACTATCGATTTTGCTTTCTGACGTACGTTTTGGCCCAGCTAAGTATATTGAATGGAATCCGTCTTGTTTATACAACGCGATAAAGGATCTATGATTTGCTAAAACATAATTCCTTTATCGAACTCTACAAGTTTGATTTCCAACCACCATATTTATTACCTACTAGTTAGGCAGCTCTACTTAGTATCGCCACGCCATGTTTTAAATGAATTGTTTTTGTAATTTTATATTGTACACAGTCCTAAAAATAACAAATACATAAAATCAGATGCAGTTGTTCGAAAGTTATGGGCGTACATACATTTCCATTTCCAGGTCCATTTTTTTATATAGAACTTTTTGTCTAACAAGACGAAACATTGCGACCAATTCCGGGCACACCATGTTGGGTGCCAAATAACAAAGCAGGCATTTTAAAATTTCGAAGTCACTGATTTCTATTTTCCCGACTTCCATTTAAAGTTCGGCAAAAATACAGCACTGCGTATTTACACTCAGTCAAATACTGCTATAAGTCGATATGTGTAAGGTTTAATATTATTTATCTCCGCATTCTTTTTTCGCTATTTATTTTGTTACTATTACTACTGCATTGTACGAAACTTTGCTGCTTTATGCTATTGCGGTATTTATTTAGTGGTTGGATGCCAGTTTTGGAATTGGCGCCCAACGCGGGGCTGACTTGAAATTTTCATGGAAACCTGTGTGTAGTGTACGTGTCTTAATAATTCATGGGCCTCTTGTCTCGACGTAAGGGACACGCAATTCCTCCCCTAAGCTGTGGCGGCAGAAGTGAAATATTCCGAGTATACGTTGAGAGATTACGCTTTTTGCTCGAGTGAGTCGGAATTTCCTTAAGGGACGCGTGGAAACGCATATTTTTGAGATGTTTATTAATCTTGTCGCGTCTTGATTATCCGTAATTTTAAGCGATATATTTGTAAGGCACATTTTGACGCAGTGTAAGTATAAGTATAACAACAGTTTTACAAATAAAACCTACTGCGTTTACCGACCAGCCTACCAAGCACCCCGACCATGGGAAATTCCTCAAATGAATTTTGACTTTTGAAATGTCATTGGGGGGATCTATTCGGTGAGTCCAGTGGACTTCTGAGGGCTGCGGATGAGGAGGTAGGGTATCCTACCCTAGGTATCATTAAACAATTATAGCTTTTATCCTTCAATTCCACTTGGTTGGGGCTCTGATCTTCCATGATCTGATGCCCATTTTATTCCTACAGTACCTAACCGTTATTTAAAGATGAGAAAATATTTTAGAGCAATGTCAGGCGCCCCCCAAAATATTGCTTAGGCGGCCTCTTAGCTTAGTAGGCTGTTGGTGAAATTGGCACAATATCGGTACAATTACCAAGGAAATACCGTCCAACAGGCATCAGTCTCTCATTGTCGATCCGACAAGGATGTTTTAGCACAAGTGGCCGAAATCAGAACCATCGCCCACCCTCCTACAAAATGTCACTTTTGACGTTGACTTTTGACATTTCTGTTTCACAGTAACGCCCTCACAATGTCACTTGCGTGCCAAAACATTGTCATTGGCAATCTCGCCATTATTAAAATTCACTATCCCACGACCATTCCGGGCAGAACTTGGGTAACGATAGGAAATCTAATAGTTCAACCGAAGCAACGTTATAATTACTTGGAACTCCAATGCTTCTGTCTATGGTTTGAACCATAGAGTGATAGAGACCAAAAGTTGTTTATAATCACTTATGTTTATTCAAAAATCAATCTTATGTAAGTTATGAATGAAATGCCTTATATTTTGAACTGTTTAGAACATTAGAAAAAGTACTGTGTAAAGGGTTAAGTAGTTATGTGAGTCACTGCCAATTTTTCTTTCACACCTAACGACTGACGACGTTAGAACTTTCAAGCAAATTCTCGTAAGCTATAATCATAAATCCAACTTGATTTGAATCAAGGAACAGTCGCAAACACGCAAAGGAAGCATAAAAATGCAGATCGATACCTACTTTGTTTGTTATGCGAAGCCCTATGTAGATATCTCGGTATGAATAATTTAATTTTCAATATTGTGAAACGGATTCTCTTGCCATCTCTCTTCTTTATTATGTTTTTCTTTTTATAGTCCGATGTCCAGTTGACGCAAATATCGATTCGTGGATGCGGCAAAATAGCAACCGTTGTTATTTTCACGACAACCACAGAAACATTATGTAGGTACCCATCTGTTTATGTACCAATGATAAAAGATGTCTGAGATTAATCAATGATCAGGTGAGATGTCATTGTAGTTAGTTACAATTTGTTGTTTAAAAACTAAATGGCCAGTAGTTATCTACGCTATAAAACGAGCAAGGACATTATTTATTAGCTTAATGCGACAACGTCCAACAGAATTAACTCTCTGGAACACTCAGGGCCACTGCAGGCGTGTCACGGACGCGTCTCAATAATGCACCGCAGACCTGTGTGCTACAGAGGGCGCCACCGGCGAGTGTTTAGTGTTTACCTGCCATCCCTGCAGCAGGAGCGAGCGGTCCACCGTCCGCAGCCACATGACCGCGTCTCCCGCCTGGAAGTCGCGAAGCCGGTGGCATCTTGCGTGCAGGAACATGCCGAGGCACTTGAGCAGCTCCGACGTCGACGCCTGGATGACGGTCTTGCGCGGCGCCACCGCCGGCCCCACCGCGCTCGTCGGCAGCTTCTCCGCATAGCACACGTTGTTGTTCAGAGCGTTCGCCCTCACGACGTCCGACGGCGGCAGCGGCGCCGGCACCGCCGCCCGCGCGTACACCCCTCCCACGCTCACATTCTTATTCCTATCCAACGGCGCGTTGTCCGTCAGCGGCGCCCGGAACGTCGCAACGCTCTTGCTCTTGCATTCCAACTTCTTCTTATTGTTGTTGGCTGTAGAAAACCGCTTCCAGGACAGCGCGTTTATGAATAGGGAGTGTTTTTTTAAGTTCTTCTCGAGGGCGGTCTTCTCGGAGATGATTTTGGCGGCGTCGTCGAGGGTGGCGCGGCGCTCGTCGCGGGGCAGGTCGCGGTTCTCGCGGTTCTTGGCGTTGTTGAGGCGCTCGTAGGAGTAGGCGAGCGCGGCGCGGTCGGGCGGCGGGGCGGCGGCGGCCGGCCGCCGCTCGCGCGGGCTGAAGCTCAGCACGGTGCCCATTCGGCCCGCGCGCGTGCAGCCGCTAAGTCCCATGCATGACGTGCGCGGCCTGCGGAGGCGGCCACCCGTTTGGGCTCGATAGCGCCACGCACGCGCCCCGCAGCCCTATCGACCGCGGCGCGCGCACTCAGCTGATCCCCGCCCGCAGCACCCCTCCGCCCCGGTAAACAAACCTTCGCGAACCTCACTAAATCGGTTTATTAATTTCAATTAAGACTGGCCACCGCTTAATCGATACGTTGATCACTTCGCGACCGCCTGACCGTACTCGCGAGATGAGACTCGCGACATTACATAACAATGCGGCTGTTATCGAATACGAATCGAGTTACCTTCGATTGACGATCTCCCGCGAATGTAGGTTGGCTCCCTTGTCGACCTGACCTGAATACAATTTTCATTAAAACACCGTCGCTATAATAAAAAGCTTCCGCGGTTTCAAGCTTAAAAGCTTTCTGGTAGTGACTTTTAATCCCGTGGTTCGGCACACATTTCCTCTCTATTATGCGGGCTAAGTAAACATGATAAAACGCAACATTTTCCCGTCATGTTATTAGGTGTAGGTTAAACTAATTAATATCTCTTCTTTAACAAATGCAAATCGGTACAAATCTCCTAAACTAATTAAAAATGTTATTATAAACATTGTACAAAAAGCTTATCTAGCTTACTGCCGCATAGGTATTCTCTGCCAGTCAACCATTGGGCCAAGCAGAATATACGTCGAAGGATGCTATGAGTATCTTCATAAAGCTTGGCTCGCTTGGTTCGTGAATTATATAAAACTGACAGTTGACAGTCATGTGATTATTCTTGCATTACACCATGTTTTAAAGAAGGGGGTGCATTAGACACCGTCACGACGAATCCGGGGGGAGTTGAAGTGGTGTGTCAGTGTGCAGCAAGTTGCAGGGACACGGGTAACGCCGAAGCCTTGGCCAGCCGCAAATGACAAGTGGCCGGCACTCCTGGTCCAGAGAGAGCAAGTACCTCCTACCCCTACCTACGGAGCGAGAGAATGCTCCCCGGGAGGACTTCATGTAACGGTGTGGCTGTACCCACCAAACCGTTATGCCTCATTGAGTAGACCTCGCCCCCGCGCTCACCACTCGGGGCACGAAGGAGATGCTCAGAGGGTGTAGGTACAATCCTTGCATTACACCAAACGAAACATACTTAACCCACCCATGCTTAATGAGTAAGAACTCCGCACTTACCAAAGTTTTAATTAAAGGGTTCATTTGACAAATGATACACTAATTGGGGCTAACTACGAGTAAAAGGGTTTGTTTCTAACATTTCTGACATTCTACAAACTTTGTATTCAGCGATAATTGAAAGATAGTGGCTCTCTAAATTTTAATTTAATTACTATAATATTGAAGTGGTAATAGTACCTACCTATTGAAGTGATAGTTATTGTATAGTAGAGCAGCTTTAGAGTAGGGATGTAATGAAGCGACCTATCATCAGTTCGCACCAAGCCACCCTCACCTGCCCGTGGTGCATCCTGCCGAATAACCAATGAGGTTCTCCATCTCGATTGTAGGCGTAGCTATACCACAAGCCGATGACGGGCAGCAGCGTCATCGGAGCGAGAAGCTATGCCTTGCGATCGCCTACCCGTTTGCCCAGCGTGGCGATTATGGGTAAACCCTCCAGAAGCTTGCCCAAAGCGGCGAACTACTGGAAACGCATATGTCCAGCCGTGGACTGTTATGATGAAGATGATGATATATTATTTAGTATAGGGCTTCCCTCGCCTAATCGTAAGCGAAATAGAAGCCCAAGTAACCAAATCATGGACGCTCATGTGGCTAGTTGGACGTTAAGTGACGCTTTTCTAATCAACGTTCGGCCTAGTCATTCAATTAAATGTCGTCATTCAATGAACGCACTAGCCATTCAATTGACTATAAGAATAGCAGATTCGACTAGATGACTGCGACTTCTCAATATTTTAGCACTGTAGAATTTTCGCAATAGATTTATTTAATATCGGATACAAATTGAAAATCTTCTCTTAGGGAGTGAATTTCAACTTTTCTTTTAAGTTTAAGTTTTGTAAAGCACAGCATAAGGTGCTTAGGTACTCTACAACGCGATACGGCGAGGGTACCTGAGTACTCTCGTTCGGACCTAGATTCCCCCGTGCAGGGGTAGACGCAGAATTGCAGACTCCCTCGTTTCCGCTCCGTCGATTTGAGTGAAAGAGCAGTCGTTATTACAACTATGTACCTATGCCGCTATCTACATATTTATACAAAACTAGCGACCCGATGCGCCTTCCTTCTGTATCTTATACCTACCGCTTTTTCGCTGCAGAAGAACCATGTTCGTAAAGGTATATTCTAAACTAGCTGTGCTCGCGACTTCGCCCGCGTGGAATATTTATTTTATCCCCGTTTCTTTTTACATTTTTCATTATTTCTTCGCTCCTAATAGTTGCAGCGTGATGTTATATAGCCTAAAGCCTTCCTCGATAAATGGTCTATTCAACACAAAAAGAATTTTTCAATTCGGACCAGTAGTTCCTGAGATTAGCGCGTTCAAACAAACAAACTCTTCAGCTTTATAATATTAGTTAAGATAAATTGTTATCGAAATCAGTTTAATTGTTCACGAGCTATGCACTTACTCGTAGCAACACATTTGGCGATTCCATTTTATATTATAGAAGACTAGAGCTCCGCCTGCGCTTCGCTTCGGGTATTTCAAATAAACATTTCATTGGGTAGCATTATTGGCGTTCTGTGAGCATCTCTAATCTTTTCTAGTAATAAATGTAGCTTATGTTACTCAGGGTGAATGTAGTTTTCCAATGGTGTAAGAATTTTTAATCTATGGTCGAAGTCAGATCGGAAGCTTCAGACATCAGGTATATTACTACTGACTAGCGGAGATAGCATTACAACGTTGTCCAAACCGTGCAAGAAGTATAACTTTGTAGCGAAATTATTATGATCTATATACATTGGTTCCATTAACGATACCTAAAAAAAATTGAATTAAGATCTTTCTGTATAAATGCATTTCTCCGGGATAGAAAAAAAAAGTCGTAGCTTGAATGAAAGTGTTCCAGCTAAGTATTTAAACGTAATTGGGACTGTGGGGTTCGGAGGCCAAATCTCTTGTAAAAGAGATTTCATCTAAACTGGTCCAGGCTTCGGTCGACCTCAGAGCTGGCTCGTACCTCGCTCAGCGCACCTCGCTAGCAATTCAGCGAGATAACGCAGCCAGCTCCCTGGTGTCACTGCTGCCACAGGGTCCTAGAAGATAGGGTTTTAGAAGATATTTAATGTTTGTACAAAAGTACTTGAATAATCTGTTTAATGTGTCTGACGTCAGCATCTCAACGAAGACGATCATAAAACCGCCAGACAAATTTCGTCACGTCGAGACTATGTTCAAGATATAACGACAATTGCCGAGACGACAAAGAATTGACGATATTATACGGGTACCTATGAGAGATGTAAAAACGTTGCGGAAGATTTGTCGTTTATAAAATAAAAAGTAAATAAAAATAACCCAAGACATGCCACGCTGGGCCACACAGCGCCACCTAGCCCCAAACTAAGCTGAAGCTTGTACTATGGGTACTAGACAACTAATAAACATACTTAGATACATTTTATAATATTTATACGTAGAGTATAACAGAAATAATACCAAAAAGTCTATTTTTTATAGAAGAAAAGAAGACCCTACTCACCAGCAGAAACACGACCAGGAGGTCATTTGGCTGCGGTATTCTATAGGTGGAGGTCCTTCTCCGGACGGGCAGCTCAATACGAGCGAAGATTCGCTATGCCCTACCTCTCTTCTGGTTGTTACAAGTAGGTACAGAAGTGATACTTATCACACGGAAACTTTTTTAACGTCCGTTAAAAAAGCGTTCAGATAATAATATAACAATGCCTTTTCGCGTTTTAAAAGTGCTATCGTATGAATCATCATCCTAGCCCTTTTTCCCGGTTGTCACAGGGTCGGCTTCCCAAACTGAGAGATTTGGCGAGGGTTGAGCGACTGCCATCAGACCTCCGCAACACTTAGGGTAAGCTATACCCATTCCCAGTTTAGGCGTCAGAGGTATCATCATCTCTGATATGATGTAACGACTGCTATCTGAGTTGGTAAAGATAGCACCCGGGACCAACAGCTTAACGTGCCTTCCGAAGCACGGAGGAAATCGGTGTCAAATTTTGGTCACCTATCATCGGATTGACCGCGCCAATGGTTGCACAACGTTGCGATCATTGTTAAGCGAACAAGACCGCGGCGCCACCGAGCTCCTCCTATTGTATGAATAATATAGCTATTTGGACGCCATCTATATGGTGACAATGATGCCAACTAGACAGGACATTTCCGAAAGCTCTTCTTATGAAAAAAAAATTTCAAATCGGTCCACAATTATTATTCTCGTGACAAACATACATACAACAAAAAATATCAGTCCATTTGAGAACCTCCTCCTTCTTTTGAACTCGGTTAAAAAGTACTGTTTACCAAAATTCTGAAAAAAAAAACGAACTAAGTATAGATAAGTTTTTTTTCTATGTTGACATTGGAATCAAAGGGAGGCGTTCACGCGAGGCCGCACTAATGTGCTTAGACGAAGCCGTGTAGTGCACTAAGCGTTACACCCGTGTTCTCTCGCGAGCGCACTGGTCGCGTGATACACAAGGACTGTCACACTACTCCGGCGTGATAGGGTAGCCACATGAAAATATATCTCGATGGCTGGCGATCCTCGACTGTACCTACGTTTTATGAGGAACTTCTTGCCTCGCGCCGCGGTTTTGTGGAACCAACTTCCTGCGACAGTCTTTCCGAACTATGACTTGGGAACCTTCAAGAAACGAGCGTATTCATATTTATCGAGCGAAGATTCGCCATGCTCTTCAGCCGGCAGTGCGGTTACCACTGACCAGTTACTTGCCCGTTGTCACAGCGACTTGGGCTTCTCTGTCGCTTTCCATCAGGCGTAGAGAAGCCATTATGTCGAGCTTTTATAAAAAAAAAAACTTAAAATGATGTAACGCTTGAGTGTGTGTTGGTGTGACCGTAATTATATACTTAAAAGTACACGAATACCTACGGTGATGGTGTATTTCTATGTCAATACACAGTAATAGGGATGTAAGGGAGCGACCTATCGCCTTTTCGCTCCAAGCCATCCTCACCTGCCCGTGGTGCATCCTGCCGAACAACAAACGAGGCTCTGGCAAACCGACTGGTGGCGGTAAAACCATCACGATTGAAGGCGTAGCTAAATACTACAGGCCGTTGACGGGCAGCAGCGTCACCGGAGCAAGAAGCTACGCCCTGCGATCGCCAACCCGCCTGCCCAGCGTGGCGATTATGGGTATATCCTCCAGAAGTTTGCCCTAGTTGGCGAACAACTGGAGAGGCCTATGTCCAGCAGTGGACTGCAATAGGCTGATGATGATGATGATGATGATGATGACAGAGTAATAATGTATTTTTTGCGGTTAACACAACGTCGCACCAATTGACTCACCATATTATTCAATAGTTACATTTACATAATCCAATCGAACAACTTCATCCACTCATTGCTCAGTCACAAGCATCTTCATTAACCTTCACGTCTCGCGCGCAACCGTCCATCGGAATTACCGTACGAGCGAAGTACCAAAGCGATTAGATCCAGACAGATTGCTCCACGCACTAGGGAGAGGGTGAAAAGGGGATTGAGTGATTGCACAGCCCGCTTCAGGCGAGAAGAGACGCTAATACAATGTTGGTAAGGTTCAAAAGTGGATGAGTCTGTCAGCACGTGATAGATTTGTGAAATAACAGCGGGGTCAACGCCCTGTAGGTGGTTAGTTTAATAAACAGAAACCTATGACTCTTAATCACTTGACTTTTGCATAGATGTGCTGCGATTTTTTGAGTTACATTTAGGTATATGCAAAACCGCAGTATTTTCCTCAATTTTATCCTACATAGTATAAAACAAAGTAGCTTTTGGTGTTTCTTCCTCTATGCACAGATCTTTAAAGGTACGAAACGGATTTTGATACGGTTTTTTTTTAAATACATATGTATTAGAGTGATTTCAGAGGGAGGTTTATAGGTACAACACATGCATGTTCCGTGTGCGTTTACTTCCATTTTGCACATGCATGTTATAGTAGAAAAATCTGAAATACCCGAACCGAAGCAAGAGTGGGTCGCTAGTAATATTATGAATGTTAAAGTAACTGTCTGATCTGCTACGTTTTATTACCAAAAAGGAGAGAGGAAAACCTGTCCGGTAGGTATAAATAAATAAGTAGATATGTTAAATTAATTAGCCTATATAACTAAAAAGGCTACAGTTTTCATTGGGGGAGGCTTAGGTCCAGCAGTAAGTAAACATTTGCAGGCCGATGATGGCAATGATGATATTTTCATAACGATATTTAAAAAAATACAATGACAAGCTTTTCAACAAACTAATATGTATCACTAATAAGTAGGTATACCCGTAATTCCTAGGTATATATCACCCTGACCCATTTTCGCCACCCCTACAAATATAAAGCTAAAAGCATAAAAGATATTAGATTGAACAATGACTTTATCTAGACTGCATTAAAGTTTCATGTTCCGCGTCAATAATGCATCGAGCTGAATATTTAAGCTTGCACTCGCTAATTCCGTAATTAACCTATTAAAACTGGCGAAATTAGTTTGGTTCAGAGGCAATAAAAGCTGCCTCTGAAACAGCGGTCGCGGGTTCGTAAAGTTTGAAAAGTATTCTGATTATTCTTCTTCTTTACTACTTACAATCTTCACCCGCTAATTGAATTACTATTACAGACTAAAGAAAAGGATCTGCTTGCTAAGGTTCCAGTTGGATCTGGGCAGTCGTGACCCGGCAGCCGCGATTCACTGTCGCTTCTGTGCCACACCCCCTTGCATCGGTAACTATCGCATACAACTCCCTACGAAGCGGTGCGACGCGACCACGGTCGGCTGCAGGGCCGCGGTTCCAGGTCGCGACTGCCCAGATCCGACTGGCACCTTTAAATTGTTGCCATTGCCCATTGACGGCAACGTCGCGGTTCGTAGCGCTTGCCATGCCAATTTTCTACAAGTTGGGTCTGCTTTACCGCTGTTTTCGTACCTATCGAACCAGTTCTGAATGGCCGGCCCCGGTGGGTGTCTAAAAGGGCACGGTTTGCAATCTCTACTGGGCGTTTGGCCAGGTTGCGGTACATGCGATACACGCTTGGTCTCCAGGGACACAGAGTCTCTGATCTACAAAAAGCTTCTAAATTTTATAGCGTGAGCGCAGAAAGCACCACAGAATTTGTTTCATCTTTTTAAACTTCTTGTAGCAAATCTCGTAGGCTCGTAGCAGCCGTAGCAGGGGCTACGGGCGATATGAAACAATCGTTTTTTTGTATCGAACGTACATGTTATTAGTAGGCCCCTGGGTACTACGGGTACTGGATAATATATTACGTAATATATGGATCTTATAGGATATGTTGAATAAAAAATAACAAATACAATGTTTAATTTTTATATTTTCATAGTTATACTGGCAGTCGCAATACATTGTAATACCAAATATCAACATTTTGCATACATAAACAACATGTACCTACTGTCGGAGACAAATATTCAACACACTCTGTACTAACAATAAAGAGAGTCGTATCAATAAAATGTACTTTTGTTTTAAAATATTAAATGCCTTGGAACTATATTAGCCACACATCCTCATACAAAGACTGAATACTATTTTATCGGACAAAACTAGAGATTTGAGGACAATAAAAGAAATAAATTATAAAAATTCATTATCAGGTTAGTCAATATTTCATTTTGAACTGTACACATTTTAATCAACTTCAATTAAATGTGTCATAGATAAAAAAATATTAAAACATGTCAGCATTAAAATAATCTGTGACCAATATCAACTTTCATACAGCAGTCGTTAGAATATAAACAAGATGTTTAAATACAATAATATCTTAAGTATCTACAAGTAGGTACTCTTCTCAAATCGATAGACAATAGATAGTCCTCATAATTTGAGATTGCACAATATTGATACTCTTAGCAATACCGATTAGAAGAAAAATATCAAAATTCTCTTCTATAACAATGGCACTTGCTTTCTTATAACAATAATAGAGTAAAAATACTAAGCACCTATTAGGTATAGTGTGCGTCAAACGCCTTAAAATTAATTATATTTACATAAAAATCCTTTGCCACATTTTTTGTAACATCAACATAGCACAGCACATCCATTCCATTAAAAATTGAATTTATTTTTTCTTTTTACTTTTTGGTTTTATATTTTTTTTTTATAATTTGTAGGGGTGTGGCAAGGATAGCGTTTAAAACGCGGTTCAGTCGCGCCGTAGAGCTAATTCTAAGTCTAATTCTGTCGGAACCCAAATAAACTCATTTCTTCAACTTCTTCTTCTTCCCGTAGTAAGTAATGTTATATTTGGACCTCCCCAACTACCGAACAAATGCCGTTGTGTACATAAGTAATCACTTACTATTATTATGTAAACCATTAATAAGTTATTTCATTGAATTGTAAATTTGAACAAGTATAAAAAATCTAATGTAACAAAAACTAAGTAGGTTTTACTATTTTTACCTAATTCATTACTCTTTGAACTTGGCCTATAAATTAATTCGTTGGCAATTTCTATTTATATGTATGAATGCGTGAGTACCTACAAAAAATGATACAAAAACTATCACATATCGCACACAGCATTTGTTTTAGTGTGTACAAACATACTTATAAGATTATCAAACTCACATAGAGAAAATTAAACACGTGAAATCTGAGAGCGAAAGACATACCTAAGTACTGACTTCCTCAAGATTACTTTTGAAACCTTGCTATCGTGTACGTATCAACACTTATTAAGCCAAGACTACTACACAAGTCAAAACATTTTTGTCAGTTCAAAGACAAAAAAATAAGATTGTGGTTCTGTGGCTGTCAAGCGCAGATTATAAGCTGAACCTTCTGTTGTCAACAATACGAGTATAACAGCTGATAAACCGTACAGCCTACAAAGATCTTTTGGCGCATGAGTGTAAAAGAAAATTGAAAATGGGCGCGGTCGCCAGTTCTCTGGAACTTGGCTGGCACGCTCCCGCGTATCTACATCCAAGTCTTCAGTATGTCAAAGTGAGATTTTTTGTTTGACGCTGTGCTCTCCACTAGAGTGCACGGCCATAAAATACCAAAAAAAATAAGATTTTGTATGAGGACAGTTTCAACCGCGCCCTATAAAATTCTTTGTAGGTCTGTAGAAAGAATACTCAGATGACTCTTGACTTCCAACGTGCCTTCAACATCTCTTGCATTCATTTGCAACCTCTAAATCTAACTAAAAACTTACAACTAATTTTTAGAGATCCATACTGAACGTCTCCTGTGATTCGTCGAAGGAGATCGAATTTGAGCGAGTATTCTTCTGAACTGGAGAAGTTTGAGTGTGGGGGACGGAACCAGGGTTCTTCAGCAGGGCAGCTGGCAAAGAACACTTCGGTGGGGTCTGTGAGATGGGGGACTGACGGAGTGACATCATGAAAGACCTCTCGTAGACGATTCTGGTGCCTGGAAAAGAAGAAAAGGTATTTTAAGGAATGTTGTTCATTAAAATACAGTGCCTACATGATCTTGAATAGCTAATTACGAGTGTATTTAGAAAAATACCCATAATTTTTTCAATAAGTCCAAAATTTATGATGATAATTTTAGTACTTTTTAATTTGTTCTATAATACCATAGGCGAAACGAGAGCATGTTTCTAATAAATAATAATAAATTAATATTTAGCATCAGTAACCTCCCACGTGCTATTTAATATAAACAAACTCTGCCGGAGTTAGCTAGACCGTTTTCCCGGCACATCTTACCGGAATTCGTTTGCGAAATTCCCCGCCCACTCGCTATAAAAATAACGTCATAAAAATGGTCGAAAGTTGTATGTTAAAAACAATGGCAACTTGCCCGGTTGCGGAACAGGCGCAAACAACTAGTTGTGGCCATTAGGGTCACTGGCCCAAATACTTCACGGTTCATTGCTTACCGACGCGGTACTCTAAACAATACTGACATTTTAATCTCTCCGACTATTAGCAGCTACCACGGAGCGACATAATTGTTAGTAGTTCAGACTAGCTCGATGGCTCATTTGGTAAGGGTCGTGGGTTCGATTCCCGCACAGTACAAACATTTGTGTTCATTATCATATCTGTTTGTATCGGTCTAGGAGTTTACTATGTATAATATGTACTATTTATTTACGAAAACAAAAGTATCTAAGTAAGTTTATCAGTTGTCTAGTACCCATAGTACAAGCTTTGGCTTAGTTAGGGGCTAGATGGCGATGTGTGCGTGACATGTCTTGGCATGTAACTAGATACAGGAACAAGAAAGGCAGACTAGATAAACAGTGTGTTATTAAAATAATAGTCACAGCTTATTGTTTTATCCAAACAAGAGAATTTGATTACGCAACAGTTCAATGGACATAACTACACGTGTTGACAACATATGCAGTTATAATGCACACGTGTCGTGCTCTTATGCATTAATTCATCCGACACATATGGTAATATGACCTCTCATCTCATACATAAGTGTTGAATTGTTGATACACTCCTGGAAGACGAGATGCAAGAATCCCGTTTCATAAACGGTTTTTTTTTTTCTATAGATAGATAGATATTCTTTATTGCGCTTGCGCTTGCTTGACTTAAAAACTATTTAGACGGCCTTATCGCAATATTCTTGTATAAGCAATATTTTGCCTTTCGGACGCCTCATGGTAAGCCTAAGCTCCTCCTTTTTAAATAAAGCATTAAACATATTACAGTACGTACAAGTATCTAAGTACTATTTGTGGAGTAACATGATGACCATTAGTAGTGAACGCTACGTCTGACAAAGTGCTCGTGGGTTCGATCCCCGTACAGTACAAACATTTGTGTGAATGTATATGTCTGTTTGTATTGGTCTGGATGTTTGCTATGTATAATATGTAATAAGTAAGTTCTAAAAAAGTATTATCCTAGCTAGGAAGACACTTCATTCATAAACCAAACCACTATTTCAAATAGCAGTTCTACAATACCTAATTAATTTGAGAAAAGTTTGAATGACATCGAGTACTTAAACCTATTATTTAAAGTAGTACCCATTTAATTACATTCATTAACCTTGAACATGAATTAGTCGTAGTATTGCGTCTAAACTTGGATACAACACTGCATACATAACACGTTTAGTCATAAAACAGAAGGTTAATTTCATTTGTGTATTTTCTTCAAGAGTATATAGGTAAGTATATTTACATAACTTAATAGGTACATGTATGTTATTGTAAAACAATGGTATGTACCTAAAATTCTATGAATAATTTTACAAAACAAAAACCCACTCTGAGTATATTTTGCGTTTTATTAATATGCGCGAAAACGAAAATTCGGTATTAAACTTCGGTGTAGACCCTCTGTCCGGTTACAGGAATCAAAGGACTCACGAGGAAGTATTGTAACTTTGTCAAAGGAATCTTTATCAAATGTTCTAAATTGGCAGAAATTGACCTAGTATGGACACCGGTTATCATTAATTCATTAGTGAAAAAAAGATAAGAGTATTTTGACAGATTTGGCTTACATAGTTTGTTAATGTTATTACCTAATGCTATTTGTAAAACGAAGGAACTGTAGGATTTTTATAACCTGCGATTTTCAACCTACAAATATAGGATACGGATTACGTATTTAATTAAAATTTGCTTATGTATCCGTGTATAAGTATTGTGTATAAATAAATTTATATCTATTTATAGTGGGAATTTCATCATAGCACAAACAAGTGCGATCGTTTGATATTTAAAAAGAAATAAAAACGCAGACCAATCAACAAGACCACGTGAACCTATTAACGACAAACCGACCTCGCTCCGCAGGAACAAATGTCAAACGATTCTCGTATTTTCGCCTCGACCATTGCTGTTTATTATTCCGGCCATGTGGCAGTGACATAACGTGTGCGCCGGCGCACCGTATATAAGATAACGACTGTCAAACTGTTTTAAACCTTATCACCTAATGTTAAATCACTTTTTTGAAGTCGACACGGAAAGTTTGCTCATGCTATCATACTTATTCTTATCGTTATGTAAAGATACTCGCTTAAAACTGTTAAACGTGTGATCGGGTCACGTACGGAAAATAGGTACGAATTTAATTTTAACAAACTTCGATTCCTGCTTTATCTTGTAAAAATAATGATTTGTTTACCACCACCTCTTGATTAAAGTGCTAATGAACAAAAATATCTTAATTAAGCATTTCCGTTTCATAATAATTTACATAAAATATTCCAGGCTCTTTACAAGATTTTAGTTTGTAATCGTAGCTCAACAGCTCTTCTGTTCTGACCAAGTAGCATTTTAAACGTTTAAAAACTTGAATCATATTCCAATTCGATCCACATTTACATGCTAAGATTAGTTTGTAGGTAGTCGTACGCATTTAACTTTTCACACTTCTTGCGTATATGATAAAGTAACACAGGTGAATCCTATGCATGTATATCACCCTAAGTAAATTTTCCCATTATGACGGATTTTTTTAAAATAACATAAGGCAATGGCTCACACAGCGTTATCTACTTAGTGCCAAACCAAGCAAAAGCTTGTGCTATGGGTACCTACTAGACAAACTTTTAAACTTACTTGGATACATTTTTTTGTAAATATATACCTGTAATACACATCAAAGGTATGTATTTACAGGCCAAGATCAATACAAACAGACATGTTCATCACACAAATTCCCGGAGCTTGTGATCGCAGATACATATATCTACCAAAAGCTTATTACTGAAATATTTACCATCCGCAGAACTGCTAGATTGGCTTAACTAATTCTAAAACACTTTTATGGTAATACCAACGCTATACAAATAACCTTGAGCCAAAAACGGAGTCCAAACCGCAGTCTAAACAGTCAGTTATAACATTTCGCGCGCAGTTTCTCGTCGAGTTAAGCCCATACGCACATAAAAGGTCATTGTATCGTCTAAATATAACATATCCGTGGACGGTGAGTGGACAGTTATTAACTTCATGAGGTTAGCAATATTAGACCTAAGGGGATAATTGAGTGGAACCACTTAGAACCGGTTTAGACCAGAGGCATGCCTTGTCACAACATCGCCATGTCAGTAGGCCTACTCTGAAGTGTGCTATTGAAGTTTCGGGACGTCACGAAGCTATTCAGAAAACTAACAGCAAATAGTTTACTTCCTAAGGTTTACTGCCCTGCAGGCTTGTACAGCATCATACACAAACTTCTATACAAAAGTCTACCTATTAACGAACGAAATGCAGGGTTTTTTTATAATATAGCATAGTGGGTTCCTTTTGTCTGTTCCTAGTCTTAAGTGAAGAAGCACGCTTCTTCACGCTTTGTTTACGGGAGTGTTAGTTGTAACCTGTTAAAATAAACTTCGATAATAGACTTCGGAGCAAGCCTACAGTTTTATCCTCGTACCGAGTTATACTCGTACATAGGTAGATACTCTGGTTATTTTAAATGATCAAGTAGCATCTGACATTTATTATGAGAATTAGAGGATATCCCTTTGATTCTTAGGTCTTGATTACGCATCCTTTTTGAAACTTCCTTTTTAGTTTTTGTTATTTGTATTATTATATATTGGTTATTGTTCGATTTTACAGACAGGAAGACAGTTTGTCTTTCCGGTGTCCGTACAGCGGAGTCTTTGTATGAAACAAGGTCCCTTTTTTACCCTTTGGGTACGGATCACTAAAACAATAATAAAATAATACATATTATCTACTATCGATTTTTAAATGTAGGTTAATACGAGTATGTATTTATTTCATATTCAAAAACACGTTTGTGTCTATCCTCGTAGGTATATCCATTATCAAATGTTTCATTAATGATCTCCAAAGTCAGGTGACCAAAACAATAATTACATAATGAAAATGTATGCGCCTGTTTCTACAATTAACAACCAATCTCATCACTACATAACATAAAACAAAGTCCTTATGTATGTTTATATCTTTAAAACTACGCAATGGATTTTGGTGTGGTTTATTTTAATAGAAGATAGGGGGATTCAAGAGCAAGGTTTATATGTTTAATATTGTTATATGCATATAAATATTAAAATATATTACGCGGCATATTCAGCAGCTGTACCTACCTAAATAAAATATCGGATCTAGGTTAGATCTGATATTTTAGCAAGCAGCAACAAGATACCATAGCCAACGGCCTGGTTATTTAAAGATAGATAACATTTCCATATCTGCATTTCGAGGTAGGTTACAATTTGATACACTTAATCTCAACATGTTTATATATAAACAAAGCTTGCGAAATGATAAACGCAACATTTAGGTAGGTATTCTCTGTAAAGCATGCTCATTCTTTATGTTAAAATTCCTTCAATAAATGCATATGTGTAATCAAAATGTTAACTCGTCAGTCGAAAAGCTACTTAACTTATGTTTTAAAATACCTACCTAATAAATTGTAGATTCTAAGCTAACCAAATAAATAGTTCCTACCAACCTATTAATTCTATCGTTCTTCAACAAATTTTACCATACATTTGACTTTATAGTTGGTTCCTTAAAGTACAGGCCTAGTCTAGTTTGAGAACTTCTGCCTGCTTTTCCTACTTATATAACAGTGTAGTGCACAAGTTAATTTCATCATTAATTATGTTTAAATGTCTCTCTTATGTATGTATAAGCCGTATAGAACTATTATTACTCTTTCTGACGCATCAGCTCACAAAGGATCACTACTTCCCGTAACCTGTTGAATAGACCCTTTTTTGTGCAAGCCCTTTGGTCCCCGAATTAGGGTCGTTTTCGGTGGTAAGCACCCATTAAAGACCCACAGAATTTCGGGGTTATCTACCTGCTTTTTAAGATTTTTTCTCAGATAACACGTGGTCTGATTCATGCGCAATGTTGGTAAAGAACTCGTTTGTGTACAAATTGGAGATCACGTTTCGATTAATTCGACAATAATTTCGGTAAATGATACCTAGATACTAAGTGATTTATAATCGTCAAGATCCTTAGCTATGTTACATATGTTTGCTATTCAAAAGATTATTCTAAATCTGGTAGGCGACTCAACAGGTAGTTCAACACAACACCACACTGATTAAAATTGACGTAGGTATTAATTGCTTAAGTTGAGAACTTATTTACTTACAATCCTTTTGTGTTTGCTAGTGCGTGAATCTTTACACATTATACGGGTATGATTTTCTTCAAACCGAGAAGCACATGGTCTGTTTATATTTCAGTATTTTTAAGGTCACGACTGTTCCAATATCCCGAGCTACTTCGGTAAGTTGCCTAATAAACGCCTACTTATCCAATTAAAGCGTTACCTCCGGGTGTGGTCGAATATAGCGTTCCTCCGGGAGTGCTGGAGTACACATCCGGCATCTGCGCTGGATCCGTGATGAGCACCCTCCTGGAGGGTATGGTCTGACTGTGGGTCGCTTGCCTCGCGATAGGTGACGCCGACATTTCCAACTTTGTTCCCTTCTGTTAACGTTCAAAACACAATCACTGACACAGGCTGTCGGGCTGGCGAGAATGGTGGACTGATCCGGGCAGAGCCGGTGCCTAAAATAAATACGTTTGCGGGCGAGGCACGCACACACACAGAGAACTCTGTGTAAACACACCACACACCGCCACGTAACATCAAAACAAACATAGATTAACAGCGCAGACACATTGGCGTGAACAACACACGCTTTTGACGGACCTTATCTGTGATTTAACCTTCTTTCTTTGTATACTTTGGGTTGTAAATAGTCTGCTAAGCTGCGATCATAAATACACTAGATTCAGTGATGCATACAAAAAAGAAACAAAAATATGGCTCGAGTTTACTATAGCTTCCTACCTATGAGATACATACATACAAATACAAAAATAAGGTAATGTACAAAGCGATTTCATCAATAACCATCCTTATTCCAATGAAAAAAGGTTTAGTTTTTTCTAATACGACTAATTATTTTAAGACATTTCGTTTAGCGATATCACCCAGAGCTCGTAAAATTTTATTACTCTACGTAGTCAGCGCTTAGAAATCCAACTTTATTGCAATACGTTAAAGCTTGAAACTCACTAACGTCACATGTGAAGATGTGATTCTTTTGACTTACCACTAAAAAACTTATACGATAGAATACGGAACTCATGGAGTCACTTTATTGATAAAAAAAATTAATTACATTACATTTGCCTTACATTTAAATTACATTGAAACTATACATTTATAATATACATTTCAAACTAACGATTTAGTGTTGCCATAATAATCAAATTGTCAGTATCTATTTTATAATGATTAATTTTTAACGGACTTCAAAAAAGGAGCAGGTTCTCAATTCGTCGGTATGTATAATGTTTTTTATGTATGTTCACCGATATTTCCATCTATAGATGGATTTCAAAATTTTAATAATAGAATATTATTAAATTATTTACTGCGAACATAAATTCATCGATTAAATAAACAAAATATTGACAGAAACCAATAACAAATATATAATAATAACAATCTACGCCTTTGATTATTTCCAGATATGTCTAGTTTATCAAAATGTATTGAAAAATATTGTAGAATTTTTGCAAGGTCTGTGATGGTCTTCTCTTCTTTCTTGTGCGACAATGGATATCCATTCTATGGATATGGATCAGAGGAAAATCTACAATAAAAAAAAAAAAAAATTAACCACTCCATAGTACATTTTGTTCCATTCACACAACCGACACTTTGGCCAAACATTACTTGGCTCCAATGTTTGGGCAAATCGTTGGCCACATGGCAAAATATTAGTTTTTAATAGTTAAATAATGTTTTTAAGAATATTTAAATAGATTTGACACTGTACTTACCGAAAAAATGATACTCCTTCGGAAACTTTATTATTACGGTGGTTATTTTCGCAGTTTTTAAAAACACACCGAGGCATTGTGGCACGTCTGAACGTTGGCTGTGGTTGGAGCAAACTAAACTCAAATAAGACCACAACTTTATTTGTGCTCTTATTTTTTGGTGCCATTTTTTAGACCGCGACACTTAATCTAGTGTATTTGTGATCGCAGCTGCTAAGGAATGAGTGTGTGCTGCTGGCCACGTAACAATAGAACTCACTGTACTTTGTTGTAGTTGTACAATAACAGTTTTATTAATTATTTATCACCACATTAATCCTTGCGTGTTTACCTTGTTTGTTTATTATCTACCTTGATATTAGATACCAAATATAACCCCAAACTGCTATAGAAAAAATATCTATACCTAAAGTACGAATTTATATAACCTTTAAGTAATTCATTGGTATTAGGATTTCATGACTTTCACTTACAAACTATTTCATGTTTTCAGTCATACGTTATTATGTGTAGGTAGGTACGACTTTAAGCACAATAATTTTAATTTTTATTAAAGTAGAAAAAAGTAAATAAATATTAAATTTTTGAATAATTGGATTGGCTCGGTGGCTTATTATGGTAGTGACCCCATTTTCCTGAACCAAGGGTCGTGGCTTCGATTCTCACCCGAGACAAACACATGTGTAATGAAGATGTGTGTATGTTCCATGTATTGCATTTATAATTAAGTGACTATATACATAGTTGAAATTGCATAAGTGTGAGTATCGCTTTAGTTAATCAGTACACGAACTCTACTTATATAGGTACAATCTCCCATCGATCACAAATGTCCACGCTTCAAATCATATTTACGCATAATCTTTGCTCACACACACATACGCCGCATTTGCTCACGTACGCACCACATACAGCATACAACGCTATATGCGTAGTTTTTGCAGTGTAAAACACTGTTGCCGTTGTATGTAGTCGATATGGCGACTAATTTATATTCTCCAATTGTTTATCGTAGCGTGGTTCAGCCTATTGGCCGAACAGACATTGGGAAGGTCATGATGATTAAAATTGGATAATCTCTGCGACAGTAATTATGTATTTCTGAAGGTGATAACTTTACCTGTTGCGCTATTCCACATTTATCAACGGTGGATATGGGCTGAAATTATGATGATGATAGAATAAAAATTGGCGATAAATAAGAGTATCTACTCTACAGTAGGTACTATCTAGTTTCTTGCCAGATTTTCTCAGTTATCTACGTCCCGAACTTGGTGGTACTTGACGATTTAGAAGTGCTCGTTTTAAGTCTATATGCATAATTTTTCAATTCACAAATTCCATCGGAAAGATTTCTCTCTGGAATGAGATGGTACCGTTCAATTAAATATTCGATCCAATTGTTTTCGTCATCCTAAAATGCGCTCGGAAAAGTTTTCGATGCAAACTGTCTTTGCATGAAAGGAAACATACTCGATGTTTCCGAATTTGAGAGGAGACAGTATTGTTATTAACTACTAGCTGTGCTCGCGACTTCGTCCGCGTGGAATAGTTATTTTTTCCCCGTTTTTTTTTTACATTTTCCATTATTTATTCGCTCCTAATAGTTGCAGCGTGATGTTATATAGCCTAAAGCCTTCCTCGATAAATGGTCTATTCAACACAAAAATAATTTTTCAATTCGGACCAGTAGTTCCTGAGATTAGCGCGTTCAAACAAACAAACAAACTCTTCAGCTTTATAATATTAGTTAAGATTACACTTTAGAACGTCACTGAATTACATAATACTATGTTTAAGAGTAGGGAAAACATATTGAGAAGATTGAACTATCCTATAACCATTCAACTTGAGAGTTTGAGTCCAAAAAATGTACCTAATTACTATAGATATCATTGATGCCAAATACGTTTTCTTCTTCATCGATAGGTACTTTGAACCTCCTCAAGCAAATACAATTACATAATTTACTTGAAATAAGTAGGTACAGTTCTCCAACTAAACCAAAATATAATTGTAAAAAGAACAATAAGCATTCCATTATTTCCATGATTATAATAACAATGAGTCACATTTATTTAGCTTCGGTAAATGGTGTAACAATAACAGGAAAATTGTTTGTTGTTATTTTCAAATAGAAAATTGTACAAGTAGATTATTTTTCTTATAATGTATAGCTAAGGTTACCTATGCCAAAGTTTTTTTAGAACTTCCTAAAAGAAGGAACTTGGCTTCCGATTTTGAGTAACTGTACAGACGAATATTTTTCATCAAGAGGCTCCAAAGCTCAATCCAGGCCGTATCCGGGGAAAATGGAAGTATACGGGACACAGGAGTCACTCCCAGGAGTTTAGTGCACTTTAGGCAGTCCTGAAGGTCCAAGTCAAGTGATCTCTTCCAAATAACCTATGGGTAGAGGAATAAGAGTATACTTAATAAATAAGTGAGGGGTGTCAATTTTCTAAAGATCTAAAATTTAAAATAACGAAAAAAATTGTCTAGTTTGTGAGTAGAATAAGAACCTGGGGCCCTCCTACAAAAAACGAAAACGATCGTTCGTCGAACGGATCGGGTATTTTTGCCCCATAAATCCCTCTCATTTGTCCCTCCCGTGTTCTATTATATTAATTAAATTGTTGAAAATCGACGTTGACGAATTTTAGTTTGTATATTCGAACACGGGAGGGACAAATGAGAGGGATTTATGGAGCAAAAATACGCAATCCGTTCAATGAACGATCGTTTTCGTTTTTTGTAGTAGGGACCCTGGACATGAATAAAGGTCCAATAATATTAGAATGATTGAAAAATGCTACAAGGAGACCTACAGTTTAATTTGTAATTGTACTAAGAAAACATATTTTTTTTGTTTTCACAATAACGAATTTAATTTACGCCCTGCCCTACCCAATACCTTGAAAGTTCATAATGCCAAATCCAATTTAATTGGGTTGATACGATACCTACATATCAATTATTTGAGCAAATAATTCTGAACTACAGCTTAACATGTGAGTATATAACACGCTGCTGTATATTATATATCCTCTACTATAAATAGGTCACGGTTGATTGGCTGTAAACAAAATAATATTGCAGGCCAGCTCTGGCCGTATTGAATGGTTTATTTGCGGCTTATTACGATTACTATAAGATTATCGTATCGGCATATGGAATATTTTATGCGTCTTGAAATGAAACCAGATGTAGTTTTCGCCCAAAATTCATTTTTTCATTGACAAAAACATTTGTTTGCAGTTTCGGCCCTTTTAAAGGTGAAAAGGAACTGTTTATTTATTTCTGATATTTCTGAAAATTTAAATTTGGTCGGTTTTTTCATTGGACCGCGGTCCTCAAGCTCTATCATTTTATCATAAGTCCACTGCTGGACATAGGCCTCTCCAGATGTTCGCCACTTGGGCAAACATCTAAAAGCTTTACCCATAATCGCCACGATGAGCAGGCGGGTTAGCGATCGCCGGGTGTAGCTTCATGCTCCGGGGACACTGCTGCCCGTCACCGGCCTGTGGTATTTAACTACGCCTTCCATCGTGTAGTTATACCGCCACCAGTCGGTTGCCAGACTGCGGCAGGTTTTTTTCTGACAGATTTGTTTTGCGGCAGGATGCACCACGGGCAGGTGAGGCTGGCTTAGAGCGAAAAGACGATTCAAGCACTTGTGTAATGAATATTACACTTGTATAATAAAAACGTTACATGTGTACAACCGATTTTTTCCTATGATAATGGAGGCCCTTCTTACGAGCTAGGGGATCGTGGGGATATAAGGAGCGACTATATCGCTCTTACTTTGGCATCAAAGCAATGTATGTAATGCTGTCAGATGTAATATTTCGCCTCATACCGCAAAGCGCAAAAACCTTTGGCCTAATTTAACTACATCATTTTATCACCGACAATTCTACTATCAATAGATGGAAATGCTATCAATCTGTACATTTGTTACGCGATAAACGTGTTTACGGATTCATCAAGGCCAGTCTGTGATAATTTTCTGAATCGTTTATGAATTGCCCGAGAGTTGCCAACTCGCATAATGTCTGCGTGCGAAAATCATCGACCATTTTATTTTGTTTATTTATTTAAAAAGGTACACCAAACCAACAGTCAATGTAAAAAACATTATTATTAATTACAATAAGAAATATTCCAACTCCTCCTAATTTAGCAGACGGGTAAAAACAGATATTTAAAACATAAGTATATCAATAAATGGGTACACCTACATACTTACAGCTTTAAAAGTTACGGTTAAATAATAATTTATTCTTCCTAATGCTATAAAAAAACTATTGCATCCTGCCGAATAACAAACGAGGCTTTGGCAACCGACTGGAGGCGGTATCGCCATCACGATTGAAGGCGTAGCTAAATACTAAAGGCCGATGACAAGCAGCAGCGTCACCGGAGCGAGGAGCTACGCCCAGCGAACGCCATTTCGTCTGCCCATGGCAACTATGGTTAAAGCCTCTGGCCAACAACTGGATAGGTCTATGTCCAGCAGTGGACTACAATAGGCTATTAAATGCTACAAAAACAAAGTATAGTGTAGTCTATAGGCAAAGAATAGACCAAAGTTGATCACCAAGCTGCGCATACGCACTCAAGCCGGAACGCCACTAATTACTGTCACTTTATCGTACGGGTAATTATTGCTTCCCTGTCAACTAAAATACTTCCTGTTCTCGTTTAGATAGCATTTCATAGTTCTGGGGACTACATAGCTGTATAGCTGTCGTGTGTATGATAAAGACATTTTTTTTATAAAAGACATGCTACAGACACGCTGGGCCACACTTCGCCATCTAGCCCCAAACTAAGCCGAAGCTTGTACTATGGATGCTAGACAACTGATGAACTTACAAAGATACTTTTTTTTGTAAATGTATTGAACATGTAATACATGGAAAACACCCAGACCAATACAAACAGACATGTTCATGAACACAAATGTTTGTACTGTGCGGGAATCGAACCCACGACAACTGGTTGTCACAGCGACTTGGGCTTCTCTTTCGGAAAGCGAAATCAGGCGTAGGGAAGCCATTATGTCGAGCTACTATAAAAAAAAAACTTAATTATTTATACAGAACCCTCAATGAGCGAGTCCCTCTCGCATTTGGCCATTAATTTTTCTTCAGCACTTCCTGACCCAAGTGCCATATGTGGTTCGCGTCATTTAAGAGTTCTTAGTTTAACGCCTAAACCACGCAGTCTCCATACGGTAGACGCGTGCGCATAGGATAAGAGTTGTCATAGAAAAATTAACTCTATGTTTTAGATTACAAAGTTTTTTATTAAAGCACATTATGTATGTAATAATCTATAGTGCTTACTATAGATAGTTGATCTTGGAAGTAACTACATATACACACACTACAGTAGGTACATATAATTTATATCAAGATGTTGATAAGTCTAGCTGGTAGCTTAATAATCCTGATAAAACTCAATAGTAGGAAAGTCATACTTTTAGACAAGTCTGTCATTAAATTGATAATTATTTGACCTTGATAACGTAAATACTATGAAATGCTATTTTTATAAGCTTATTTTTCCAATTTATCAGAATGTACAACGGAAATAGGTATAGGCTTCATTTTTTTAGCATTTAGATTTTTGGTTTTCCCCTCCCATAACACAGCATATTATACACTAGCAGCCCGTCCCGGCTTCGCACGGGGTAGACAATTATATTGTTCAAATTTTACCAAGGATCCCTAATTTTATTCAAAATGAAATGTAGCCTATGTCAAATTGGAAGAATGTACTTAGCATTCTATTGGTGAAAGATTTTTTTTTTAAATCGGCTCAGTACTTTTTGAGCGTAATCATTACAAACATACGAAAATAGATACAAATCTTTACTCGTAATATTAGTGTAGACAGGTATATCATAAATAACTTAGGTACCTATAACTATGAGCGTCTCCTTCTTTCCATTACTTTTATTATATAGATGTTTTGATTATTGTCTGTCTAACGTCTTATTAGTCTTTAAGGTTTTCAGTAGCATCGTCTTATGTTTTGTTTTTAAAGTAGCTCGACATAATGGCTTCCCTACGCCTGATGGAAAGCGAAAGGGAAGCCCAAGTCGCGGTGACAACGGCGCAAGCAACTGGTCAGTTACCCGTCAGTTGCCACCGCCATGCTGGCCCAACCCTAACCCCCCATGAGCTCCGAAAATCCTCCTCAACGGCAGAAACACGACTTGGTCATTTGGCTACGGTATGCTATAGGGTGGAGGTCCTTCCCCGGACGGGCAGCTCAATGTACTACTCTGCAGTCAATTCAGGCAATTTGTTTCGACAAGATACAGGCGTAAGAACTCAAATTTATTACAATTTTATTTTTAATCTGCTTGACCAACGCACAGATGCGTAGTATTAACATGCTAAAATAGATTCAACGTACGAAAATATTCAGAAACCTCGGCTACAAAATTCCCTACGAATGTTACTTATACTGAATTAAATCGGTATATAAATACGCCTACGTGTAATACAATCAAAACAGTAGAAGGTACGTCAATCCTCTCCCTCTAATATCTCTGTCTTTTTAACCCGAAAAGGTGGGTAAAAAAATTGTATGAAATACGAGTACCTACGTCATTTTAATGACTAAGAGCATGAAATTGTTCTGTTGATTCAATACAAATAAATATGACATTAAAGATCTATAAATACGTGTTTAATTAGATAAATAAATAGCATTTGTTTATTTGTTTCAATTAAGCCATGAACCAAGCATCTATGAATGTCAATAGGTACACTGTAGGTACTGTAGCCTTACAATATCAATCGAAAACAATCGTTCGATGGACAGATCGCGCATTTTGTACCATAAATCCCCCCTCATTTGTCCCTTCCGTGTTAAATATAAAGAAAATTGGCTTTGACGGATCCGCAAGAGATCGTAGTTCATTTTTTATGGAGGAAAATCACACAATACGGACATCGAACCATCTTTTTTTTCGTTCGATTGTTAAAGAAGGGCCTCGCCTTTAAACCATAGACTACAATTAGGTAGGTACATCTATTCTTGCCAGGGCCGTCTCTAAACTATTTGAGGCCCTGGGCACATTAGGATCATGGGTCCCCTATGACCTAAATATCGGTTATCATTTGGTAATCTGGCAGGAACTAGGGGGCCCCATTCGATCGCGGGGCCCTGGGCACGTGCCCATAGTCCCAGTGGGGAAGAGGGGCCTGATTCTTGCAACAATTCGCCTAATAAACTTCACCATTCTCGTCGATTACCAAGACTATACTTAATCTAATATTTATAATAACGACCGATAGTAGCTTAAATAATGACGTAAATATGTTTTCATTAGCTTTGCCCACTTCTACCTATTTGCGGGTATGAACCGGTCCTATTAGAATTCCTGTCTACAATAAGCTGTCAAATATTTTGTTTGATACCAACGAACAGATATTTAGTTGCATACAAAACCAGTCCGCACACATTTTCGGATTAATTTTGATACAATAAAGCTCCTACATTGTGATCTAGTATCTCGTCGATCCCGTTTACATAAAATGTTGTTTCGCTACTAACAATGCCAAGTAAATTATTGGTACATACTGCTTAGGGCTTATCGTGATAGAGGAGCTTGGGGGAAACCGAACATTATGGGTGAGACAAAGGCAGCTACAAACCGTCATAGTGTGATCGATCCGCGTTGCACTAACCAGGTGTTGATGAGGGTAGCTTACCTACTCTATTTTTACTTCGTCGTTTGCATAACATCAGACAAATATCAGTACAAATATTATAACCTACTGCGATCCCTGACTCGCCTGCCAAGCGAGGTTATTAAGACACATCCCCCAATGACAATAGGTTTGTTGCCGTAAGTAATTAGTCCGTCTTCTAGATTATTCAAAAATAATTCAAAAATAAAAGATACTTATGTATTTTTAAATTCGTAAATTAGACCAAAAATTACAAAGATAGCAAGTTAAAGTTACGCGTGACGTCACGCCGTGTAGCATTTTGTCACACGGAGTGACGTCAAAGACGTCCACTGCTAAATTTTGATGCCTCTTAATTTTGTTATTTTTTTAAACGAAAAAAGAAAAATAAGTGTCCAATATTATAATAATAATCTAAAATGTGGACTAAATATAATGTAATTATTTTGACCCTGTAAACATTCCTATTGTTGTGGTTACTATTTTCGGCAAGGTCTTACTTACACCTCTTGCATTTACTTACTTTTTAAAAACCTATATAAAGTATCTTAACTATAATATTATAAAGCTGAAGAGTTTGTTTGTTTGTTTGTTTGTTTGTTTGTTTGTTTGTTTGTTTGAACGCGCTAATCTCAGGAACTACGGGTCCGAATTGAAAAATTCTTTTTGTGTTAAATAGACCTTTTATCGAGGAAGACTTTAGGTTATATAACATCACGCTGCAACTATTAGGAGCGAAGAAATAATGGAAAATGTAAAAAAAAACGGGGGGAAAATAACTATTCCACGCGGACGAAGTCGCGAGCACAGCTAGTTAAAAATAAACCTAGTTGGCTTCTTTGTATACCTAATTAGGTATACAAAGAAGCCAACTAGGTTTATTTTTAAACTAGGTGTTATGATACCTAATTAGGTATCATAACACAAAACAATAAATAAACTTGTCTACACTAATATTATAAAGAGGAAAACTTTGTTTGTTTGGTTGTAATGAATAGGCTCAAAAACTACTGGACCGTTTTTAAAAATTCTTTCACCATTCGAAAGCTACATTATCCACGAGTAACATAGGCACAATTTTATTTTGGAAAAAAAAACTTTACGCGGACGAAGTCGCGGGCGGAAAGCTATTGACTATAAACTACCTAACCTGCAACTTTAAAAATAACTGTCTAATGTTGTATAATGTAAAAAGTTTATAAGTAGATGAATACTCAGCTACGACACCCCACTTTTTGACAACAGGGGTTAGAAACACGCAAATATTCTGGTTCAATGCTGTATAAAAACATTACCTAAAGCTTTCCCAGTAAAAAGTCTCACGTCGAAAAAGGCTTCGTCCAATTTGCGACGTATAAATTTTGTTTGTCGTCGGTTTTCGCCTCGCCAATCATACTGCGAGCGACGTAGAATTGTACCCGGGGGAAACATGATTCTAATTAAATGAATTCAGCTCGGATCCACGTGGATTTCTGACAAATAAGAGATAAAATTACCCTGTCGTGTGTACGTATGGTAAGCGCCACTTCATCAGTTTAATACACATGTACTTCTTCAAACGAAATAATGCTGTGATACTAAAAAAAATTTTTTTTTTTAAACTTTAGAGAACTAAAATGTAGTTTAATAAAACACGCTACGCATGTAACGCATGGAATATTCAGTTCAATATGCTAATTTTGAATTTATAGATCATTATTTATATATTATTATATCAAACAAGTATTTTAAACAAAAAATCTATTATTTTCTTATAAATATTTTTTGTTTGGCTCCATGGGTTTTTAACTATACCTACTACTTTGAAAAACACCGTTTACTTAAATAAAAAAATAGAATTAAAATGCTTTAATCCTAGAAATAGTTTTAGAGCTATACCTACCTTTACAGAGTTTGCGAAGTTCGCAAACAATACCTAATTTTTGCACATTGTTATATTGATCGGATCTATCAGTTTTAGTTTATTATCTATCAGTATATTAGTCCTACATAGTCCCTTAATAGTCATATTACCGCATACAAAGCTCTACTGACTACCTACACTAATACAAGACCGGCCTTCAATCTGTAGGTACTATGTGGGTCATGCTACCTAGCAACACCACCGAAATACTCCACCATATCAATACGCCTTAATTCTACACATTAGAGTTGATAATTGTCTGACAGGTCGTAATATAATATATTATGTACATATAGACATTAACTATACCGGTAGGGTTGGCACAGCATATTCTAATGCGTCCTGTATAGGGAAAAAGAATACCTACCATCGAAGTATCCCTATAAAAAGGCTTGTCGTCGTGTGGTGTCGTTGCACAAGTGGGGGGGCTGAGGCATCCAAAGGCTTTCTACGATCAAATAATAAAGTTAAGCAATATAAGTATTAGGGGCTGCGCAGACGACAGACTATCCGTGACGCACTTTTTTGCAATTATATGCAATAACGCACACGACGCACAAAAATCTGTCGCGGATATTTCACATACTCAACGCACACGACGCACATCTTTGATTATTCTGTCGGCAGACCTAGACGCTCTTTTTAAATGTCTCAGACGCAGACTCTATAGCACAAAAAGTCTGTTGTCTGTGCAGCCCCTTAGCTATGTCCTGAACTTCGTCCGTAGGATATAGTATCCTATGATTTTAAACCTTCCAGTTGTAAAAATTACAATACTTCCATACAACTTTCAGACCTGCTTACAACCCTTTTTCGCATAAAAAAGTAAAAGTAGCCTATGTCCTTACTCAGACTATACTTATGTTATATGATTATTAAACTTGAAGTACCCCATACCCATTAAAATCGTTACAGTAGTTCTGTAGTGAAAACTCGACAGTGAAGACAGACATACAGAGCTACTTTCGCATTCATTATTACAGTATGGATTAGACTCAAATACACTAAACGTATTTTTATCTAAACTGGGAAAAGGGCAGGCCAGGTAGCCATTTTTCCACCCTACTACTGGTATAAAAAAATCTATAAAGTAACAGCGACAACCCTAAACGTCTAATATCTCAACAACGTCTCCTAAAACAGACTCTACCACAAAGGAATAGAGTTGTAATTTGTATAAACAATAATATATTGGCACTTTGGCTATATCTGGGCAAGTTATCTGAAGTCACGTGTTGGTCAATAGCGTGGTCGTTGAGCTGTTGACGTGATCAAGGCATAAGCGAATCGTTACGTTCACATAACAATAAATAAAACAACATAGACCCTACACTTGGGTCACTAAAAGGAGATTGACCAGAAATGTATGAAGCTTGATCCAACTCACAAAAACAGACTTTTCTATCGTACTTAAGGTACGAAAGAAAACTCAGGTGATTTGTACACATCGGGTTTCTCTATCTACTCAATAACTTCTGCCACGGACTGGCCGCACGGCCGACCTCCTTATTATAGATTTTCTTTTTTATATTTGATTGTCTTTTGTTCTGTGAAAATTCTTGTGTTCTTGTGCGTGCGTGTCATCTGCGTTTTTATTTTATTTTACTTTTTTATTATATTTAAATTTTCTTTCTTTCCCTTTTCCTTTCTCGCCTTCCCCTTTTCCGATCCTTAATAACTTCTATACTTTATAACTCGTATAAAGATATTTTAAAAATGCTGCGATGTTTGTGTAAGTGGGCCTATAAGGACTATAAAAAAGTTCAATACATCCATAAAAAAGTCATACATCTTCCCTATTCAATCAGAACACGATCATTTTACCATAACAGGGTCTATGTTCTACCTTTTATACGTTACTAGCTGTGCTCGCGACTTCGTCCGCGTGGAATAGTTATTTTTTCTAAAGCCTTCCTCGATAAATGGTCTATTCAACACAAAAAGAAGTTTTCAATTCGGACCAGTAGTTCCTGAGATTAGCGCGTTCAAACAAACAAACAAACTCTTCAGCTTTATAATATTAGTTAAGATTAAGATTTAAACATGCATGGATATCATGCAAATAAATGAATATGAAACAAATGGAGTCCTGAAATACAGGGTCGCCTTAGCTTACCTAAGCTCCAGTTTCCACCAGTTGAATAACTTTAAATGTTTAATCACAGGAAATTCCATTTTTTTGTGTGAAAAAGAAATCAAAAGGCTGTACCTACCCAATTTTCGCTTATGAATTAATTTCAAGCGCGACTAAACGTGTTACAATGACATTATTATGTTTTTATTTTCGAATTGCGCAGTTACACAAATATTATGCTAACTGCCTAAACACTAGAAATGTAAACATTTTTCTCGGCATTTCATCTCACTGACAATCTGTCAATGGTTCTTAAAATAAATACTTATCTATGAGATTGTATCGAGGAGATAATACGCCTTAGCTCTTAAGTGTAGGTAGTACCTACTTTCAATTGCGTTTAATGAAAATCTTAGCCTGTAGGTAGGTACTATTACGAGTAAAAGCTTATCCATAGGTACCTACTTACAAGACAAGTTACAAAACTCACAAACGGGCATCGCATGCGCTTTGTCAACTCTTTAAAAACCTACTTAACTATTTACTTTAGACTTGAAGTGCCCCATACTGTATACCTACCCCTGAGAAAACATCGGCAAGGAGTTAATTCCACAACGCAACATTCGCGGGAGTAAATCCTTCTAAAAGCCGACCGTGAGAACCTCACGTCGAACCTGTTAGACCTCAAAGTCTTCTCTGATATTAAAAAGAACCAACATAAACATAATAAAAATAGCTTTAAATACGCGAGGGTGTAGCAGACCCCAATTGGCCTTGAGCCAAGGCCACGACCACTTCCTGTGTTCCTGTTGTAATCTCGCTTAATTAACACCCACCGCTCCGTTATCAACAGGAATTAAAAACACATTATTCCGCTGTAATAATCTTTCATTTCATACATTTTATCGTTGGGCAGCCTGAAATTAATAACTTGGATTATGCGCATTTGCTTTCAGATTTCAATTTAAAATAAAATTATTAAGTTAAATTTTAATTTATTAAATAAATACCTACCAAAGATATTTTGGCACGTGGCGGAAATGGGAACTAAAATAATTCTACGTAAAATCATGGAAGGTTTAATATATTAGTTCATGGAAGTCTTAGTACGTAGTAAGTACATTAAATGTAATTTTTTTTGGTGACCGGTATAATTTAATTCCGGTACACCCGCCATTTTGACTCTCACATAAAACTCTTAAACCACATTTACACTCTCGCCTCGTACCTCGTCTCGTGCATCGTGTCTCGGTCCGCACCTCACGAGATCTATATTAAGCGGACTTGGTGTATCGCACCATAAAACTTTTGTGCCTGTATAAGTATCTACTGGAATATTACCTTAACCAAAAACTTCAAGAGAAAAGGGTGTCGTAAAAGTCTATTAAAGGATTTCTTGAGGTTCCAGCTTCTCAGTATAGAAGCCTGCTTATAGAAGAAGATAGGCCGATATGGCAGTGGAAACTGGCAACTTACTGAGTTGGTTACTTATCCGTTGCCATTGCGGCTTGGGCTGCTCTTGCGCTATCTATCAGACGAGGAAAAGCCTTTCTCGTGGTAGCTTACATCTGTATCAATGCAAGTTGCTGCTTACTAGCGACACAGGGGTGTTAACAACCCCCATTTTCGGAGGTGTGTGTCCCACACACCACGCTGACTCCCCCTGGAAACGGCGTAAAGGCGCCTAATGAAAAAGAAAAGCCTTGCTCTGGGACTATAAAAAAAATTACCGGAATAGTTATTATTGTAGTAAGTAGATATACTTAGTATTATTATTATTGTATTGTATCTGGCTTAGCCTATACTCGTAAGTTAGCAAGTGATAACTCGGATAACCCGCGCTTGCGCAGACGGTGACGGCTTCGGTATCGGCCAGCCTGACTCTTGAACTGAAGGTAAGACGATAATGTTACTAACAAAATGTTTTATTATACTTATTACAACAATATAATACGACATTCTTCCAGATAGATACGCGTTGAAATGCGTAGCTAGATTTATTATTAGTTTTTAATTTTTTTTCTGTGTGTGGCAGACGAGCAAGCGGCCCATCTGATGTTAAACGGTTACCGCCGCTCATAGACTCTGCAATGCCAGGGGCACAGCTTAGCCGCTGCCTACCGTGAGGAAAGAAATTAATTTACAAATATTAGTAATAGTTATTATTATGTTTTAAATATGTCTTGGAACCAAATATTCTAGCCGTTTAATTTTTGACAAATTTAGATTTTGAAAAATAAATTCTTGACTGGAAGGGCGATACCAACGTACTAATTGAATTTTCTTTTATTTTCGTAGTAATTTTCTCCTAACAGTTTCGTTGCATAAAATTTACCTACTCTTATCGAATTACATTAGGTATTACGAAAAGAGGTCACGGCATCAATCGCTTTTACGACATCTCATAAAATCGTTGAATCAAAGATAAGTTTTAAGGCCTTATTATCGCGGACTATTCGATCTGCTTACGCCTATTACAATGTCACCACTTGCTAATTAATAAATTGATAGCCTATTTAAATTTATCCGGGAGATAAAGTGAGATTTGGTAACGACACCTGTCATTATAAGTAATTGTAGATTTTAATGATGCTTTTATTACTATTGATGCAAGTCAAATTTAAACATTTCTTACAAGTAAAGTTAAAGTTATTATTTCACATAATGAACTTCCGTATACGATAAGTTACCAAAATAAACAAAACAGGATGATTTACCTTACCGACATTGTTGCATCATATGATTCTAAACTTGACCCGTATCTATTTAACGATGTCCGTGCAATCTTTTAAATTGTGGCAACAGATGAAACATCTGCCAACCGACTGGTGGCGGGATAACCATCACAATTGAAGGCGTAGCTAAATACCACAGACCGTTGACGGTCAGCAGCATCACCGGAGCAAGAGGCTACGCCCTGCAATCGCCAACCCGCCTGCTCAGCGTGGCAATTATGGGTATATCCTCCAGATAATTGCCATAAGTGACGAACAACTGAAAAGGCCTATGTTCAGCAGTGGACTGCAAGGCTGATGATGATGAGATGAAACATCGAGGCATGTCTTCCGTGCATTGATGTCGTAGCGACTTGGGCCTCTTTTGCTTTCCATCAGGTGACGGAAGGCCACTATGCTACTATAAAAAAAACCTGCCAAGTGCGAGTCGGACTCGCGCATAAAAGTTTCCGTACCCTTGACTAGATTCAAAACATTTACTTGGTGCTAATTTTAAAGGACAAAAAGGGCCACAAATCACTTTTGACGTACCTACGAGAGCCCCCTAAATATTTTCGTTATTTTAATTTTATTATTTAGTATTATTGAAAAATATTGTATTTCCTTCCTCTTACAATCCTGGGTTCTTTAGGCGGGGCGTGAAACGGCATCTCAGTGGGCCTTAAGGGTGAGGTCGACAGGCACAATAGGGCATACCCGCCCTATTGTGCCTGTCGACCTATTTGGACCCCACGACCGCTTACCATCAGGTGGAGTGAGATCATCCTGAATGCTCTTTATTATAAAAAAAAATACAAAGCTTAGTATTTTAAGAATACCTATTTCATGAGTCACGAGTGGGTAAATAAATCGCGTTTAATTGTATGGGAGCCCCCTGAAACACTTATTTTATTTTGTTTTTAGTAATACTTGTTAAACAGAAAGACACAATTTGTGAAAACTTCAGCTGTCTACCTATCGCTGTTCTTGAGATACAGTCAGGTGACAGACATACGGCCAGACAACAAACTCCTATTAATAGGGTTAAGTTTTTTTTTTACGGAAACCCCTTTAGTTACGGAACCCTAAAGAAATACCAAAACAGTTCGTGATCGCGCCACTTCGGGTCTCGGCCAAGGCCGTGACGAATTGTTGAATGTTTTATGCGTCGTACTCGTATATACCTACTTACGTCATGCGGCAATGTTGCCGCGAAAACCTTATGGTCCATTCTGTAGGAACATAACTGGCTGACTCCTCTGTGCGCATCGGCCTACGGATGAACTTAGATAAAACCAAGGTCATGTTCAAAGAACATGTTCTACCGGAACCGATTACACTGGGGATGTTAGGGCCGTCGTCTAGCGGTAGGTAACTGCTTAACATCAGGCAGGCCGTAAGCTTGTTTGCCACCTCTGTGGTATAAAATAAAAAAAATCTAAGTAGGTACATCATAATCATGATATTCTCTACCATTTCGTGACGTAAGTATGTCATCTTACTAAACCTACGTCGCGTAGCAGGTCACTTAATAATTCTGAACTTTACAATAATGAATGCGGTATATTTAATCACACCGACTGCGCACAATGAATAAATAAATAAACTCAATCTAATATTCATATAACTTGCAAGGAATTTAAGACGCACAACTGCATGATATTTACAAAACTAGGCTAAGCGTATTACTGAGACGCGTCGCAGCGCAGGGTAGAGCAGATTTTGTAAAGCACGGAACAAATAACACCTACTGCGGTCACCAACCCGCCAGATGACAATTGTCATTGGGGGAGGCCAATGTCCAGCTGTGGACGTTTGCAGGCTGACATGATGACGATGATGTTACTAATGTTTTTTATAGTAAGTAACTTGACTTTAACGGCTTCCCCACGACTGATAGAAAGCAAAAAAGATGTCCAAGTCGCTGTGACAACGGGCAAGTAACTGGTCAGTTACCTGTCAGTTGCCACCGCCATGCCGGCCTAACTCTCACCTATCACGAGCTCCGAAGACCCTTCTCACCGGCAGAAAGTCATTGATCAGAGAGTCAGAGGTTATTTGCTGCGGTATTCTAAGTATAGTGGCCCTTCCCCGGACAGGCGGCTCAATTCGAGCGAAGATTCGTTATGCCCTACCTCTCTATAATGTGTAGACTGTGTAGTTAACTAGCTAGTGCATTATGTCCCACTGATAACAACTAACATATTCATACTAATAATATAAATACGTTTTCCACGGTAAACAACATAAAAATATATTTAGATCGAGACTAATTGATTTAGGTACACATATCAACATAAAAATTGATTTATATTATTGAGGTGATAAGTTTTGACCACGGGCGTTGACCGACCGTGATGCGAGAAGTTAGAACTAAGTATCATATCAAATCAAATCAAATTATAAATCTCTTTATTAATATTGTATTGAGACAAGCACTTATAAATCGTCAATATTGAAATTGAATACAGTAGGTAAATCATGTAAATGGAATTAAACTTGAACATTTTACATTCAATGGTCCTTCTAACTTCTAGATACATCCAAGCTATTACTTACTCGTATTATTATTTGTAATAAAAGATCAAATATACAAGGTATGTTAAAGAGCAAAATACATATATACAATTGGATTCTATGAACCTCATGAATTCTAAATATGTGTGCAATGAATCACACCGTTGTTTCCTGTCCGGTCGCATTGTTTTTGCCTCTGCGCACTGTTTGTAAACACGGGGGTGTGTCCGACTTCCCTACTGAACTGACTCACTTACTCACTCACTTAACCGCTTACGTAACAATTTTTAAGCGCAGTTGCAAACGGTAAACACATTCAAGGTTTGTTTGTACACTCGACGAGAACGATAAAATGACTGATTTGACACAGCTACGAAACGCAGTGAATAGTTTCTAGTACTTAACGTTAATACTTAATAACACTGTTATGTATTACATTTCTCGGCCACATAACTAATAACATACCAGATTTTGTACAGGTATGTGTGGAGGGAAAAATTTTGAAATAATTTCACAGGACATTTTCAAACTGATAACATTAGGTACTGATTCAGCTTAGTTAGTAGGTAAGTACATATTAACCGTTTTTATAACTTCATTATTAAAACTCATATTGGGCCAATATATTTATTACTTAAAGCATCAAATTCAAAAGACACCTTTTAAAAAGTGGAACTTGCAATTTACTATAATACCTACAAATTGGCGAAAAAAATAAAGTTTAGACTTCCAAGTTTCAACATTATCATCGTAAATTCACTGCTGGACCTTCCCCAATAAAACACATGTAGGTAATGAATGAATACCTACAAGTAAGTAATGATTTTGCCACGATAAGTAGAGACGAATTTGTTTGGTTTTCTTATGTAAATTTTCCATTTAAATGTTTTTGTTAGGCCTTACAGAAAGAACATTATGTAAAAAACTGCGCACCCATAAATCGTTTCTAAGTAAGAAAAACAATATGTTTACCACCACTTAAGATCAACAACAAAAGTGGCGTGATCTTATAATCTCATGTACACCATCAGATCAATATCTGAAAGCTTATGGAGAAGACAGAAGGTTCATTATTGTGCGCCGTTCGTACACGTGACAGGTTGTGGAAGCGCCGCTATGCGCCGGCGCATGACACCGCGACGTAAACAAAACGCCCATTAATGTCACAATGACGTAACGAGCCGCATTCCCTGTCACTTTGATTTACTACAGGGAGTAACTGATAACCGGACAACAACGTTGTATAAGACAAGCAGAGATGGCATGTTATTATAAGCAGATATATACCTTTGTCACCGTTAAATTGTAAATAACGTTAGATTATGATCTATCTCGCGAGATTGTAAACTGGCGAAATTTATTGTGAACTGTAAAATAAAGCTTACATTTTAACTATTATTCGGTCACATACTGTGATCGATCGATGTGATTATTCATAAATTAAAATCTGTCACGCGTTAAATTATCAACAGTTCCACTTTCATCGACCAAAATATACCGAAAAATAATAGTTAAAATAACCTTTTAAATAGGAATACGCTCGTTTCTTGACGATTCCCAAGTGGTAGCTGTTCGGAAGGACTGTCGCAGAAAGTTGGTTCCATAAAAACGAGGCGCGAGGCAAGAAGTTACTCATAAAGCAACCTCACTGTCTCACTTTGGGCAAACATCTGGAGGGTTTATATATTCCAATAATCGCCACCCTGGGCAGGCAAGCGGGTTGGCGATCGCGATCCTTCTTCATGAGATTTCTAATCGAAACTAACTTTATTATAGAGAAATAAAAACATTTCCGTGCGAGTTTCGCGATTCTGTCTCATATTGCGTCACCCAATTCTTGGCAGAAGTCCACAAAAACCAATGAACCAGGACATTTTCGCTAGCCATTACAAAAATGACGACATTTTAACGAGGAATGGCAGTTCCGCGTTTATAAACTGTGATAGCTAATTACGACCGTTGAGGAAATGTTAAAGTTGAATGTTTTCCGCGCGGTGACGGTAGAGAAAATCACCAATCACCGCCACATTTCTTCCCGTGTGTGTCTATAAATAAACAAATAAATAACCCAAGACATGCCACGCTGGGCCACACAGCGCCACCTAGCCCCAAACTAAGCCGAAGCTTGTACTATGGGTACTAGACAACTGATAAACTTACTTAGATACTTTTTTTTTGTAAATAAATACATATTATACATAGAAAACACCCAGACCAATACAAACAGACATGTTCATGAACACAAATGTTTGTCTATGCGTCCACTAGGGCGACTATTGAGACTTCAGCATCCCAGCCAATGCTAAGATTTACCCCCTGGATTTATCATGTCCTGAGTTTGCACATCATGCTTCCAATAAGAATATACAGGATTTCAAGGAAAAAAGATAAGAGCGAAACAATGATATTAACCGAACACCGGTATCAAACCTTATCTCGAACAAATACAATGATTTCGCATTCAACAATAACAAAACAATGCCTTTTAGCAATATATTAATGTAATAGCATTTTTTGAAATTCATTGGCAAAGAGTGTTTTTCATAGTTGGTGCCAACAGCCATACAGATCTGCCATAATCATCGTCATCATCAGCTATGAAAAACACTCTTTCAAACAAAAAAGAATTTTCCGAATCGGTTGTGGTAATAGAATTGAGAACCTCCTCCTTTTTTTGAAGTCGGTTAATACAAACAAGAATTGGTACACTTTAGTCTTTAGTTTGATCCGTGTAGTAACGGATAAACGATAAAAACATTCTTCAATTTTTTTCTTTTCTTTTCTTCAATTTCAATGATTGTAGTCAAATGTGAAATGACCATAAAAGGTAACGCTGGTGCATGTTACCTGATATTTCTGACTGGCTCGGTGGCTCAATTGGTAGTGACCCCTGCCTTCTGCTGATCCAAGAGTCGTGGGTTCGATTCCCACTCGGGACAAACATTCGTGTGATGAACATTTGTGTTTATTCCGTGTCTGGGTGTTTATATTTGTATTTAAGTATATATTTGTGGTACCTTCGTTGTTCTGATATCCATAACACAAGTGCTTAAGCTACTTACTTTGGGATCGGAGCAATGTATGTGATGTTGTGATATTTATTTCCTTAATGGTCTACTGCGACACTGGGATGTAATGGGCTGATCCTATTTTAAATCCGAATACCACACGAACCGACAAATTAATATCTTACAAAATAATCACGGTGATCATGCGTGAATGTTTGCTTTAGGGAGACGCACCATACCATCGTCTAGCCAATTTAATTTGTACGTAGGTATTACACAAAGGCACAGTTCAATGCTAAGGTTACGGACATGTTGGTCAGTGGCACTCGGCCGAGGCGTGTCTTGTGTTGCTACGGCTTCCCGGTCACATACGAAACACGTGAATTTACTAGATAATGATTATCATTTGACTGCCGACAAATGAGACACAAAAGAAAATTTCTCGCTTATCTTAACTTAATATTATAAAGCTGAAGAGTTTGTTTGTTTGAACGCGCTAATCTCAGGAATTACTAGTCCGAATTGAAAAATTATTTTTGTGTTAAATAGACCATTTTTCGAGGAAGGCTTTAGGCTATATAACATCACGCTGCAACTATTAGGAGCGAAGAAATAATGGAAAATGTAAAAAAAACGGGGGAAAAATAACTATTCCACGCGGACGATGTCGCGAGCACAGCTACCAGCTAGTATTGTATAAGCGTCACTGCCGTTCGAGGGGTTAAAAGTGCCAGTTTACATATAGTAAGATAGTAATTATGAGTAAAGATAAGGATAGAGAGCTGACCTTACACTCGGCCAAGGATAAGAGGTTTCACAAATAGTAAATACTTCGGACTCGTACGCATCCAAGGTAATACAAACTTCATAATATTGACGCGATTAAAGATTACCTAATGCGCAAGCACCTACCTCGTTTGATAATATTTACTCATATCCAATTACCTCTTGTTTTTTTTTTATAAAGTAGTACAGCACAATGGCTTCCCCCGGTGGAAAGGGATCCCCAAAAATGTCCATTGCCGGACATGTAAGTAACCAAAAGAGAGGTAAATACCACAGGCCGATGGCGGGCAGCAGCGTCACCGGAGCGAGGAGCTCTACGCCCTGCGATCGCCAAGATTTTGGCAATTAATGGTATAACCTCCAGGTGTTTGCCCAAAGTGGCGAACACCTGGAGAGGCATATACTTATCCAGCAGTGGACTGCGATAGGCTCATAATGATAATGATCCCTACACCGCCTCGAAGTCGATAATGTAACATATCTATAGGCTACTACTACTAAATTGAGAGGGAGGGCTTTGCTCTTCTCGGTAGAGCAATGTCCTCTCTTTTCAATATATCTATAAACAACTTATAATAAAAACGCTGCCATACAACAAAAAAAAGTATATCAGTTTATCAGTTGTCTAGTACCCATAGTACAAGCTTCGGCTTAGTTTGGGGCTAGATGGCGCTGTATGGCCCAGCGTGGCATGTCTTGGGTCATTTATTATTATTATACAGATCTCCAGATCCAGATCCATAATCATCTTCATCATCAGCCTCTCGCAGTCCACTGCTGGACTTAGGCCTCTCCATAGGTCCACGACTCTCAATCCTAGGCTTCTCGCATCCAGCAGTTGCCAACCATCTTACGCAAATCGCTTATAAATAAACAAACTGTTTATAAATACCAATATGTAATTAAAACCTATTTCTGTTCGCGACATCATCCTATTGTTGAAATTAAAGCAACGTGATATAAATAAGTACCTACTCCATCTCGCGAAGACCCACCTAAACAATAACAAACGAAAATAGAATTTATATAAAGCCCAAACGCAATCAGCCTATGGTTCTCAAATCTTCTTCTTTTATTTATACTCTATACTTATAATAAATCTGTAGAGAAGTCAATTCTGTACATGAAATATATTTTCAAAATAACTATCAGGGGTGATTAGTGATCGATACTGATGCCCAAAATGCAATCAGTAAAATATTTGTCTGTCTGTATGTTCGTTATTGAAAAAAAAACTACTGGACGGATTTTTATTTTATTTATTTTTTTATTTTATTTAATTTTGACGAAACTTGGTACAATTATTCTTCATACTCCTGGGCAGGTTATAGTATACTTTTCATCACGCTACAGTCAATAGGAGCAGAGCAGTGATGGGAAGTGTTGGGAAAGCGGGAGAAAATTTTATCTGTATGTTTGATCGCGCATCACGCGAAAACTACTGCATGGAATTAAATGCGGTTTTCACCAATGAAGTGTAACTTAAAATTTAGGTACCATTTTATGGAATTCCGTTATTTTTCAATCCCCATATCCACGCGTGCGACGCCGCCGGCACAGCTACTCTTTTAAAAATGTGAAAAGTTGTATATGTTATGGACCAAGTGATTACGCAGCTGCCCGTCATCGGTCTATGGTATTTAGCCTTCACTAAATTGTGATGGTTATACCGCCACCAGTCCGTTGCCAGCGCCTCTTGTTAATCCCTTAAATAAAAATAACCTACCTACTAATCACGAATAAAAAAGGTTGGCAACCGCTGAAGTAAGTTCTATAAAAACAATCGCTTTGAGCAACTTCTACAAATAGCGTTTATATAAAGGTGTACCTACAATAGGTACAATACTTGTTCATTATGTAACTGAAGCTGTATCAGAGCCCGTTGCGCAATGTCCCGCATTCGCGTCGCATTGCATTTGACGATCAGGTTGTTTCAGTGGTAATGAGATGTCTTTGACACAGTGGTCGCGGATTCGAAACCGGACAGTATCTATAAACATTTGTGTGCATGAGCCATGTCTGTTTGTATTGATATGTAGGTATAATATGAATTTATTTACTAAAAATAAATCTGAGAAAGTTTACCGGTTGTCTAGTACCCATAGTAGAAGCTTCGGCTTAGTTTGAGACTAGATGGCGCTGTGTGGCCCGCCGTGGCTTCGTCCCTTGCGCTCCGATCAGCGTCCACGAGGAAGACGACGACACGTGGTCAGTGACGTTGTACTGGGAGGGCACCACTATATCTTCCCGAGGTGTGCCACCATTCAATCAGGCGGCGCAGCGCTACTAAGCTAAGGAGGGGTTGAGACGAATCCCGACGGGCATCCCGACGCATCCCAACTATCTGAGCGCTCGTAGCCGACCACCGTTCAGTTTAGTGGTCCCACATCTTCTATCTTCTTCTTCTAAATATATAAAACTCAAATGTGACTGACTGACTGACTGACTGACATAGTGATCTATCAACGCACAGCCCAAACTACTTGACCGATTAGGCCGAAATTTGGTATGCAGGTAGATGGTATGACGTAGACATCCGCTAAGAAAGGATTTTGACCAATTCTACCTCCAACGGGATGAAACTCTATTCCACGCGGACGAAGTCGCGGGCACTGCTAGTAACCTATATGCCCCTGACCCTGGTGTATGCGTAAAGGCATTCCTGGCGTAAAAAAGCCTGATGTTTGCTGGTTGATGATGATAGAATAGTTTTCAGATACTTACACGTGCCGTAGATGTTATTGTCGGCGTCATTAGCAGTCACTCAGAGGCTGAACGCCCTTGGCAGTCGTGCTATTGTTACAGCCTTGACACTGACCTTACTAACCGACGGTACTCGTAAAATGTAAAGAAGCTTGACTTACATTTCAATTAGGTACTCGATAAATGTTTAATGCGATGAGTCGTAGCATTTTTGTAACGAAGGAGTAAGCTAGTTATATAATGAAACATTCAAATTGGGAAGTGTTATGTAAACAATTGAGTATATTTTTTTATGCTTGTATGATCAAGACATTGTTTTGGATAAAACCTGTGGTGTATATTTTATGTAGGTATGTAAAGAAATAAACACTTCTTGCCTCGCGCAGCGGTTTTGTGGAAGCAACTTTCAGCGACAGTCTTCCCGAACAGCTATGACTCCCAAGCCTTCAGAGCTGTTCGGACGGGTCTTTAAAACTGTTAAACTCAAATATTTTAATATAAGTAGTAAGTACGTAGCATATTTACTCACTAGCTGTGCCCTTCGTCCGCGTGGAATAGAGTTTCCCCTATCTATTTAACCCCTTGGGGGTATAATTGATCAAAATCCTTTCTTAGCGGATGCTTACGTCGTATCTACCTGCATGCCAAACAGCCCGATCCGTTCAGTGGTTTGGGCTGTGCGTTGATAGATCATTATGTCATTCAGTCAGTCACCTTTGAGTAATACTTTTATATGTCGCAAGTAAGATAGATAATACAATTTAGATGAAACAAATTCTTTAAACGCATCATTGAATACCGTTATCGAAGACGACACTTCTGCTTCTTCATTTTCATTTCGCGACGCATACAAAATATTAAAAGTACGAATAGCATTATTCAGTGTTTGGAACATTATCTCGCGTTTCGATCCACATGTGTGCTATTAGAGGCATTGACTGTTCCAAAGGCAACCTTGGCCGAGTGATATCGCGGCCATGCCAGTGAACTTGCCACGTCTACTCCGCTTCCGCATTCGTAGGAGTTTGTGACACCACGTGTTCTGAGACTCTACTATAAGAGCGGTTTCGTCAGTGTAGCGTTGTTACTTTTGTAACATTTTGTGTTACTTTGACCTTCTCATGTTACTTTCATGTTGCACGGCTCAAAACATTACCTACTTTCATGTTACTTGTTGAACTGTTGAAGAACATGAGTCTGTTTTTTTAGATACAAGAGTCTAAAAAACAGACTTACCTATGTTACTTTTGTACCAAAATGATACTTTTGACCAGTTTCATGTTACTTCTGGTCTTCAGCCACTGGCAACACTAGGCACACAACACACACTTTCGCCCTACTTTCGAACCGAATCCGTGATCAGTAATGTAACCATAGAACAATCTATGGTAATTTAAGCACTAGAAAAGAAATGAGGTATCTTCTTCAATTTCTAGTGTAAATTACCTGAAAAATAGTTCTACGGCTGCTACGCATTATAGGTACAATCGAAAACGATCGTCCTATGATCGAAAAGCGTGTTTTGTACCCAAAAATCCATCCCATTTGTCCCTCCCGTGCTCGTACCTATGTAGGTACGAACTAAATTCATAAAGATCTATGTTGACAGATTCGTAAAAGATCTTTGTTCGTTTATTGAACCACAAAACCAATAAATCAATAAATAATGAGTATTAAACAGCAATATTCAACAATAATAATCAAGTCTTATACTTATTATCAATGTAAACAAATAGTTATAATGAATTTTATACCTAGTAGGTACTTTCTTAGAGCTGATAAAAAGTCAAGTGTGTTTGAAGCTCGCGAAAATAATAATTAGGTACTTACTAAGCAATACTAGGTAATACTTACTATGTTTACGTAGTAACCACCATCCTTCCAAGTACTTAATCATTCTTTTAATCATAATAAGATTTAGATTATGCTCCAGACATGTTTTAATATGAAATAGTATCAGTGTGTGTATGGTATTAGGATGTATAAGTAACTATGTACCTACCTAATGTTATTTTATGCTGATATGTTTTTTTATCAGATAAGAATTACTATACATATGCTTCAAGGTCACAAAATTCGGAGTAGGTATTCTTGTAGAAACAGGCATATCCCTATAAAAAGAGGAACTCATAGAAATAATATGTAGGTACGTTACGTACTTAGTATCTACTTATTACTTCCATGGTGGAACTACACTTCCTCCAATCTAGGTTTCTTTTTTCTAAATGACTACGATGATGGCCAGGCCGGCTTGTCATCATTACCGCACGGGGGCAATCATTGTCGGGGGAGCGGAAGGCTCTTCCATGCCGGAGATCGCGCTCAAAGACTCTGGTCCTTGGTTGGTCATATAAATAAAAATAAATAAATAATCCAAGACATGCCACGCTGGGCCACACAGCGCCAACTAGCCCCAAATCAAACCAAAGCTTGTACTACCAGTGTAGCTAGGTACTAGACAACTGATAAACTTACCTACTTAAGTATATAGTTTTTTTTGTAAATAAGTAATTATTATACATAGAAAACACCCAGAGCAATACAAACAGAAATGTTCCTGCACACAAATGTTTGTAGGTAATGTGCGGGGATCGAACCCACGACCCGTACTTCAGAAGGCAGACGTCACTACTAAATTAGCCATCGTGTCAGTCAAATTCAGTCAATGCTAAAATGAACACATAAAATTAACCTTTTAAGGTAGGTACGGCCTATATACTAACCATTCCGTACTTCTCATAAAAAAATACTCATCCATGATTATGAACGACCTTGAATATAAATAACGCGTAGTTACACATACATGCGCTAAACAGGTTACATAAACAGCGGAAAATTGTGACTTTAGTCAACTGTTATGTTCATTACCTCTTTAGTGCTAAACATAGTCAACCCTCGCTCGCCACATGGAGTAATGTGGAGAGTACAATTTTTACAAGACTTTCGTCACTGAGAATTACGCCCCAGCGATCGCCCATGCCTGCCCAGCGTGGCGATTATGGGCTAAACCTCCAGATCCTGGTGGAGGTCCTTCCCCGGACTGGCAGCTCAATTCGAGCGAAGATTCGCTATGCCTATGCCCTACCTCTCTTAAAAGAATTAATGTTACTAAAGAAAGGAATAAATCAATTTATTATTATTTATTCATTTATTTAACCGATTCCTTGCGGATGACGCCCTAGGGGCGTCATTTTAACCTATGGCGCTTGACGCCTCAGAGGCGTGTCGAAAAATTTGTTTGCCGCCACGGGCAAAAGTTTCCAAAAAGTACCGTCGCATGATTGGTTAATTAATTCATTAATTTGTCTAGTTGACCCTCATATTCTGGCCTGCATTCTCTGCGGCACGTAGGTGCGCTCTATTTTCGTGCGGCACCGCAAGTCACTCACCCCTGTGTGTGCACGTGCGTATTTTCAGCTGGGTTAGTTGTCTACGTGCATCCCTGCGCATACGCCGGAAGACGACATTCGGCCTTATTTCAGTTTGCATATTCGAACTCTTTGAACTAGGTACTTAAACTTCGTTTTTTAGCGAACTTGGTATAATTGGTAAACAAAACAAACAATAAATGCTTGTCATAAATCTATAAAAAATTTATATAATCGCCACGCTGAGCAGGCGGGTTGGCGATCCTTGCTTCGGCGACGCTCCTGCTCGCCATCTGCCTGTGTTATTTAGCTACATCTTCTATCTTGATAGTTATGTTATACCGCCACCAATCAGTTGCTTGAACCTCGTTTATTCATAGACCAATATGCAGGTATATCTGATACGATTATTCTGTACGATGCACCCTGATTCAGAGTGGGATATAAGGTAGCGATACTAGCGATCATCTTTCCGCTCCAAGCTACCCTCACCTGCAAACTCCCAAGATTAAAATAATATCTACAGTTAACCAATCACACACCAAGGCAGGTATTTCACTGAAGTAGATATTATGAATCATTGCTATCTACGAACAGAAATACAGCTGAAGTGTATGCGAATCAACCAGTTCCAATGTTTGCTTAATTTGATTATAGCGTATCATTCAGGCCCGTTCATTACCAAACACGCCTGTTAAACACTCCTAAAGGTATGTATTAGTCATTATGTACCTATTTACTTTTGAGATTCTTTGGAGCGTACATAGGTAGGTAGGTAGATACTTTTGGTGGAATGCATATTGCTTTCTTTTTGTTATTTCATGAGATCAGTGAAGTGTGATGAGCCCTATCTTGGTTTGTCGTGATGAAAACTTCGCATGCGCGATGTAGGTCTTCCATAAAACTAGTATAGAGCAATTTTGTTCTGTATAGTGAATGCTTGCCGCGGAAGGTACATCGCCATCTGTTGTTAGTAGGCGGAACTAGTGCCTGTATAATGTAGCGATGTGGAAATAGATAGATAGATGGCACATGTTGCTACAATTATAAATATAGTCTTGATGTGATGGAAATAACACAATCAATAATATTGCCAGATCCTTTTATTGTGATATGTAACCTAAGTACAATGATATGTTACAATTATGTGTTTATGTAATTTAAAACTTTCAAAGTTTGTGATATGATACAGTTTCTTATGTCATAAATCGATTAAAGTAAAAAAACAAAAAATTGCTTGTCACTGTCTAGTCTTATAAAATAATTGTTTTCGTTAATAAACCGGTTGAATAAATCAGGCTAATACATTTTGTTAAACATATTTCAAAATCATTTCATTAACAACTTCAAAAAAAAAAGAATTATTAAAATCGTTCATAAACCACGAAGTTATCCGCGAACACACATAAAATATAGGTAGGTACCTAATATTATGTCCATTTGAAAAAAGTTTTCCGTGAAGTCTTTCAACTAATTTTAATAAGTAGGTACATCAAGTGGGATACACAGATATGCAATAGCTAAATTGAATCTTATTATTAGAAAACATGTAAATGCTACATCATTGCAAGTCGTTAGTCTATCACTGGAAATAACGATGGCATGAACATTAAAAGTAAAAAGTAAAAATTAAAGCAGTCTCATAGGTTACCAAGCAAGTACATAAGGTAGGATATATTAAATTAATTACATTTAATTAAGTACTAAGTTGTCGTCACAACGTGGGCTGGCTTATTAGGCTTTAGGTAGCCTGGTTGCGGCAGCCAGAACTTCCGTCCTCCTGACGAAAATAAATGACTTTCGATACTGGGAAAGGGCTCTCAGTATCGAACATATTTTTTTTAAAGTCTGGAACTTACAAGTACGTCTGGCTTCTACAACTACACAGGCTTAGTAGGGATTTCGCGGCGGAATCACATAAAACGTCATGTTTTACTGTTTGCCGCAGCCAGCCTGCTTCTTCGAGCTTGTAAACTACGGAGCAAGTGCCAAATAGGAGACGGACTAAGCTACTATGCGCTGATTCCTATCTAAGTCCTGACGTCTCCACTCAATCTCATTATAAGGCGGTCCATTGTAAACCGATCTTATATTACGATTATTTGTTACAACATCTCCTTCTTGGTCTCGCTCCGTTGTAACAGGTATAATGCAGCCTCGCTGCCCAAGCCCACTTTATGACGAGAAATAAAAAGTAATAATTTTTATCATTAATTAATAAATAAATAAATACTCGAGATCCATACAAGTCACATTGAGAACAATATTTAAATAAATTAAATTGTTAAAGTTAATTTTAATTTTAATAAGTAATCTCACAATAAAATTTTGTAACATATCTTTACATAAAACTTATAAAAACGTCAATTTCCGTTTTCAAGAACACCCAGACTCGACACAATTTAGAAAAGTCCGTTCCCTAAATTGCCCTGACCAGGAATCGCACTCGGCGCTTCAGGCAATACGCTTAGCGCTTGTCCCACTATTTTTTATTGGCTCGTTTTTTGCGCAATTTGAGACCAGGCCCGCCGTAAGCGGGCGTGCAAGGCGTGCAATGCACGCGGGCGGCGCATTCAGGGGGGCGGCAAATCAGACAATCATCGACTAAAATTCAGACATTGTCACCTCACAATACTAAAAAGATTATCCTTATAAAAATAATATGATGAACGGCGCCCAAATATTTCTTTTATATCGTAGCATTACATAGCGCAATCTATTGAAATTCATGACTACTACTAAATTTAAGAGCTTTGCTCTTGTCGGTGGAGCAACTTCCACTCCTCCCTGGACTCCGCCAGCGCCTTCAACTCCTTGTACGTCATGACATTAACTTTCTCCTTTAGCTGTTGTGTAAATGTTCGTCTTGGCCTTCCTCTTCCTCTTCTGCCTTCTATTTTACCTTCTATTATAATTTTTATAAGTGTGTCATGACGCACAAGGTGTCCCACCATTTTCCCTCTCCTGTTCTCAATCGCCTGCATCAAGCATCTCCTTTCCTTTACCATCTCCAATACCTCTTCATTTGTCTTCTTTTCCATCCAGCTTATTCCCTTCACTCTTCTCCAGCACCACATCTCAAAGGCCTCGAGTCTTTCTCTATCTCTCTGTGTCATCGTCCACGTCTCACAACTATATAGGGCTATACTCCAGATGTATGATTTTACAAGTTTTTTTCTCAGCATTATTGAGATGTTAGATTTGAATAGGTGTTTTTTATTGTTGAATGCTGTTTTTGCCATAGCTATTCTAGCTTTAATATCTGATGTACATCTGGAGTCACTGGTTATTATACTGCCTAAATATTTAAATGAGTTTACTTGTTCTACTTTTTTATCTTTAATTTTTATTGGGCTATTGATTACTGGAAATTTGGATGTAGCTAGTGTTTTGGTTTTCCCCACATTAATTTTCATTCCGAAATCTTCAAACGTTTTATCCATTTCGTTCATTAAATCTTGTAGCTGAACCGGATTCTCTGCGATTGCGGCTATGTCATCTGCAAATCTTATAAAAAATACCTTCTGCCCATTAATCTTTACCCCTCCTTTTTCTTTTTCTATAATTTTATGTATTGCTCCCTCTATAAATATGTTGAAAATTATAGGTGAGAGAAAATCATGAGAACAAAGTTAATTCGTATCGTACTCTATGCGAAATAGGAAAATCCCACAGATATCAGGGGAAATCCCCTTAAAACTATATTCACATTTCTTTGTTTTTATTTATTTAACACAAATGCGAATGTGATGTGAGTGAACAACAAACTTCATTTGTTTCGTTATAGCCCTAATAAGAGATCCGGAAACGGTCCAGGGTACTTAAAATTAATAATATTCTGTATATTTTTGTGCGAAGTGTGACTATAAAAATAATTTAGAAAATTATTATTAATCCGTCGGCACAAAAAATCATAATTATGGTAAGTGTCTTTGTTTAATTAATCAGCATATGGACGCATTCATATAAACAGCAGGTATTCATGTAAAATTTAAAGGTTATTTTACTGAAAAAACTTAAAAGTAAAGATTTATTAAAAAAAATATATCAAAATTAATACAGAGTGTAACAAAAGTAACTTAAGTAACGAAAGGGGGACATTCCACCTAATCAATACGAACAACTTTTACTAAGGGGTCAACTCTGAAGTCGCGAAAAAAAATTAAGTAGTTATTCCATTACATTTGTGTGCAGTAGGTATGAACATTTTTTTTCGCAGTAGTATTGTGATTATTATTGTGATTTAAAGAGTATTTTTTTCTGTTATACAAGAGTAAAGATTTATAAAAAAGTATATTAAAATTATACCTTTACAGGGTGTAACAAAAGTAACTTAAATCCCGTAAGGGAGTCATTCTACACATAAATACAAACAATTTTTACCATAGGGTCAACGGTGAAATAGCGAAAAAAATAACTATTCCATACAAAATGTATGGGAAAGCTGACTTTTTTTCGCGTATTCAGTGTTGACCCCCTAGTAAAGGTTGTTCGCAGTAATGGTTGGAATGATCGACCCCCTTTTGGGATTTAAGTTACTTTTGTACAACCGTATACTAAACTTTTTCAAAAAAAATCCAGAAACCGCAAAAAAGGAAAAAAAATTCAGGAGCTCAATTTCGACGGCAAAAACGAGAAAAAGATACAGAGAAAAAAGACTGGCGGGGTCTCTTGAGAATTTTTTTAGCAAACCAGAAAATAGGGACTCTGAATGTCAAGAGAATGTTGACGTACTTAATACCTATACCTACCTACATAATATGTATAAACTGCACCTTTCTTGCCTTCACTTTTTCATTTAATGTCGTATTAGTGAATCTATCTTGTATAAAATAACTTAATATAACATAGTTTTTCACTGTACATCATTTTTTTCACATTTTTATAAACACCTAGGTTTTGTAGTTAGATAGGGGCGGCACGATAGGAATTGCACACCGGCGTTCAAACCGCTAGCGGCGGGCCTGTTTGAGACCAGTATTTTTAGACGCTTAACTTAATTCTATATGCAAAATAAATGCAGATTGATAAGGTACATTTAGATTTATATCTAACACGGTCTGTGACAGAAAAAACGAATTGTGCAGATCTAAAAATATTATTTTTATGTTTTATATGTATTTCTATGTCAGAATTTCATTCGTCTTCAAACTTCGCCAAAAATATTTACTATAATAATATTTTGTCACAAATCAGAAGCAAAATGCATAAACTATAATATATTTCTATAAATAAGATCAAGATCACATTATCACTTCTCAATTTAAGAGCAAGGATAAAATCGATAATAAAAAATAACTAAAAATTCTAATGAGATACTTGTCTGTCCATAAATTATAATTAAAGTTTTGTACTATATTTTAAACTTAAATATGGAAAATATAGACGTTGATTAATTAGAAGTTTTTTGGAATGTTGAAGACCATTCAATTGCTTCAGAATACCTATTAAATAATGTTCAGTCAGACTTATAAAAGGATTGAAACATCTCTTACAAAATCTACGAAACATCCTTGTTAGTAAAACACGGCCCCTCCATTTATAAAACATCGAACAATCCGTGCTTTCTATATTGAACATTCGTATGTATTTACTAACTAAATAAATAAATACATTAACAAAATGTCGTCTACAAATCGAAAACACCTACCTACAAATAAATAGAAATAAAAAATATATCACAAAAATTATAAAGCTTTCTTCCCACTTCCGTACGTTGCGCAAGCGTCTTTAAAGTTGCTAGCGTTGAAAGGAGCGAAGTAATCGTCGTGTATGAATCTCACAATGCTCTCAATAGGACACAGATAAGTATTATGCGTCTTAACATCATCTACAGGATCCACTACCTTCATTACCACATTCTGTCTAGACTTACAAAAACTCAACTTACCAGTAACATCTTCACCGTTATACACAACTCTAAAGAAAAAATCTTGCGCAACAGCTTTCCTCTTTGTAAACTTGAACTCATCTCGCAAATCTTTCTTCCTATACACCTCAAAAATCATCCTAGAAGCGTACTGTATATTATAATGCTGATAGTTATTCAAACCCAACGCCAAAATCAGCGCTTGCAAAGTCTTATCATGACCGGAATATAAAACAAACTTAGGCTTATTCTCCGAGATCATTCTTATCATATTCTGCACAACATTATGTATCAAACCGTAAGCAACTAGCAAACCCCTCTTTCTATTATGTACGTTCTTTATCTCCTGCCGATAGCTCCACTCTAAATATGCAAACAAGGACATGACATGCTCTTTTGCTATGCAAAAGTCTTCAGTGTTTTCCGGAGTCGGTTCCCTGTAATCCTCATCGAAATCCGTGTCCATCCTCGCGTCGTTAGGGAAGTTGAAATCTGCGTCCAGATTCTTCTTAACAATCACAACATCATCGTAATTCTCACCGTTGTCCATATACCGCTGCTGGTAGTACAGTAGCTTCTCCCTTTCCATCTGCGCGTCAAAGTCCAAAGGTATCTTCTGTTTATCTTTGCTATCGTAATACTTACCGATAATGTCTCTGGCTTTTCTTCCGATCTCATTGTTGAAGTCCAACTGGTTGTTTATATAGTCTAGTTCCATGTTCAGTGTGTCTATGTCGACGTCTAGGAGGCTTCGTAAGGCGAGGGTGTCTCCGCGGAACTTTCTTTGGGGTTTGTTGATCTTGGGCGGTTTCTTGGGTCTCTCTATGCAGGGGAGGGGCGCGTCGTGACACATGTAGGCTAGAAGGGCGTCGCGTACGACGTCCGCGTCGATATGCTCCTGGGATTCGAACAGGACTTTGGATAGTTTAGTGACGAGTTCTTTTATGGCTGGATGCGAGTCGAGACGGTTCTTTGATTGACTGTTTATTTTTCTGGAAATGTAATGTTCAAATTATAATTTACTAGTTTATGTTACTTTGTTACTAGCTTTAGTTACTAAGTGTTGTTTAAAAATTTTACGTGAATTACTATCGGAGACATTTAGATATACTAAACAGACATTAGACAGACGGACGGATGGTCAGACAACGAAGTATTAGTAATAGGGATCCCTTTTCACAACTTGGGAATGGAACTTTAAGGCATAGGCCGCAATACGGCTAAACCGCCGCGGATTTTAACCGCCAGACTTTGTGAGTAAAGGAAACTAATAGTAGCGGCCGCGCCGACGGTTTTTTTCGCGACTGATTTGAAAACCACGCTTTGTGGAATGACTAGCGGGAAAAAACTGCAAAAATTTGTAGTACATAGAAATTAAATTCGCAGTTTTAACGCAACAAAAATGCTCTACCTACTTACTTAGTGCAGCATTGTTGTTGCGAACGTGAATTTCAATTCGATTCGGAATTCCAAACATATGCGGCTAGGCTAGACCGTATTGTGTGATCTCGAGCCGTTTTGCAGTTTCCGTAAACCGTAGTGCGGCCTAGGCCTAAAAAGGAAAAATCCAGAAGAATCGATTCAGTAGTTACCTGTTGAGCGTATGGTGCGCTGCGCATGCGCAGTCACGGAAGCAGAAGGCGACGCTGTGCGCCTCACGAGCCGCCGCCGCCCGCGCGCCCGCCGCCGCCCCCGCGCCCCACCACGCGCCCACCAGCGACTGGAACGTGCGTCTGTAGCGCGTGCTGTACGACACCGCCACGCCTACAGACACACACCGCAGTAGAGAGAGGCTACCACCAGCGACTGGAACGTGCGTCTGTAGCGCGTGCTGTACGACACCGCCACGCCTACAGACACACACCGCAGTAGAGAGAGGCTACCACCAGCGACTGGAACGTGCGTCTGTAGCGCGTGCTGTACGACACCGCCACGCCTACAGACACACACCGCAGTAGAGAGAGGCTACCACCAGCGACTGGAACGTGCGTCTGTAGCGCGTGCTGTACGACACCGCCACGCCTACAGACACACACCGCAGTACAGAGAGGCTACCACCAGCGACTGGAACGTGCGTCTGTAGCGCGTGCTGTACGACACCGCCACGCCTACAGACACACACCGCAGTAGAGAGAGGCTACCACCAGCGACTGGAACGTGCGTCTGTAGCGCGTGCTGTACGACACCGCCACGCCTACAGACACACACCGCAGTAGAGAGAGGCTACCACCAGCGACTGGAACGTGCGTCTGTAGCGCGTGCTGTACGACACCGCCACGCCTACAGACACACACCGCAGTAGAGAGAGGCTACCACCAGCGACTGGAACGTGCGTCTGTAGCGCGTGCTGTACGACACCGCCACGCCTACAGACACACACCGCAGTAGAGAGAGGCTACCACCAGCGACTGGAACGTGCGTCTGTAGCGCGTGCTGTACGACACCGCCACGCCTACAGACACACACCGCAGTAGAGAGAGGCTACCACCAGCGACTGGAACGTGCGTCTGTAGCGCGTGCTGTACGACACCGCCACGCCTACAGACACACACCGCAGTAGAGAGAGGCTACCACCAGCGACTGGAACGTGCGTCTGTAGCGCGTGCTGTACGACACCGCCACGCCTACAGACACACACCGCAGTAGAGAGAGGCTACCACCAGCGACTGGAACGTGCGTCTGTAGCGCGTGCTGTACGACACCGCCACGCCTACAGACACACACCGCAGTAGAGAGAGGCTACCACCAGCGACTGGAACGTGCGTCTGTAGCGCGTGCTGTACGACACCGCCACGCCTACAGACACACACCGCAGTAGAGAGAGGCTACCACCAGCGACTGGAACGTGCGTCTGTAGCGCGTGCTGTACGACACCGCCACGCCTACAGACACACACCGCAGTAGAGAGAGGCTACCACCAGCGACTGGAACGTGCGTCTGTAGCGCGTGCTGTACGACACCGCCACGCCTACAGACACACACCGCAGTAGAGAGAGGCTACCACCAGCGACTGGAACGTGCGTCTGTAGCGCGTGCTGTACGACACCGCCACGCCTACAGACACACACCGCAGTACAGAGAGGCTACCACCAGCGACTGGAACGTGCGTCTGTAGCGCGTGCTGTACGACACCGCCACGCCTACAGACACACACCGCAGTACAGAGAGGCTACCACCAGCGACTGGAACGTGCGTCTGTAGCGCGTGCTGTACGACACCGCCACGCCTACAGACACACACCGCAGTAGAGAGAGGCTACCACCAGCGACTGGAACGTGCGTCTGTAGCGCGTGCTGTACGACACCGCCACGCCTACAGACACACAGCGCAGTAGAGAGAGGCTACCACCAGCGACTGGAACGTGCGTCTGTAGCGCGTGCTGTACGACACCGCCACGCCTACAGACACACACCGCAGTAGAGAGAGGCTACCACCAGCGACTGGAACGTGCGTCTGTAGCGCGTGCTGTACGACACCGCCACGCCTACAGACACACACCGCAGTAGAGAGAGGCTACCACCAGCGACTGGAACGTGCGTCTGTAGCGCGTGCTGTACGACACCGCCACGCCTACAGACACACACCGCAGTACAGAGAGGCTACCACCAGCGACTGGAACGTGCGTCTGTAGCGCGTGCTGTACGACACCGCCACGCCTACAGACACACACCGCAGTACAGAGAGGCTACCACCAGCGACTGGAACGTGCGTCTGTAGCGCGTGCTGTACGACACCGCCACGCCTACAGACACACACCGCAGTAGAGAGAGGCTACCACCAGCGACTGGAACGTGCGTCTGTAGCGCGTGCTGTACGACACCGCCACGCCTACAGACACACAGCGCAGTAGAGAGAGGCTACCACCAGCGACTGGAACGTGCGTCTGTAGCGCGTGCTGTACGACACCGCCACGCCTACAGACACACACCGCAGTAGAGAGAGGCTACCACCAGCGACTGGAACGTGCGTCTGTAGCGCGTGCTGTACGACACCGCCACGCCTACAGACACACACCGCAGTAGAGAGAGGCTACCACCAGCGACTGGAACGTGCGTCTGTAGCGCGTGCTGTACGACACCGCCACGCCTACAGACACACAGCGCAGTAGAGAGAGGCTACCACCAGCGACTGGAGCGTGCGTCTGTAGCGCGTGTACTGAATAGCGTTTTATTAACATCGAATCAACAGCCTAAAATTAGTTTCAATTCAAGCCTCTAACTCCGAAATTCGTACAAGTTTTCATCCGCCCTTTCCAACCCTTTATAATTATTTTTTCGCATTAAAAAGTAGCCTCTCTCATCTTTCTCAGTTTATTAATATCGGTTCTGTACTTTTGACAGACAGACTTACTTTCACATTTATAATATTAAGAATAAGGATTACATAAAAATTAATAATAATTAACATTTACCTGTATCTTTCTTTCCTTGAGGATCAATTGCATCCAAACCCAATTTCTCCCCATATGCTTCCTTCAATATTGTACCTGTAAAATAAAAAATCACATTATTGAATTTAATGTATTTGGTATGTATATTTTTTTTTTTACAAGTAACCCAAGACATGCTATGATACTAGATCACACAACCATCTTGTCGCAGACTTCTTCATAAAGCGTCAGATTCAAAATAAAAAATCGATCTTAAAAAAAAAGGGTGGGGTTCTCAATTCAACTGAGTTAGTACTATTAAGGGATGAAGATGAAATGTCCTGTTCGAGTCCATGCAACTAGCAGCGTAAATGAACGTCTCAAACAATCTATCTGCTTATTTCATTTCCAATCAGTAGATTGACCTCAAAATTTAAGTCTAACAAAAATAGCACTACTTAGCAGCTACTAAACTAATGGCCTTACCAACAGTTAACATTTGCAATAGTCCCCTAGGCGTGAGTTGGCCCAGGGCGCAGTGAGTCCCCGTGGCTTGCGGGGGCAGAGACGGAAAGTTGTGAAACGGCCCAGGACCAGAAACCCACCATGCGCGCCCGGAACCGCTTGCGTTGACTACGAACTCTTCATAACTGGAAGAAAATGTAGACACTTTCGTCAAATGGTGGGGTTCACAGATTTCTGACAACCAGTTTGACTGCGGATTAGATCCCTGCATAGTACAAACATTTGTGTGCATGAACATGTTTGGGTGTTTGCTATGTAGGTATTTATTTACCAAAAAAAAGTATCTAAGTATGTTAATCAGTTGTCTAGTACCCTGAAACACAGCTTGTACATAGGCTGATTTATTTATTTATTTGTCACACACAACAGAGATACAGTAAATACAATTATAATAATGGTAATACAAGTTATAGTGAGTTTAGGCTGTATCTCCACAAGCATGTGTGAACAGCATGTTTTGACTGTGTCAGCATTGGTGTCAAGTTAAAAACTGTAAAACTATAAATTTATGCTACTAATCTAATCATAATAAACAAAAAACATATAAGAGATTTTTACAAACACATATTAATAAAAAAATATATCTTCACAACCTATGTGATACCAGACAAGATGTATTTCCATTTTCCGATGGATGAACCGATGATGATGAATGTCCTCTACTATGTGGCATTTTGCATTTAGGCAATGATACTCTTAATACACAATATGTTTATAACTACCTTTTGAGCAATGGCGAAACTGGTACGCTATCACAAGGCAACTTATCCCCACCCTTGAGGTGTGTGAGCGGGCCCCTGTCACCGTGCCTCGTCACCACCAGCACCCCCTGAAGCAGCCAGGTATCGCTGTCTACAACACCTGAAAGTTATATAACTTATATAACAGCATCGTAAATAATGTAGGCACACTTAATAATAGCTAAACTACAGAACTAATAAATAAATAACAGACAACATCACATACATTGCTCTAATCCCAAAGTAAGTAGCTTAAGCACTTGTGTTATGGGTATCAGAACAACGAAGGCACCACAAATAAATACTTAAATACAAATATAAACACCCAGACACAGAACAAACACAAGTGTTCATCACACGAATGTTTGTCCCGGGTGGAAATCAAACCCACGACCCTTGCTTCAGAAGGCAGGGGTCACTACCAATTGAGCCACCGAGCCATTCTACCGGTCTAGAACTCCTTCAGTTTTTAGCTCCTTAGCATCTTCCGATGTTCAAGGGGCCATCCATTAATCATGTGATGTTTTTTTTGGCATTTTTAACCCTGTGATTTTTTCATGAGGTCCATAAGGTCCCCCCCTCTCGAGCCTTGCATGATTAATGGACGGCCCCCAAGGTGAGCGGGTAACGGTTTTTACTGTGTGAGCCCATCGCTTCGCATCATAGGTATTGCTTGCCTCAGTGAATCTCGGTAGAGTCTAAACCCATTTTGAATAATGTGGAAGTTGCCTTGGTATTTACGAGTTGGATCCTCGCACAGTAGGTACAAGCTTCAGCTTAGTTTTTGACTAGATGGCTCTTGTGGTCCAGCAAAGCATGTTCTGGATTATTTAATCATGACAGAATTTTTAGATGTATTAGCAGGTTTGAATAGCTACATTAAATCTTACTTAAAAGTGATTTATTTATTCAACATCTACATTAGTCTTTATAATAAATTAGCAACATGAATACCTTCAGTTCCTCTAACAATGTTTTCCGGCGGATTACAAGCTTTAAGGTATATCTTTCTGTACTTCAGGTCTGTTTTTGATATGTATTCATTCTGAACAATTTTCTTGACCAATGTTGTCTCTTCACCAGCTGCCATATACTTGTACATTACTGAAATATTAAATATAAATTCGTACTTAGAATTTGTTGACAAATAAAATCAGCTGTATTGGTTTATTGTACACATGAACATTACCTGTGATTAGAAAGAATATCCACAAACTCATACCAAGATAACAATAAAAAGCTCGGTGGTGAAACGACTTCATCATTTCAGCCAAAATTTTACTTCTGTTTGCAAATATCGTCATTTTTAAGTTAAAATTACTTCGCGACTTGAAACCCCCAGTCCATGATTTTGTGTAGGCGTTATTTTTTAGCTGGCGCTGAATATCCACGTAATCATTGTTAAAATTGTACAACACCGATAAAGCTAGTTAAAACAAGATCTAAAATGATGCTTAGCTTAGCATTTTACACAAAATGATGAAAAATTCTGAAATCTTCTGAACAAATCCAAACAAAATTGTTATTTTGTCAATGTGACAGCACTGACAGCACAGAAAGGAGCAGATTTTTTTTTTTTTCAGCAGATGAAACCATGGACGTTTAAAATAAAAATACGTCCATGGATGGATGAAACAGTCGGGGGGCGTTCCATTAGTGGAATGCCCCCTTGGTGTCAAACAACGTGACCAAGGCCGTACATTCGTCTGTAAACCATGCCAAATTGTCATAACAAAATTGTTGAGTGTCACTGTCAGTGTCATCCATCAGTCAGTTGAATGTCAAATTGCACAATATTTTGCAGGTTTAGACCTGCTTCGGCGGCTTCTATAATCGTAATAAAAAGTTAACAGCTACCATTTAATTAATTCAGTACTATTTACAGCTGTGCTTTGAGTAGATATCCTTATTTAAATATACATTTCATTACTAAAACTCTTCATTGATACATTTCATTCTTGGTTTTTGATATTGTGTATTCTGAAAAAATGCCGCCAAAAGTGGATCAAGCTGCAATACTTATCTTGGATGTTGGAAGAAATGTTGCTCCTGTGGACGAGAAGGGAAAGAAAAGTTTTTTCGAAGAAGCTAGAGAATGTGCGTCTCGCGTAATCGAGCGAAAAATTATGAGCCAGGATAAAAACCTTCTTGGCATCATTTTACTTGGTTCCAAAAAGACGCAGAACAACAAAGCGGAAGAGTGCGATGGTGCCTTTCGCCACATTGAATTCTCAGCGGAGCTGCAGACTCCTACCTGGAAGATGATTCATGACTTGCCTGATACAGTAAGTATCAAGACAATTCAGAACTGCTAAAGGCCAGAACACTGGGTGTTCTAGGAGACCCCCTTTAGTCATCATCTGGTACTCATAGTACAAGGAGAAACCTTTGTGTGACAATTAATGGCCTAGCTCAATATTATTAAAAATAATGCAAGCATACTGTCCTTTTGATTATCAACAAATTTCATCTTGTACCTAACTGTTTGTTTTATTTTTTATAGTTTTGGGTTGCCTAATAATAAACTTATTTAAAGAAATAGGTTTATTGGCAACCCAAACAAGATATGGATAACATTTATTGAAAATCAAATCTCAAAAAAAATTCTTTGTCATTGAAAGTTTAATAATCTTTACAGCCATCTAAGAGTCGAGGAGACTGGATAGATGCTCTGATAGTGGCTGCAGACCACTTCATCAATGGAGTCAGTGATAAGAAAATAAACAGCAAAAAAATTATATTGATGACTAACTTTATGTCACCTACAAATCTGGAGGAAAATGACGTTGAACAGGTAAATTAATATCTAATAAACTTTTTTTTTTATAAGAAGAGCTTACAGGATCACCTCACTCCACCTGATTGTAAGCGGTCTTGAGATCCGAAAGTTTAGTCGTTTAAAACTTTCTGTTTAATGTTAAAAATATCTAAATTATTTCTTACATGACGTGCTTACTATCAATAACATATAAAAATAATGAATACTGATTGAGCCGAGCTTGAGAGTGTATATCACTATCCTAATGATTTGGACAATACTTCTCAGAAAATGAACATAATTCTGTAAGAAAAATTAATTATTCTTTTCCATTTACAGGTAATCAATGGGTTTAAGGAAGAAAACTTTGAACTTGACATAATTGGTCTTGACATCTACGATGAAACTCACAAAAGTGAAGACGTTCAAATAGCCAGGAAGTTTGTTGAAGCAACAAACGGAGTCTCCGCAACATTTGATTATGCTATGCGGTACCTTCTGTTTCACAAGAAGAAAACAGTCAATGCCATCCCCTGGAATGTGGACTTGAGCATTGGTCCTAACATTAAAATACCTGTCTCTTCATACATCCGACTGAAGGATGAACCAGCTGTTAAGTCCTGGATGAAAGCTGTGAAGGACCCTGTTACTCTAGCATCCAGCAGTACAGAAGGCATAATGTCTAACAAAGTGCATATCAATGCTGAAAACCAAGAGGTAGCCGATTCGGAATCCGTAATAAAAGGCTACCATTATGGCCAACAAATCATTCCATTCTCTGAATGTGACAAATCATTGCTATATGAGCCAGGAGATAAATCTCTTATGTTGTACGGGTTTACACATGCTTCAAACATAAACTGGCAGAGTTTAAAAGGTGATGGCTTAGCATATTTGTTTGGCCGCAAAGGTGATAAAAAGGCCCAATATGCTATCAGGTGTCTTATTGAATGTCTTCATGAAATGAGTTTGGTTGGGATTGTGCGCAGGGTATACAATAGAGGCAATGCACCTAAAATGTATGCCATAATGCCTGTGATTGATAGCAATGACTATATCTGCCTTTCCATGATTGAAATGTGCTATAAAGATGATATAAAGTACATGGCATTCCCTCCAACAAATCTCAAAAGGTATGCTTGCACTGATGAGCAGGTGGATGCTTTTAAAGATTTAATCAAAGCAATGGATTTGACAAATGCATATGATGATAGTTTTGATGATAAAGAAGCTTTCCCTATAGCCGAGACAGTAAGCCCTTCAGTGCAATATGTGCTTGACTGCATAGCTTTCAGAGCCATGAACCCAGGAAAACCTTTGCCTGAACCCAGGGAAGATATCATGACATTATTCAAGGCACCTCCATTAGTTGAGAAAAGAGCTAAAGACCCAATTGAGAAATTGAAGAATCTATTTACTTTAACTAAAGTGGAGACAAAAGGTAGAAACAGAAAAAACAATTTGCAAGAGAATAGTAATGATGATGATGTTATAAATAACATATCAGATGTTAAAGCAGAACATCAAGCAGATGATGAGGACATGCCTTCAGTTCAGCTCCCAACCAAAGCCACTAATACAATAATTAAAATTGGCACCATAGATCCTGTGAAAGACTTCAAGTTACTTGTGGAGCAAGGAAAATCTCTTGGTGATCTTTCTACAGAAATGACTGAAGCAATAGAGAATTTAGTTTATTGCAACTTGGATGGTACTTATAGTAAACCTTTGGCAGTTATGAAGTTTTATAGAGAAGAATGTGTGAAAATAGATCCCACTCCTTACAACACTTGGCTACAGAGATTCAAGTCTGCTCTTAGTAATCGTAAGAGAGAAGATTACATAGACCTGATCAATGAGAAACAACTGAATTTCATTTTGAAAGAAGAAAATAATTCAAGCACTTATGAAAATGTAGATAGCCATGACACTCAATTGTATGAAAATGATACAGTACCAGACGAAACAGAACTTACAATTGATACTGAAATAAATGATTTGTTTGATGAAATGTAAGAATGTTGGCATTTTACCGTTTTATTTTTATTGAGCCAGATTAAAGCTACTCAATATATTTTTTTTGTCTTCAATGGCATCCCAATAAAGTTACTGATGTAACAGACTAATGCTAGCCCTAATTCTAGACATAAAGGGTAGCATCATCAAATCAATAAAAAATCTTTGTATGGGAAAGTGCATACACAGTACAACAGCTGTATTCACAAACAAATCAAGTTCTTATTTTCAAGGGGTAGTGGCAAGTTTAAAATATACCTTCAAAAGTGTTTGTGATATTAATTACTAAGACATTTTCTTCCTCCTTTTTGTTTTATTGAGAGTTAAAGGTACTTTATTGTACTTATTTTATTCCCTGTTTATTTTTAAATAAAAATCTTAAATAGGCCTGAACTGTTTTATTTGACAATATCCATTAAAATCTAATCTCAAATTTGCACACAATAAATTCATGTATAGTTTTATCTTACAACTATTTGATCAGTAGACAATCATTGTACACCACTCGGGCTGAGTTTGTTTTGTGACTGTAGAAGCTCGAGAAATTCCTGCAGTGATATATCTTCTTGGCAATCAGTGTCCAGATCATGTTCCAACTGTGCTTCCATAGAGTTAGCCTCGGGACTGAGCACAATATTCTCGTCCAACACTACATGGTTCAGCCTGGATTTGAGACTTTGTAGAATCTCCTCGAGCTCCAAGCACTTGTTCCTTATAGAAGTCCCTAGATCCGAAGCTGGGTCGATGTCGTCGATTGTCGCGTTCTCCGAGAAGGAATTGGCAGGAGTTCGCGTCCTCGGAGGCTGTATGAAGTTGAACAAGTTCTCCGGAATACCATTCCCATTCCTGGCGGTGTCGGGCGTAATGGAATCGGTAAACTCTGCGAGTATCTCGTCGATGATGTCTTCGGCGTTTTGCCGGGGGTCCACCACTTCTTCTGGGGTATCCGCACCACTTTCGTTGTTTATCATCTTATTATTAGAATCTAACTTCATGATTCCTGTAGGATATAGTCAGTTTATCGACGCGTTATCAAAATAAATAATAAATAGAAATAGTACACTAGGGACTTGCACCGGAGTAGTGAGAACCGGAGAATCACCGGTGATTCATCGGTAAAAGTAATCGATTAAAACTAATCGGTGATTAATCGATTAAACTCCGGTGATTGTATTGTATTTATGAAGATTTAATTAATGTTAAAAACATTAGATAAATAAAAGAAAGATTCATTAATCAATAAGTATTTTAATTATTTAACCACATTAATTTAAATTATTTACGAATTTGCTTGAATCTTATAAGATTAATAATTTCAGTCATTAACTGAAAACGTTCTTGTTCTTTTATATGATTCATTTCACTAGCTATCAATCTTCCGCATAATTCGTTGCAACGTGCATGATCTATATTTTCAGTTTGAGTTCCAGTTTCATTTCTTCTGGTATCTTGATTATTTGAAATATTTGGTGGAAACTACTATAGAAGTGCATTTTTATTTGATGACAAAATTATTGTACCTCATTTTTTTCGTAAATCTTTTTCCTTGGATGGACCTGGATTCGGCCTATTAGAGCTATTCGTAAACTACCAGTTTTTCATCAAAAATATCTAATAAAGTAGCCATCCGGCCTTACAATAGGGAATATGCATGAAAAATAATTTCATGTATTTACTAATTTATCGTAAAATACATAAAAATATACTACGAACAGTGAAAACAAAATCAAAATTGGCTGAAAATTGGGCGAGATACAGTCGTTGAAGGTGAATATATATGTCTCTCTCACGCGAAACAGATTTTTCTATGGAGTTTGTATGGCGGGCACGGTACGTGACGTCATCCGCCACGTCGGATCTCTCTGTCTAAGCAATAACAAACACAACACAAGTTTCGAACTTACTTTGGGGCCAGCTCAAACAGTGTGATTTGTCCTCAAATATTAAAAAAAAAATATCTTACTTATTTTTGTAAAGCTCCGGTGATCACCGGTGAATCACCGGAGCTTTACAAAAAACCGGTGAATTCAATCGGTTGTCAAAATTTCGCTCCGGTGCAAGTCCCTATAGTACACACACACACCAGTCAGATGATTGATATGGCGAGTGTTGCCAGTGGTAAAATTATAACATCGATTAAATGAAATCAGTATTAATAAATCGATACTTCAAATATCATATGGAGTATATTCTGTTAAAATTTAAATGCATCATACATGCCAAGTAAATTACAAATTCTTGTCTCTTTTAGAAACGATATTGTACTATTTGTACCTACCGTATAAAATAAGCTACTCCTAATAATAAATTGGTTACAGCCTTAGAAAGGATAATAAAATGATCCAAAATCTGGTAGTTTACATAACTTTAATAACCAATAACATCTCTAATCTTCGAAATACCTACAGCCATATTTGATGAACAAATTAATTAAAAAAAAAGTCTAAAAATTCAAATTAAAATAATAACGTCTAATTGTTGCAGAAGCGTCGCTGCGGAAAATATAAATCAAGGTAAGCTTCCTTGCGTAATTTCTTCTCAATTTCCTCCACTGTCATTATCTTGAGGGCCGCCTTACAGCTGTTGTGTGCGTGTGCGAAGAAACAATCTCTCACCGACTGTTGATAGAAATAAAGCTACATATGTATTTTGTATATTTCTAATAACATAAGTTTAAAAAACAACGAAGGTCTCACAAATAAATACTTAAATACAAATATAAACACCCAGACACGGAACAAATACAAGTGGATATCACATGAATGTTTGTCTCGGGTTGGGATCGAACCCACGACCATCGAGCCAGTCATTATAGTAACGTTTAGTATACGGTAAGTCTGACCTTAAATTCAGCAAGCTTGGCGCCCTGGAACTTTGCTAAGCAGTGTTTGAAGAGTCTTGAATAGTGTTTTCTGCAGAGAAATATCCTGTTTTCGAACTGCCAATAGTCTCCTTGGGCTGAGCACGAGCAGCCGCACGCTCCGCACATGTCCAAGTTGTATGGCACACATTTTATCTGTACAAATTGGAAAGTTTATTACAGTAAAATAACAAACATTTTGATCCTGAGGCCAATACAACAACCCAAGACAAGACATGCCACGCTGGGCCACATATCGCCATTTGGCCCCAAAATAAGCCGAAGCTTGTATTAGGTAGACACTAGATAGGTACTAGACAACTGATAACCATACGTATTTTTTTTGTATCTACCTCTCGACTCTCGGCTAAGGAAGCAGAGGTCACTACCAATCGGGCCAGTCATGAGCCATCGGGCCAATCATGAGCCATCGGGCCAGTCAAAATAGAATAATCGAACAGGCCAGCATAGCGATGGCGATAACAACTGACAAGTTATTGGATTTCGCCTGTTCACTTACAAAGTAGGGCCATTTTGGGACTAGACGGCGATGTGTGGCTCAGAATGGCATTCTTATAAGTATTATAGGTAATCTCTGGTACGTAGGACTTAGCAAATGAAATAACTCTCACTCACTTCAACGGCACATCGCAGAACTTTCTTTCCTTGAAAGCTGTAAGCGAACTTCATCTGCCTCTTCTTATACTCCGGGCAGTAATCACAAGCTCTGCAAATAATTGACACACGTAGGTAGGTAATCTAAAACTTACTATCTATCCTGATAAATTTCAGCGGTCAATGTCCAAGGAGATCAGTTATCATCATCAGGCTTTCGCAGTCTAATGCTGGACATAGGTCTCCAATCGTTCGCCATTTTGCTCGATGTTGAGTTTTTAAATAATAATGTCGATATCCTCCTCGCGTCGTGCTCCTCATTACTGAGGGTCATAATTCCCGCGCTGAATCACCTTGTCCCTGACAATGTTGCGCCAGTTCTTGCGGTCTTTTGCCAAGTGGAGAGCGCCATGAAACCAGCGCAGAGGCGTTCAGCGCAGAGTGGATTTAGTCAGACCATCTTATCGGGCTGCGGCCTCTTGAGCGTCTTCCGTCGATAATATAAACAGTAACATCTGTAACAAGACTATCAAGCCGTTAATAAAATGAACTCACGCTGGATAATCGCTCGCAAAGAATAGGGGTTTCCTTTTAGACGTGGAGTTGAAAGCAGCACAATTTTGTTTGAACGGCTTGAGTTTCAACGGAGGCCTCGGCGGCGGTTGGTGCTCGTGGCGCATTTTCCAACGGGACTCCTTTGCTCCCAGCCCGTACGTACTGGTGATCTGTAAAATCATAAGTCATCTTTTGTGTGCCAGGACTGCTACATCAGAGATGGAGAGTTATAGTGAAACGTGCTGTATCCCTGAAAGTGAGCGGTGATGCTGAGCCGCAGAGGGCTGGGCAGGAGCCCATCTATAGCCACGACTATTTTGCGAAGAGTGCCCGACTAAGAAGAAGACTGCTACATCAGGGTACACACCAACAACTAAACAGCTTAGGTGACTGGCAGATCTTTGTCTCGATCAATGGCAGTCTACCTCAAATAGAAGCAACTTAAACATGGCGACCTGGATGTCACTGTCGTTCGTCTTGCAAAGGTCGCCCACCAAGCACGTACTGGGCAGCTAGCGGATGGTGCACCACAGCCGCAGCCAGCATGCCAAGTTCCCACTTACCACTTAAGCAAACTGGATCTTCACCAGCCACCTACGTTATAAAACATCGCAGACCATCTATCGGATTATGAGAGTGAAGGAAACAAGTGTCCATGTGTTCTTTCACATTCACATATTTGTGCTCTGCAATATCTTATGAGCATTTGACTAGTCTCTACAATTGTGGCTGAAACTCCATAAAGGCTATTAAGTATTATTTTAGCCTAGTTTATAGCTTACTCTGTGCGTAAGATCATAAAAAGCATCACGATCGCAGTCATATCTTCCAGGGCCCAGATTAGGACGAGTCTCTCCGGCCAGGCGTCTCATAAACGGACTCATGGCGGGTCCTTTTGTTGGGAGAACCTCGCGTGCTAAACCTGTGCCGAAGCATATACGAGGCTGGGTCTTCTTTGTCACAACATACTCGAAGTCTGCAACCCGTTAAAAGTTCGTTAGATTTTTTAGATGGCGTTAAGTCGTCAATACTTCGCTGGTTTCATTATCATCATCAGGCTGCAAACGTTCACGGCTTCCTGCAAACATAGGCTTCCGCCAATGACTTTTGTCATTTGAAGGTGACGTGATCGCAGTAGTTGTCCAGGGTTGGTCTTAATCTAAATCAGGAAACCACACAGCCACGTTGGTTTGAGCAGGTAGACATTTTGTGATTAGGTACCAGTCAATGGAATATACTGGGGTCAAACTGAGCTTCAACCGGTTGTTGTTGGTTTAGGTCCTGGTGGTAGTACCTACTAATCGACAAGGTTAAACGTCGGACCTTGACTCAAAGCAGACGTTAATGATATTGGTGGCCAACAATACTTTTGGGTCTCTGGAATAGTGATAGTGGAATACCAGGATACCTAGATACAAAGAAGATCTACTGCGGTCACCAACCCACCTGCTAAGCGTGGTGACTAAGGCAAATGTTTTTCATTGGGATCTATGTCCAGCAGTGGATGTTTGCCGGCTGATGATGATGATGAAACAGCGATATAATATAAGGAATAAAGACAGAATAGTAAATCTTGACATTACCGCCATGAAAACATTCTTGCATATTGGTGGGAGCGAGATACAGACGACGGTATGGCCTTTGCATTTTATCAACTTATATTTTCTATTAAATATGTTGTATAATAGCAGATAGAGAGACCACGAAACACACCCACAAGCAATTTAATTGCAGAGAATTTAATTTTACGAAACTATTTGTTCTGTTTATTTTGTAAAAGTCGAACTCAAAGACGTCCTGTTATCAGATCTGGGTCTTTCTACTAAGCAGGTAGACAGTGCCAACCACGACCTATGACTGACTGCTTGCGATGCTAAGCCTTCGTGAGCAACGGGTACAATAAAAAATATGACGAATACGACTATTACGTTTTATTGGGGCGCACGGTCGGTGCTGTAGTGTCTACACACGTTGGGAATTTCAGATACTTATGAGACTGTTAAACACAGAGCTTTTTTTGGACTGACTACGATGATAGTCTAGGCGCCATGCGCCATTATTATGATCACTGGAGTGCGGAGGAGTGGAAAGCTAGAGAGCTATAGAGATAGACGCTGAAAGAGTCCACATAGATGCTGTATTGAGAGGTGAATAGAAATTAGGTACATGCAGGAAAGATGCTGCTTATTATTATGAAAGTAAGGTTACCATAATTCGAAGTTTATTATATTGGACGACATCAGCAGGCAAATATTATGGACCTGACTTTTTAAGTTACAATATCAACCATTGATAAGTGACTCAGACTAATATTACCATAGGCTAATTTTGCCCCAGAGTCATAGTCCATTATACCACATTTTATGGTAGGTACGTAATAGCGAGTCTAAAGCTTTTCTTGGGATGCAGGTACACACTTTGTCTTCAGCATCATTGATATAGGTAGTCAAGACAAGCTTTATTATAGTAGAATAGAAATATTTTAATAAAGATAGATAATGTCACCTCGATATCCTAATTAATTCATAGAGACGTGTGGTCACGGCAGTAACATTTTGGGGTGGATTTGTGTACAAGAGTCGGAAAAAACGAGAAGGTCATTCCATTGTCTTATGAACGAAATAACATGCAATGACCTTACCTAATCGTTTACGCCCGAGGAGGAAAGTTATCGACATGGCCCAGAAGACTAATAGGTAAAGTGACAGTGTGCTGGTCATGTCTGTGGTAGAATCGACAATCGATACGAGTCTTGAAGAGGACACCAGTTTCAGGTTTTTTTTATAGTGGCTCGACATAATGGCTTCCCTACGCCTGATGGAAAGCGAAAGAGAAGCCCAAGTCGCTGTGACAACGGGAAAGTAATTGGTCAGTTACCTGTCAGTTGCCACCGCAATGCCGGCCCAACCCTAACCCCCCACGAGCTCCGGAAACCCTACTTACCGGCTGCGGTATTCTATAGGGTGGAGGTCCTTCCACGGACGGGCGGCTCAATTCGAGCGAAGATTTGCTATGCCCTACCTCTCTTAAAACCGGAGTAGGACGCCCTGCAATTCATTGGGCTGATGACCTTAGAAGAACTGGTGCCCTTGGCTGGATGGAGAAAGCCCAGGATACAGATATGTGGCGCAAATTAATGGAGGCCTACGTTCAGCCGTCTATGGACCAGAGCTGTTAATTGACCTTACCTAATGTTACGTCCCAAGTCATCTTGTTCGGCTAAACTTGCAACCATCACTTTGATCAATAGGACATGCCTGAAAAGAGTTCAATGAATAACTAAATTGTTCATTATCATGTCTTAGGTCTAATATCTTGAGAATATATTATGGCATCATCATCATCATCAGCCTTTATCAGTCCACTGCTGGACATAGCCATTGGGAGAGGCCTATCACGGCATATTTTCTGCGTAGGTATTAGTAGCCAAATCCCGTGATGTAGCTCGACATAATGGCTTCCCTACGCCTCATGGACAGCAAAAGAGAAGCCCAACTCGCTGTGACAACGGGCAATTATGGTCAGTTACCTGTCAGTTGCCTTGCCACCCCAACCCTAACCCCCCACAAGCCCATAAATAAAAATAATTATACTTAGACCAATATAAACAGACATGTTAATGCACAAAAATGTTTGTACTGTGCGGGAATCGAACCCACGGCCCTTGGGTCTGTAGGCAGAGGTCACTACTAAATGAGCCATCGGGCCAGTCGATAAATATCAATAAATACTTATACTTGATTTAGCATCTAACTAACCAATCTTTTTTATAATTTGAACAAAATCACGAAGGCATTTATTACTAGTAAGAAGTCGAAATTATTCATAAAGTGTAGGTAGGTACTAAAAGATGGATCTCTCAACAATGCCGCATTCCATCAATTGCAAATCTTCTTTATCGCCTAACTTACGTTGCTGCGCCTATGGGAAATGCAATGTGTGTTGTGTGACAACTGAAGAATACCGTTATTACGAGACGGAAATCACGCAACGTAAAATTGGTTGAGCTCCCATTAGCTCCACGCGATTTTAGGTACCTACGTATTAACAATATGTACCTCAGTATTAACTTTTCAACCTGAGCAAAGTCTGCAAAGCCTCCAAAATACCTCCTAAGAGACGCCAATAATTACTTCCACAAAAAATATATATATATTTTGACCGATGTGTTTGAGTACCTAGGTACTTATTTCTTTAAAAATTCAATTCAACAACACGGCTTAGAATAGGTGGTGGTGGAATTCATTTATTTGAGGCCATTTTTATTTATTTTTTCAAACTGGAGAAAACATTTTTACGCATTCCCGACATCCGGAGTAGTGACTGGGTGTGTAGAACTTACGCCACCCTCAGGAATGGAAGGGCGGCACCCTGCTTCAAGATGGTGGGGACGCAGTCCTCTCTCCGTCGAATGGCTTGGGGTGATGCCACGGAGCCTGGCCTTAAGATGGAACATATCCTAGTTAGGAACTTATGCAAGACCTATACTCAATAGGACCACAAGGGCTGATGATGCTGATGAGGACATAATATCATGAACTATATTAAATTTGTGCATACATTTATTTATTTAATGCAACATTTTAACAGATAAAAAGTAAGGTAATCTTAGGTTTAGAACTCATTTAACTCTAACGGTAAGTCAAAGTAGGGTGGGGTCATGGGTTGAAGTTTTCCACCACCCTAAATACTAATCTACGAGGAGAAAATCAAGACCTGGAACAGATCTGGAAGTTTAAGTTTCACTTCATGCATATATGTAACATTTTAGTTAGCTCTGCACGATGCAGTATCAATCTAATTTCTTATCAGAATTCTTTACAATGCTATCATGTTACGTATTCATTGCGTCCTTATTAATAAAAAAATTTAGTAAATAACGTATTTCGTAGTACTGGATCACGCTATGGTGATAGATTCTACAGGGACAATACTAATGTTTATGACCCTAACTTTGATACCGATTACTTGAAAGTTTGATTTTGAATACTACGGAAACAGCAAGTTACAAATATATGTAAATACACATTATTATGAATTAATATTTACTACATTGTAGTGAAATAATATGAACTTTTACCTTTACTTTCCTACGTCATTCACCAAAATAAAAATCATTGATGATTTCTGACATTAGCAAGAAGTTTTTTAAATAATTTCTCAGGTTGTGGTAAATTAAATTATATGATTATCATTGATATTGTATTCTAGTGAATTTCAAGTCCCTAAAATAGAGATTATTAGTGGTTATTCATTGCGTTGGTTGTTTTTGAAAAGAGAAATCATGTTTGATCTAATTTAATCGATTAAATTAGAATGTTGGCAACATTACACTCGATTTATAAGACGTAGAAATAGCAATTAAGTGACATTTAAAGCTATCGGGTAAATAAAGAGAGCTGTTTTTTAAATTTGTCAAAAAATACGTCAAATTGTGGGTAACTTGTACGAACGAAAGACGAAACGTGAAAACTTCTAAATCTTCAATTCTTCATAAAATAAAATTAACATAAGTGCTGATTTCGGCCGAAAGCACTAAGTTGTGTTTAGTTTCTAATCGGTTATATGTCTGGATGCACGTTTTTAAAGTTAACTAAAAGTGTTATAAAAGTTAAATAGACAATATTGAAGATTCGTCACCTTCGTATATGTAACAGGTATCATATTACTTTGAAGTAATTTGTGCTCTTCTTATTATGTCATAGCTGCTAATAGATCAGCAAAAGATAAATAAAGATATGTCTCAATAAAATCTCATGACTAAATTTTAGTTTCCACGAGGTAATGAATGTTGAAAATATTTCAACTTACCTACAACTAAGTAGTTTTCCAACTTCATCTTCGTTCAATAAAAGTGGTCTTTTGATATTAAATCGGCTAGAAACCTTAGAAATATATTGTTGAAACTTCATAATTTATAAATAAACAATCAGTATGTAGTGTTTAAGATAATAAATTCTATCTTTATTATTCTTAAAAGAAATATTGTTCATGTGGTTGCAAGTACCCACTTTAAAAAAAGAACTAGAATGATGATGAGAAAGATGTGGTTAGGAACCTATGAAAATGTGAATCTTAGTGCAATGTTTACAATAAAGTCATGCATTCATATGGTAAACAAAAAGTAGACATTTGTATTTTTAATTTTAGAAATGAGCAATCTTTTATATCATTGTGTATCTTTTATGTAACATGTTTAATATCTAATCTGGGTTTTGTAAAAGCAAAAGTATTTCATGTTTGCAGCAAAATGGTTTCCAAGCTGATGATGCCGGTGGCTCTCGGGGTCTCCTTGGTGTCGGTGACTGCCTTCGTGGTGTACTACATGTTCAAGAAGGATGAGGACGAGAATATGAATGAGAGCAAGTCAGTCAAGTCATCAAGAGTCAATACTATTGAGATAAAAGTATCCAAGAGCATTGTGCCCGCATTGATTGGTAAGTTTATTATTGGATTCCAATTGGAATTAGTTTAATGATTCCTTTATTTGTCATTATTATAACATGTTAGTACATTTATTACTGCATAAGGTCTATTTCCATGATATATCGCAAACTATGAGAAAAATTGTGTACTACCCACATTGATTAATAATACCTTGTGTAAGTCATGGTATGGTTTTAATTCCATAAACCTATTTGTTTGATATGACTGTTTTTGTATACCTGTGGTACTAGCTGCAGCTTGCAAATGTGCCTGTGTTTATATTGGGGATATGTGAAATAATAATATTATCCTTATAAATGATAACCATGATCACTAAAGTAAAGTATTTTTTTAAATGAATAAATATATATTATAGTTACCAACACAAACAGACATGTTCATGCACACAAACATTTGTACTGTGCAGGGGTTTTGAACCCACAACCACTATGTCAGAGGTGGTGTTCACTGAACCAGAGTGGTTTTAGAAAGAAATTAAAAACAGTAAATTTAAATAATTCTTACACAAGCATTTGACATTAGAAAAGTAGGACTTCTACATAATAATTTATCTTCCTTGGAAATACATAAACACACACTCGCACACATACACACACACATACACACACACAAACACACACATACACACACGCCCGCAATCAAAATATGATCTAAGTATGTTTTAAGCATTGTTTTTCTTAACTAGGTATATTGTTGTGTTAGTAGGTATCTATACGTGAAGATCAATGTAATGGAGAGCGGGGATTTTCTAACACAAGTATTTTATTTACTTAAAAGAAATCCCCTATCACAACAAAGAAATGTAAAAATTAGATACTGAATAAATCATTTGAATTTGAATTCCTTGGAAAGTCGCTGCGGACAGGGGATTCAGCCTCATACCCTAGAGCCTGGTTGGTCGCATATGGTAAGTTACAATTGTAACTTTATGCCGCACACACTCGTGCTGAGTGATGAGTTAGGCATAGCGAATGAGCTTCCCGTTGAAGCTCTCCCCCGAGACTGCAGTATGGGGTCCTTCAAAAAGGTAGTAGAGAGGTTTTTATAAGGTTGGCAGGTCAAACTCTGAAAACCACATGGTCAAACTTTTGTTTAATGTTTAAAATAATTTATAACTGAAATATAACATGCTTTATAGATAAACGAATGAGTACACTACTCACAATAAAGATATTAAATATGACTTCCTCAGATAAACATTAATGACCTAATTGTTTCTTAATTTCATTGATTATTCTATACTTCTCTTTTTCCTGCTTAAAAGTAGTAGTTTATTATAAAAACTATGTTGATCCTTGAACTTCAAATGATGTCACCATGACTCATGGTTTATGCTGTGAACAGTGTATGTTTGCATTATATTTCTCAATTGATATCTATAGAAAAACTTTGTTTGGATTATGTAATACTCATTGAGGCATTATAGTGTTCCTGCCAAGTCCACATGGGAATATTTTTCATGATCATTTATCTGTCTCATTTTTTATATCAACTCAACATAGAATTGAATTTTCCATGCACCCATAAACATTGTCATATGAAAGACATATTCTATGAGACAATTTAGAACATTTTAATTAGGCCTGTGTTTCAATGGCCAGATAAAATCCTTTTCTTTAAATCCCTTTGTAGTGTTTTTGATGTTTTGTATTAATTATTTATCTAATCAATGCCAAAAAGACCTTTTCTGAATATTGATCCGGAAATCCTTCCAACTAGAATAGTGTAAATGCAAAGTGGCCTTGAAACTTAATCTGACAAAGGAACCTACTTAAATATTTTAAGACATTATGACCAACCAACCATTTCAGTTCCTCGAGCGTAACGTTAGTCTCTGCTGTGTAGGATTGTTTTGGCAATATATCATAGGTAATACAGGATGAATGGCAGTGATTCAAGACATAGTTGAGGACCACTGCGGTCCAGTGGTAGTGAACCTTGTCTTTGACGTAGTGGTTGGGGATTCAATCCCAATACAGTACAAACTTGTTACACAGTACACATGTTTGTGTTTAGTGCTATAAAGAATATCTACTAATAAACATTTATATAATTATGTCGCCGTAAAATTGAACATACCATTAGATAATCTATCTCGCGAGATTGTAAACTGTCGAAAGATTGTGACTGTGAACATAATGCTTACAGTTTAACTATTATTTTTCGGTAGATTGTAATGGATCGGAGTGAAATTGTTTAATTCCAATCTGTCGCAATAAACTTTATTCTATTATCAAGTGGAGGTCCACTTTTCTAACAGGTGTTCGACCACAGTCTACCGAAAAATAAAACAGTTCTATACGCATGTTACATACAGTTCACAATCTTTTGACAGTTTACAATCTCGTGAGATAAATTATAATCTAACGGCATTTACAATTTTACGGTGATTCAATGTCATGTAATGTTGCGAATGTGAATTTAATTTTGGAATTCCGAATGTATGCGTCCAACCGGGAGCACACACCACACATGGTAGCGTATCAGCCAAGTTCCAGCGGAGAGAACTGGTGCCAAATTATTACGACACTTACTATCTTTTTATCAGGTCGTAGCGGGAACAACATAAAAGAAATAGAGAGGAAAACGGGTGCCACGATTCATTTCAAAAAGTTCAGCGACACCGACTACGACGTGTGCATAGTAAGGGGGCGCAGCGATGCGACTCAGCTGGCGGAGACACTCGTACACGACTTCCTGGCCCAACAGCCGCTGATCGTGGAGGACACAATGGAGGTGCCCGGGTGGGCTTGTGGCAGAATTATTGGTAAGTCACTAGGAAGCTACTAAACCAATCGATCGATCGTCGATCGACAAAAGAAACAATAGGGAACCTTTGGTTGTTGAGGACGCAATGGACATTTGGCAGAATTATTGATAAGTCACATAGAATGTTACTAAACCAATCGATCGATCGTTGATTAATGAAAGAATCAATAGGAAACCTTTGGTTTTTGAAGACACAATGGACATTTGGCAGAATTATTGATAAGTCACATAGAATGTTACTAAACCAATCGATCGATCGTTGATTGATGAAAGAATCAATAGGAAACCTTTGGTTTTTGAGAACACAATGGACATTTGGCAGAATTATTGATAAGTCACTTAGAATTTTACTAAACCAATCGATCAATCGTCGATCGATGAAAGAATCAATAGGGAACCTTTGGTTATTGAGGACGCAATGGACATTAGGCAGAGTTATTGATAAGTCACTTAGAATGTTGCTAAACCAATCGATCGATCGTCGATCGATGAAGAATCGATCGTCGATTGAAAAGAAATGAAACAATCCATCACAACATCTTTTCTTTGGTCTGCCTCTCTGACGCCATCCATGAGCCGGCTGCGATTGGATGATAATCCTAGTCCACCTTGCAGAATCTACTCGTATACTGCTGACGTGACCCGCTCGTTTCCATTTTAAATTAGCGATGGTTTTCCCACATCCTCATGGGCCTATTATGTTTCCGCTCCAAGTCAGCCTAACCTGCCCGTGGTGCATCCTGCCGAATCACAAACGAGGCGCTGGCAACCGACTGTCGCTAGTATAAGCATCCCAATCGAAGGCGTAGCTAAATACCATTTGCCGACGACGGGCAGCAGCGTCACCGGAGCGAGAAGCTTCGTCCTACGATCGTCAACCCGCCATCCCAGCGTGGCGATTGCGAGTATATCCTCCAGATGCTTGGGTTAAGTGGGGAACAACTGGAGCGGCCTGTGTCCAGCAGTGGACTGCAATAGGCTGATGATTTCCCCACATCCCGTTTTAGAGCGGATAGTGGCATTTCTGACCCAATTCGTCCTTTTGAAGTTTAAAACGAGTGTTATAAAATCAACAACTGAAAGTGAAATTTAACACGTACGTTACTCCTGAACGAATACATAATACTATTAGCACGCTAGAATGGGGTAATCACGAATTCGTTCGTAACTGCGCTGTGCCATATGGCATCAATAGGAAAAGTTTTGTACGGAGACGAGATATGCTTCGATTAACCATATTAAGTCATAGGGCTAGAAATCTACATCTCTTGGACAGATACGAGTACGACCTACAAATCTTCAAAAAAAGAGCGTACCTCTTCTTAAAGGCCGGCAGCGAAGCTGCAACTACTGAAGTTGCAGATGTACATGGGCGGCGGTTATCACTTACCATCAGTTGAGCCGTCTGCTCGTATGTCCCCTATTTCATAAAAAAAAACCAGTGGAACCTCGGTCTTATTGTCGTATTAATCATGTTGTATGGCGTTTTTATTATTTAAGAGCGCGCATACAATTTTAAGCAACTCGAAACGCACGCGGGAGCCGATTCCGAAACACACATAGACATCATTTGTGTCTGTGTGGGTGAGCAGCGTGTCGGACACTTACTTCTACGGACGAACATATTTTGATACTTAACAATTTATTATTCATCTAAATTATTTGAACATTCTATTATTGCTAAATTTATTAGTGTAGTATAGGTGCGTACTTATTAAATATATTTAAACCCTTTAGAGTACATTATTCTTAACTGTTTATTAATTAAGGCTTAAGAAAAATATAACAATATTTTTGTCTTTTTATCTTTATATGTACCAGGTACTTACCTATCCAAATTATATTTTGAAAGGTATTGTGTGTGTGATTGACGTTATTAATGTTACTTTATAAAAATCAATAAACCCTACTGTTTTTTCCTTGCATTCTGATCATGAGTCAAAGGTCGTGAGTTTGATTCCCATCCAGGACAAACATTCGTGTGCTGAACATTTGTGGTTGTTCTGTGTTTAGGTGTTTGTATTATTATTTAAGGAAAGAGCAGTCTCCATGGTTGCCACGATATAACTCTAACCCGTTTTATATTTTAACTTGTCAAAATTACTTTGTTCATTTTCACTCGGCAGAAATGCATCTCACAAAGAAGCTGGTTGCCATCATTAAAAAAAGATCAGTTTGAAAATTTCAATTTGTCAATTTGAATTAAGGTCCTAAGTCTCCTATGCACTGATCACAGAGATCTTGTATACCTACTGAAGCTTGTGCTGAAAGTTGTGCTTGTGTTTCGTAGCAGAAACCCCAGATGGCCTACAACAACTTAAATCTGGTTCCTATCCAGCTTGACCAAACCATCACTTATTCTCGGGATGAATGAATATTCGTCGTAACCCGAATCCTAAGGAAGAATTGAAGGAGTCATTGACTACTGCGGCATTCTCTAACATACGTGTCCTGAACCTGATTCTGAAGGAATATATCACAACTGTATAAGACGCAAATCTTGCGTAGAATACTGCTTTTACGCACTTTTATAAATGATGCGATGGTCAGGCGAGCTATCTGAATAGGTAGGTATGGTGAGTCCTCTTGTGTATATTCAAAAATTGTTTTTTTATTTCTTTCCAATCATCATCATCATCAGCCCACTGCAGGACATAGGCCTCTCCTAAAGTTTGCCAGTTCTTTCCAATAATAAACGGACGGTTTTTGTTGAATAATTCGCCCCTTTTCTGATTTTGCAGTAAAACCGTGAGAACTAAAATTGTAGGAAATTTGATTTTCTACAAGTTTGATTCCAACTATTTTTCTTCTAGGATCGGTATTTTGGAAATTAAAATTGAAAACAACAGCAAGTAAAAAATGTTGTCATTATCTCGTTTATTTTCTACTTTACGGTCTAAATTAAGAAGACTACTTTTTACGGCATGAATGGAAATAAAGAAAGTTCTAGAGAGTCAAATTCCGAACAATTTTGGTTCCTACCTTTTCCCCCAAAATCGACATTTTGGAAATTAAACTGAATTAATTAATTACCTATTAATATTTCGAATTTAACATAATTCCAATGACGGCGACGAAGCAAATAAAAGAAATAACAATACCTATTATGGCAAACTGCTACACTAATGAGGGCGCCCATATCGCGTGTGAATTTGCCACCAGAGGTGCCAGTGTAGTGTGAGGTATCCGAAATGTCAAATTACATAGGTTCTGTGGGCTAAACGAGTTTATTTCGGAAAATTAAATAATTTTGTGCAATTTTGGCATAGCTAGCATTAATTTTGGAAAATATGAGACACGGCTCAGTGATTGTCTGCGCTTTAAAAGCGGAGCCGAGAAGATGAGGTGTAAAAATTAGCAGTCTGAAAGAAAAGCTAGTTCACTGGTTTGTTTATTAACCGTTAACAAACAGTTTTGCCTTTTGGAAACTTATGTCCTCCTTCTTATAACGAACAAACAGTCATCACATGCATAAAACAAACCTTAACAGCTATGCCCGAAGACCTCACTATACAGTGGCGCCCTCTGGTGATTACAAAAACGGTAGCCCTCATTGGCAACGTTGCACCTAGCGACTTGCCATACCACCATTCAGCATACGTAGCCGGTAATTTTAACGTAATGTATGTAAATAAGTTACCGTAACATTTCTGTATCTTACCAGCCTTTTCGCTAAAATCAGCCCTAGTAATCGTAATGGCCATACATTTCACAACTATCATGTTGCATTTTGGTTTTACATTTTGAAACTGTAAAATATAATTTTTACTTATTTCTAATACTATCTAAATGAAAGTAGTAATCTCATATCGTTATCAGCCTCTCACAGTCCACTCCAGCAGTGGCCTCTCCCATTGTTGACCACTTTGATCGATTTAATTTTAATCTCATATACATGTTTATCGCTATAAGCGATAAGACCGCCTAGATTGTACTTTGTGTTGTTTGTAATATGTTTTCCTGTAATAGACATTACAGGAAAACATATTACACATTATACAAGTGTTTTTGTGCAATGAAGAGTATCTATCTATCTATCTTGTTATTTATGTGACACAAAGATTCACTTATTCCACACTAAATAATTAAGCGACAATTCCAAAGTTGGATTTTTAATATTTTCTAAATTTAAATAGATCGATTATCTAAATTTAAATAGATCAATTTAATCATACTATCAAACATTTTATCATCCATCTTTACACTTATAATTTTACTAATAATAACTCGACTATGGGATTTCTAGGACTTTCAGCTTCATTGTATGCCTTTATTTATAATCGTGAACATGTGACGTAAATTTCTAAATGCTCCCAACTCAAATGAATCTCCTTATCAGTTTCTTCATGGAAGTTGTTTCTGACCATTGATGCATTAACGAGCATAATAATATCATTGGAATAGCCTTACTTTGAACTTGTAACTTCATTAGTGAATTAATAAACAAATTTCATATTAAATTTTTGAAATATTTAGCAAATGTGGTTGTAGATAATAATAAGTATAATAACCCTGATGTTTGTATTTGATACTCATGACTAAACATTAAATCATTTCATTAATTTAGTACATTATTTTAACTTAATAAATTTTCCATACAAAAACAATATTACAAAGTATCAAACTCGTGGAGTTGCACTCGCGCAGAGCGGTATACGCTCATAAAAGTGGTTGTGCGTATGTGTGCGTGAGCGGAGCAGCGAGCGGCACGTCCTCCCTCTGGGATGACCCGATTTGGACTGAATCGGCAAGCGCCGCGCGCGTGGCTTTATAGTCACTTTTGAAAAAATCGTATAAAATAACAGGCATAAAATATTAATAAAATAATAATTTAGTGCACTTAAGAAACACTTCTTTTACATTTACACAAAATTTTAACTTAAAGAAACAGTGCTTTCTACTAGAAAAACACTGTTGAAAAGTGTGAATTGAGCTTATTTTGAAAAATTATTTTGGACAATTTAATAACACATTTTTGAAAGTTTTTTTATCTAGTGCACTAAAAGACCATATAAGCTATTGTATAAACATATATTTAAAACATATGTATGTAATGCAATTGATATTAAGACTTTCGAAAATGACTCTGACTCGCATTTTTGCGAATCGGCTTACGGGAGATCTTTGATAAACAAAAATATACTAGTAAATGTTGCATTTTATCTAGCCTACGCACTAATTAAAGAGTTTGTCTATATAGAAAACTATGTTTCTTATTTTAAAAAAATCGTTTTATATGATAATAGCTCGCCCGAAAATACCAGTTTCGCCGCAAATACGTCGAATTCTGTATGCGCGCTCTTAACTAGCAGCCCGCTCCTCGCTTCGCTTCGGATAATTCAATTATTTCAGCTAAACATTTCATACATTGTTAGTGTTTTAGGAAGGACCTCTCATATTTTCTATCAATTAATATAACCTATACACACGCTTACAATGCTAAAATTAATGGATGCTACAAACAGTTATACATAACATGCTTATTATTACAAATACTAGTTAAAATAATGAATTAAATACACACGCATTCTTACATACAATCATCAATCAACAGCTTTGGTCCGTCCATTGCTATACGCGAGAAGGTCTCGCCACATTTCTCTATCCCGGGCTTCCCCCATGCAGCAACTGCCAGTAGTTCTTCTAAGGTCATCCGTCTAACGGCTTACGCACAAACATACACGAAAATATATTTATATATGTTTTCGAAAGAGGAATAAACATAACTTTTTAAATGGATTCAGTATGTGATCTTTTATCGTCCACCCACACATATATTCAAGATTTTTTAAATATCTCTGCTATTATACAAATAATAAATGTTATTGATTGGACAGGCACATCCGATGTGTACGTTGACGTCAAGTTACATTCGCGCCAAACTATTTTTGTCAATTTTATAATTAGTGAATCACGATAATATTTTTGATGCAATTTCGTAATGCAGGTACGTTTATTCGAAAGTCTATAGGCATTATGTAGTAACAGCCTAGCAGCCAATCATCATTGGGGAAACTATGTCCCATAAGATGGCTGGGATATCCAGTCCGATGGACCATCATTACCTTTATTCTTTGCTGAGCTCCTTGTTCTCTGAGAGATATAATCTTCCGATGTTCAAGGCGAGAGTGAACCGGGAACTCGGTTTACTGAGTGAGCGCGTTCCACCCTAGGCTTCGATATGGCTTACCAACAGGCGAATTGCGGTCAAGTGAATCCATTCCGAATAAAAAAAGCCATAGGGGTTTGTCGTATAATACGAATATACGGAGTCGTGATGAAAACTTCGCATGTGCGTTGTAGGTTTTCCATAGAACTTATATGCAGCACTTTATCAACGTGTGGAGACTGCTTGCCGCGGGAGGTATATCGCCATCTGTTGTTAGAAGACGGAACTAGTGCTTGTATATTGTAGCAATAGATGTCGCTACAATACCATTGATTGTTTTTCCCAGGCACAGGCGGGGAGACCATCAACGACATCAGTCACCGCAGCGGGGCCCGCGTCAGGATCGAGGGGCAGCATACCGGGGACCGGGCGACGCAGAGACAGGTCTCGTTCCGGGGCACCACGGAGCAGATCGACGTCGCTAAGGGCCTTATCGAGAAATGCGTAAGTAATGGATCGTTTCCGTTGCCTTCAGAGCCGGTTATTTGGTGAACTATGATTTGTATGTGCACATGACGGTGCACAACTAAACTACATACTACATACAACTATACAACAGTCTACTTACGAAAACCATAAATTTTTATATACAACAAATCCGAGAATTGCGCTGTTCCTACATTTTTTTTTTATATAGTGGCTCGACATAATGGCTTCCCTACGCCTGATGGAAAGCGAAAGAGAAGCCCAAGTCGCCGTGACAACGGGCAAGTAACTGGTCAGTTACCAGTGAGTTGCCACCGCCATGCCGGCCCAACCCTATCCCCCCACGTTCTCCGGAAACCCTACTCACCGGCAGAAACACGACCTATAGGTCATTTGACTGCGGTATTCTATAGGGTGGAGGTCCTTCCCCGGACGGGCGGCTCAATTCGAGCGAAGATTCGCTATGCCCTACCTATCTCTACGTTTGAATTTAACCCTCAATTGAACGACCAATCGTAACTGCATGGTTATATATTGCGATCGTCTTTGAAATTTGCTTGTGTAATAATAGTGGTGGTGGAGCGCGTCATTTTTTTAAACGACCTGTACAAAAAAGGTGTTACTAAAATTATTTCCATTTGTTTTGTATTCGGCCAGGTGGCGCAAGAGAAGTGCCGACGAGAGATCGAGCAATCGTCCCGCGGACCCCGCACGCCCACCGTTCCCACTAGCGAGGTTGCGCTGGTCGATCCCGCGTCCAATCCCGCGTCAGGTGATCCCGCGCGCAAGCGTGTCAAGTATAAGCGGCCTGGTAAGACTTGCTAACCGCATGCGATTGTCGCCTTGTGACGTCAGGGATGGGTAACTACACTCATAAGCGGACCACCTTTATAGTGGCACACCATAGATTTTTTAAAAATAAGTTTGCGCATGTCTGCAATTGAGAATGCATCAAAAATAATTTCGCGGGTATCATTAATTTATCGTGAAATGTATCCTGAAGTTCTCCATTGTACGGATCTTATGTGTATGAATCGGAACAAGTCTGATGTGTACGTACGTATATTAAACCTCGACAAGTATTAACGGAGGGTTGAATACGGTCGCTTCCAGAAACTACGATAATATTGTGTTATCGTATATGGTTTGGAGTAAGCATATTTCATCATCATTTTTTTTAAATTGCTTCTTGGTGGCAGACGAGCAAGCAGTCTGCCTAATGTTACACAGCAATGCCGCTGGATACCGTGAAAAAAGAGCTCTCTTTAAACATCTCTTCATGAATCTACGTACATTTGATATTCCCGCCCGCCTATGCCGATAAAAGCCGGCCCGCTTATGTGTATATAGCTACCCTTACCTGGCTAGTATTTGTATGAGGAAAGTGTTAAAGTTTCATAGGCCATTATCGACTATGCTTTCAATAGTGGACGCTGTCAAACTTTAAAACATTTTTTAGTTTTTTTTTAACTTAGTTTTTATCAAACTTCAAAAAAACATTACTTTTTTACGATAGAATATCTCTAGTTGAGGCTAAAGTAATAGTGTGTATAGGTTTTCATCAATATCGAACGTACTATATTACATATACATAATGTATAAAGACATGTATATAGTAGAGAGAAAAAAATAATAGAGGAAAAAATATTTCTATTCTGTAGACATAAGACTCCTTATCTACTTTTGCCTGCCTACTGTACATAGATGCTATGTTCTTTATATAAAAATCATATTATATTTCAGATCTATCATGATGTGAGATCACAGTTCACTTAAACATTTTCCATACACACAAAAAGTTAAGCTAGTTCAAAATGACCTCAACTATTATCATGTTAATATGTTACTAAACGTCTCTTTAGATCGAGGCGTGCACCACTTCAAGGTAATAACATAAGTTATTTAAACACTTAGCACACACATATATTTCATGCTCGCTTATCTGCACAAGAGAGGAGTAAGTTTTATAAAAAATATATATGCACTGGTTTCATTTTCTTTTCACTGAAGATATAGTGTTGCCATGAAAATGTATGAAAAAAGGTATCCGCATGCGTTTGCACTGGAATTTTGGGGGTTTTCGGTAGGATTGGACTTTCTGAGTTTGTGACACACACTGCCACACAAAGTTACCTGAATCTGTCGAAATAGTTGGATGTATTATGGGCTTTATGCGTTGGTCATTGAGTTGGAAATTGTTTAGGCTTCGACGGATGAGGGCAGGTGTGGTCGTGTGTTCTTTAGAATAGATTTCACGTATGATTTGCAAAGACCGAAAGTACATTTTCACACAAAATGAAGAAGACACAGTAATGTTTATAGTAGTATAATTTATTTTCGTTATACAGGGTGACTGAATCTTAACACGCCCATAGCAAATTCACCAGCGGAATGCCATTGCTAATATAATAGGGAATATGCAAGAAAAATAGTTTCAGGTATTTACTAATTTATCGTAAAATAGATCAAAATCTACTACGAAAAGTGAAAACAAAATCAAAATTGGTTGAAAAATGGACGAGATATAGTCGTTGAAAGCAAATATATCAGTCTCTCTCTCGCGAAACAGATTTTTCTATGGAGTTAGTACGGCGCTCACGGTACGTGACGTCATCCGCAGCGTCGGATCTCTCTGTCTAAGCAATAACTTTAACGCTTTATAACTCGCTTAATAGCAAAGATAGTGTAAAAATTCTTCGATATTTATGTATCTGGAAATAAAAGATCTCAATAAATCCATAAAAAAAAGTCATGCATATTCCCTATTGTTAGCTAGGAAAATTACTTTCCCTAGCTAAAGTTTCGTAGTTTAATAGATAAATGACAATTTTTGGACTAGTTAGTATAAAAAAAAATTGGGATTAAATTCTAATTAAAATTCCAAATGTGGATTTGACATAATGAGGTTAAGTTCCCTGCATTCCTACTGTAAATTGTTTTTAAAGCTTAACTACTTTGGCAACCGTCTATTGACCATAGACGATCATATTTTATACACATTATATGTACCTATATTATTATTGTTTTGTATGTCCCTGCATAGCTTGTGTTGTCCCTTTAATATCTGTTGATTTTGTGTGATGTCCTATGACTGAGTAATGAGTTTTCCATTCATGTTATTTTATTTAAGTATAATATGTTTGTACATAAGTAGATTATGTGTGACACAATATTTTTTTTTTCCTAAATGAATAAAAATAATCAACGGAATTCACTGCCTCTGACACGCCTCGCGTGTTGAGGCTAATCTATGTGTCTACGCCAAGAAGATTTTCTGTTCAAATTATTAGGGCGTTATTTTAAAGCAGAAATGATTAAGACAGAATTTACTTTTAATCAATGCCATGGCCAAACGAGGCGTGTTCATTGATTTTCCTACTCGCCAACACGCTTAGCGGCTTCACAATTTGAAATCTTTTTAGTTTAAACATTTCATTGCACATGAACTTATTGTAGATTTGATTTGAGTTGAATATGGTAAAGGTATTTGAATCCTCGAAAGGGTGTGTTACAAGTTTGGTTTTGGTAGTCGGGCGATTTAGGGAACGGAGAAAGTTTAATTGCTCTGCAATTAAAGAACAACTACAGAAGGGAACTTGCAATTGTCTCAATTTGTTATTGTGTAAATTATATTACTTTGGATCATCACATGGCTATTCATATAAGCCAAGGACAGAACCTCTGTTCCGCAGAGACAAGGGAGAAACACCTGTATAGTGGCAGCTCACTAACGCCATCTATTAAAGTTTATCGGTACACTATTACGTAACCTGACGCGTATTTCGCAGAGAGACGAGGTCACTCCTATTGAGTTGTCCTTATGGTAGCAGCTCACTAACGCCATCTATTAAAGTTGGCCGGTACTATCACGTAACCTTAAGCGTATTTCGCAGAGACAAGGGCCTATCTAGGTGTACTTAGAGTGACAGCTCACTAGCGCCATCTATTAAAGTTTGTCGGTACTATTACGTAACCTGACGCGTGTTCCGCAGAGACAAGGGGCGCCTCCATCGAAGTGTACGTGTCCGCGGTATCGTCTCCGTCTCGCTTCTGGGTGCAGTTTGTGGGACAGGTGCCGCAACTGGATGAGCTGGTGACGCACATGACCGAATACTACGGAGACAGGGACAAGAGGGAAGCGCATCAGGTCAGAACATTACAATATCATTGTTAGCTGCATAAAAAGGAGACTTTGTAAGACCTCTCAAATTGGAGAGCATGCCCACTAAACTCCCCTGTGTTGCCAGTGGGCTGCAAGTTCCAGGGCCTGGCCATGGCAAAAATCTTTATTTATTATTCGTAATCATGTAAAAATAAGCATCAGATTATTATATTTATTTAATTTATATAAATGTCCATATTCCAGTTATGTTGTATAAGATTTTGAAATCGTGAAGAGATTTAACGATTAAATCGGTATTATTTATAACGATTTCCATGTTTCAATCCCTATGAAAATACATTTCAATTTACGCATCAAGCATTACTGATAAAAAATATTCAATGGATTAGATTACTGTAATTATGTACATTAAAATTTTATTTATGGTTTAAATGCAAATTAAAGTAAATCTCTGTTATCATGCGTTATAAGTAAATTAAAAATAATTTTAATTTTCATGAGTGTTTATCATTTTGACATATAAATTGCGTAAAAAGCATTCGTTGACAAATGTCACTGATGTGTCACCGTACCCATCCTATGTGAAAAAGACTATATGACCTGTGGTCCTACGAATATCTTGGACCCAACATCGCACCAATTAGTCTATTCTAAAGGAACTCCACATCAAGGAACGACTGTCAACCCTTGTTTGATCCCGTATACTATAGTTCTTCGGGCATGTCACGCGAAGAGGATTACGTGGAGCGGTTAGTGGTGCAGGGCAGAGTCGACGGCTGCAGATCCAGAGGACGATCTCCTCTTCGTTGGACGGATCAAATAAAGGCTCTAACCCAGGAGCCTCTTAATGAATGTTCAAGACAGGCTTCCACCAGAGACAGATAGAGAACGGTGGTAAGACGTTACCGGGAGACACGCGTGACCACGGCTACTCGTCAAAAGTATACGACTGAGAAGAGTGACCTGTGGTGGACTGCTCTACTGACGATTGATTGTAACATTAGAAAGACAGGCTCGGTGGCTCATTTGGTAGTGACCTCTGCCCTCTGAGCCAAGGGTCGTGGGTTCGATTCCCGCACAGTACAAACATTTGTGTTCATGAGCATGTCTGTTTGTATTGGTCTGGTTGTTTTCTATGTATAATATGTATTTATTTACAAAAAAAAATGTATCTATAGTTCATTCGCGTTAAGAAAATAGTGACTCATCACCGACTGCCGGCCAAGTCACACCCCCTAGCCAATTAAAACGCTATAAATTATAATTTCTAGCGTTTTAATTGGCTAGGGGGTGTGGCTAACGCTATAAATTATAATTTCTAGCGTTTTAATTGGCTAGGGGGTGTGGCTAACGCTAGAAATTATAATTTCTAGCGTTTTAATTGGCTAGGGGGTGTGGCTTGGCCGGCAGTCGGTGATGAGTCACTATTTTCTTAACGCGAATGAACTTATAAGTAAGTGTATCAGTTGTCTAGTACCCATAGTACAGGCTTCGGCTTAGTTTGGGGCTCGGTGGCGCTGTGTGGCCCAGCGTGGCATGTCTTGGGTTACCTGTGGTGGCCTGCTGTAGGCTGGTGGTTGTTGTTGCAGCTGCAGCAAGTGAGCGTGGGGCAGGTGGTGGCGGCGGTGTTCCGCCACGACGGGCGCTGGTACCGCGCGCGCGTGCACGACGTCGTGCCCAACGAGTACGACGCCACCAAGCAGGTACGTGAAGACACACACTCGGGGACGAACTCCCCGTATGAGGCTCTTACACGAGACTACTTTTTTTTTGTTATGCGGGAGGCGGCATACGAGCAAGTGCATTTGAATTTGAAGTGTGATGCCTGATGGTAAGCAGTCGACACCGCCCATGGACACTTACAACTCTAATCGAGTTTAGGGTCGCTGCCGGCCTTTAAATTGATATTTAAATATTTATTTGTGGTACCTTCGTTGTTCTGATACCCATAACACAAGTGCTTAAGCTATTTACTTTGGGATCGGAGCAATGTATGTGATGTCTGATATTTATTTATTTATCCTACTAATATTATAAACGCAAAAGTTTGTTTGGATAGATGGATGGATGTTTGTTCCACTTTCATGCAAAAACTACTGAACGGATTATAATGAAACTTTACAGGAATATAGTTTGTACATCAGATTAACATATAGGCTATGTTTTATACGAATATTCACGCGGGCAGAGCCGCGGGCAGCAGCTAGTTTATAATAAATCTGTAGAGAGATCAATTCTGTACATCTATCTAAATATATAAAAGGAGAAACTGACTGACATATCAACACACAGCCTAAACGGCTAAACGCAGGCACTTGAAATTTGGAAGGGACGTAGCTTTAGAACTGTAGAGGTGCACTAAGAAAGGAGTTTCCGAAATTCCCACGGGAACGAGAGCGCGAAAAAATAGTATTGAACCCGTGACTAGTTAAATACCTGTCTTTTATTTTTGAATAAGCTAAAAGACGGACTAATTACAATTTTTTTGCCATAGTAGCCTATTATGATTTTTAGTGGATTGTGTTAATAGTTTAGATATTAAACAGTGCCTATCAATGCGAAGGCATAATAGCCTGTTTGTTGTTTCCAGGTAGCAGACGTGTTCTTCGTGGACTACGGTGACAGCGAGTACGTGGCGACCACCGAACTGTGCGAGCTTCGCGCCGATCTGTTGCGGCTACGCTTCCAGGTCAGTACGAAACATCATCCTTTTTGTGTTTTAATAGCTTGGTGCGGCTTGTACTTTGCCATTGATGACGCAGAAAAGATTGGGAATCGTTTATTTATTAGCTATCTTGCACTGTAGATGTCTATAACTATGTGTACATACTCATTGAATTGTATAAACTCAATTTATAGCTTTGCATTGTATAAGTTTAAATTTTATTATTTATAAACGTTGTAATAAAAATATTGTAAGAATTTTGGCGTTGAAAAAGAGTAACTATCGAATTTCTTATCGGTTCTTCTCGGTAGAAAACGACCTTCCGAATCCGGTGGTAGATTCATTATTTCATCATCAGCCTATCGGAGTCCACTGCTGGACATAGGCCTCCCCAGTTGTTCGCCACTTACGACAAACATCTGGAGGATATACCCAAAATCGCCACGCTGGGCAAGCGGGTTGGCGATCGTAGGGCGTAGCTTCTCGGCCCGGTGACTGCTGCCCGTCATCGGCCCGTGGTATTTTGCGACGCCTTCAATTGTGATGGTTATACCGCCACCAGTCGGTTGCCAGCGCCTCGTTTGTTATTCGGCAGGATGCACCACGAGCAGGTGAGGTTGGCTTGGAGCGAAAAGATGATAGGTCGCTCCCTTACATCCCATCCCAATAGGGAATATGCATGAAAAATGGTAAAATAGATAAATATATACTACGAACAGTAAAAAAACAAAGTCAAAATTGGCGAGATACAGTCTTTGAAAGTAAATATATCCGTCTCTCTCACCAAAACAGATTTTTCTATGTAGTTTGTATGGCGCGCACGGTACGTGACGTCATCCGCCACGTGGGATCTCTCTGTCTAAGCAATAACTTTAACGCTTCATAACCCGCTTAATAGAAAAGATAGTTTAAAAATTGTTCCATATTTATGTATCTGGAAGATAAAAGATCTCAATAAGTCCAAAAAAATAAGTTTAAAAAAATCATGCGTATTCCCTATTGTTGTTTAAACTATGTAATAGCGATGGCTATCATTGTGTATGGTTTACTAGCTTTTGCCCACCGGCTTCGCTCGCGTTAAATTCGGGGTGAATGCTCCATACAAACTTCCACCCCCCATTTTAGGAAAGTGGGGGGTTTGAAGGAGGCAAAAAGTAGCCTGTTACTCTCCAACCCTTCAACTATCTCCACTTGAAAAATCACGTCAATTCGTCGCTCCGTTTTGCCGTGAAAGAAAGACTAACATACAGACAGACACACTTTCCCATTTATAACATTAGTAAGTAAGTAAGTATTGCAGGCTATGGAGTGCTTCCTGGCCGGAGTGGCGCCCGCGGGCAAGGAGGAGGACGTGGTGGGGGTGACGCCGGCCGGCCAGCGCTGGGACCGCTGGAACTCGCAGGCCATTGAGCGATTCGAGGCGCTCGCGCAGGTACGACAGCGGTCACCCATCATTACAATTAATAATTATAATGAACTAGCAAACCCGGCGAACTCCGTTTCGCCACCAGATGGCTGTAAATTTTTTTCCTTATTTTTCTTTGCTATAAACCTCACGGAGCCCGAGACCTTTCTAACGAATGCAAAACCGTGGAAATCGGTTCGTGCGTTCTGGAGTTATAGCGTCAGGGAGGAAAACCCGAATTATTTTTATATAGTAGACTAGTTGCAGCTCGCGGCTTTACAAAATGATAATATCTATAAGTAAATTATAGCATAAGTGTTTCTTTTTAGGGTTCCGTACCTCAAAAGGAAAAAACGGAACCCTTATAGGATCACTTTGTTGTCCGTCATTCCGTCCGTCCGTCCGTCTGTCAAGACCCTTTTTCTCAGGAACGCGTGGAGGTATGAAGCTGAAATTTATATCAATTACTCCGGTCTACTGTCCCTTGAAGCTGTGAAAAAATCAAACTTCTAAGCCAACGCAATCAAAAGATACAGCCGTTTATGCCGCAAATTTTCGACACTTGCAAGGGAATCAAAACCTACAGGGGGTGCTTCCCGTGAACTCAGAATCTTGAAATTTGGTACGAAGCAACGTCTTAGCATAGATAAAGGAAAAATTACGAAAACCATAAATTTTTAGTTACATCACATAATATTTTTTTTCAATAATTTTAAACTTACTACCCATTTCCTCATAAACGCGTAGAGGTATTAAATTGAAATTCATACCAAATACTCAGGTCTATAATACCTTTAAGCTGTAACAAAATCAAACTTCTATGTCAACGCAATCAAAAGAAACAGCAATTTAAGCTGCATATTTTGAAACTCGCAAGTACTCGCAAGGGAATCAAAACCTAAAGGGTACTTCCAGTTAGGGTTGCCATCGCCTAAAATGCCGGCGCCGGATAACAAGGCAAAAATTCCGGACATTTGGGCGAAATAAGGTTTTTTCCCCGGACACTTTAGATTTTTTTATTTATTTTTTATTATTTAGCCGTGCCGTCAAGATGTGGGTTTGTAGCTTATCTATAAGAATTTGAGTTTCGATTTCATCAGTGTCCGGATTTTACCCGGACACTATTAAATGCCCCGGCCGGACGGGCCCCGGACGCCCTTCAAACTAGGACAAATCCGGGGAAACCCGGACGGATGGCAACCCTACTTCCAGTCGACTTAGAATCTTGAAATTTGGCATGAAGCAACGTTTTATAGCACACATAAAGGAAAAATTCCGAAAACCTTAAATTTTTAGTTACATTACAAAATATGTATTTTTTAATAAATATAAACTTATTACTTTTTTCCTCATGAACGCGGAGAGCTATCAAGTTGAAATTCATATCAAATACTTAGATCTAATTGCCTTTAACCCGTGAAAAATAATGACTCGATTGTCGTAATGTACGAACTTTGTAAACCTTGCAGGTTTGTACGGAACTCTCGGTGCGCGAGTCCGACTCGCACTTGGCCGGTTTTTTATATTATGTATTTTCTTTATTAGAGAAACACAGCATCATATAACACTTATTGACTTAATATTATATCAGTGACCCATTAGCCTAGTCATCATCATCATCAGCAGCAGCCTATTGCAGTCCACTGTTGGACATAGGCCTCTCCAGATGTTCGCCACTTAGGACAAACATCTGGAGGATATACCCATAATCGCCACGCTGGGCAGCGGGTTGGCAATCGCAGAGCGTAGCTTCTCGCTCCGGTGACGCTGCTGCCCGTCATCGGTTTGTCGTATTTAGCTACGCCTTCAATTGTGATGGTTATACCGCCACCAGTCGGTTGCCAGCGCCTCGTTTATTATTCTACAGGATTCACCACGGTTCTTGTCGTAAGTTATAAAAAGAAGAAAATGAAATAAACACATAAATCTTTAACCTACGACCCTAGTCTAATAAGAAAGCGACGAAACGACATTGTAGCAAACACGAATGCTACCAGGACAACTTTTGCTAGCAGGCAATTTGACGCACTATCTGCATTCTTGTATAATAAAATAAACAAAGATTTATACATATATGACAAAAACTATAAAGACTGCAAAAACATGCTAGCCAAATGGATTCAGACCAAAACATATACAGAGACGGAATCATTGCTAAATCGCATCTCATAAATTATGTGCATTGTTATCTTAAATTGATAGTATTTTAAATTGAAATTTATATATTTATGTTTATCTAAAATTTATATATTTATGTTTATCTAAATGTAATACACACACACACACATGCACACACACACACACACACGCACGCACGCACACACACACACATACACACAAACACACACACACACACACACACACACTCACAGGCTTCTCGTATTAGGTATTAGTTCTAGTTTTTCTCTGTTTTTCATAGTATGTATTAAGTATAGTGTAACTAAATCTATTTGATAAGGAAGAGCGGAGCTTCCAAACACAGGCATTATTTGCTTAAATGGAAGCTCCAATCTAATATATTCTAAAACTTTGTGTAAATGAAAATAAATAATATAATATAAAAAAAAAAAAAAAAATATAAGTGGATCTGTTTTTTTTTTAATGTCAGGTGGCCCGATGGAAGCCGCTCGTGTCAAAGACGTGTACGTACAAGAAGACCGCCGCCGCCGGCGAGACAGAGAAGGAGATACCCGGCATCAAGCTCTACGACCATACTGACGGTAAGACTAACATGAAATCATCCTCATCACCATTATCATAAACCTGCAAAACTTCAGCTTCTGGCCTTCTCCAGCGACAATTTTTAGAGTTCCGTAGTCAAATAGCAAAAACGGGACGCTTATAGATTCGTCATGTCTGTCTGTCCGTCCGTATGTCACAGCCAGTTTATTCCGACACTATAAGAGCTACGTTATTGAAATTTGGTGCGTAGATGTATTCTGGAAACCGCATTAAGATTTTAAAATAAAATCAGAAAAAAAAAACACAATTTTTGGGGTTTTCCTATACATAGAAATGAAACTCAATTTTTTTTTCATCATACCTATACGTGTGGGGAATCTATGGATAGGTATTTTAAAATGATGTTGAGGTTTCTAATTTTCTAAACTGAATAGTATGCGCGAGAGACTCTTCCAAAGTGGTAAAATGTGTGACCCCCCCCCCCCCCCCCCCCCGTTAGCTTGGTTTTTTAACGTCATAAATAAAATTACCTAATTTTAGTGGTACGTGCGCAGGTCCGACTCGCACTTGGCCGGTTAGCGGTTACTCGCACTTAGCGGGGTAGGCAGAGACCACGTCCTTCCATTTACTACGATCCTGCCACATAACATTTGCTTCGTCCACTTCTATTTTACCATCTAGTATTGTTTTCATAAAGTGATATTTATATAGTATTAATCCTCGCTTGTGTCCTGTCGTATCAGAGGGCGAGCTGGACATCGGGTCGGTGCTGATCGCGGAGGGCCTGGCCGTGGAGGCGCGAGAGGACTCGCCGCCCTTTGGCGACCTCGGCAACTCCAGGTGAGCCTCTTGGCGTCAGAAATGCCTTCACGCATATACTTTTTTTTTTTTTGTTTCAAAATAGCACGTCAAAATGACTACGTCCTACCTGATGTTAAGCAAACGACGAAGTCCAAAAAGTGTAAGCGATCCTCATCACACATGGTTAGTGCAATGTGGATCGATCACACTATGACGGCCTGCATAAGTGCCGCTTCACGCCCCGTTTAAAAGACCCAAGACTATAAGAGGAAGGGAACACGTGTGCTGGAAGAGAGTTCCACAGCCTAATTGTACGACAAAAGTAAGATTTACTGTGCTTTATAGTACGAGAGCCAATTGACTGCACAGTATTTTTGTGACATCTCAAGCCTTCACGCGTAGTTCTATTCAGAAAAGGATACTAGGGACGCGTGGGTTATGTGGGACTCACTCCTAAAAACGGAGAGTTGGTACCCACTAAACCTCATGGTACTTACCCCCTCCCCCCATGCTTACGTATACATTTTTCAGTTAATGTTTGGTTTTTTATATAATGTAATGATAGTGCTCGGTAATTCCCCTACTCGGTTCCAAGCGAGTGCCTAAACGTATGCATTACTTGTGGATATCCCCGAAAATGCGTTTTGTGTGAGAGTTGCAATACGTGTAAAAAGTAAATAACTACCGATCACGTAATCATCGTCTGGACCCCCTACTCCCCGTGTCATTCAAAATAAACAAAGACCCCTCATACTTGAACGAACCATTACCTACTTTGATCCTATTCAATAACATTGAGTAAAAGCTTCTATAAGAAACATTTCTATTATAGAAATATTAATACATCATAAAATAAAATAGTTTATTTCTGCAAATAGATTCACTAGTAATACTTTTGCACGTCAAACTTTTTTCCTACCAGCACTTCGACGTGTAGCCTGCTGAGAAGAAGTGCCGCAACAAACTCAACAGTTAGCCTTGTTTAAAATATATAATACAATACAATAATATCGTTTTAAAAAGCGCAAGCGAGCAGACTATAATGTCCATGTAATATTGTCATCCATATAATCTTGTACTTTATAATAACCTTTTGACATTAAAAAGGACTTAATGCGAGATTTAAATCTATGTATAGGTAGATCAACAATATTTTGCGGTATTTTGTTAAACATTTTTATACTTTGTCCTATGAATGAGTTACCAGTTTTACGAAGCCTGAGATTGGAAACAGCAAGTTTGCTCTTATTTCTAGTATTGAACTGGTGAAGATCTGAGTTTTTACTATATAAATGTATATTCTTACGTACAACCATAATGCAGTCAAATATGTACTGTGATGCCACAGTTAGGATATTAATTTCTTTAAATAATTCTCTAAGTGAATCGCGAGATTTAAGTCCATATATAGAACGGATCGCCCTCTTCTGTAATACAAAAATAGTTTGTATGTCAGAAGCTGATCCCCATAGGAGCAAACCATATGACATAACACTATGGAAGTAACTAAAATAAACAAGTCTCGCTGTTTCAATATCAGTGAGTTGCCTAATTTTTTAAACTGCATATGCCGCTGAACTGAGTCTTCCTGCCAGGGCTCCTATATGAGGAGCCCATTGTAACCTGGAGTCCACAGTAATCCCTAAAAAGGTCGTAGACTCAACAAGCTCAATGTGTTCACCATTCATAATTATATTAGTAGTATCATCAACCAAACATTAAAACTTTATTAATTTCCAGAGTACTAGGCATCCTAGGCGGGTCTGGGGGACGCGCGTCTTCGGTGCCCAAGGATCACAAAGACGACTTCAGCCCGCAGAACACTCCTGAGGCTGACAAGAGTAAGCCGCTTATTGAAGCATTTTTTATTAATACGGGAAGATTTCTTGATCACTATAATCAATCAACAGCCTATTGCAATCCACTGCTGGACATAGGCCTGTCCAGGTGTTCACCACTTTGGGCAAACATCTGGAGGTGATAGCCATGATCGCCTGCAGATACGTTGATCAGGCGGGTTGGCGATCGCAGTCATCGGTCTGTGGTATTTAGCTACGCCTTCAGTTGTGATGGTTATACCGCCACCAGTCGGTTGCCAGAGCCTCGTACGTTAATCAGCAGGATGCACCACGCAGGTTAGGGTGGCTTGGCTGGTAGGTCACTCCCTTACATCCCTTTTGCTCAAATGGGTTCTATTAATTATACCTACCTAATGTCCAGAAAAAAAATCTCTCCCTCTGTGTAAATCTTAACTAATATTATAAAGCTGAAGAGTTTGTTTGTTTGTTGCTTGAACGCGCTAATCTCAGGAACTACTGGTCCGAATTGAAAAAATCTTTTTGTGTTGAATAGGCCATTTATCGAGGAAGGCTTTAGGCTATATAACATCACGTTGCAACTATTAGGAGCGAAGAAATAATGGAAAATGTAAAAAAAAAAACGGGGAAAAAATAACTATTCCACGCGGACGAAGTCGCGAGCACAGCTAGTGTTTCAATAAAAATGTTGACAACACCCCTCTTTGTATATGCTTTACTTACCACCATTTCACTTTCAGAAAACGAACGAATGCCCACATCGAAATCCCACGCATCCGGCCTTGAAAAGGCGAACCCAAAGTCGATCTCCAATTTCGATCTGTCCTACCCTGACCACAAGCCGAAGGTCAACGGGACCTCCCACGAGCACTTCCTGCTCAACGAGAGGAGGGAGGCGGAGACCTCCTCATCAGCAGACACCCTCGTGCCTCATCCTGCGCCGAAGGTCCTCGATGACTTTAAGGCGAATATGAACAGGATTGACTCGCATCATGGCAGCTTGGACGCGCTTGGGAAGGAGCATAGGTTTGAGTAATGTTTAGTCAATTTTATACATTAAGGTGGTCCGCATACATTCGGAATTCTGAATTGAAATTTAGGTTTGCAAGAATAATGCTCTACTTGCATACAAAGCGCTCCAGCATTTTATATGCAAGTAGAGCATTATTTTTGCAAATCTAAATTTCAATGTGTGCGGCCCACCTAAGTCAGGCAGTCGGCGTGGCGGGACCTCACAACGGCATAACTTTGAAAGTACTGTATATATTTCGTTTTTTTGTAGGATTGATAAAATTGTTGATTTGTTAAGCTTATAAAAGCCCGTTTTATCATTCTTTTTTGGAAGTTTTCGTATCTTTATAATGCACAGATGTCAGTTACATGTCTTAGTCCATACGTAAAAGTTTCATTATTTGACTACACTTTGGAAAAATACTTTTACGCATCCCCCCCACAATGGGGGGAGGGACGGTATGTGAGACTCACGCGGCCCTCGGGAACGAGGGCGGTCTGTGATCGTCTACGTTTAATTATTTATTGAAGTTTTTTTGCAATATTTTACAAATTTTTATGAAAAATTCATCTTTTAAAAAAGGTTAAAAAGGCTTAAAAAGTGTTCGCTGACTTTAAGACATATCCCACAATAATGCCTTTATGTCGCAATTTCTCCTAGTATAGCTTTTTTATGTTAGAAGTTACAACACTAGTCAAAATGCCTCAGCCGTGCCCGTCGCGCCCGCTGTGTGAACAGACCAAACAAAATGGAGCCGGTTTCTCCTGATAACGTCCCTAGCAATAATCTTAATTTTCTATCAGGGATTTATCGACAAAAATAATATGAAACTGTGTCTTAGGGTAACCGCCGTCCGATGGCTTTAAAATTGGGTAAGTATTCGGAGATATAGCGATATTTTCATACAAATACATACAGACAGCCAACATTTAACGTATAAAATGTGAGTATACGATAAGGAATCTTGTTACGTCGTCATTAAGTCTATACTTTGATGTTGACTGTGCTTATGTATTCGCCATATCATTTTATTTCTATTTGTTAACGGCCTTTGCTGTATCCTCAGCTTTAAGTAAATAGTTTAATGTAAGTGAAGAAATATAAAATGTCTCTAAGAATTACTTTTTTCTGTAGCCGGGCTATAGATTTATGCATGACTAAAGCTATGGTTCTACTGAGACGAAGCGGAGATGACCAGCGCCGTGATTCGTCAGATCCTGGATTTCAAGCTATGTGATTGGTCGAACCCGGTACAACACGCTCCGCTTCGCCTCAGTGAAACCGCAAAGTAATTCTTATAAATTTTACAATAGTAACAATCATCCCTTTATTGCATCTACATTAGGGAATGACGAATAATTTTCTTCAAATGCTGGCTAACCGACATGTTTCGAAACTTTCACGTTTCTTAAAATTAAAACTTTTGTTAATGTAACTCATACGCAACATTTATTATGTAGTGCATTATGTATTTAGCTTGACGTTTCGATCGTGTTACAACCATCGTGCTTTTATGCTAACTGGAACTTGACGAAATGTCAAGTTAGTACAAAATGTACTACATAACAAATGTTGCGCTTGAGTAACATTAATTTAAGTAAGCAATGCGCATTCTGGTGTATTTACTCTTCATTTAACAAGATTGTACAATTGGCTAGACAAATAGATTACCACTTTTATTGAAAAACAGACCTTTTCACATTGATTTTAGTGTGGAATCCTTCATCTACTTTTGTAGCCGACTGTACAACTGGTGGACTTAATTACCGAAATTCGGTCTGGAGAGATTACATTTCATACTATTCCCTGACTAGTATGATTATGGCACTAGTTGCTATTAAACCCATATTTTTATACTTAGCGTAAGTAAAAACAAATTATTTTGTTCAGCTTTCATGTTTATTTTGCATACGTATTCGTCTAGATCCCTTGGATATGGGATGAAGATCTTTATTTGTATTTAATTTAGGCATTTTACCTTCCTAGTATTTGTGGTTGTGTTAATTTGAACAGTGCTTGCATATTGAATAGGAATTTTTCTTCGATTTTCCTTAGAGGCCTAAATAATTGATGGATTCAATTATTTCCAAAAACATTAATTTAACATTATTATAATAACATTTGTATGATTATAATGACGGAAGATGGTGTAGTTACATTAATTTTGTAACACACACATGTTTTGTAAATAAAATAAGTAAATTTTTACAGGTGATTTTGACTAAAAGATTGGACATTTGTCAATTGACATCTCTTGACAGTAATTGACGCTTTTGGCATTTAGGGCGGTTTCCGATTAGTGTATCTTCTGAGCGTATTTTTTCGTTTTGGCATACGTATCTTATACGCTACATTACGCGCTTTAAAAACCTGCCTCGTGTAGCATAATTCGGTTCGCTCGAACTGCTGGTTCCTATTTGCGTCTCTCGCGGTTCCTCTTGTTAATATTAGAGCTTATAAAAGTGTAAACGCTCCTAATAGCGTATATGGGCCTATAATTATACGCGCGTCTGAAACCACTCTTAAGCTGATTGTGAAGGATAATTTTAATTCATAAGTCTGTTCCCACCAAACGGAAAATGCTGTCGCACTATCTTGATATTACTGAATAATAAACTTTATTAGCATTGAAATAGGTTCAAAATCGACGCAGAAATCAAGCGTTAAGTCGCGTGGCGGAGCTTAAAGTCTACGTTGGATTTTGAACCTATGTCAATGCTATTGCTAATATAGTTTATTATTCATTGATATCAAGAAAATGCGCGAGAATTTTTCCGTTTGGTGTGAACTGACCTTATGAGTAGGTAATCATATTTGACAAATAATGCACCATTGTTTTTGCATATATTTTCCTATTAATCCTAAGACGTTCGAAAATCCTGCAACCACTTTTAGTCTGTGATTGTTGATAACACATTTAACTGTAGGCTTTATTATTTCACTTGGTAGTGCTAGGTTCGTTCTGAAGCTTTGCTGACCCCCCTATTCCCAGCTCTTTGGAAAGGAATTCGAATTCGGAATTTCACATTTATTTCCTATTGGTAATGACCAAAGTACAGTCTTCCGGATGAGAAAACGTTTCCAAATTGTAGTGAATAGGCTGATCCTGATATAACAACCGCTTACCATCATGCAAGCCGAATGATTGTCTGTCAACTTAATAATAATAAAAAAATTACTATGTGCAGTTGTTAAGGAAATCGGAACCAATGGAAATACAACGAATAGAGATAGAATGTTCATCACAGTCACAAATGTTCAACACTTTTGTATCGAGTGAACAAAATAAACCCTGACTTACCCGGAACAAACCTCGGGTGCAAATTTGACAGTCGAATTTCGACTTAAAATCGAAAAGCATAGAGTCGAATATAAGATCCTAGAAATAGATTTGTAGGTAACACAGCTGGTTTCTGTACGCCACTGCGAATCTTGGCTTTTCTAGGATCTTTGTTAAAATACAGGGGATGATGAAGTCACAATATTAAGATTGACAATCTTTTTAGATGACAATATGGAGCTTTCTTACCACCAAAATGTTTTGTTTAAATTATTAATTTAAGCCTAATTACGAATGTCAGATATAAAAGTAAAAATAATAACGTAATGTATCATAATATGAAACGTGTGTTCACTTACATAGAGTATATACGAAAACCTAAGTGTATCTATAAATGTATAAAATGGCAGTTGCAGAAAATATTTGGGTTTTTAGAATTAATAAGAAGCAATGAAACTCTCAAGGATATTTCTGCAGCTACTTTTACAAATTTTGGGATAAAAGCAATTTCCATAATAATAATCTGTATCCATTGATATTTGCCCGATATTATGTCGTATATTTATGTGTATATCTAAATTTGCGATAAAATATTTAGATATACATATATGTACGCAATGCTAACAGTTATATAATTGTGATATTTCTTGATATTTCGTTGACAAGTCATGGGTCGATGGAAGCAAATAATGGTGCTAATTTCCATTTTGTGGAATAGAAAGTTAGTTGGTAAGTTGTTGTATAGTACTTAATTTTGTTCACAATTTGTGCTTAATCAATGTATAGTCGGATACATTAAATATATAACATTTTTAAATTAGCAGATTAGAACCACTTCCTTATATAATGATTGTGACTGTGATCGATTACATAGTTGAGATCCTGTCCCATAAATTCTAAAAAAAATGGTGACATCTTTCTATAGTTTTGTAACCTCCACTATAGTCCCAGTAATGCAGTTCCAGTGTAAAGCCATGAACATTATGTTAGTTACGGATACGAATTCGGAAACTGCGTTTTGTCTCTGGACAAAATAATCGTAACACAGCATAGACCTTCCGTTTCTAAAACGTCGAGTCTATGACGTGAACAACTCCGTGACTATAAGATGTTTAACATTTGTACAGATTTTAATTTTAAAGCACTTATCCGACTATACATCACAACTTTTAAAAATTGTTTATCACCCAAACTCCCCTTTTGTCGGCAAAAAAGCTTTCAGAAACATTACAAGATTTTTAAATACTTAGTAATTCATAACCCCACACATTTGATAAGAATTTTCTCTGTTACAAGACACTAATTTATACATGTACTTAAAAGAGCTTAAAAGATCTGTAATAAAAATGTCGAGTAATTTTTGTGGATAGGTTTTATTTCATGTAAATGATATTTTGTCTATTTTGTGAAAATGTTGTTCCATAGACATTTTACCTTTTGTTAAAGCTTTTCAAATATTACTTAAATTTATGTTACTTCTTACATTTTATTGGTGCCATACCTTTCAGTACAAATATTTAATTTAAAAGTATTCTGTTTGAGTCAAAATGTTAGCTATTAAGATTTGTCGCATATCTTTATTTTGTAGTTTTTCTATCCTATACTGTTGATAAGACTCGAATATTATTTACTGCTGTAAAATTTGTAATTAAGTTTATAATGTTGTCAACTTAGAATAAATGTCTAAATTGGTAAACGATGTATTTTAATTTGTCATACCCAAATACATATCTAACACTTTTTAACCCCCAACGAAAAAAGTGTGTTATAAGTTTAACGTGTTTGTCTGTGTGTCTGTCTGTGGCATTTTACTCCTGAAACGGGTGGAACGATTTTGATTTAGCTTTTTTGTCCGATAGGTGTTGCCGTGCGTGTGCTTAGCTATGTTTGATCAAAATCGATATAGCCATTTGCAAGATGTATGGAATGAACAAGAGAATGCCAGCAAATGAAGCGGGAAAGCTACACAGGAAAAAAAGGGATAACTTGACAAGAGATGATTGAATGATGACAAAAATGTGATGACCTACAAAATATATTTTGTATGGTAAGTTTTTCTTGACTTTTTAATTTAAGTTTTAATTCTTATCTTTTTGTATCCCTTGAGTAGTGGCTACTATTTTGCTCAAGGGCTAACTTCTCTATAAGTAATTCCTTTCTGTTGCTACTCGAATTGTCTCGCATCGGATCAACAATAAGTGAAGTCTTCAACGTAACGTAACTTCAACTTGTTTACAATGGCCAAATACAGCTATTGTAAACAACGCCGTTTTCTCAGTGCGCTCGAGCGATTACACCGTTTTGGAGAACTGGTAAATACTTTCGAAGGCTAATCACCACACTAATCAATGTAAACAATATCGTTGGAACAATGGATGGTAGACAATGCTCGGAAAGTTGCTCGGTCGCTACATGAACTATGAACAAATTATTCAGTTTTAATCGGTCTCGACAATCGGGCCCTTACTCCATAGTAAAATGGTTATGGTGTACCTACTAGCTACACACGGACTCAGACAGATACAAATTTCTCCGTTTTCCCAACATTTCCCTTCACTGCTCTACTCTTATCGATCGAAGCGTGATGATAAGTAGATATACTATAACCTGCCTAGGAGTATGCAGAATAATTGTACCAAATTTTGTTCAAATCCGTTGAGTAGTTTTTTTAGGGTTCCGTAGCCAAAATGGCAAAAACGGGACCCTTATAGATTCGTCATGTCTGTCTGTCTGTCTGTCTGTCCGTCCGTATGTCACAGCCAGTTTATTCCGAAACTATAAGAGCTGCATTATTGAAATTTGGTACGTAGATGTATTCTGTAAACCGCATTAAGATTTTAAAATAAAATCAGAAAAAAATCCAAAATTTTTGGGGTTCCCCATACATAGAACTGAAACTGAAAAATTTTTTTTTCATCGAACCTATACGTGTGGGGTATCTATGAATAGGTATTTGAAAATGATGTTGAGGTTACTAACATCATTTTTTTCTAAACTGAATAGTTTGCGCGAGAGACTCTTCCAAAGTGGTAAAATGTGTGTCCCCCCCCCCCCCCGTAACTTCTAAAATATGAGCATGATAAAAACTGAAAAAAATATATGATGTGTATGACTATAAAAACTACTAACGAAATTTAGTTTGAATGAAATCTAGACAGTAGTTTTTTTTTTAAACGTCATAAATCAAATTACCTAATTTTTTAATTTAATTAACTCCAATATGTATAATAAAACGTAAAGAAAAACACTTATTTAGCTGTATAGTGGCACGGAACCCTACGTGCGAGAGTCCGACTCGCACTTGGCCGGTTTTTAGGGTTCCGTAGCCAAAATGGCAAAAACGGGACCCTTATAGATTCGTCATGTCTGTCTGTCTGTCTGTCTGTCCGTCCGTATGTCACAGCCAATTTATTCCGAAACTATAAGAGCTACATTATTGAAATTTGGTACGTAGATGTATTCTGTAAACCGCATTAAGATGTGAAAATAAAATCAGAAAAAAATCCAAAATTTTTGGGGTTCCCCATACATAGAACCGAAACTCAAAATTTTTTTTTCATCAAACCTATACGTGTGGGCTATCTATGAATAGGTATTTGAAAATGATGTTGAGGTTCCTAACAACATTTTTTTCTAAACTGAATAGTGTGCGCGAGAGACTCTTCCAAAGTGGTAAAAAGTCCCCCCCCCCCCCCCCCGTAACTTCTAAAATATGGGCATGATAAAACTGAAAAAAATATATGATGTGTATTACTATAAAAACTACTAACGAAATTTGGTTTGAATGAAATCTAGACAGTAGTTTTTTTTTAAACGTCATAAATCAAATTACCTAATTTTTTCATTCAATCAGTGGTACGGAACCCTACGTGCGCGAGTCCGACTCGCACTTGGCCGGTTTTTGTTTCTATAACGAACATACAGACGTGCAGACAAAAATTTTACTGATTGCATTTTCGGCATCAGTATCGAGTATGAAAATATATTTAATGTACAGAATTAACCTTTCTACAGATTTATTATAAGTATAGATGATCCACGACCCTAAAGTTCCGAGACGAAGCAAAACAAAAACCATCTCATTCGCCCGCGACCAAGACGAATGATGATGATGTTACATCACTTGCACAACAAAAACGATAAGGCTCTTGTCCGAAACGAATCGTCGCAATCGAAAGTGCTCTAAAATTACGCGCAAACAACAATTATCCGCTGATCTGGTTCATAATCACCGTGCTTTATGAGTTTCCAGTCGTTTCCCTGTTATTATCCGCTGTTGAATAACGAAATTGGTTAGACTAAACTATTTCTAGACAGAAACACTTTCCGAACAAAACGAACGCAATAGGCACTTTAGAGTTTTATGGAGTATCGATAATTAGATTTAAGAGAGGTAGGGCATAGCGAATCTTCGCTCGAATTGAGCCGCCCGTCCGAGGAAGGAGCTCCACCCTATAGAATACCGCAGTCAAATGACCTCTGGGTCGTGCTTCTGCCGGTGAGTAGGGTTTCCGGAGCTCGTGGGGGGTTAGGTTTGGGCCGGCATGGCGGTGGCAACTGACAAGTAACTGGCCAGTTACTTGCCCGTTGTCACAGCGACTTGGGCTTCTCTTTCGCTTTCCATCAGACGTAGGGAAGCCATTATGTCGAGCCACTATAAAAAAAAACCTACAATAAATCATTCATTTAATTTAATTATTTTAATTTTGTTAAGTTCATGCCTAGTGGGCAACCATGGTCTTAATTAATTTATAATATAATGTGTGTCTTATGTCGGAGGTCCTAATAAATAACTTTTGAGACAACATCACATAAACAGCTCCGATCCTAAAGTAAGTAACCTAAGTACTTGTGTTGGGAGAATCAGAACATCGAAATTATGAACACCCAGACACGGAACAAACGCAAACGTTTATTACACGAATGTCTGTCCGGAGTGGGGATCGAACTCACGACCCTTGGTTCAAATGCCAGTGGTCACAACCAATTGAACCAAAGGGCCACCCAATTAGCATAGGTAGGTAGATATTTAATCAAAAGCTTTCTTCGAAGTTTGTCCACAATCGGCCGTCGATTACGCAAAAGAGAAATCCCTTTGTTGTTTCACCACAGGAAGATTTCAATCTAGCCCTTTACTTTCCAGTCGACTGCCTATGCCTACAGGTACCGCCTAAAGCATGTATCACCTATATCTAGATTTCCTAGCGTTCGTGAAAGTCTTGCCGCAGTCGACAAACCAGAAAGTCTATCATTATTTGCCGAGCGATCCCTTGCCACCCGACGCATCAGCTCTCTAAAACCACTTCTCGGTTAGTAACTTGAATTTTTTATCGGTAGGTATCACGTAGGTACCTACCTATGTGCTTACTAGCCTGGACTTAGATCGCGCGGTACTTTCCCTATGGTACGGTATGGGTGTACCTATTGGTTTCTGCGTACTTGACTTGTATCCCAAGACATGAGCCACTATGGCGGAAATTCGGTTAGGAGAGTTTTAAAATGTGTGTGCAATTCTCAAACCTACTTAGATGTCTAAACTCAAATACACCCTATATTTTTAATGGTTTTAGTACGACGCTGCTGCCCGTCATCGCCTGTGATACTTTGATATTTAGCCACTAATATCAACCCGCCACCAATCGGTTGCCAGTGCCTCGTTTGTTATTCGGTAGGATGCACCACGGGCAGGTGAGGTTGGCTTTGAGCGATATGATGATAAGCCGTTCCTTACATCCATTTTTTAAATATTAAATGGTTATTTTTATAACCGCTCCTATAACCTACCCTTAAAGAAATTTTACAAAATAATATTGTTCCTCTTTAGGTATAGGTATCACAGTCAATTTGGAGCAACATTGAAAAATCAGCAACGGTAACATACCTACCTATCAAATAAAATGTTAATGTACACACAGATACTGATAGCAGTTGCCCAATAAAACACAGCCAATTAACTTAATTAAAATAAACCGGTACCGTAAAAAAGCTATCTATGTAAGTGGGCAAACAATAATTTGCCAGTTGCAACCTATTGTCGGCAATTTGCATCTCTGTGGCAACACGACTCCGAATGCACGGCAATTGCGTTGTTAGGTAACGCTATTATTGGTGCCTGAAAGACTATAAAAAGTTCGATTAAACGGCAAATAGATAAGTTGTTTTGATGAAAATGTTTGAGATTTGATGACATAATGAAACTCATTTACTTATCTGTTTAAACTTCTGGTGTAGATTCTTAACAGTCGAAAATGCGGCCGTAAAATGGTAATTATTTACGAAAGTGCAACGGCTCATTAGGTAAGCATTTTCTATTGTACCTACCTACTAAGGGTAAGTAGGTGTTAAGTAGTTACCTATTAAACTAGAAGGTGACTGATTAGGGTCAGATTTGAAATAGTTTTTCCTCAGACAATTATAAACTAGTAGGTAGGCCTATAAAAATATAAGGTCCACATTTGGAGATAGATGTAATCGCTTTATCTACAATTTGAGTGTATTACCACGGTTTTCACTCACAGGGTCGAAGGATACTTATTACAATTTTAGCATTTTTCCCTAACTTCAATGCAAGTTTTTAATTAGCTGGAATGAATTTATGTATGTACAGGTAGGTAAGTAGGTCTACCTACTGTTGCTTGATTCAACGGGCAACTTGACGTCTCTCATTTTGCTTGTAAGAAAAATCGTGAATATTTAAACTGATCGCATAATTGCAAATATGAGGATAGCATTTGGGACACACAATGCACCATTTCGAACCGGCCCGCTCAAGTTGTGCAAGGTAACGCTTGCCGGCAGTTTGTATGCATCTCGCATCGTCTGCAGCGGTGCACTCACGCAACGAGACGTGCCTTGCCACCCGATCGTGGCTCGGACACCGTAATGTAATATAATAAACAGCTTAGGCGTCAATTCAGGGCTGCAAACGACCATTTTTGTATCTACACTAGTAAAATGAGGCGGATTGTTGAGTTGGTTGAGGCACTTCTCATCAGGCCTATTTTCTCCTTAATCACACCAGTACCTACAGAAGACATATCAGATATGCTAGAGGAGCAAAGAGGCCCAATAAAGCCTTATTTTTCTAGACGGGAAAGCATTAAGCACCATCACTCTAGATAGGACACGCCAGAATGGGAGGGCATTGGGATATACCTAACTACGTGACCACCCTGTGTCGCCAGTGGGCAGTAACTTGTACGCATGCACCAGGGCCCTGGGTACACCTGGATTATGTGGTTAATAATCCCGACGATCCTAACCTAGGTAGGTAGATACGTCAGAGATGGACTTTCGGAAAGAAACGCGTCAAAACTTACGAGGAGGAGAGACGAGGCATGCGTTAGATTCAGACTGTTTACAATCAGCCCTTTAGGAAATTTCTCTTCACTGTTTGATATATCCAACAGAGGACATCTTTTATGAATAATGTTTTATTGGGAAGATGTCCGGCAGAGAACCAAAGTCACCGACATAGCTCACCGGATTAGTAAGCTGAAGTGGCAATGGGCTATCCACATCAGCCGCAGAACCGATAACCGTTGGGGTAAATGAGTTCTGGAGTGGAGACCGCGTATCGGCAAACGTAGTGTAGGACGCCCTCAGGCCAGGTGGAGTGACGATTTGCGCAGGACGGCTGGCAAGTGCTGGATGCGAGAAGCCCGGGACCGATCAAGGTGGCGAACATTAGGAGAGGCCTGTTGCCCCAGTGGACTGATATAGGCTGATGATGATGCCATCATTTCCCATGAAAATGTTTTGGAAATCATATAGAATTTTGATCATGGCGATTGACAGCCCTAGGCATTATGGCAAAACGAGTTTGTTACAGTACCGATAGAGTGTACGATGGATGTCCTCATACTTAGTACTGGGTAGATATGATTACTTCTAGACAGTTTGTTGCGTATTTCCGCTATTTTAAAAAGCCGCTTACTACTATTCGGCTAGGATTAACGGTCAACAGGTCAATAAGGGCAGTATAAATTCGCAGCATTGACACCTCACGTATCCAAAAGGTCATATAACTCTATCAAAACTCTGCAATTTTATCGCCTAAGTATATTTTCTAGACACCATCATCTGTTTCAGTTATTAACAAGAAGTTTTAACTCATTAATAAAAAGAGAATGAAATGAAAAAAAAGGAGTAACAGGAGTTATTAATTACATCTCTATTATTAGTTCCCGTCAATTCTCGGTTGTAGCAAAAAATCTAAGGGTGCCCCCTAGTGGGGTTCAGGTGTTACTGGGAGGGCCTACTGACGATATTATTTTGAGGAGAGGGGCGACCGGTTGCGGGCCGGATTCGCGATCGAGACACGGAAGCTAAGGACGACGCGGCGCAAGTCTGGGCGTCCACAGAGTCCTTCATCGATTAAGTTTCGCTTAATTAGCTCTCGCATGTGAAATTTAAGGATGTAAGGGAGCGGCCTATCATCTTTTCGCTCCAAGCCAACCTCACGTGCCCGTGGTGCATCCTGCCGAATAACAAACGAGGCGCTGGCTACCGACTGGTGGCGGTATAACCAGCTAATAGCTAAATACCACAGGCCGATGACGGGCAGCAACGTCACCGGAGCGAGAAGCTAAACCCTGCGATCGCCAACCCGCCTGCCCAGCGTGGCGATAATGGGTAGGTATATCCTCCAGATGTTTGCCCTGAGTGGCGAACAACTGGAGAGGCCTACGTCCAGCAGTGGACTGCAATAGGCTGATGATGATGATGATGTGAAATTTCCAACACACGAAAGCTGAATATAGTAGCGATCATAGTGAACAAGCAGTATTAGTATGAATGAGCCCGGTCGATTAGCGGCGAATGACGCAACACGCGCGGAGACTCCGGCGCATCGTAACCTTGCCGCGAACCTGATTCACACACTGTCAACGTCACTGGCGCTTAATGGCTCATTCATAAGAATGGCATAACTTATCATTTGTTACTAACTACTCACAAATGGGCGCCCTAGATAACGAAATCTTTAATGTGTCACTTTTTACAAACGAAAATATCGCAGAAATAATAATAACTCGACGACATGACATGCCACGCTGGGCCACACAGAGTCATCTAGCCCCAAACTAAGCCGAAGTTGCTTGTTTATAGGTACTATGGGTACCTTACAACTGATGCCCAGCTAACAACACCCAGACCAATACAAACAGACATGCTCAGCTCATGTACACAAATGTTTGTAGAAAACCATTGTTTTAGAGGCGGCGTTAACTGTTACTGAACTGTCATTCTGAATCTGGTTGTCATTCTATAGGTTAGCCTCTGATGTAAGTTGGCAAGTACCTATATGGCTTAAATTTTGAGTGTTCCTTTTATGGATTTATGGCAATCCATAAATGACTAAAGGAATATGATTTTCCATAAGGTAAACTGCAGAATTACCTACTAACATCATTTAAACGTGTGGAGACTGAAAAAGTATACAAATTAGGTACCTTCCCGTCCTTGTACAATGTTTATACATTGAGATTTAATAACTATTTCGTGCTTTAACCTTTTCATACGCAATGATTATGTCGACCTCGGACAATAAGAAATGGTTCGCCCAAAATGGTAGGTAGTTAGGTATGTATAGTCAGAGATTGTTGTAATGTCTGCAAAATATTTTACTAGTATTTTTATCAAACTGTAAATCTGTTTGATGCATTTATTTTATTTCAAAATTTACTTATAGATACCTACTTATTCAGACCTTTTGTAGGACGCCCTCAGGCCAGGTGGAGTGACAATTTGCGCAAGACGGCTGGCAAGTGCTGGATGCGAGGAGCCCAGAGTCGATTAAAGTGGCGAACATTAGGAGCAGCCTATCTCCAGCAGTGGACTGATACGGGCTGATGATGATGATGATTCAGACCTTCGAGCCGTTACGAGTACCTAGGTAAGTCTGAAATTACAGGTAACTTTAGGTATGTATACCCACTGTAGAGTGGGTAGTAATGTGAGGACTTCGATGAACCATTAATTTGTGCAAGTTAAGGACTGTAATCATCAGCCTGCTAACGTCTACTGATGTACATAAAATACCTAATTTTTTTCTAGAGGGAAATGCATTAGGCACCGTAATACCACCTCCGGGAGGACGTGACATGTTGTGTGGACCTCACACCTCGCGAAATGAGAGACCCACTAAAGCCCCCCGTGTCGCCAGTGTGCAACAAGTTACAGGGAGACTGGTAGGTAACGCCGGAGCATAGATGGAAATTATGCCTCTCCCAATATCCCAAGGGATGTAAGGGAGCGGCCTATCATCTTTTCGATCCAAGCCAACCTCACCTGCCCGTGGTGCATCCTGCCGAATAACAAACGAGGCGCTGGCAACCGACTGGTGGCGGTATAACCATCACAATTGAAGGCGTAGCTAAATACTAAAGACCGGTGACGGGTAGCAGCGTCACCGGAGCAAGAAGCTACGCCCTGCGATCGCCAACCCGCCTGCCCAGCGTGGCGATTATGGGTATATCCTCCAGATGTTTGCACTAAGTGGCGAACAACTGGAGAGGCCTATGTCCAGCAGTGGACTGTAATAGGCTGATGATGAATGTCCCAAGACAATTTGTATGTAATTTGGGGGATTTGCCATAATTAGTCTCCACGCTCGGATGTTGAGCTGGTGACCGCAATAGGTTTTATTTACACCCAGAAACGACGCTGCTGGCCGTTTCCCGAAATTCCCTAAGTCGTCTTTTACGACACCTACGGGATGAGATGGATCACCCTATTCTAAATCTGGAAACCTACTTTAGGGATACGACTGTGCCTAGTATAATTTGAACTTCGATATTACTAGTATGATGCCAGAAAAAAACTTAATAACAGGATAGGTACTAAGTTCATGTGTTGAATATTTCTCATGTCTCTTAAAAGTCAGCAAAAACAAGTCGGCCCTGATATTTGTCGCGTTTTGATAAGGTTAAAGTTAACCGTAATTTACTTACGGTCACTTGAAAACCCATAAATGTATAAAGTCATTTATTTTTAGATTACCATTATTTATGGTAATACCAAATGGGGAAATTCACTCTTAAGCCATTTTGTACTTTCAATTCCAAAACATGATCGCAGGAATTTCACTGTAGGTACGACATATACCTACTTAGGCATCCCCCATTATTATTCTCTACAAAAATAAGAATTTCAATAATTTCAGACTTGGGTCAGAGTCAGAGGTTTGTTTACGGAACTAAAATGTGCAACTATCTTTGTGACTGCATAAAACTTTAGCATACGAAAACAACCATGGCCGACCTTAATAATGTAACATGTCCAGTCCACTGAAATCGAAAGTAAGTACCAGTCAAGTCTTGACACAAAGACAATAAGTACTTATGTGACCGTAGCAGCGGAGTTGAAGGCCGTAGTGAAATGGTCCTGCCCACCGATCGTATGTAAATAACCATGCAATTTTCTAAGACACTGACGCAAAATTTCTCCCCCTAATTTCACGACAGCGGCGCCACCCGGGGGTGAAACGGGTGCCTTTGTTTACCTTTTAAAGCCAACGTTATGGCAACCGTAAAAAAGTGGATCATGTCGGACCGGACCCGAGTAGAAAGTGAAACCGCTTTGTCGAGACGTTGCTATAAAAATTGTTGCGAACGCTATAGCGAGCTCAGTTGAGTCTTTTGGCGAGCGCGCCAAACTAACGGTTGCCAGTGCTGCCACCACTGGAATAACAATGGTCAGTTCTTAATTTGAATTACACTTTCGTTTGTGTTTGTTTTCTTAATAAGCCTTAAGTAGCCGGCCAGTTGTGATTTTAGTATGTACTCATAGTGCTAATTTAGTGATAAGTTTCCTCCTTCTAGTGTAAACTGTTCTACCTAGGTATATCTTTTACTAAAAAAACTCACGCACTTTTCTAATCTTTCAAACCCTGATCTCTCCTGGAATACCTTTCAGATAGTAAGTAATTAGTATACGCTTGATGCCACTATTGCCTAATTAGCACTGGTAATTAAGTATTGCGCTTATCTTGACTACAAACTTAATAGAGCATGAAGTACCGAACACAAGGCCGCGAATAACTTAAGTAGGTACAACGTAACTTACACAACTTAATTCACGCCATTGTTAAGCTAATTGTATTTAGACAAGTTGTATTTTTTTCACAGATCGTTATCAAAATGACACATGAGAGCTTTTGTTACCGAATTGTTTCCCATGTTACAAAACAAATTATGTTGTTTTGAAACTTTCTCTTAAACATAAAAGGAGGAGTAATAAATCATTTGCACAATGTCCAATTGTTGATGACGAGAATAATACACGCTTACCTATTAATTTTCATAGGATGATTAATACAATTAAACTTATGCACATTGCCGAACGAATAGGCTTTGATTCTTAAGAACATGGTAGAACACTTAACCAAAATAGACCTCTACCTAATAGTTTTATTAGTGTTCGTTCGTTATTTACGAACGATAGATGACTATTAACAATAGTTTTATTTTAACCCAGATTATAACAGCAAATTACATATGAGATCAATCTATAAAAAGCTTTAAAAATAATTACATTCGTGCGTTTTGTATTTTTATACCGGCGATAGACTGAGAAACGCCCAAAGTAAGTCAATAATGCCCTGCAGGAAAACCTCAGTTTGATGTTTAAAAATGTTTGTACTGTGCGGGTATAGAACGCACGACCCTTGGTTCAGAAGGCAGAGATCACTACCAAATAAGCCAACGAGCCAGTCTAAAGCTAGATATTATTACATACAAATGTATCGCAACAGCTGTCAATGTGTTTGTGGTGATACCTTCGGCTTCCCCCGGATGTCCATAAGTTAGGGATAAAAGCCTACGGTTAAAATATACCTAATCAACAAATACTTAGCAATAGATATGAAAATGCACTTATAGACTTATAAATCCTACACAAGGACTGCCCTACTTTAAGACCAGCCACTTTAGTTTACTTGGATAAATTATAACTCGTGCATTTTAATTTTCTGTCCACTTCGTAACCTTGGCGCCCACGGAAATGTCACATTGTCAGTCTGTCACAGTAATAAGCGGCATTGGGACCTTTCACCAGCGAAGGTGATCAGGAACGAGGTTTGTCGCAGCTGATAAAGTTATTATTTATTTACTAGCGACCGGCCCCGGCTTCGTACGGGTGCAACAATCCTGAATACCTATAACTATTTTAATATAGTCCCTGTATCTAACTAAATAAATAAAACCGCATCGGAATCGGAAGGGATAAGGGAGCGACCTATCACCTTTTCGCTGCAAGCCATCCTCACCTGCCCGTGGTGCATCCTGCCGAACAACAAACGAGGCTCTGGCAAACCGATTGGTGGCGGTAAAACCATCACGATAGAAGGCGTAGCGAAATATCACAGGCCGATGACGAGCAGCAGCGTCACCGGAGTAAGAAGCTATGCCCTGCGATCGCTTACGCCAGCAGTGGACTGCAATAGGCTGATGATGATGATGATGCATCAAAGTCCGTTGCACAGTTTTAAAGATCGCTTAGATCTTTGATACATAAGGACAGACAGACAACAAAACCGACTTTGTTTTATAATATGTAGTGATAGTGAGTACCATATGATCACCCCTATAGAAATAGAAGTCTATGAGACACATCACAACATTTTCTGGTTCCAAAATGATCTGAATAGGACCTCCCTTAAACCTTTGAGAACCTACAATAGATTTTCTAATCAATTAAATTGTTGAAAATCGACGTTGACGAATTTTAGTTCCTATATTCGAACACGGGAGGGACAAATAAGAGGGATTTATGGGGCAAAAATACGCGATCCGTTCAACGAACGATCGTTTTCGTTTTCTGTAGTAGGGCCCCAGATGGCTTTATCCGTAAAATCTGCAGATAAATTAGGCATTCAAATGAGAATACTATACTTAGTTACTGCAGAATGATATCTCCTAGATAAACACAATTTATTCATTCAACATCAATAATTCAATAGCTGACAGAAATTGTTGCCTTAATCACATAAATGCTACATTTAAAGCTTGATCTAGACTTAGAACGATATCTAGTCTAAAATGTGCGGTGTTTTATGTAAATGTAGTTTCATTTTGCATCTGAATGGTTTAATGAAACTTGATATCTGTATCTGGAGTTTTGCAAGTTTCCTTGAATTGTACGGCGTCTCTTGTCGCCGCGACATAAGTAGGTATCGTTATAGTATTGTACTGTTATGTGTCACTGTATAAACTATTTTCCTATTTCTATAGTATTGCGCCTGAGAGAGGCCATCATATTGGAACCAGAAATACGATCTCAATAAGTTCAATAAATCTGTAATTGCCTATTTACCGGTACAAATCAATTGTGTAACAACCATTTGCACAGCCGTGAAATCTTATTTAGTCTACTTTCTAAAGGTAATTGTACACGTAACCGATGAGGTTCGAAATGCGCCGGAGTCGCGACAGACGTGCGCGGGCGCCTGTTGCATAACGAATTTCGCTTTTGACAGCCCCGTTTGAAAGTAATGCCGCACTTACACGATAAATACGTTACGTTACGTTTGTCCGGCGGTTTGTGGTGTTTGATCGGTAAACGATAGCGTTTCAATGTTGATTATGGTATCAATGTCTTATTATTTCTTAATGTATTCAGCATTTTGCAGCTTTGTACGATAAACAGACTTCATTTTATAGTTATGGAGCTAAACTCCTGTGTACTTAGTTAATTTCCTTGAAAGTTGATCGCTATGGCTGAAATTCGGCCAATATAAGTTAAGAATCCGAATATGCCTTATGGAATGGAATACCTACTCGTAGAATAACTTTAACCTTCGCTTGGTTCGTCTTGGTGGTCGCACTACCGACCTAGCCCCCAGATTTGGTACACACAGTAAATAGGAAATATTCATCATCATAATAAATTGGTCTGGACAGTATTGAACTGTCCCTTATGCATATTTTAATTTGAATTTAATAACTAAAATACGTCTTTTGTATATCTATCTAAATAATAAGTTCTCATTGAATAGATCATTAGAGGTAATATGATCCATGTCGGTACGTTTCTAAATGAAATCTAAAAGATTTAATAAGCATGAAAAGATTTTCTTTGATATAATTTTCATTTGGTCTCAAATTCTGCTAGTTCATGAGCTTTGCTCGAAAGTTCAACGTGGCTTTATAAGTAACATTTAGTAATATGACTGTCACTTGCATAATATAAAAGTACGTGCGTTTTCTAGGTAGGTTATAGCTAATTTGATTATCATCCGCCCAACTGAGGGCACGTGGGAGCAGAGAAACGGTTTCGTCAATGATATTGTTTGTGTTCACCGTGAGAAATTTTACCTAACCGGCGTTTTATACCAAATCTATCTGATTTGGTATAAAACGCCGGTCGCATTATGTGGAATTTGGCAAGGCAACGTTGAAAAAGTTATGAAAACAATTTAAAATTAAAAAAGATAAGAATACCTAAGTAGGTACGCTTGAAATTGCAACAAATCAAACATTCATGAACAAGAATATACACACAACGTTGCATATAAGAAGAAGAATAGAATTCTTAATTTACCTAAAGTTAGTAGGTAGTACCTGGTCTAGTCTAATCTACCTATAATTTCGATGTGAAATTGTGAACAATGTAGGTAAGTACCTGATCAAGCACTTACTTAAATGTACCTACATTCTACTAAATCAATTCATCTTTGTAGATACAAATGTCATACCCAGATGATTAATTGCCTTTAATTTTATAATTAATTCAATTGGCTTACTTATCTACCAGTATACCCTGCAACTTATACCTAAACTGGCAGGAAGACCTACATACTTCTAGACGATCTCTTTTAGTTTCACAACTCGATCCGTTTCCGTTGAACATTATGGCCTTATCCATAAACAAGATTTCTAAATGCAGAAAATGAAAGGGCCATATCGTTATAAGTGAATGCCCACGCCCACAGCTGACCTCGTCATGGTACTAGTATAATACATAAATCGTTATTAAATAGATATATGGCTCTCAACCGCCTGCGACTTATCATTATTTCGATCGACAATAGCGTACAACTCCGAATGTAGAGAGACTCCAAAATGCATTTGATACTTATGTCGTTGCATACAAAGTCTATCTTAGAATAGAAATGAACATCTAAGTAGATAATTTTGCAGTGGACTGTACACATTGTTCGCTAAAAGATCGTTTTCAACGTTATTTTATTCAAAACATTTTGTTTATTGTTTAAGTTTATGATTTCAATATGTACATAATAGACGTTAATTTTAATGGCCTATTCAAATAGATTACTTAACTAGAATCGTGCTGACATTTAAAATAATGTGTAGGTATTATACTTTGGTTACAACAGTGTTTTCTAGAATTATACCGAGAAAAAGATATCCAAAAATAGACATAGGCATTGCTTTTAATTATCTAGAACAACACCGGGTTTGAACGCTTTAGAAACATTGAATAAGTTTCTTGGTAGGTAGGTACTTGATTCGTGACCAATCATACTTTAAAAAAATAATAGCCCGATTTTTAGTTTAAGTAGGTACCTATTTGAAATTCAAATTTAGTCAATTAGGTTAGGTACCTACTTAATCTTACCATTACCATTCATTACAAACTTGTATTCTAACTTGTACTTTTTTAAATGAATTCGATCAAGGTTTTGCAATAGGTAGTGGAAAATATGTACTTGTAAAAGTGATATTGCATTATTTTCTACTTGACCATAACTGGAACATAAAGGCCCCATTTCCCTTTCTAAATCGATTGCACAAAGAGTAAGCACCACGTTGTGTAATGTCTAAAGCTCATTTCTAAAAGCTTGCCTACAAACGGCGATATAAAATCCCAAATCTGTGAAAATATTTCGAATTTTCGATGCAGTTTGTTGATTTAAGTTTATACAGATGACGTTTGGTCATAAACTTACGACGAACTTGCGAACGTTTGCGTTTTTTGCAACTGCATTAGCGCAGTCTATTTGGCATTTCACAATATCATAATATACCTATTTGCATTATGATAAAGCGATTTTCGCATTATGCAATTATAAAACGTAATTATTTATATTATACTTATTGCAACGTCGTATAATAGGTAGGTACCTACTTCCGGATAAGTACATACTATATGGTAAAATTAGATAGATCCATGTTTACTTATACTGTGGTGATGTTTACAAAAATAATGGCACTGGACCTACCTTATTTGACGAATCTTATTCTTACGCAGGTCAGCTTATCTATTCAAAAATGGTTTTGAGTTCGTGTGTGTTTGAATAAGCTCCGAAATACGAAAAGATTTAATCGATTTCCATAAAGTTCAGTAAAGTATTAAAATTATTCCTAAGTAAGTATATGAAATGAGAAGTCTTGGTTCTACCTAGGTATAACTTATATTTAGACATTTTAATAAACCTTTCGCAAACTTTCGAGTTTTATGTAGGATCGGTAAGGCGCATGCGATGCCACTAGTCATGGGCTGCGGTAACCGCTTACTATCATACGGGCCGAAAGCCATTTTGCCATCAAAGTGTTACAAATAAAGTTCAATAAAGAACATCTTCCCTTTCATATCTTCGTTACGAAACTATCACAAATGAACAAGGAGTAGTATAGCGGACTTCCGCTTCAGATAAAGATTGTTAGTATTTTCCGCATTTTGAAATGCAGACCTCGTTACGGTTTTAAATCATAACGTTGTAATTAGCCAGGAATTCCACTAAATTATTCACGCTGACTATGCATGAGATATAGAATGTATTGGCCATGAAAAGTATCTATACTTTATTTTTGCAATGTAATTGCCTTGCCTTACTATACACAATGTATTAAAAAACCGGAAAGATTGGGTAATCTTTCCGGTTTTTGACTACACTCGTAGGTCGGTAAAACATGCACGAATTATCGCTTATATTAATTGCCATGTCTTACATGTACATTTTGCTACTTAATCCCATTTATGTAAGTACTTATTAAGAGTCCTTACTCTATTTAGGTATATATTTTTAGGTATTTATTCTGAAGAGTGAGGAATCACCTATTCTCGTTCCTATTTTATTAAAATCTGAATTTTTTTTTGACTAAGTATTTTTAAATCTTACAATTTTGTACTATACATACACCAATATACTTAGATTAGTTTTAGACGTCAAATGGAGGTTTAAGTCTTACATAGATAATTCTTAATCTTTTTTAAGTATGCAGTAGTGGCGTAATAAAAAGCGGCGCATTACCTCCTGCCTACATTTTTACTCTGATTTTAAGAGAGGACTCAAAAATTAAAAACTAAGGTCTTGATTGCATATTCTCGATTTGTATGTTACAAATCGGCTTAGTACGCAAACCACGTGTTTGTTACATAACACAACATACCACCATTCATCCGCGTAATCGTAATGAACGTTATGTGGACAGCCTCGGGTCGGCAATTTGAATATCGCTACGGTTAAACACCGTTATTTAGCAACGTTTGAACGCACGCAACAGTCGAGTTTTGTCGTCAAACCATACTTTTCTTCCTCAAGCGTCAGTAATATTCCCACGGCGAGAAATTTACAAAATAACATGCATTTAGAACCCGGCAGCTAATTTCTGTGAAGATAAATAAACTTGTTTATTTTATTAGAGGAAACATTACACAATCGCTGTACCCAGTTTTGAATGATCTAACCAAATGGCAGGAAGCTTGTTAATTAGTATGTAATTGAGAACCGAATAGGAAACCGGTTGATTTTATGAATATCTATGGGTAACAAAAAATTGGTAATAACTGTTTTAGTATTAGTTAGGTAATGGGTAGATATTTCTTGTTTTGTTTGCTCTTTGCTCTAGGTATACGTACTTAGTAGCTAGGTACTTCATTAAGACAAGTCGCACAATCTGTAGGTATTTCAGCTTTCCGATTTCAATATCGACTACCGTAAGCGACATTGATTATAATTATTATAGGTATAGGTAGTATAGGTACTCTGCGAAACACCCATAAAGTGACTCGGAGCTATTTTTAAAAAAATACCCCCTAAAGATGTTTCCTACCTAAGACATACTTACCGCCCAAACATTAACCAGAATCTAACGATACCCTTTCTTTCCAGCACGCACTAATCCTGGCGACGTTGGTAGCGGCCGCTGCTGCCAGGCCCTCCTTCATCGCCGTCCCAGCAGACCAGATCACCTTCGTGGACCTCTCGTCGGTACACGTGCGCAGAGTGCCGCGGCAGACGCTCACGCCCCCGCCGCTGCCGAACCTGAACCTGTACAGCCAGGACTACCAGCCGATACCGCTGCAGCAGTACCAACCAGAACGTGAGTCAAACATACCTATGTCGGAACAGACTTGTCCCTACGAAAAGTGGAAGTACTTCCGCAGAGCTAGGTGATCGTGCTTGGACCCCGCGGCCCGATGGACCATCTTGGTTTTTCGTGTATATAGCGAGTCGTGATGAAAACTTCGTTTGCGCTTTGTAGGATTTTCTATTGTAGCGATGGATAGATAGATGTTGCAGCAGCGTTTCCCTGGGTACAAAATACCTACAGAGTCCCCGCAGATAGATGCGCAAACAAAAGGATCACAATGTTTATTACCGCTCGGATTCGGAAACTTTGACATTCGAATTTGAGATTTAAAGGTAGGTACTAGATAAAAGCCCCACAGGAAATCTCTCTGTTCCTTCATTCTGCACGAAGTTTCGTTTGTAGAGGGATAAGCTAGGCTATATATCGGGAATCCAATCCGAATTTGGACCTAACTCTCGCATGGTTATCAAAATTAACATTCGTTTCCGGAATTCTTGCATTAGGGCTTAAAACGCGAAGTTTGTTTACACACAAACAGCTACTAAATAGAATAGGAAGTAAAATCTCCTGACCCATTCAGGTAATGAACGAAAGCATAAAATTACCAGACAAGAAAGCCGTATCCGGCGAGACCTCCGAACCGTGATATTGTAAATGTCAAACGAATGGATCCGCGATGTCAATCCGTTGTTCATGATCAACGCTTTCTCCGTGAAGACCGAGGCAAAGGACTTTCTACGGGCACCCGGATAAACCCGATTTATATTCATACTTAATTAAGCATTCATGTATGATGCGATTATGAGATAACCGGTTGACTTTCGGCTATTGTTTCTTCGATGTGTTTAAACAAGAGCGACTGACAGCTGACTATCATCTTAGCACGAAACTAGAGCTTTCCCCTGGTCGGTGTTAAATGAGAAAAAATCCTTGCATTGTCGGTCTAATCTAGAAGTGTAGCGTGCCTTGGCTGGGCCCCTTATTAAAAATGTTTTGCGGGCTTTTAAATGGGGTAAAATAATTTTATTTTTTTATGATTTGGGGGATTTGCCATAGTGACTACACTAAGCAGGCGGGTTGATGAGCGTAATAGGCTTCATTTGTACCTAGGTAAACGCTGCTGCCCGATTCCTGATATTCCTTCCTAGTCGACTTTCGTGGTACCCACGAGAAGAGATGGGGTGGTCTAATTTAAATCTGAAAACCACACGAACCGAAATAGTAACATTAAAATTACATTTATTAGTCTTTTAATCACTATAATAATGACGAGATTAAAAGATATAACCGGTTCACTTTCATCCATTGTTCTTTCACTCAGCTCATTAATTAAGCCCTTTGTGTAGATCGGTTTGTTAAACGTATCATAATAGCTTTTTGTACGCATTGTTTTGTTCCTCAATAAGTCCTTACCTTTCTCTCAATAAATGAATGGAAAGTTGCAGGTCATGTCATGGTGATAGCGACGCATTCATGGTTGCCGTCACAGTATGCACTCAGTAGGGAAATTTTACTAATCAATGTGGTTGTCGCCCGTAGCGGTGACGGTTTCTTGACGATGAAACTTTGTGACCATAGTTTTTAACTCAACTTATGCTCATTTTCATCAACAGTCTTCTAAACAAATGAGGGCATTAGTAGGTACCTATGTTTATCCAAACGCATGCATCCAAATTTTTTAATCTACTCGGTAGATCTGAGCGCATTGATCCAAATTTAAAAAGCCTATTCGGTTGGTCTGGTACCGAAATATCGGATCGTCTCGATATTTAACTTACTTATAATAACCCTATTGTTTCTGTTTATTGAAAGGGGCCGTAAACTTTAAATAGGTATCTACAGATAGGTACCTAGTTAGAAGGAATTTAGTCTGGGAATGGCTTAAAAACTTAGGAAGTAAATTTTCAACGAGAATTGCTTATAGTTCATTCGCGTTAAGAAAATAGTGACAATAGTGAAAATAGTGAAATTATAATTTCTAGCGTTTTAATTGGCTAGTGGCCTGTCAGTGACCTGTCAGTCACTATTTTCTTAACGCGAATGAACTATAGTAACCTTCAGTAATAGACTTCCAGTAGTCCCTCGGTTCAGAAATGCAATGTCTGTGACACCCTTTTTGTATAATTGCTTGTAGGTAGTTAAAGTGTCACAAAACTCGTTTGATTTACAAGTTTATAATACCTAATAACAAATAAAGTTGGCAATAAATTAAAATATCTTGCCATACTTCTTACGCAAGCCTTGACTCCATTCAAACATCGATTTATATCTAGAACTCGTGATCCATTCAATAACAACCAATTTAGAACACTTTGCACTCAATCTTTGACGCCATTAAGTGTTTTGCTAAACCGATAAAGGTATGAGGTGGGATATTTCACCAGACCGCCTGGTATGCGCGTGAGCATGGATGTGGCGTAACTTGTTGCACGGAGCTATGTAGCTACTACATTACTTCTAGCATAGTGTTGCTCAACTTCTGCAATCATAATTGGTTATTAAAGAGGTTACAAGGGTAATTAAATGACACAAAAAGCGAAAGGCAAATCGCAATTGTCACAGAAACTGTGTCAGGGCGTTGGTTTGGTTAATCAATGATCTGTTAGTCGCATATTTAGGTTAAGAGAAAATCGATGCAAATTGCAATTAAAACGTACCTACATAGGTAATTCGTTGCGAACTTCATTAAGATTCATTTAAATTGTTTCTAAACGACGACATGGCCCTACTTTAGTATATTAATAAATTACCAATTGTGTTGGAATTAATTGAATAATTCCAATAACTTTGTCGTTATTTTTAATGAATCGGTGCATACTTTGGTACGAGTTGTAAAGTGGCTGAAGGTTTTCGATTCGATGTCCGACCTAAACAAATTTTAATGGCTCGGATGGGGTATTCTGAGAGGCGCCCCTAGTTTATGACTTTGTAAAGGTTTAGGAATAGGTACCTACTTGTAACAACATTGTTTGCTTATGTTTCCACCTACCTAGAGTAGTTAATTAGGCTTAGGTTACCTAATAACCACCGGATTCAGACCGGACCAGACAAGAACCGGCTAGAAACTTGATAATTACTCTTTTCAATTCCAAATTTTTCAAAAGAAAAATTATTATATTTACATCTTGCACATACAGTAGAACCTCGATAAGTTAAAGTCCAAGGGAAACACATTTTTTTTTAGGTTATCGAGGTTTTAAGTTATCAAGGGTCTATGTTAGGGATAAGTTAATATAGAGGTAGGTATGTAAAATTAGGGAATTTCGTCTTTTACATTGAAGACCCTCTCTTGGTTCTTGTTTCTTTAAGATTTCAGCTTCTTTTTTATGATGATTGACAATGTACTCTGATGTATCCCAAAGTGAGCCGCAACTTCTTTCCTTTTCAATACATTTTCACTGCTTCTGTAGCTTTTAATTATCAGCGTATGTAAGTGTTATTAGTTTTCTTTTTGAACTCATTTCAAGTCAGTTTTATGACACAGTATATAGGTAAAGCGATTTTTCTAGGGCAATGATTAAAAACTTATGATCCAAGTAGGCCAAGTTGTCTTAAAGCAAACAATAGGTGACAATTATGTATTGTTTACGTTAACAATTTAACACGCGCAAGCAATAAATTCCGAAACCTTTTGTATGCACACCCTTTAAATTGACTCATTGACAAACAATTTTATGTTATAGAGGTTGAGGAAACATTTCTTTAAGTTACTGAGAGCCAATTCAGAATTATTTATTTAAGTTATAGAGGTTGCGGATTTTAAGTTATAGAGGTTTTGGGCTCTGATGGGGAGGGAACATGTTATTTTTTTAAGTTATAGAGGTTTTTAAGTTACCGAGGTTTGAGTTATCGAGGTTCTACTGTATTATTAAAATTGTCTGCGACTAACACAGGGTTCTGCAACGTGTTCTGACAAGTTGCTTTTATTGTGTTACAGCAGTGGCCCTCAACGTACAGCCAGAGCCTGAAGCCCCTGCGCGGCTGATCCGCCTCCCTCAAGTCCAGGAGCCTGCGCCCGTGGCCTCGGTCCCACAGCTGGCCGAGCGACCCCCAGACTTCGGGGAGTTCGTGGACTTCGGCGCCCACACCGGAGACAATGGGGCCTTCGGGTGGTATGCCGACTATCCCGTCAACAATCATGAAGACCACTCAGGCTACAGGAAGTAGCGGGGCGAAGTATGAGCCGAAAGGCAAATAATGCACTTGCCAAATTGCACTTTATAATGTTTAGAAAGATTTTTCGAGTTAGTATTGGCGTAATTTGAATTTGGTAAAACCCTTGTGCCAAGTTGAGAGTGTTATCAAAACTATTTTTTATTTCAGTCACGATGTTGGAAAGAAAATGAACAAGTAAACCAGTTGTAAGGTTAATTTTATATATTCCGGTACATTGAGTATCGTGGATGAATATTGACTGAATACAAACTTTGTATAATAACTACCTACAATTTCATTACGCCAATGCTAAAACATTACCAAAGACAGTATTATTTTCAAGAGATCTTAGTTTAGGTTAAAAGCAGAATCGCCGCACATTTGTTTTAGACGGTGAATTCCGCTAATGCACTTTTAATAAATAAAATGCAGTTCCTTTAGTATTAAGTTTAATCAAAGTACACTGTGATACGCACCAAGATAGTTTCCTTCTTGATTTCACTGCGCTTTTTCTTCACTTTGTCTGCTTACGCTATCTTCTACATCTTTTTTCACTTCAAACTTTCGTATCTCTTTTTTCATCTTTCATCTTATTTATTTATGCTGTCTAAATCAATCAAATGATTTCATAATCTTTCTTTGACCTGTTTAGATAAGAAAGTATATACATATCTTTTAATTTCTACAACTTCTTCTTCAGCTTAATTTGTATTAGTTTTTCGCACTGCATTGCATATTTCTATTACTACTTTATCTCTTTGCATGCTTTTATACCTATTTATAAGTTCTAATTTATAACTAGAGAAATATAAGCTTTTGTTTGTTATACTTCGTTTCATTTCATCTATCTGTCACTTACTTACATGCTTTACAAACTTTTCGTATAATTACACTTTTTCTGTCAACTTCACTTAAGTTTCTATCTAATATTCATCAATTTTAGACTGTCACTTCATTAACTTACATATAATTTTATGACTTATTTATTATTCTTTCTGTCATAGTATATCATGTCGTCTCTTCTCTTTCATAACATAAATTTCATTTTTATCTTCTATCCCGCCATGCCTTTCAACCTCATAAACATCTTTCTTTTATATCCTATTTCACACGACCCACTACGATAGTAAAATGTTATGTAACGTAATTTATTAATCGAACTATTATCTCTCACATCGTTCAGACGTATACATTATACTTTTATAATTAATTCATGGCAATATTTTAAGACTTACCACTATCTTTAATACATATTATTTTATGTATTTATTAATATTTTCTTTCTTCATCTTATTTCTGTTTTCTTACTATCCTCCCTGTCTCTTTATTACTTATAAATATTCTTACAATCCTTCTTTTATACATCCTTGTTCGCCTTATATTTACTACTATTGCCTTGCTCTTATGTTCTCAATTTATATTTCTGACATAATTTGCTATTACTACTATTATTGACCAATCAACAGCCCTAATTCGTCCACTACTACTATACTTTTACTCAATTAAATTACATAAAAATATTTTTTTTTCTCCTCTTACTCTTTTCTGTCTTATTCTATTACTATTTATTTTTGTCTTGAACTTCCATTACGTTTTTTTACCTCTCTACTTTCATATACTTTTTTTCTTTTGATGTAGGTATTCTATTTTATTGCTAGCAGGAAACAGGCACGTTCCCTTCACAACTCTTCAAAATATTCTTTTTCAACTTTAAATGCATTCTGACTTTCATACATTTATCCTTTTGATCTTGTGAGTGCACCTACATACATTAAAGTTTTTTCACGCATCAGTTCAGTTCTAAGTCTCATCTTTGTAAAAAATATCATAATTATATCATAATTTACTCTTCCTCTTATACTACACATTTCCTTCGTTTACAAGCTTCACAAATGCTACTTTCTTATTCTTGCCTTTTATGTCTTCTTAGTTCGTTCAATTTAATTTATTGTTTCTTACTTTACTATCATTCTATATTTTCAACTTAATATTAATAATATCTGTGTATTCATTCTTTTAACTTGTCACAGTTGGGATCTGTAATTAGTTATTTCGTTTTTATATCTATTTTTACAATCACTCCAATTATCATATTCTGCTTACACATTATTACAGCTTATACTTACTTTCAATTTACTACTATTCTTTTTTTTTTTTTCAATTCAAGATTATTCGTCAGATCTTTTACTATCACAATCAATCTCGCCTGAATTACTACCTCTCTCTGTACTTTTTAAGATCACTGCGCTTGTATCTCTCTATGTCTGAAATGTCTTTGCTATCATTCTTTATTCACACTTCATCTTTTCTGAACTATAAAACATTTCCTCTTTCACAAAGATCAGTCTCTGTACTGTATTTGCTATACACAAGCTTCACAAGATTCAGCCACTAACTAAAATAATACTATCTATCTCTTTAAACGAGAGGATAGGAGTACCTCTCGATTAGGTATTATCTCCTGTTTGTTCGTGTCTGTTCTATAAGACTGATTTAAACAATGGTTTCAAGGAGATTCCGACAAGCACTGATGAAAATTATCATTGTTTTACAACCCTACGCTAAGTAGATATCTACTTTTTAACAATGGAATTAAGGCGAATCTGATAAGAACTGGTGAAAAATGTCAATATGTTTGTCCACGCTTTGTGAAGTATGTACTTATACATTTCAGGACTTTATGACACTATTATCTATTTCTATACTTACTTAATTCTTTCTTCACTTGACTTTTACTAACTTCACATCTTACTTTAACTTACTTCCTTGCTATTATGTTTACTACATATTTTCTTCAAAGCTACTTTCCACATATTTCTTTATATTTTTTCTACGTTTTACATTTTCTAACTTCATGTCTGTATTATGTATTCTTTATTCACATACACCATTTCATATTTCGCTTCTACCACCTTATTCTTGTCACTCTTTCTATTCTTTATAATTCCTTCTTCACCAAATTAGTATCTCATTTGTCTTCCTAACTTCACTACCTTGGTACCATTCCTTATCATATCTTTTTTCTTACAGTCTTCTTCCTTTTCACTATAAATATCAATTCGATCTTAACTTTTTTATCAGCCTTCACTACGCCCTTGTTAATCTTCAATCTACTTAAGCAAACTTAATTATCTCTGTTCATATCTTCGATTCTTGACTAGCTAAAACAACCTTCAGTAAACTTTTACTTACAATCTTAAACACCTCTTTCCTTAATTTTTTCTACTTTCGCTTTCTTTTCTATTGTACTACATAAACATTCTCTTAAATTTCTATTCTACTACTTATACATTCTTCTGCATTGCTATTCTACTACTCATACATTCTCCTTTTTTTCTATATTACTACTTATATATTCTACTACTTATACATACTCCTCCATTTCTATTATACCTACTACTTGAAATATTTTCCTACATTTCTATTACCTATACTACTTATATTTTCTCCTACATTTCTATTCTACTACTTACTTATACATTCTCCTTCATTTCTATTCTACTACTTATACATTCTCCTTTATTACTATTCTACTACTTATATTTCTTCTTCATTTATATTCTACTACTTAAACATTTTCCTTCATTTCTATTATACTACTTATAAATTCTGCTTCATTTCTATTCTACTACTTATATTTCTTCTCAATAAATATTCTGCTAATTTTTTAAACATTTTCCTATATTTCTATTATAGTACTTACACAATCTCCTTCATTTCTATTCTACTACCTATATTTCGCTTTCATTTCTATTACACTACACATATATTCTCCTTCATTTATATTACACGACGTATACGTATACATTCTCCTACATTTCTATTATCTATACTACTTATACATTTTCCTACATTTATATTCCACTATTTATACATTCTCCTTCATATCTATTCTATTATTTACTATAGTAACGTTGTATCTCAGTATCTACTGCTACTTATTCTTCGATCTTTCTTATTTTATTTTTCATGCAACTATTTCTCAATTTTGTATCTTAAAATTGTCACGACTTTGATAGACAACTTTAAAACGTCATTGCTGTCTTTATATCTTCTCTTTATCTGTCTTATTTATAATTCTTATTTTCCGTTACCTATATATTACCTACTATTTATAATAGGTACATTATTATTTACTTTTATTACTCTGGATCTTCTTACTATTTGACACTAACTAAGTACATGTCTTTACTCGTACGTACTTTTCTTTATTCTCTTACACAATCTTTTCTTAACTATTTATTTACTATTGTTAGCTTTACACTTCCTTACTATCTTTATAAATGCCATCTATCTATAAATATCAATAAATGTCATGCCATCTTGACTTCTTACTTTACTTCATTCTTTAAACTATCAACTCTATCTACCTGTGTTCAATTTAAAATCATTGATTTTGGATTTATTTGTCTTCTTTACTATGTTTCTTACTTATTAAAAAATCTCTTTGTCTGTTATCATTAGTTTACTATAAAGAATAAAATAGGTACAAAATATTTATTTTATTTAACTTACTAGATTTATTACTATTACTTTAATTTTACTTATCAACATTTCCCTTATTGCTTCTTATCTGCTATCTTTCATGTATGCACTCTGCTCTAACTTTCTTTCCTACATTCCCTTCTTTCATTTTCTTTTTCTTCTACGTACTTCTCTTGCTTTCTTTCCTTCATTCTTGCTGTCTGATTCTATACCTGCCAACTGTTTCTTTCTATCACAAAGTCGATCTACATTTACAAATATCGTATCCTCTTTCAATGTATAAAATAATTCGTTAAAATAATAGTGAATACGTTTTATGGAATACCTATGGAATCGAATAAATTGCCATGTATTGTATGTTTTACCTTTCTTGGTATGTACTATATTATATAAGCCATGGTTATTGTGATCAAGTAGACTATTAAATAGGTGGGTGTAATATAATCTTACTAATCTGTACTACTTTATTTAAAATAGCAAATCACTATTATTTTAGCGTTAAAAGTTTATTTATCAAATTTATTAAAGGTTGTTTATATATCTTTCTAAAACTACTTGGTGCGACTTAGATCAACTTATACACTTCCTTGAGAATACTCAGAGGTAACGCACAAATTGTTATGTTATATTTTAATGTTGTTAAATATTTTTGTATTTACATTGGTTTTCAAATTCTTCGAAAAAGAAGAATGTAAAATAAAACATTTTTGAAATATATTTTTATGACTTTATTTAGTACATTTAACATATAATCTCATACAATGATATTTAAAATAGATTTCTTTGTTCTCGTTAACAGCACAGAGTTACAGAATAGATATAAACTATCTAAAAAATCAACAGACTTGGGCTGTTTAGTCAATTATCCAAACATTTATACATTTTCTTAACCTTCGGCTTAATTTATACAATCATTATTATGAGCAAAACATTTAATGATAGATAATCCCCGTTAATCTAGTCCATAAACACCCAAAGTGAGTTGCTTTTTTAGATAGAAATATAGATAGGTACTATCGTTTCGAATCTACGAGACTATACATTTATAACTAATTAGGTCACCAATACACCATACCTACTATCATCACGCAGACATGTATTCCTACAGTTACATGTAGAAAGACGTAGGTAAACCATTTAGAACAAGATTTGAAAGTTTCCGAATACACATTGTAGCATGTTAATAGGATCTACATACGGTTATTTCAGAGATCGTCTCTCTCGACGGTAACAAGACAAACATTTACACCCTTAAGTATATTTTGAACAGAAGTTGAACGACGATTAGCCAATTTTTGGCACATATTGATGAACACTAGTTTCAAAGTGCACGATGCTATAATTTGAACAAGTCCAATCCTTTCCAACATACTGGGCCTGTTTCGCAAACCCTGACCAACGTGAACCTTTCTTTAAGTAAGCAAGTAATTTAATATCTTCTGGCCTAAAGTATATTAAGTTTCGAAGTTAGAAGTAACTAAACGAAGCAATATCAAAAATAAATACGTATATATTTTGCATATAATGTAGATTTGATACTTTGTTCCAGCAAACGTGCACTTCAGTTAAATCAACCTTTACACATCACAAACCTTCATCGAATGTCTTGTCGTCTTTCCTTTAGATGTTTGTTTATAGATCATAATATAATATAAGTGGAGCGATTGTACTTTGTTATTTATGGTAGACTTCTTAGACTGACTAGAGTTTTTTTGTAAGTAAAAACTGTACTTTGAGATACGTTACGTAATGTCTTAATTATGAAAAAATATTTTATCAAAGTATTCTTAGGCCAAATAGAGGTATAGTGTTCGAAATTAACTAAAAATTTTTGGTATAAAATTAAATTTTCATCTGTTAAAAACGTTAATACTGATAAATCTCACTCTTACTTGATGTATAAAATAAAAGCTTAAAATCACAGAAGCGATTCCTTACATTATGTAGAAATAAATTAAAATGAGATCATTTTGTGCAATAGATTAGTACAAAGATTCTTAGGTCGTTACATTTTCACTATTGTGCCGTTTCGCTAGTTTAAAATTCCTTTAAAGATATGCCAAACCTAGTTACGTTTAAGTACACATTATTTTATTAGTTTATCTATATTTAGTATCTAATTTGAAGCTGGTGGTTTATGGAAGAAAATAATATCAATTACAAGAAAACCGAGCAAAAGTATCAAAATTAATGTAGGAAATCGACTGTTTAAGAGAGGTAGGGCATAGCGAATCTTCGCTCGAATTGAGCCGCCCGTCCGGGGAAGGACCTCCACCCTATAGAATACCGCAGTCAAATGACCTCTGGGTCGTGTTTCTGCCGGTGAGTAGGGTTTCCGGAGCTCGTGGGGGGTTAGGGTTGGGCCGGCATGGCGGTGGCAACTGACAGGTAACTGACCAGTTACTTGCCCGTTGTCACAGCGGCTTGGGCTTCTCTTTCGCTTTCCATCAGGTGTAGGGAAGCCATTATGTCGAGCCACTATAAAAAAAAAAAAAAAAAAAAAAAAAAAAAAAAAAAAAAAAACTGTTTTTGATTTCTGGATGGATGGAGCAGAATCATATATGAATATAATATGTCCCTTTCCGCTTAGAGAAAACTATACCTATTTACGCAGTAAAATACATAGAGTAGCTTAAGATCCTTTTTACACTGATTTGACCAACGAAAAGCAAGTTAAGATCCACTTCGGATCGCTAAACCAACACAGTAGGTGAATAGATAATGATGTTCAAAATACGACTTTTTTACTATGTAGGTAAAGATTTATACATGTGTACTTAAAGGCAACTTTCCTTATCCATAACATGACCGGTCTACTCGTAATCTAATAAGACACTGTCACACAATCTTATTGTAGATATTATCTATGCCCGTCCGCTATCTCCAACCCATTCACCAACCTTTGTTCCTCTACATCACCCCAACTCGTCTCTACAAGTCAACATTGTTACATATTCCGTATAACTTTTATATTTGCAGATAAATATTCAATAGAGATTGAAGTAGTTAGCATCTAAATTATATTACACTATACACCGATACACATTCACCTGTCAACCCTACACAGATCTTTACGGTATTAAAAGATTATACAATTTATATGCAGATAGATAATAATTGATATGCTGAGTATAGAAGGACTGCAAGGAAAGATGCAACTACATAATGGTAACTAGCTGTCTAGTGGGAAGAAGGATGTTCGTAAACTAAATTATCTCTGTATGATGGCATTTATCTTCATTAGAAAATGACACAAAATCCTTTCTTCCCTTGCGTATATGTCCTTCTTTGTAAATACATAAATGGCTAGTAAAAGCTAGAAATACTAAGTATAAGTATAATAAACATGTAAAGTAAAATTATATATAATAAATAGCACTAGTGTCACAAAATAATATAAAACATTTATACAAAATACTGACTACTTACATATTAATATATGGAGAGTACATTTTTTCTAAAAATAAAATGCACAAATGATAAATTACTAGAGCACCATAATCTTAAAAAGCATGAGCAGTTTACTATACATATCTACGTAAAACAAATGTACTAATTCAATAATTCAGCTCCAAAAGTAATCGATGCCATATTTGTTCATAATTACCTGAAAATTTTCAAGTAAAATTCTTCTCACATCATGGAGCCGAACAAAGAAATACCTAAATTTTTACAATAGTTACACGACATATTGCATATGTAATCATAATTTAATACTTTACTTTTATTGTACACTTTAATTTAAGTCACGTCGCCGCCATATTCGCTCCTGACCCATTTTAAACTTTACCAAGATCCATACATTGTTGTACATTTATTTAATATATGTTATATTAACACTGGAAGTCATATCGACATATATCTACCACTACATGCCACACAAAATATATAACTCTATTTTCCCTATTACCTTTATATTTATTCATATATGAAGGAAAGAGAAATACCTGAAACTACGATTAGGCTTATTTCATACACATTTAGAGACAGTGTATAACTAGCCTTATTATTAACAGTGAACACACATCAAAATGCAATTCTTAGTACTCGTGTTAGCGCCTGTACTTTGTGAATAATTATTTTCAATTTATATATGCGTAATTTATATATTCATAGACCTTTATTTTCAACTTTCATATACTGTTGTATTTACAATAAGTCAAAATCCTGTAGATTCAGCACATCGCATCAATTCCTTAAGTATCATAATTAAGTATTCACGGTTCAAATATTGACACATATATATAACAACTTAGTAGGCCTTATTGTGGCGTTATAGTTAATAACGATTAAATTTTTGGTATATTTTTCATACAACAAAATAGTAAAATAGCTTAGCGTTGCACCGATACGATTGTATCGGACATAATTGGGATGATGACTAAAAAATAATTTAATGTCCATCAGATACATTAATGAAAAATATTGGATACGTATTTTTTATTTTGCCTCTTGTTCAAAAACTTACGAAGATACATTGATTTTAAATGTCACATGACGTCACGTTAGAGTACAAAATATACTCTAACGTGACGTAGTTAGCCCCCACTCCGTAACTTTAATGCGCTATATCTAAGTATTTTCTTGTTATTTCGACAAAACAAAAAATACGGGTCTTATATTTTTTTATTATCTAAGAGACGGACTAATTATTTTCTTCATTTTCATACCTTGTCATCATCCGTATTGGACAAATAACATGTTTTTATGTCACTCAATTCAATATTAAAATCCTAGCCCGATGGCTCATTTAGTAGTGCTAGTGACCTCTGCCTTCTGAGATAAGGATCGTGGGTTCGATCCCCTCACATTACCTACAAACATTTTTGTTCATGAACATATCTGTTTGTTTTGGTATGGGTGAGACGAAAAACTGTCAAAGTAACTGTCTGTCTGTCTAAGTAAGTTTATCAGTTGATGTTTGCTTGAAATAGCCGCTCTTCCAGTGGAACTTTACCCTAACCGTTATCTCTTCGAGCTTTAATTAAGATACCCTTATCTTAATACTCAAACGATTAATTATATTATAAAGTTTAGAGCAAAAGAAATAAAAAGACTATGAATTAATTTTTGTTTCATTTTCATCCCTTTAACTTGAAAATGTGATCTTTTTAATCCTTATAGGCCTTTAATTATGGCATATTGTTTATGAAGGTCTAACATAAAGGTTATTCGTAAATTCTACCTAGACTTCTTTAGCTTCGATGAAAATACATCGCCCTTTCATGAAATGTTTCATTTTAATTATTCACCAGATTTTAGTGATTTCAGTAGTGGTAATTACGAAATATTCATAATTAGATATTTCAAAACTAAACGGGTCACTCTTACCATTGCTCCAACATACATACATTGTAGGCCATTTTAAATAATGTTTCCTGATAAAGCATTTTGTAACTTGTCTCTGGTAAATATTAGATTTTGATTGTATATTAATATAAGTCAGATAGTTCTTTGAAATTCAGGATCTGAACCTTCAGGAACAATAAATTTAGTCTTAAACCTTGTTCTTCAATTCAATATGGGGAAATATCGAGTTATTCTCATATTATATTCATAAAAACCGAATGCACCGAATTTTTAACACCTGTGAGCGTACATATAAATATCTCAAACTTTATTCCGTAAGTGGGAAGTTGCTCATAACAATAATGAAATAGGTCTTAATGAAATAGCTTTGAAAGTGGTTAAATGGTAAAAACTTTACGTAATATTCAGGTTTAACGACAGTATTCACAAACGTTACTGTGCGTCCCACGGGCGCACAGTGCAAAATATCCTTTAGGTTTTCATAGATATAGAATCCTATAGGAGTTTATAGAAAATCTCATTATACAAACTCACCGTACCCATATTGGTAACAAATACGCCTTATTATTTCCTTTAATAATAGAGTAGCGCAATTTTTACAGATTTCATACTGACACTCAGAACATCTATATATATTTTTCTTCATCAAAGTGCACAATGGACAATATGGACATACTTACACCCATATTCACAAACGTTACTATGCGTCGCATGGACGCACAGGGTCCCAAAAACCTTATCATAGACAACACTTGAGTCAGCATAGTAAATGCCTTACTTTGCAAAGTGTTATTGGTTTTCATAGATAAGTATTGCTTGTGAATACGCTTGTACTTTTATCATTAATCGTACGTGTTTGTAGCGTGTCTTGCCGGTGTGGTAACTCACTTACTAATGCGGTGCAGTTCAGTTGGCCCAAGCCATCACGACCTTGGCGAAGGGTACGAAGATGGCGGTGTGGTGCGGCGACGCGAGGAAGTACCGGCGAGCCTTGTGCGTGCCGTCGTTGCGCGTCAGACCGGCGGCTTGGGTCGAGGCTACCTCTGCGCCCACGACCACGCTGCTGCCCGCCGCGGTACCGCCCGCCACGCCTACATATCTGCAATCGAAAGAATGGAATGTAACAGAAAATCTACTTGCACTTTTGTATTTATATACGAAAAAAGTATTTAAGTAGAGAGAGTAAGAGAGGTAGGGCATAGCGAATCTTCGCTCGTATTGAGCTGCCCGTCCGGGGAAGGACCTCCACCCTATAGAATACCGCAGCCAAATGACCTCCGGGTCGTGTTTCTGCTGGCGAGTAGGGTCTCCGGAGCTCGTGGGGGGTTAGGGTTGGGCCGGCATGGCAGTGGCAACTGACGGGTAACTGACCAGTTACTTGCCAGTTGTCACAGCGACTTGGGCTTCTCTTTCGCTTTCCATCAGGCGTAGGGAAGCCAAGTGTCGAGCTACTATAAAAAAAATCATTTTGACACACCCTTATTAGATAAACAATATGCTTTGTTCATTACTATAAGAACAAAAGAACAAAATGAGGGCAGGTACCAATAGGGAATATGCATGAAAAATAGTTTTATGTATTTACTAATTTATCGTAAAATAGATAAAAATATACTACGAACAGTGGAAACAAAATCAAAATTGGCTAAAAAATGGGCGAGATACAGTCGTTGAAAGTAAATGTATCCGTCTCTCTCACACAAAACAGATTTTTCTATAGAGTTTGTATAGCGCGCACGGTACGTGACGTCATCCGCCACGTCGGATCTCTCTGTCTAAGCAACAACTTTAACGCTTTATAACTCGCTTAATAGAAAAGTTACTTTAAAAATTCTTCGATATTTATGTATCTGGAAGATAAAAGATCTCAATAAATCCATAAAAAAAAATCATGCATATTCCCTATTGAGCCACCGAGCCAGTCTATATCTATCTATCTATGTCTCACCTGACTCGTCCAATGACGAGGCGACCATGCGGCGCGATGACCTTGACCACGTGTCCCAGCCTCAGATGCTTGGGCTCCCGGGGGATGTAGGGCGTGCCGCCGCCCAGCACGGCCGGACCAGCCGCGTGCGCGTGCGGCTCGGCGGACGGGTCGCCGCGCGCGTGCGCGTGCGTGCAGCCGCATGCGCAGGCCGGGCCCACTGTGGTAACGTTACAAAAACCCTTAATTTATTTATTTATTTCAGAAAACCAACGGCGTAACAAAAGTAACTTAAATGTAGATTACATTTTAAAGTAGGTAAGGCTAATTATAGGTTTCCCTTGATGTACAATTTCCCTTGATAACAAATACAGAACATGAGATTACATAACTATACAGAATATTATGCTACACATCCGTTTGGATGGATAGATGTAGGTTTACATGTTTGTTACTCTTTCTCGCAAATTCTCGCTTTCTCTTAATAAAATATTTCAAGAGAGGTAGAACATAGCGAATCTTCACTCGAATTGAGCCGCCCGTCCGGGGAAGGACCACCACCCTATAGAATATCGCAGCCAAATGACCTCAGGGTCGTGTTTCTGCCGGTGAGTAAGGTTTCCGGAGCTTGCGGGGGGTTGGGGTTGAGCCGGCATGGCGGTGTAACTGCCCGTTGTCACAGCGACTTGGGCTTCTCTTTCGCTTTTCATCAGGCGTAGGGAGGCCATTATGTCGAGCTACTATAAAAAAAACACATCTGCTTGGACATCGCATTGACTTTTATATCTGTCGCAAGTTTGGGCATCGCATTATATTTGACTCAAGCAAAAAAAAACTTTGTATTTCAACGATTCATTCATTCAACCTATTACATTGTGAACACATTATTAAATCTTTAATCACGCAAGAACATTCTTTTAATTCTACAACATCTTTGGGAGCGTATTACGTAACGCAATTTTTTAAGATTTTTGTACAAGGTACAAGACAATCAAGAGATTCCTATTAAAAATACAAACGAAAAGGTTTGCCAACTTGTGAGAACGAACGAACGGTGTTCCCAATTTGGGAGCTCTAATTACATATTTTTTTATAGAAAATAAAGAAACAACGTTACGTTACGTGTTGTAAGAAAGACACATTTGCAACTTGGACGAACCACCGCTAATCGCTAAAGAAATATTGGCGTCTAGGAATCAAGTGCATACTCACAGTCTAACGAAGTGTAGCGAAGGTTGTCGGTAGACCGGCGCAGGTAGAAGTCTGCTTCGTGTATGAGGTCCTCGGTGTCCTGCCGCCGCACGTCCGGCAGCGAGCTGCGCCACCCTCGGCACTCGCCGTACACTGCAATAATAACATTCGTTTCTTTTTATAGTCATCATCATCATCATCGGCCTATTGCAATCCACTGCTGGACATAGGCCTCTCCAGTTGTTCGCCACTTAGGGTCAAAATCTGGAGGATATAATCGCCACGCTGGGCAGGAGGGTTGGCGATCGCAGGGCGTAGCTTCTCGCTCCGGTGACGCTGCTGCCCGTCATCGGTCTGTGGTATTTATTTAGCTATGCCTTCAATTGTGATGGTTATACCGCCACCAGTCGGTTGCCAGCGCCTCTTTCGTTTTTCGGCAGGATGCACCACGGGCAGGTGAGGTTGGCTTGGAGCGAAAAGATGATGGGTCGCTCCCTTACATCCCTATTTATCGTTCTATCCCTTATTTTTTATAGTAGCTCGGCATAATGGCTTTTCTACGCCTGATGGCAAGTGTCTGACAACGGGCAAGTAACTGGTTAGTTTGAGTTAGTTGCGACCGCCATCCCGCCTTACCCTGATCCCGGCTGTTGCCCTAATGTGTTTAATTACGACATCACATAAAAAGCCTCTAAAATTATCATCAGTGTTTATCTACTATATTAGATACTAGCTGTGCCCGCGACTTCGTCGGCGTGGAATAGTTTCATCCCCTATTTTACCCCCTTGGAGGTAGAATTGATCAAAATCCTTTCTTAGCGGATGCCTACGTCATAACATCTACCTGCATGCCAAATTTCAGCCCGATCGGTCTAGTAGTTTGGGCTGTGCGTTGATAGATCTCTATGTCAGTCAGTCAGTTACCTTTGAGTTTTATATATTTAGATGTATTATTTGAACTTACGTCGGTGAGTAGCGCAGGGTGGTACGTAGACGGCCTGCGGGATCCAGTCGTGGCTCCGGTCGATGCTCAGGCACGGCGAGCGGTATGACGAGCCGCGCGATAGGAATCTACACAAACGGTTAATAGCGTCATCATCATCATCATCAGCCTATTGCAGTCCACTGCTGGACATAGGCCTCTCCAGTTGTTCGCCACTTAGGACAAACGTCTGGAGGTTATACCCATAATCGCCACGCTGGGCAGGCGGGTTGGCGATCGCAGGGCGTAGCTTCTCGTTCCGGTGACGCTGCTGCCCGTCATCGGTCTATGTTATTTAGCTACGAATTCAATTATAGTGATGGTTATACCGCCACCAGTCGGTTACCAGCGCCTCGTTTGTTATTCGGCAGGATGCACCACGTGCAGGTGAGATTGGCTTGGAGCGAAAAGATGATGGGTCGCTGACATCCCGTTAATAGCGTATTTAATAATTAATATTCATCAGTAACAGTCTGTTCCAACTCAGTAACTTTGACCAATCGCGTTCTACGGTACCACTGTACGACGGATAGAATGAGGCACCACAAAAGGCTTTAAAGACACCATTTTATTTTATACTGATGATTCCTCTAATGAAAATATTTGACCCGTGTTTCCGTTACACGCACATTACGTATAAAGAAAAAATTACGTTACAAATACAAATGATGAGATCCCCGGAAAACGGTGGTAGGGGTATTTGCCCTACTCGGACCAGGAATGCCTGCCGCTTGTCATCTGCGACTGGCCAGGGCGCAGATGTTAAGCGGCAGGGACGCGATCGTACCTGCAAGTACTAGTACCCGAGTTCCTCCAAGTGGCTGCCCACTGGCGACACAGAGGGGTTTAGTGGGTATGCCGGGCTAATCTGGGTAGTGTGCATCCCACAAACTACGCAGACTTTTTTTATAGTAGCTCGACATAATGGCTTCCTAACGCCTGATGGAAAGCGAAAGAGAAGCCCAGGTCACTGTGACAACGGGCAAGTAACTGGTCAATTACCAGTCAGTTGCCACCGCTATGCCGGCCCAACCCTAACCCCTCACGAGCTCCGGAGACCCTACCCACCGGCAGATCACGACCCGGAGGTCATTTGGCTGTGTTATTCTATAGGGCGGGGGTTCTTCCCCGGACGGCGAGGCTCAATTGAGCGAAGATTCGCTATGCCCTACCTCTTTTAAAACTTTCCCCCGTAGATAGCGTTAAGGTGTCTAATGCGTTCCTCACTAGAAGAAAAAAGGTAAATAAGTCAAGGAGTGTTACTTGGAAGTGGAGGTGGAGGCAGGCGAGTCCGCGTGGCGCTTCCCCAGCGCCCACACCGGGTCCGCCGAGCGGGACAGCTCCGGGACCATCGACGTGAACCCTGCAACACACCGCAAGGTCACGCATTAGCCTATCCGAGTCCACTGAGACATTGGCCTCTCTACTTTGGGGAAACCCCTGGAGGATTTACCCATAATAACGCCACGCTGGGCAGGCGAAATCTATCTATCGCCTTGAGAAGAATTCGCATACTCCATCAGATTCGACATAATATCATTAGCAACATGTCATTAGCTACTCTTAAGACATACCTATATATCACTGAGCAACACGCGTCGCGAGTCGTCCCCCCGCGTGGAGGGGAGGGGTCTCGCGTTAGGCACAGTCTGGCGCCGCCCACCAGCGCCACAGGCTACGCCCACGCCGAGACCCACTCGCGTACTCTCCCAATTCCAACATATCATTAGCCAGGACTTCTCAAACTGGAGTTCGGCGCCTTTAGACTGCGGCTGGTTGGCTGTCAAGGGTATGCGATTCAGGAGGAGGCGCGGACACGATGAGTCCATATAAAACCATATGTTCTTCTACAGGTAGCTTATTTGGGGTAAGGGGTTCGCGATTGTTTGAAAACTTGTACAAGGGTACCTAGGGCAATAAGTTTGAGAAACACTGAGCTACACTGCACTAAACACATACCTATATCACTGAGCAACACGCGTCGCGAGTCGTCTCCCCGCGCGGAGGGGAGGGGCCTCGCGTTGGGCACGGTCAGGCGCCGCCCACCAGCGCCACAGGCCACGCCCCCTCCACCAGAGACTGTAGAGGTCGCCGGCGCCCGCTGCGGCAGCGTCGGCATGCATGCCGGGAATATTGACATCTGCCATGAAGAAAAAAAAAAGGAATACAGATATAATAAGAAACACATCATAATCAGCCTATCACAGTCCACTGCTGAACATAGGCCTCTACAGTTGTTCGCCACTTTGGTCAAACATCTGGAGGATTTACCCATAATCGATACGCTGGGCAGGCCGGTTGGTGATCGCAGGGCGTAGCTTCTTCGGTGACATTGCTGCCCGTCATCGGCCTGTATTTAGTTACGTCTTCAATTGTAATGGTTATACTGCCACCAGGTTGCCAGCAAATCGTTTGTTATTCGCCATCATGCACCACGGGCAGGTGCGGTTGGCTTGGAGCGAAAAGATGATAGGTCGTCGCTCCCTTACATCCCATCCCATGACGGATAATCTACTTCTAAAGCACACGTCCGTCTGTAGGGTACGAGTCTGTAGGGTACCTACGAGTCTGAAGGGTGCGAGTCTGCAGGGTGCGAGTCTGTCGGGTATGAGTCTGTAGGGTGCGAGTCTGTAGGGTACGAGTCTGTAGGGTGCGAGTCTGTAGGGTACGAGTCTATAGGGTGCGAGTCTGGAGGGTGCGAGTCTGCAGGGTGCGAGTCTGTAGGGTGCTAGTCTGCAGGGTGCGAGTCTGTCGGGTATGAGTCTGTAGGGTGCGAGTCTGCAGGGTGCGAGTCTGTCGGGTGCGAGTCTGCAGGGTGCGAGTCTGTAGGGTGCGAGTCTGTAGGGTGCGAGTCTGCAGGGTATGAGTCTGTAGGGTACGAGTCTGTAGGGTAAGCGCACTGACCTTGTGGGCCAGGTACCCGTCGGAGCTCCACCGGTCGGGCAGCGCGCACACGTCGGTCTGCGCGGCCGAGCTGCGGCGGCTGGCGGCGGCGTCGCGCAGTACGGGCCGCACGTGGCGACACGCACCGGCCTTCAGCGGGCCGCTGGGACGCGCCGCCCCGCCCCCGCCCGCGCGGTATGCGCCCGGCCTAACAAAACGTTTTAATTTTTAATAGCCGGTTTTTCGCAGCAAAGAAAATAAAAGCATTATAAAAACATTAGTAAATAAAGTCACTGTCACGCTAAACGAGATAACAAAGTGAAATAGTCAATTAACTCTGAACAATAAAAAAAATGTATTATTATTTCCTGGCGGGTTCCTGTCTATTAGGTAGTTTGGGACAATCCCGCTTCCGAAGTACCACCGAATCTGATATTACCATACCTTACCATAGAATTCGCACCTATTTTTTTATAGTAGGTCGACATAATGGCTTATAGAAAGCAAAATACGCTTGATAGAAAGCAAAAGAATAGCCCAAGTCGCTGTGACAACAGACAAGTAACTGATCAGTTGCCACCGCTATGCCGGCCCAACCCTAACCCCCCACGAGCTCCGGAAACCCTACTCACCGACAGAAACACGACCATTCAGTCATTTGGCTGCGGAATTTCATAGGGTGAAAGTCTTTCGCCGGACGGGCGGCTCAATTCGAGCTAAGATTCGCTATGCCCTACCTCTCTTAAATACCTTGCAAATTCCGACTGTCTAGGTCTGTCTTATAATTAGGGTGTCCACATTATCTTTTTTATTAAAAAGAAATCGGAAATACCTATTGGTATAGGTTCTATTTATCGACGTAGCGACACCTATCTCCACACCGCTACAACAACCACCACGTCGCATACAATATGCAAGTTCCGCCAGCTAACAACAGATGGCGATATAAAATGGAAAAATTGTACAGAATCCTACAACGCGCAAACGAAGTTTTCATCACGACTCGCTATATATACGAAAAACCAAGATGGTCCATCGGACCGCGGTCCCCGAGCACGATCACCTAGCTCGGCGGAAGTACTTCCACTTTTCGTAGGGACAAGTCTGTTCCTACAAAATGTACGAAGTTGATGTCTTTTCCAAAATTAAAAAGACATCAGCTTCTAAGGCGATTCATAAAGGCATAAAATACTGTCTTGTACGAATTTCGACCACACTATGATATTAAAGATATACCTAAATCAAGAGATTAGATTTACCTGTATTGAAATGGATTAGGGCAAGTGTTCCTCCTCACGTTCAAATTGACAGCCAAATCGTCCTCAGAAATACCGCACTTCGATATATCAGTTTCCGCGAAGACAGAAAACCTGTGACCAAGGTGGTTAGTCCTGTGGAAGCTGTCCACACTCTCTTCTCTATGAAGGATATCCATGCTGGAGCCTAGTTCGAAGCTAGAGGACTTGGTGTTGTCAAAGCTTAAACCTCTGTTATACTCGCAAGTCAAACTGTCAATGCTGTCAAGCCTTCTAGTACTGGCGTTCGGACTTTTCTTATACAGCATGTTGTCCGATTTGTTTTCGTAGCTCTTGAGGATCCCGCGCCCCGGCAGATCCAGGCTCCCTTTCCCGTTGAAAGCAACATGCCTTATCTCCTTATCACTAGGTAAGGATACTCGCTTGTTTCTCAGCGAGGACTCAGCTATGACCCCTTGAAGGCTGCTGTTCTCTTGGTTCTCGTTCTCGGCGTTGTCTTTGGTCTCGCCCCCCGGCTGGAAGTCGGGGTCGAGGGTGTGGAACTTGATCAGCACGGGCGTGGAGTGGGCGGACGCTGAGGACGGTCCCCAGTGGTCGGTTTCGCGAATTGACACTAGGTCCTCCTGCGGAGAAAGCTTTTTGTATAAGAATCTAGAATGTATCTGATCTACCAAGTTCATGTTGATAAAAAAAAAATCTTTTTTTTTATAGTGGCTCGACATAATGGCCAACCCCAACCCCCCACGAGCTCCGGAAACCCTACTCACCGGCAGAAACACGACTCAGAGGTCATTTGACTGCGGTATTCTATAGGGTGGAGGTCCTTCCCCGGACGGGCGGCTCAATTCGAGCGAAGATTCGCTATGCCCTACCTCTCTTAAAAATCTAGAAAAAACTTCTAAAATCTAAAAAAAAATCTAGTAAATGTCTAGAATTTTTAATTTGGGTCATTTTAGCATCACTTGTGTATGTTCCAAAACCAACTTTTTAACACATTACCTTCATACTTGTTTCTGCTTAGACCAACAGTAGTACTGGTAGAGAATGCCCACGCGGATTAGGTCCGCTTTTTGTACAATAATTTACCAGTTTTCTTAGGCAACCATGGTGCAAGCTTTGTCTTAGTTTCAGACCAGATTGGATTTGCTTTGGGGCCGAATGTTGCATCATCAACATGACTTATTTATTCATCTGAGGGCACGGTCGTGCCCTCGCCAAGACGAGCCAAGCGAAGCGCAAGGGCACTACCTATCTTTTCTCGAAAGGTTTCGCCGTTTTTTTGAACCCTCATAACTTTGGTTTGAATGATGCTAAATAGTTAAAATTTTCAAGATAGAATGCCATCAGTACACTTATTACACATACAAAGTTTAATAACCGTAGCTTTGATACTTTGGTTTTTATTAACATGTAAAAACCTGCGATTTCGTCACTGACTGACTGACTGACTGACTGACTGACTGACTAACTCACTGATCATCAAAATTATAGGGTACTTCCAGAAGTCTTAGAAAGCTGAAATTTGGTATGTAAGCTGCTATTAGTATACAAACAAAAGAAAAATTATAAAAATTTAAACTTTACCCCCCCAACCCCTAAAATTAGGGGATGGCAATTTGTATGAAACAAAAAATCTTAAGGTGGTCCCTGAAGGTCTAGAAAGCTGAAATTTGGTCTATAAGCTGCTATTAGCAAATAAACAAGATAAAAATTATAAAACTTTAATCTTTACCCCCCGACCCCTAACATTAAGGGGTGGCAATTTGTAAAAACATAAAATTCTTAGGGTAGGTACTTCTTGAAGTCTTAGAAAGCTGAAATTTGATATGTAAGCTGCTATTAGTATACAAGTTAGAGGAAAATTATGAAACGTTAAACTTTGCCCCCGACCCTTAAAATTAGGGGATGGCAATTTGTATGAAGCAAAAAATTCTTAAGGTGCTTCCTGAAGTTCTAGGAAGCTGAAATTTGGTATATAAGCTGCTATTAGCAAACAAACAAGAGAAAAATTATAAAACTCTAATCTTTGCCCCCCCAACCCCTAAAATTAGGGGATGATAATTTGTATGAAACCTAAAATTCTTAGGGTACTTCCTGAAGTCTTAGAAAGCTGAAATTTGGTATGTAAGCTGATATTAGTATACAAGCTAGAGGAAAATTCTAAAACTTTAAACTTTACCACCCCAACCCCTAAAATTAGTCCGTTTTTTATCGGTTGTCGTATTTATTTAATCTTTATTGCTCAAAGAAAGTACAAATGGCGCACTTAATGCCGCGTGGCATTCTCTACCAGTCAACCATTGGGCGAGCCAGAAAACTATAACATCGTCATCATCATCATCATGATGATGATGAAAGTACAAATGGCGCACTGAATGCCGTGTGGCATTCTCTACCAGTCAACCATTGGGCGAGCCAAAAACTATAAAATCGTCATCATCATCATCATCATAATGATGATGAAAGTACAAATGGCGCACTTAATGCCATGTGGCATTCTCTACCAGTCAACCATTGGGCGAGCCACGAAACTATAACATCGTTATCATCATCATCATCATGATGATGAAAGTACAAATGGCGGATTTAATGCCGTGTGGCATTCTATACCAGTCAACCATTGGGCAAGACAGAAAACTATAACAACATCATCATCATGATGATGATGAAAGTACAAATGGCGGACTTAATGCCGTGTGGCATTCTCTAACAGTCAACCATTGGACGAGCCAGAAAACTATAACATCGTCATCATCATCTTCATCATCATGATGATGATGAAAGTACAAATGGCGGCCTTAATGCCGTGTGGCATTCTCTACCAGTCCATAATTATATCAACTAATATACAAGTTTCAATCATCGGTTATCGGTCCCGACATCCGACAAATGTGAACATCGCCATTCATATTCATAGGCGAGGCTATTTTTTTCCGGGCATAGAGGGCTGGCAAAACACCCAACATTTCTTGTCGGGCCCGGCAAGAAATCGGATTCCAACAAGTGTGAATAGCTCCATATAATATAAATGTTCTGCCACTGTAACCTCCGATTAAAATCCGGACCCGACACCCGACAAATGGGAACGGGCTGTAAATATCACAGGCCGATGACGGGCAGCAGTGTCACCGGAGGGAAAAGCCTCCAGTTGTTTGCCAGAAGTGGCGAACAACTGGAAAGGCCTATGTCCAGCAGTGGTCTGCTATAGGCTGATGATGATGATGAACTGACTGCGTACCTACTATATATATGTTTATTCAGGGAATAATTACTAAAAAATAGGGAGAATAAGTAAAAATACAATACTGCAATAAACAAGCAACCTACAAAAAGAGGTGAAATCCCCCCAAAAACATTTTCATGTAAAATGTAGCCAAGACGAGGGCGAGACCACATTGCGTGCACTGTCAAAAAGTTATCAGATGTCATGAAGGGCCAAGCTGACTACAACTCTACACGCCCCCAATTATTCTACAATCACAAACTTAACATCTTTGCCAAAATATGTGGCTTGGCCGTTGAGCTTTCGTAAGAACTATTGTGGAAACGAAAAAAAAAAATTACCCTCATTATTATGCGAAACGGCCATCCACATATTTTGGCAAAGATGTTAAGTTTGTGATTGTAAAATAATTGGGGGCGTGTAGAGTTGTAGTCAGCTTGGCCCTTCATGACATCTGATAACTTTTTGACAGTGCACGCAATGTGGTCTCGCCCTCGTCTTGGCTACATTTTACATGAAAATGTTTTTGGGGGGATTTACCTATTATGATACTTCTACAAGTCATTTCTGCCAGTATTTCTTGTTTACTCACCTGCAAATTACTCATGTCCTTGGACTCGTCAGTAGTGAATATGAGCTCTATATCGTCTACTTCTTCAGACTCATTGCCGCTAGCGTTCTCCTGTTCTTTCTCGTCGGCGCCCACTTCAGCTTGAGGGTCCATAGGAGTGGTCACGCCCTCCGAGAAGACCGAGTTGTCTCCCTCTGATAATGACCTGTGGGATAGAGGATTTGTTTGACAGTTCGGAAAATGTTTTCGACAAATTATTGTACTTATAATAAATGTGTAGAGAGGTCAATTCTGTACACGAAATATATTTTCAAAATTCAAATTCAAAAGCAGTGCAATAAAGGGAAGTGTTGGGAAAACAGGAGAAATTATTATCTCTATGTTCTATCGCGCATCACGCGAAAACTAAGTACGGCATGGAATTGAATGCTGATTTCACCAATGTATTGCTAGAGGTCTAACTTAAAACTTAAGCACCACTTTATGGAAGACCATTTTTTTTTATGCAAGATGTGCCAGACGAACAAATGTGGTGCCTGATGGTAATTTTTAAAACCCGATATCTAAGCGTGGATCGCCGCTGGCACAGCTAGATACTACAATAGTAGATAATACAGTTCACAGAGTACAAGTAGAATAGTCAGTGTAGTTTCCGGATTTAGAATAGGACCAATCTATGTCATCCTGTGGGTCATAGAAGATAAAGGGAATATCAAGAAATGAGCTGCAGTGTTTAACTGGGTACAAATAAAACCTACTGCAATCATCAACTCAACTGCCAAGCACGGTTACTAAGGCAAATCCTTCCAAATGACAATTGTCATTCCTATGTCCAACAGTGGTCATTTGCAGGTTAATGATGATGCTGAAATAAGTAGTAGGTAACATTAAATGAACTCACCTGAGACTTAGATCATCCACATCCAAATTGAGCGTGTCTTTTCTCCTGCTCCTTTCAACATTCTCTTTGACAACCAAGTTCTCTTCAGACGTTATACGTACTTGCACATCGAACTTCTCACCCTTAGCCTTAGCATCCGCTTCACTAGGCACGGCCATCTTCACCGTCTCACCCGACACAGACTTTAAGTTCACCTGAGTGCCTTTGGGATCCTCAGCCTTCTCAAAATGCTCCCTCTTCTCCTCAAAATGAAAACTGGCTCTTGAGTCACTTCTATCTTTGTCTTTTTTCTCCCCACCCGTAGAATCGCTATCGGAGGTCGAGCTAGATAGAACAGCGCCTTCTTTCAAAGTGCGCACTTTAATTCTCACATCAAACTTGGAAAGGAGTTCCAATTTAGTTTTAAAGCTTGGCTGGCCAGTATCCTGTTCCTTACTAAGACTGGCCACTTGACTGCGACTCGGGTCCTGTTCTGTGAAATTATCAGCTGAACTGACTTCAGTGTCACCTTCTCTGGCCTCACTGACAGTCTCCCTAGCTTCACTGACGCTTCCCCTCTCACTGACGCTTTCCCTAACGTCACTGAGGTTATCTCTCGTTTCACCCCCACTCTCCTCAAAGGAATCCGACTTTTCCTCAACTTCTTCCAACTTATTCAATCTATCTGATGAGCAAAAGCGTACCTCATGAACGTCTGGGCAATTTGAATCCAAGGTATCCCCAGTAGTGTTCAAATCACTTGTAGCTGTCTTAATGACAACTTCACTACCAAAATCGTCAACATGCGACCGAGGACTGTATGTAACTTCCAACTTTATATTCTGAGCATCAGGGTCTCTCTCATCGTAACCAGAGTCAATAATCCTCCGTCTAAGTATGTGGTTCTCCAAAGTTAACTTTTCTATAACATCAACATACTCAGTGCATCTCGAATGCTGCTCGTATTTCTCTTTCAGCTCACGCAATTCATTCTTGGACACTTCCAAAGCCGTCCGCAGGGAGACCACAGTCTGGTGCAGCGCCCTTACTGTGTCCAAGTGCACAGCCCCGTTAGGGACTGCCTCCAGCCTGCCGCTATCCATTCCACCTTATTACCCGCCTGAACACCAACCAACATCCCATACATGACTAATGCTCTTTCAAACCCTCTTCAATTCACAATCACCCCGGCTACAGGCGCCTCGCGGATATTTTTAGACCTTAAATAAATAAACATGTTGTCGAGAAACACAGAAACTTCATGAGTAACGTTTACGTGCTCCGAACCCACTTACCGGTGACCTACTTCTTTGGCATCTTCACCCCTGACACAGAATGTCGCTCCATAGCACATTTTTAGATTATTATCGTGACCCGTGAGATAGAAATATGCCCGCGCGTATCAGGCCACTGTATAAGGTGCAATCGATAAAACAACTTGCCCAAAAGAGAGGTAATTAAGCTTTTAGGGTTCTCCAAAGTTAGTTCGGGGCGCCGCTCAGCTGGCACGAAACACAGATAAGGGCCGACACGAAAGGCTATAATTCACATCGGGCTATTATCTCTTAAACGTTTTGACAAGGTTGTGGGGACTACACATAGGTAGTATAGATCTCTTGAAAAATCTCCACTGCACAGCCACTTGTAAACAAATCAATACTCCAATTTGGCGTTCGCGGGCATAAGTACAAGCAGGACGGAAACATGCGCTATCTCGTCTTGCAATGTCACATTGACAGTGCCTTGCTACAGATTAATGAGAAAACTGCGTTTTGATTCTATCCAATAATAATTTCTTAAAAATATGCTTCAAAATACATTCGCTTTATTTGAAAGTGCTAAACATTTATTAGGAAATGTTGTATGCATGTGCAATATGCAAATAATTTAATTCAATTTAAGTCCAACTAAAGTTTTTAATTCTAAAGAACAAAAGTCATTCAGCTGGACCGGGCTGTCAAAAAGTCAAAAATCAACCTATACATAACCTAAAAAGTCTGAAATTGAAGTGTTATTGTGGAATTTATTTGTTTATAAATGTTTTCTATCTTAACAACTGGTTAAAACTTAAAGCAAACATGTTTAACATATCGAATATTTGTAAAAAATATTACATCAACACGTACATATTCGTTCAGGCTCGAAATAAGTCCAAGACTCACTGGGTTCGTAGGTTTGATTTTTGTAATTAAATAAATTAAAAACGTGAAACTCAGAGTTAATCACTTTCAAATTTACAGGCCAAACTAAGGAGAAAGAATAGTCCAAAAGACAAAGCTTTAAATCACTTTGACGACTTTTATGGCTCGGTATTCGGCAGCAAATGGGGACCTATGAAAAAGGCTATGCAGCAACGTTCCAAGTACGTAGCCCTCGTGAACAACTACGGAGACACAGAGGAGACCATGGAATTCCTAACTAACAGAGGTACCCCAATATCTTAATACTTCAAAAGTTTAAATGTAGTATCAAGGCGGAAAAATATAGCCTCAGTTTACCGGTCAACTGCGTTTTGATGCCAATGTCAAGTATTTAGAAATACTTGACATTGGCTAATTATCCCCGTTACCGTGTGATAAAGTCCATACAAAAAGTAAGTTTAATTATGTTGTACAAGTAGATTTAAAGGACAAGGACAGCAGTAGTTGCTGTTTAGGGGATAACTAATTTAACCTGAAGGATGTTTAATGTACCAACTCATAATGATATAGTGTAAACAATATGATCTTCAATTGACTCCTTATCCCTCCTTTCAATTATTTATTTTTTATTTATTTTATTTATTTATTTACTTGCATGTCACATGGTTATTTAGATGAAATATAAATAAAGTAGGTACTTTGTACACATGACACCCCGTAGGGGCACCGCAAGTTGAGATGTAAGCGGTCCACGCTTCTAAACTATTACAATCAAAATAATACATTATATAAATAACGAAGCATAAATTAACTTGAGATACATAAAATCGTGCTACTATAAGACTGAATTGCAGGTAATGAAAGGGATTATAATATATTAAGTTCACTTCTGTACATCTTCAAAAAACTCATTTAACGTATAATAAGCCTTATTAAGCAAATATGTTTTAAGTTGACTACAATATAATTTAATGTTCTCTATTTCCCTAATACTATTTGGAATATTGTTAAATATTTTTATTGACATCCAGTGTGGGCCAGACCTAATAATTTGGAGTGGATTGCCTAAAGGAAATTTTAGTTTATTTTTATATCTGTTATTTCGTTTAATGTTATTATTAAAAGTATATAAATATATATGTTTTTTTATAAATTTACAAGATTCTAATATATATAAACATGTTACTGTAAGTATCTTTTCATTGATAAAGTATGGTTTACATGAAGTCATCTGGTCAATGTTAAATATAATACGTATACATTTTTTCTGCAGAACAAGAATGTCGTTTATATCTGTACTATTGCCCCATAAAAGTATACCATATGTAAGCCAAGAATTCACATAACCGTAGTATGCTACAAGTGCAGTTTTAGTACTGGTAACCCTTTTTAAATGATAAAGGGCATATGTAAATGTTGACAATTTTTTAATTATCTTATGAATTTGTGATTTCCAGTTTAAATGACTGTCGATTTCTAGTCCTAACAAAGTCGCAGTGATTCCGGTTTCTATTTGAATATTTTTATATTTATAATCTATATTCAGTGGAGGTTTTTGATGTGGTCTAAACTGTAGTAATTTGGTTTTATTGTAATTAAGATTCAAGTTATTAGCACTAAGCCAGTTATTTATTATGTCTAAAATATGATCGATTTTATATTTAAGTTCTTCTAAATTTGTACATGAGACAGTTATTGATATGTCATCCGCAAAAAGTGTACAGTGTTCACTTAGGATCGTTGGTAAGTCGTTAATATAGACTAAAAACAGAATACACCCTAGAACGCTTCCTTGTGGAATTCTCTACCCAGAGGTTATCTGGTAAAGAATGCTTAAAGAGATGACCCCAAAATTGTATTTTATCCCTTTGAACATAATTACTTGCAACAATGACAATAGATTTTCTATTAAATGTCTCATTTTTTGGTGATCAAAAGAGTAATATTGAATCTTTGTGCCTAGTTTTATACTTATAGTCAACTGTTTGTTGTGCAAGAAAGAATATCTATCCATCTATGTTATTCCTATAATCATTGATCTTCTAATATGAAGAAGAATAATAGCTAATTTCAAATAATTTCAGGTGCACATTGTCTCAAGAAACTGATGGCAGTCCAGCAAGAATACAACAATGAGTACAACCCAAAGCCTAAAGAGTCCCCACCATCAATAAATAGCTCGGACAGACTCCAGGATTATATGGAAAGGGTAAAGAGTAAAGACATATCTGATGTGTACCCACAGGCAGAGGGAGCTCCGGAGAGGCTGGACCACACAGTCAAGAGTGAAGATGGAAAAAGAAAAACATTACAATTGAATAAATCGGAATTGTAAGGAGATTTTAATGGTCTTATATTTGTATTTTAAATTGATAAATTAAAAAATTTCTATGTTCTATTTGCTTTAAATATATGTAAAATATATTATACTGTAACAAAATGTATGACTTACTGAATACCTATATGAAACTATTTGCTAAATAGTAGGTATTTCAATCAAAAGACTTTACTGTCAAATAGCCTATATTAAATTCTACTTAGTCCTTGTTTAAGGAGACACAGCAGTGGATGTTTTTCCATACAAAGTGCTAGAAAAACATCCATATCACACTACTTGTCTAGACTATGGTTTATTTTACAGTGACAAAGATATTAAAGCTTCTGATACACCAAGAGACTCACATATAGATGAATCACGCATCATTGATCCATCTATGAGGATATCTTCTGAGGCTTTATACCAATACATACCAGCTACTAAGCTCAAAGGAATGGATGAATGGGTGCCTGAATCTCTACACTATTCATACTATAGCAGTAAGTTATTAAGACTTTTCTTTTGGTATAAATATTAGAGATTATAGTAGAAGAAATTGCTAGATTGAAGTCACAGCATAGATTATTCCATTCCAGTAGGTGTCTTCAGGCAAATGATGATAATGAAAAAACCTGTGCTCATTATTGAGTAGTTTTTTTATACTTTGCATCTTTTTTGCAGATGAAAAAGATTTTCCACTGGTCATTGAGCCAGAAACAGAATTCAAAATGCCAGAACATTTAAAAGTTTACACATATGAAATGGACAGTGAATGGACCATGTTTCCTGAACCCAAAAGATGTCAAACTGGTAAGAACTAAAATAGGTAATAATATCAATGTAGTTGGGGTCTAATCTAGTAGGGCCCATCCCTTGTATTATAGTATCAGATGATGGTTGGGGGCGTTTCTCAGAACACCCAGACCCAGACGCTGAATCACCCCTCAACTTTTGCTTGCCTATATAGCCATAAACCCATAGCCCATAGGATTGTCTGTAGGGTTCTGTGTTCCTCTCTGCAACCTTTAATTAGGAAAGGTAAAATCATTAGGTTTGTTCAGATTTTTCATCAGTGAAAAGTACTTTTACATTAATGATTCTTTTTAAATTTACTGACATCTAGTGCTGCTTTTAGCCAGCACATTGAAAAAAGCAGTGTCAAAACAAGCCTGGCTTCCCTACGCCTGATGGAAAGCGAAATAGGAGTAAGAAGAGGCGAGTGACTGGTCAGTTACTTGTCAGTTGCTACCGCCATGTTGGCCCATCCCTAAACCTCCACGAGGTCAGGAAACTCTACTCAGCGGCAGAAACACGTCATTTGGCTTGCGGTACCCTTTTGGTGCATTGAACTATTAGTGTACGTTATTTTATAACGTTAGATGTGCCTACCTGTGTAATACCTTCGATTTACATATTTGTTAAAACTGGTATGTATTGTTTTGCACTGAATAAACGTTTTTTCTTTCTTTCTTTCTTTCTTTCTATTCTATAGGGTGCAGGTTCTTACCTGGACGGGCGGGTCAATTCGAGCGAAGATTCGTTTTACCCTACCTCTCTTAAGAGGATGAAATTGAGCTGCCCATCCAGAGAAGGACCTCCACCCTATAGAATAAATGACCTCCGGGTCGTGTTTCTGCTGGTGAGTAGGGTCTCCGGAGCTCGTGGGGGGTTAGGGTTGAGCCGGCATGGCAGTGGGAACTGATAGGTAACTAACCAGTTACTTGCCAGTTGTCACAGCGACTTGGGCTTCTCTTTCGCTTTCCATCAGCTATTATAAAAAGAAAAATGATGGGGTGGTGAACTAAGATAAGAATAAACGAGTAAATACTGCGGCAGGAAGCTGCTTTTTTTTGTCTTCATGACACAAGGTGGGCCGCCATTATAAATCTTTCTTGTAGATGGGTCGCGGTTCCGACAAGTTTGGGAAACACTGCTATAGGGTGTAGTCGGGTCAATTCGAGCGAAAATTCGCTATGCCCTACCTTTTTTTTTTTTTTTTTTTTATAATGGCTCGACATAATGGCTTCCCTACACCTGATGGAAAGCGAAAGAGAAGCCCAAGTCGCTGTGACAACGGGCAAGTAACTGGTCAGTTACCTGTCAGTTGCCACCGCCATGCCGGCCCAACCCTAACCCCCCACGAGCTCCGGAAACCCTACTCACCGGCAGAAACACGACCCAGAGGTCATTTGACTGCGGTATTCTATAGGGTGGAGGTCCTTCCCCGGACGGGCGGCTCAATTCGAGCGAAGATTCGCTATGCCCTACTTCTATTAAGAGGTCCTGAGGGAGAGAGTGTTTGTGTTTTTTTTCTGATAGGCTAACTCTATTTATATCCAGGCGTGTTCAACTACTACCCCATGGACTGCGGCAGCGTCCTGGCCGTGTTGGCGCTGTGCCTGTCGGCGGGTGACCGCGTGCTGGACGCGTGCGCGGCGCCGGGCGGCAAGTCGCTGGCCGCGCTGCAGACGCTGCTGCCAGACATCCTGATCGCCAACGACCCCTCCATATCGCGCAGTAACAGGTATGTAAGGGCGACCCAGTGGCGTAATATCAGGGTGGCATGTCGGCAAAATTAATAATTCTTAATAAATAAATGAAAAAATGAAATGAAAAATGCCACGGGCCCCCAGCCGTAAGGGGCCCCCGGTCGGAGGAGACAACAAACTCCTAACATTTATTATGCCACATTTAGTGAAAATCCGATGAATTTGCCACGGGCCTGGAATGGTATAGTTACGCCACTGGAGCGACCCATAATCTTTTCGCTCCAAGCCAACCTCACCTGCCCGTGGTGCATCCTGCCGAATAACAAACGAGGCACTGGCAACCGACTGGTGGCGGTATAACCATCACTATTAAAAGCGTAGCTAAATACTACAGGCCGATGACGGGCAGCAGCGTCACCGGAAAGAGAAGCTACGCCCTGCGATCGACAACCCGCCTGCCCAGCGTGGCGATTATGGGAATATCCTCCAGAAGTTTGCCCTAGGTGGCGAACAACTGGAGAGGCCTATGTCCAGCAGTGGACTGCACTATTGCAGTCCACTGCTGGATCATCAGCCTATGCTGATGATGATGATGACCCATTATGGGGTGGTATCGTGGATGTTACAAGTCTGTTTACGTCGTAGTATTGATTGATATTGATTGTTGTACTGCAGAATGGAGCGAATATTCGCCGACTACCTGCACGACTTCAGGACGAGCAACAAGTGGCGCGAGCGAGTGTTGCTGACGCGCGTGGACGGCCGCGAGTTCAGCGACGACCAGGGGTTCGATAAGGTCAGCTGAGAACTGGTTCATCATCATCAGCCTATCGCAGTCCACTGCTCGGCATAGGCTTCTTCAGCAGTCCAGGTCCAAATACAAAAGAAAGAGAGTGATCGAAGAAGTCGAAGAAGGTGCAGCGCAGACGGCACACCTTTTGTGCGATAGAGTCTGCGTCTGAGGCATTTAAAAAGAGCGTCTAGGTCTGCCGACAGAATGATCGAAGATGTGCGTCGTGTGCGTTGAGTCTGTGAAATATCCGCGACAGATTTTTGCGCGTCGTGTGCGTTACTGCATATAATTGCAAGAAAGTGCGTCACGGAAAGTCTGTCGTCTGCGTTGCCTAAGACACAATAATCATCAGTCTGCCAGACACCTACTGCTGGACATAGGACCTCCTTCAATGGCAATATTCATTTGGGGGAATTCACCTAGTCACCACCTTGGCTTCGTAAACGAAGCTCTGGCAACCGACTGGTGGACTGATGACGGGCAGCAGCGTCAGCGTCGGATTCATACATACAAATCATAGGTCACCAAATAATCGGCGCTCGCACAAAGATGAAGTGCCGGTGTTAATATTAAAATTTGCCCGCACATCTGAATAGATGATAGGCCGCTCCCTTACATCCCAAGCCAACCTCACCTGCCCGCGGTGCATCCTGCCGAATAACAAACGAGGCGCTGGCAACCGACTGGTGGCGGTATAACCATCACAATTGAAGGCGTCGCTAAATACTAAAGACCGGTGACGGGCAGCAGCGTCACCGGAGCAAGAAGCTACGCCCTGCGATCGCCAACCCGCCTGCCCAGCGTGGCGATTATGGGTATATCCTCTAGAAGTTTGCCCAAGGTGGGGAACAACTGGAGAGGCCTATGTCCAGCAGTGGACTGTAATAGGCTGATGATGATGATGATGATCTGAATAGAATAATTAAGGAGTGGGGCGCGTCATTTTAGACAATCTCTACTTAGATATCCACATTCCCAACAGGTTCTAGTGGACGTTCCTTGCACCACCGACCGGCTGTCGATGAACGAGGACGACAACAACATCTTCAGGCCGGACCGCATCAAGGAGCGGCTGCGGTTGCCCGAGCTGCAGGCTCAGTTGCTCACGTGAGTGTTGCAAGTGCATACCTGCTGTAGGTACCGTAGCGACATCTATCTGTACAACGCTACAACATGATTAGATGTTGTAGCGTCTAGTTCCGCCTACTGACAACAGATGGCAGTGTACCTTCCGCGTCAAGCAATCTCCATATGTCACGAGGAATGCTCCGTACTAACTCTATGGAAATCCTACAACGCACTTATAAAGTTTTCATCACATCTTTGCACACTCGTATATATTTACCTCGTTTGTTAATCGGCTGGATGCACCACGGGCAGGTGAGGTTGACTTGGAGCGAAAAGACGATAATCCGCTCCCTTACATCTGATACTACCAATAATCCACAAGTACTTTAAATAATAAAATATGTAGAGAGGTCGATTCTGTACATGAAATATATTTTCGAAATAACTATCAAGGCGTGATTAGTGATCGATACTGATGCCAAAAAATGCAATCAGTAAAATTTTTGTCTGTCTGTATGTTTTTTTTTTTTTTTTTTTTTTTTTTTTTATGGAAGAGGGGGCAAACGGGCCTGAAGGTCACCTGATGGTAAGTGATCACTTCAGCCCATAGACACCGCAACACCAGGGGAGTCACAGGTGCGTTGCCGGCCTTTGAGAAATCTATAGGCTCGCTTTTTGAAGGTCCCTAAATCATATCCACTCGGAAAAATTGCAGCAGGAAGCTGATTCCAAAGACCGGTTGCACGAGGCAGAAAATTGCGCGCAAAACGCACCGTGGAAGACCTCCAACTATCAAGATGATAAGGATGAAATCTAGAATTGGTGCGAGATGTACGATGATGAAAAATAGCAGCCGGTACCAGATCAAACAATTCCTCCGAACACTCGCCGTGATATATACGGTAGAAAACGCACAAAGACGCAACATCCCTGCGCAAAGATAAAGGGTCTAGTTTCTCTGAAAGTTCTCGGTCGTCAATGATTCGAGCCGCTCTTCGCTGGATGCGGTCAAAAGGAAGAAGTTGATACTGAGGTGCCCCGGCCCACAGATGAGAACAATATTCCATGTGAGGTCGCACCTGTGCCTTGTACAATTGAAGACGGTGGGCTGGTGTGAAATATTGTCTCGCTCTGCCAAGAACACCCAGCTTCTTGGAGGCCAGTTTAGCCTTTCCCTCCAGATGACCCCTGAACTGAACATTGCTCGAGATATCAACGCCGAGAATATGGAGTGAGGATGCCGCGTCCAAGGGATTACCGCAGAAACGAGGGGATACGACAAAGGGAGAACGCTTAGCGGTAAACGCGCAAACCTGAGTCTTGTTCGGGTTAAAATTGACCAGGTTCTCGTTGCCCCAAGATAGGACCGAGTCTAAGGTGGTCTCAATTTTACCCACAAGATTATTTCGGCTTTCAATGATGTTTTCCCGAGAGGTTTGTGCATTACCCATGTATAAAGCGTCCCCTGTACTATCGTCTGCATAACAATGTATGTCACGAATATGCAACATGTCATTGATATGCAGAAGAAATAAGGTAGGGGACAGTACACAGCCTTGTGGCACACCAGCGTTCACGGGCTTCGCCTCAGAGCAAGAACCGTCGACAACGACACTGATGCTCCGCTCCGCAAGAAAACTGGCAAGCCAACCACACAACCTCTCAGGAAGCCCATATGATGGAAGTTTCGCTAAAAGCGCTTTATGCCAAACACGGTCAAACGCCTTTGCTATATCCAAACTAACAGCCAAAGCCTCACCCTTGCTCTCAACCGCCTCCGCCCAGCGGTGTGTGAGGTATACAAGGAGGTCACCCGCCGATCGGCCCTGACGAAAGCCGTATTGGCGATCACAGAGCAGCTGGTGTTCCTCCAAGTATCCAAGGAGTTGGCGATTTATTATTGTCTCCATTAGTTTAGAGAGCAATGAGGTAATGGCAATTGGTCTGTAGTTGGAAGGGTCTGATCGGTCTCCCTTCTTGGGAATCGGATGGACAAGCGCTGACTTCCAGGATTTAGGGACGATACCGGTGGAATATGAAAGCCGAAAAAGGCGCGTGAAGACCGGCGTTAGCTCAGGAGCACAAATTTTGAGCACTATTGGTGGGATGCCGTCAGGCCCACTCGACTTATTGATGTCCAGGGAGAAAAGCAGACTACGAACATTGCTCTGCAAAAAACGAATGTTCGGCATGGTGCTATCACACTGCCGGATGGTAGGAGGTGATTTTCCCTGGTCATCAAGGATCGAGCTTGACGCAAATAGAGAGCCTAGGAGGTCAGCTTTCTCCTTTGCGGTATGGGCAAGCGTGTCAGCAGCTGTGCAAAGTGGTGGAAAAGACGACTTGCAGAAATTGCCCAAAACAGCCTTGGCAAGAGACCAGAAAGCTCTAGTCCCAGAAGGAAGTTTAGTGAGCTTCTTGCCAATTCTCCGGATAAAGTTGGACTTCGCAGCAGCTATCACCTTTTTGTAAGACCTGGTGGCAAGATTGTAGGTCTTTTTTAAAGCACCAATCTGTGGGTCTCCGGACGCGGTAGCTGCAGCCCAGGCGTTGTAACACTCCTGTTTTCGGCGAGACGCCAGTTTACAGGAATGATCAAACCAAGGCTGGGAACGGCCACCGACGGGAACAACAGAGGATGGAACAAAGAGCTCCATGCCCTGAAGCACCACGTCCGCGACAGACTCAGCAACCGCGTCAATATCGTCCGACGCGAAGCAAACCTGACCCCACGGATAGGACGCAAAGAATGAGCGCATCTCATCCCAGTCCGCTGAACCATAATGCCAAACACGACGACTGCTCACTGTTCGCGAACGTGTAAGGCGGGAGAGAGGCACAGCGCATCGAATAAGGCAATGGTCGGATGAACCCAGTGGAGCATTGATAGTTACGCTGTAATTATCGGGATGAGAGGTCAACACTAGGTCCAACAAAGATGGTAAGTGGTCTTCAATGTCTGGAATTCGCGTCGGCGAAGACACCAGCTGTGTAAAGGAGAATGCTGCAGCAAAGTCACAGACAGATCTTCCCGCGTGATCAGTTGTGCGAGACCCAAGCCAGTCAACGTGATGGGCGTTGAAATCGCCAAGGATCACAACCTCAGCTGAAGGGATCTGCTGCATCAGAGAATCAGTCGCAATTTGAATGTGCTCCATGAGTCGATCGATTTCGGCGTTACCGCTATGGGACCTGTATAGGCACGCATAGATGCGCGGATGGTCGTCGCAGTCTACACGCAGCCAAAGGATGGATAGGTCCTTACCTTCAAAATTGCTGAGGCGGCGGATGCAAATGTCCTCCCTGACATAAGCGCAAACTCCGGCACGTTGCACAAATCTGTGCTCCAGGTTGTAGCCAGGGTAACGCAAATAGGAGATGTCAGGTGGCGAGGAAATCTGCGTCTCAGTGAGGAACAACAAGGCCGGTTTAGCCGTCTCAAGGTGATTATGAACGGCGTTGAGGTTAGAGTGAATCCCCCTTATGTTACAGAGATCCACAGTAAATGTGGATAGGGTTATCGTAGCGTTGTTCCTCGAATCGCCCCAGACATTAGTCACAAGCGGATAATTGCCCACCCCAGAGTACGAAGGGCAGCCTGAGCGTGATTGCTCAGGGGGGGATTCTCCCACACATGTAGTGTCGGTACCCCCCTGGGGTAAATCAACATTTTTATTAACCGCTGCCATTTATTAAGTAAGGGGGGGGGGGGGAAGTTGGGCAACCGGAACTCTCACCCACCGAACGAAACACAACAGCTAAGCTACTGTTTCACGTCGGTATCGCAAGAGAGAGTGGTTTCACACCGGTCGAGCCTGCCCATGCGAGCTGTTGCCAGCTTGGCTCTACCACTTAAAAGTTGTTGCCCGTTTAGCACCACCCAGAGGACACGTGTAGAACATCTAGGGTTAAATCCTACGGACGCGGGCATCATCATCCTCCAAAATGATGATTGTTATAGAAACAAAAACTATGATGATGATGTTCGTTATAGAAACAAAAACTATGATGATGATGTTCGTTATAGAAACAAAAACTACTTGATGGATTTTAACGAAACTTGGTATAATTATTCTTTATACTCCTGGGCAGGTTATACTTACTCGTAGTATACTTTTCATCACGCTACAATCAATAGGAGCAGAGCAGTGAAGAGAAGTGTTGGGAAAACGGTAGAAATTTTTAAACGCGCATCACGCAAAAACCACTGCATGGAATTGAATGCGTTTTTCACCAATGTATTGCTAGAGACGTAACTTAAAATTTTGTGACCACTTTATGGAAGTCCGTTATTTTTGAAATAACGGACATATTCATGCGTACGACGCCGCTGGCACATCTAGTGATTAATATGTTGTATCGTTCCAGTAACGCCCTGCGGCTGACGCGCGTGGGCGGCGCCGTGGTGTACTCCACGTGTTCGCTGAGCCCTGTTCAGAACGACGGCGTCGTGCACGCCGCGCTCAAGCGGGCCTTCGAGGACTACGGGGTGCTTGTCGCTGTCCGGTGAGCTTTTGCTACGCCTATCTTCTTGCCTTTTTTGTGGCAAAAACAACCGGTCAAATTTTCCGAAACCAAAATTGCCACGGATAATACAGATCGGTTAACTGAAACTGGCACGTTTGCACTCTACGATATGGGACGTAGAATACTACCGAGGTATCTCTGCCTATCGTAGGAGGGGACTAAAAGGGCCTTTGGGGTTGTCGAGAAAGACACAATCGGTACATTTTTCCGAGACCAATTTTAAAGCGCCCTAGAGATGCTGTTTAGAGGAGAGGGACGCGGAAACTAACGGACGACGCCGCGCGTCACCGCCGGCGGGGACGGAACCACGGACTTGTAGTGTGAGACGTCGCGAGCTGACGACGCGACGGAAGCTAGCCGGATTTAGAATAGGGTAACTTTAACGTCCCTTTCTAATTGTGATTTTTAGTGGATTGTGTTAATAGTTTAGATATTAAACGATGCCTATCAATACGAATAATACATTTTGTAATAGACACTAATCTACATATGAAATAACCATGAACAATAAAATAATGCACGATGTGTTTAGTTTATACATCGGCTCGCTATCGACACACAAACACGTCTTTACTCGGCGGCGCTGGGACGCAGACTGCCGTCCCACCTCGCACCTTGCGTGGAGTGTAGGAACGAGATATCACTGTCAGATGTTTGACAGTGTGTGTAGTTGTGTGTGTCTGTTTGTATGTTCGTGTATACTACACGTATTACTTTTATTGTAACACAGTTATGACGATGAATAATTATCTTATCTTACATTTGCAGAGACCTCACCATTCCTATGTCTTCACTAAGCAGCACGTTGTCGCTAGCGGAGGGCGACGCGGCGCCCAAGTACGGACAGCTGGTCCTACCGTCAGTCTCCGCCAACTTCGGACCCTCGTACCTCGCCAGGCTGGTCAGAATTAAATAACTCATAGTATACAATAAACGTCTTTATTGAGATCCTTTTACTATTGAGAAACGCGGCAAACATAGCTTGTCCATACTTGTCCCAAGTTTCATAGCGGGCACGTTGTGTAACTCTTCACAAAGTTTTTGTGCTGCGAGAGATGTAATTTACCGTATTTTTTGGGTGAACACTCTGCTGGCTTCCGTATGAAAATGTAGTGCAACAGTCCAAGGTGTACAGAGCATCTTTTCTAAAGTCTATTATGTATAAAGTTACAGTTTCATCGACACACAACTAGTGCTACGCTTCATCAATATTGGCTGTTCAGTGTACATCCCTAGTACGGAGTTTTAAAACGCGCCTTTGTTGTGTGTGTTGTTTGATCTTTATAGATCTTTCAATGTAGGTACCTAGGTTTTGGCAAGTTCTTGTATTAAGTATAAAAGTTTAAATTCACAATACACTTACCAACATCATCTAATGATACGTGAATTCTGTTTTGGAAATGTAAATAATGTAAATACTCTATTAAATAAAAAAATGGATTTAAATTATCATTTATTTTATTGTAAGTACCTCTCTTTATTATTAAAATTTGTAAGTACAAGTAGTCTTTGGTATAAGCTTATTTCATATAAAAATGCAAATACTATTACTTGGATTTTAACAAGTATTTTGAGGTGTAAAGCTTATAAATTAAATACATATTTTTTTATAAAACTACAACATTCATAAAGCTTTAAAAATAGGTCATTTAATTTTTATATAGTCACTTTAGGTAAAGGACCAATGAGTCAGGGGATCATATAATTCTAGCGACCCTCGCTTCGCTTTCTTAATAATTATGTATGTATTATACCATATAAACCTTTCTCTTATGAAATTCGTTTCGTAGTTTTAAAGATCTATGCATACATAGGGACAGACACGAAAAGCGGCTATGTTTTATACCAAGTAGTTATTAATATAGTATCTTTTTGTACAATGAAAGTATTTATATAAGTACAAACTTACATGCAACAAATATATCAGATCCGTGATGAAATATATCAAATACTTATGTATCAACAAAAAGCAAAAGTCACTTATTAATTCATACAAACATAACATCTGTTAAATGCTTTAATTAATTCACAATCCTTACCATGACAGATAGGTACTAATTTAAAAGTAAAAACATATTATAAATGCCTTTAAAAGGTACATATATATATTCACAACATGTATGCTCGCTCATTAGAAAATACTGATACAAAAAATACAAAGTTATTAGGTAGGAGGAATAACCTAAGTATAAGTAGTTATATCAAAATATATATTGAACTAAATTAACTCTTCTAAGTACGATTATTTTCAGAAAACACATTTGATTAATTAATTATTTTATATAATATTTTAAGTAATAACTTTATAGTAATGTGTAGTAAGTGAAACAAATGTAACAATAAAAACAACTTGATAACAGAAAATGCAGTTTCAGGGTTAAGTACGTAATATATTTTTATGAAATTTGTCTTTCCGTGACGACTAATAGGTATTTAAGAAACTTCTTATTATTTATAATTATCTCTTAAGGAAGGACACACACCAACATCAAAATACTATCAAACGGTCAAATACAGTGAAGTACACAAGACAGCTCACTTATATTACACACAATACATAAAAGATATTAAACTTCTTATAGATAAGTAATTGATGTTTATCGTTCACTTATATTACAATACTTCATTCCTACGTCCTAGGTCTTACACTCTGGAACACCCAAAACACCCACAATAAAGTATAATATACACAATAAACACATATAATTTTTCTATATTTTTGATGAATCTATGAAAAAGGACATAACATTGCTTATGAAACGGAAATGTAAAAGATTTTATATTTTTTTTGTTCGTCTGAACTGGTATCTATGCTTTATAATTTCCGCCAATTTATCTACTATTAATACCGGTCCATTTTTATTTAATTCATTAGTTTTTAATGAATGGTGTTTATTCGCTAACCTCTTAAACATCGTCCTTCTTCTCATCGTTGTTGAGAGGCTTCACCTCCTGCGAGTCCGTCTTGTCTTGTACCCTGTTCCAGGGCTGCTCCTCCCCGGACCCGAATAGCGAGTAGACGACTATCTCGATGACGTACAGGCCGATGGTCACGAAGAATATTACGCGCCATGCTGTGATTGTTTGCTGGAAATCGGAAAATACTATTGTTTTAAACTGCTTGTTGAACCTCGATGATGAAAATAAACAATGTTTTTTGCAAAAAAAAAGCCGACTTCATTATGATAACAATGGGACCCAGGAAGCAGACCCTTTAAAAAAAACAGTTATCCAAATCGGTTCACATACATACGACAAAAAATACGGTAAAAATGAGATCCTCCTCTTTTCTTTGACTGATGACTGGCTCGGTGGCTCAATTGGTGGTGACCTCTGCCTTCTGAGCCAAGGGTCGTGGGTTCGACCCCCACACATTACAAACATTTGTGTGCATGAACATGTCTGTTTGTATTGGTCTGGGTGTTTTCTATGTATAATATGTATTTATTTACAAAAAAAATGTATCTAAGTAAGTTTATCAGTTGTTTAGTACCCATAGTACAAGCTTCGGCTTAGTTTGGGGCTAGACGGTGCTGTGTGGCCTGGCCCAGCGTGGAATATCTTGGGTTATTTATTTATTTACTGTATATCATAATGTAGGTACTCACATTTCCATGAGTCAGTACTCCGACGAATATTGGCACGACGATACCGGGAATGGTGGCCACTGTGTTGGTCATCGCCATGAGAGTACCTGAGGAGACAATAAACACGTATACGACAGGTTGAAGACACATCCCGCACTCCGCACATCACCCGTGCACATATAATAGTATAAAACGAAGTCGTTTGTCTGTCCAAGGGCGTAGCTACCGCCTTATCTACCGTATCAATTATACGGGGCACCCAGACATGGAGGCCCAAAAAGCATAATCAAAAACTACTAAAAGCTTCGCAAATTTTTTGATAAATCTTTACCCTTCATAAGGGCCCCTAAACAATTTTTATACGGGGCCCGGCCAAGGCACGCTACGCTACTGTGTCTGTCCCTCCCTCCCTATGTACATATGTTTACATCTTTAAAACTACAATGGACTTTAATGCGATTTATTTTATTCTGGGCAGGTTATTGTAGACTAGTAGACTTTTAATCACGCTACAATCAATAGGAGCAGAGCAGTGATGGGAAGTGTTGGGAAAACGGGATAAATTTTTATCTGTATGTTTGATCGCGCATCACGCGAAAACTACTGCATGGAATTGAATTCGGTTTTCACCAAAGTATTGCTAGAGGCCCAGCTTAAAAGTTAAGCACCATTTTATGAAAGTCCGTTATTTTTAAACCCGATATCCACGCGATCGACGCCGCTGGCACAGCTATTACCTACCTACTTGAATATAATTTGTATGTATCCGCTTGTGAAAACGTTTGAAATCAGGATAACCCAACAATATAAGATAACTAGCTGTGCTCGCGACTTCGTCCGCGTGGAATAGTTATTTTTTCCCCGTTTTTTTTACATTTTCCATTATTTCTTCGCTCCTAATAGTTGCAGCGTGATGTTATATAGCCTAAAGCCTTCCTCGATAAATGGTCTATTCAACACAAAAAGAATTTTTCAATTCGGACCAGTAGTTCCTGAGATTAGCGCGTTCAAACAAACAAACAAACTCTTCAGCTTTATAATATTAGTTAAGATTAAGATAGGATCTATAGTTACCAGCGAAGTTAGGCGCGATGTCGATGTGGTTGGAGAGGAAGCCGCAGAACATGCCGCCGATGCAGGTGACGCCGACGGCCATCAGCGCCACGGCCGCGCCGCGGTTGCAGCCGACGTAGCACAGCGCCAGCAGGCACACGGCCGGCACCAGCGACGCTGCGAAAAGACGACGCTGTTTCACCGGGCACTGGTATCATAAAGCTAGGGTTGCCATCATCTAAATTGCCGGCGCCGGATAACACGGAAAAAAATCCGGACATTTGGGCGAAATATGGTCTTTTCCCCGGACACTTCAGAATTTCTCATTCATTTTTTATTATTTTTCCGTGCCTCGTTGATTGTGAATTTAAAGCTTATCTATGAGAATTTGAGTTTCAATTTTAAAAGTGTCCGGATTTCACCCGGACACTTTTAAAAGCCCCGGCCGGACGGACCCCGGACGCCCTTCAAACTAGGACAAATCCGGGGAAACCCGGACGGATGGCAACCCTACATAAAGCCTACCTTGAACGATTTAAAATCTGCAATAACAACTGCTGTCCGTGTGATGATTCTTCCGTTCAAGATATCGACCATCGTGTACGTGTCATATATACATATACGTGTCACATTTTCGATTACGAACATGAGAAATACAAATCAATATGTGCACATTGAAAAATAACTCCCTTTCAATTAATAGAGCAGTTAAAAAGCGAGGAGGCCACCAACGGTTTCGTCAATCTTGTGACCTCCATCGTGAAAAAATTAAAAAGCGTCAACCAAACTTAAACCAACAACATTTGTTCTTTCGCCTGTATCCATTAGCAGGCAACAAACTTTAGCGCACACCAAATTAAGAAATCTCCGAAACCTATATTATAATATTAGAAAAATTCAGCATTTATAATCATTAAAAAAAAAAAAAAAAAAGACGACGCTGTTGTTGTATAATGTTAAATGGCAAAAGGTTATCGATTACCATTGTGTTGATAGGATTGGCCAGTCTAGATCCTGCGTTACCGGGTCAAGCTGTTACCAGGGTGCGCCACGGGGAGGCTCCTTTCTTGCACCCCCGCATGCACAGTTAGGGACCTACATGAGGTGACCAATAGCAGTATTCAGGTCGCTAGGTTTTGGATGGGCACTATATGATTGCCATTGATACGAAAAAAAAATGGCAAAGGTCACTTTTCCAAAAAATGACGCTTTTGTGGAAGGTCACTTTTGCATAGCGACACTTTCATGAAAGGTCACTTGCAAAATGGCGCTTCTGTGAACTGACACTTTGCGACACTTTCGTGAAAGATCACCTTTGCAAAGTGGCACTTTCGTGAAAAAGTCATTTTTTTAAATGACACTTTCGCAAATTGTCACTCTTGCAAAAGAACTCTCTCGAGAAATGTCACTTTTGTAAAATGACGCTTTCGTAAATTGACACTTTTGCAAAATGATACTTCTGTGGAAGGTCACTTTTGTATGCTGAAACTCTCTTTAAATGTCACTTTTGAACAATATCACTTTCGTGAAATGTCACTTTTGCAAAATGACACTTCCTTGGATGGTCACTTTTGCATAATGACACTTATGAAAGGTCACTCTTGCAAAATGACACTCCCGTATAAAGTCACTTTCGTCAAATTATAGGTACTTTTACAAAAGGATACTTCTATAAGTCAGTTTCACAGGTTATTTTTTTGTAATAATTATATCAATGGCAAAGGTCAGTTACACATCGTCACGTAAAACATCCAAAAAAAAATTACAGTGATTTTATGTACGGATTGAAAAAAAGTTCTTACCGAAGAGTGTTCCGATCTTCCTCGCAGTGGTGGTGGTGATGACGCCCTTCCCGCGCAACCAGTCCAGGGTCCTGCTGAGTCCGATGCTGAAGATCCACAGCGACAGGAATGGCAGAGCAGTGGTCACCGCGTTCTGGTGAGTAGGTGCAACAATTAACATTAGTCTAACTTTTTAAGAGAGGTAGGGCATAGCGAATCTTCGCTCGAATTGAGCCGCCCGTCCGGGGAAGGACCTCCACCATATAGAATACCGCAGTCAAATGACTCTGAGTCGTGTTTCTGCCGGTGAGTAGGGTTTCCGGAGCTCGTGGGGGGTTGGGGTTGGGCCGGCATGGCGACTCTATTGCTCCCCGGATCCGGGGGCAGGGGTATTTGCCCTCCCCGGACCAGGAGTGCCGGCCGCTTATTATCTGCGGCTGGCCAGGGCAGGCAGGGATATGGCCGTATGCTTCGGCGCTACCCGTGTCCCTGCAACTTGCTGCCCACTGGCGACACAGGAGGGTTTAGTGGGTATGCCCTCCCTTTTGGGAGGTGGGCCGGCATGGCGGTGGCAACTGACAGGTAACTGACCAGTTACTTGCCCGTTGTCACAGCGACTTGGGCTTCTCTTTCGCTTTCCATCAGGCGTAGGGAAGCCATTATGTCGAGCCACTATAAAAAAAAAATAAAAAAAATAAAAATAAAAAACTGCAGCGATTATTTTTATGACAGGGAGGGCAAACGGGTCTTAGTTAGTGATTTCCGCAACGTCCAGTTGACTTGAGCTGAAACAACTGAGCGCCCATTTGGCGTGGTTAAACGAACGGCAAACGGGTCTGAAAAGTCACGTGATGGTAAGTGATTACTCGAGCCCATAGACACCGCAACACCAGAGCAGACAGGTGCGTTGCCGGCTCTTGAATGAAGTTGATGAAGATGACCTTGACCTGTACTAACCCTAAAGGACATACCTCAGTCATGTTGAACTTGAGCACTTGCTTCATGGAGAAGGGCAGCTCGATCAGGACCCAGCCTTATTTACAGCCTGAAAGTCATCATGGATGGAAGACCACAATTTCAGGAGACCGGCTATCATAAAAGCTGAAAGCGACGTGTCCCTTAACCTTACAGGACATACCTCAGTCATGTTGAACTTGAGCACTTGCTTCATGTAGAAGGGCAGCTCGATCGGCACCCGGCCCTATTTACAGCCCGATAGTCATCATGGATGAAAGGCCACGATTTCAGGAGACTGGCTATTATAAGTGCCGAGTGTTCCTTAACCCTAAAGGACATACCTCAGTCATGTTGAACTTGAGCACTTGCTTCATGTAGAAGGGCAGCTCGATGAGCAGCATGTACCAGCCCCAGTTGGAGCAGGCGTGCGACACCAGGATGGCCAGGAATGCCGGAGAGCGCAGCACGGCTCCCCAGGGAACAGGCAGTTTCTGGACCGGAACCAAAGTTTTTACTTTTTTTATATAAGAAGAGCTTTCAGGATGACCTCACTCCACCTGATGGTAAGCGGTCGTGAGGTCCAAAAGTTAGGTCGACAGGCACACTAGAACAATCCCATTGCGCCTGTCGCCCTCACCCTAAAGGCCCACTTAGATGCCGTTTCACGCTCGCCTAAAAAACCCAGGATTGTAAGAGGAAGGAAACACATGAGCTGGAAGGGCATTCCATGACTTAATGGCACGGGGCAAGAACGAGGAACTAAACCTCTTGGTGCGCGCCACCATCGTCTGGATGGTATGCGGATGACAACGCTGTCCAGCACGCGTTGTTCGGGAGTGGAAAGGATAGGAATAACTTTTTACTTATACTTAGTGATGAAATGTGATAATTTTTTTAATTAAATATCTAATAGTAATGTAGGAACAGACTTGTCCCTACGAGATCGTGCTGGGGGACCATCTTGGTTTTTTTGTATTTAATAGCGAGTCGTGATTAAAACTTCGTATGCGCGTTGTAGGTCTTCCATAGAACTTGTATGGAACAATTTCGTTCTGTATGGAGATTGCGTGCCGCGGAATGTACATCGCCATCTGTTATCAGCAGGCGGAACTAGCCGTTGTATGTTGTAGCGATGTAGAGATAGATGTAGCTATATAGCAGATACGGGCTTAATGCCGCATAGGCATTCTCTACTAGTCAACCATTAACTTATCAGGCTAAGGAGAAACAAGTGTGAAGATAGTGTGCTACAAAATTTATTTGATAACTAGCTGTGCTCGCGACTTCGTCCGCGTGTAATAGTTATTTTTCCTCCGTTTTTTTACATTTTAAATTATTTCTTTGCTTCTAATAGTTGCAGCGTGATGTTATATAGCCTAAAGCCTTCCTCGATAAATGGTCTATTCAACACCAAAAGAATTTTTCAATTCGCACCAGTAGTTCCTGAGATTAGCGCGTTCAAACAAACAAACTCTTCAGCTTTTTGCTCGCGTGAAGGTAAGCCGTGCATCAAAACAATTATATTAATGGTTCCTGTTAGTCGATTAATTCAATGCACTAAGAGTGATAGTTTCCAGCAATTTATAGCTTTGTTTTCCGTATGTATTTACATATCATTTTCGCTGGAATGTATGCTGGAATTTGTAAAGAATTAACTAAAAGTAGTACTTTTAGTTAATTCTTTATTCGTTAATACTTTTAAAGTACCTACCTATACCTACAGCTAAAGTTTCAGTTTCGGGCTCCAATCCTTATCTGAACTGAAATTTTGGAAACCCATAAAGCTGATGTAGCGACACGTAGCGACACCTATCTCCACACCGCTACAACAACCTCCACGTCGCTACAATATGCAATACAAGTTCCGCCAGCTAACAACAGATGGCGATGTGAAATCCTGGTCTATGGAGAAATAAATCGCTTCATACAAATTGTATGGAAGACCTACAATGCGCATACGAAGTTTTCATCACGACTCGCTATATATACGAAAAACCAAGATGGTCCATCGGACCGCGGTCCCCGAGCACGATCACCTAGCTCGGCGAAAGTACTTCCACTTTTCGTAGGGACAAGTCCGTTCCTACAATTGGTGACCCTGACGTGATCAACACCGATCTGATATGAACACGCAACATGATGGAGCCCGACGTGATATGAACACGCAACGTGATGGAGCCCGACGTGATGGAAACCGACAACATCCACCTTAGCGAGCCCTGCATCGACGACGCATCATCTCCAGCCTCTCCATCCTCAGCAACAGTCTTCAGCAGCCCTCATCACCAGCGCCTTCGTGAACCACCGCAGCTTTCGACGCTCCCTGGTTCAGCGGCAGCTCACACCGTGCAACCGACGCTACGCAGCCCTACGTCCGGATCAACGGCGGCACCTCCTCGACGTGGCAGCAGCTGCTCTCCTGCCTACATCGCTCATTCCGACCCACTGCGAATTCGAGCACACCGGCACCGACGCTTCTCATCCGTCCTCACTGAGGATTCCGAAGCACACGCACGCACACCGCTCATCCCGACTCACCGCGGATTCGAGCCTACTCGGGCACGACGCTGACCAGACTGCTGACCTGCTGAGACGAGACTTTCCATCTAGGAGGGGAGTGCTGTAGCGACACCTATCTCCACACCGCTACAACAACCTCCACGTCGCTACAATATGCAATACAAGTTCCGCCAGCTAACAACAGATGGCGATGTGAAATCCTGGTCTATGGAGAAATAAATCGCTTCATACAAATTGTATGGAAGACCTACAATGCGCATACGAAGTTTTCATCACGACTCGCTATATATACGAAAAACCAAGATGGTCCATCGGACCGCGGTCCCCGAGCACGATTACCTAGCTCGGCGGAAGTACTTCCACTTTTCGTAGGGACAAGTCTGTTCCTACACTGATGATTAAGTTCGGCATTTTTAAAGTAACTCCAATCATTGTGACTGGCTCGGTGGCTCAATTGGTAGGGACTCCTGCCTTTTGAACCAAGGGTCGTGGGTTCGATCCCCACCCGGACAAACATCCGTGTGATGAACATTTGTGTTTGTCCCGTGTCTGTGTGTTTATATTTAATTTTGTAAGTATTTAAGTATAATATTGTAATACCTTAGCTTCGTTGTTCTGATACTCATAACACAAGAGCTTAAGCTACTTACTTTGGGATCGGAGCAATGTATGTGATGTTGTCTGATATTTATTATTTTGCAATGGGGCATCCCACTGCAGTTTTTTTGATTTCATATTCATGTTCATTTATTTTCAACCATATTACAACTTATAACTAGTATAGAATAGGTATAGACCCTATTAGGGTAGGTATGGCAAAACATTAGATACATTCATTAGATTAGCCCTTAGAACCTTTGGCTACCTAGCTACGCCACTGAAGAATAGACGTGAACCATCTCGATCAGAGAGCGTTAATATTTACTCTGTACAAATGAATGACGATTGGCCAATATGTACTGAAACCAGTTTCATCAATCTATACTTAGTATTGACGTAAGCTCTTCAAACATTTACCTTATGTTCGGAGTGGTCGTCGCTTTTCCCTCCTAGCGAGGTGACGATCATGTTCCGTTCCTCCGCGCTTATGAGCGGCTGCTGTTGAGGCGAGTCCTGGACTAGGAACACCCACAGGACGCACCAGATGCAAGAGAGGCCTCCCATGACGTAGAACACGCTTTCCCAGCCTGTGAACCAACAATGTTTGTTAAGAGACAATTGATTTTCTTTTATGCTTAAAATTATGGAGTTAAAAATTATTTTTAAAAAAAAAATTAAACCAACTTCAAAAAAAAACACAAACGACCAAAACTAAAAAGCGATAAATAACGTAAGTAATTCTATCCTTAATACATAATTATTTAAATATTACAATTATCACTTATTTTTGAAGTCGGTGCCAGCCTCTCGGTACCTAACGTAGACTGTTGTTGTATGACGCGCGCGGCCGGCAAATCCACACGACAATATACATTTATTTGTTTGGCTGGCACCGACTTCAAAAATAAGTGATAATTGTAATATTTAAATAATTATGTATTAAGGATAGAATTACTTACGTTATTTATCGCTTTTTAGTTTTGGTCGTTTGTGTTTTTTTTTGAAGTCGGTTTAATTTTTTTTTTTTAAATAATTTTATTTCTCTATTTTTAGTTGCGTTAATGTGCTGTGACCTTGAATAAAGGCTAATTAATGTCCTTAAGAGTTTTACTTAGGAATGAAAAATTTTGCTTTAAGTCAGGTGAAGACTTTGCGATCTAGAATCAAGCATATCACTTACCAAATCACCTGCCCTATTAGCCCTGCATAAGTACATACTACTACCTAGTTTAATATCGACCAATGTCAGTACTGTCCCCTAACTCCCAACTGTTAAGGAGTTCTGTGGCTTCATCATCAGCACCAGATGTTGACGCCCGGAAGCATATACCTGAGTAAAATATGATTACGTAACAAAAACACCATATGGGCATACAATTTTCGGTTGTTGCCCTCAATTTCTCCAGGATCCCATCATCAGATCCTGACTTGGTGATAATGGGACCACCTCGGAAGTGTCCTCTGTCGAACTGTCGAAAAATTTTTGAAATTCATCCATAATTGACGGAAATATCGGTGAACATACATAAAAAAAAAAAAAATTATACATACAGACGAATTGAGAACCTCCTCCTTTTTTCGAAGTCGGTTAAAAAGGGTTAGGGGATCTAGATGCTGGCCACTTACAACCAGCCATTGTAAGTCTTTAGAGGAGGCCGATAATAACCCAAAAGTGTAATTATTATTGAATGAGGAAATTTCCTTTGCTCCCGAGATCATCATGTTTATAATCAACATTTGTCGCCCTAGAGGATGAAGTTCTAGAGGCAGGTGAAATACCTACTGTTACTGCTGTTTAGAAGTTCCTGAAAACTGCCTTAGCTTTCAGGATCAGTAACACGAAAGAGTGAATTAAATTATAACTTAGCAAAAGGTCAGAAATTTTCGAAGAACTCTAATAACTGATAGTAAATCAATTAAGTTATTAATTGCGTTAGAAACAGACACACATGGTGATTTCCTCTTAACTGAATCCCGTACCACCTACGGAGGATCTCTGGCTCCGGATTTTGAAAGAAGAAAGAAAAAATGTTTATTCAGTGACACACATTAAGTCTTAAACTATAAAGCAATTACATTCTCATAACAGACATGTTACAACTGAAACGACAACTGAAAAGGACAAAGTGCAGCAACAATTATGTTGGGGTGACAAAAGACGCCGTGATGCTGGATTTCCTTTCTTTTCTATAACTAGCTTCTGGTCGATACCTATGTGACTCTATATGGACAAGCTTAACACTGCTTCAAAAAGAAGAAGAGAAAATACATACCAACGTTAGCAGTAAGGACGCCAGCCATCAACATCGAGATGACGGTCCCAAGAGAGGTCCCTGCGTAGACCAGCGCCGCCAACACGCTCCGCTCGGCCGGCGGAGCCCACTTGGACAGCATCACGTGCATGGCCGGGAAAGTCACACCCTGGAAGGTATACCCATGTTGAAATAACGAATTTCCCTTTTCATCATCATTATTAGCCTACTGCCTATGCGGATGCGATAACGCAGTCCACAGCTGGACATAGGCATCGCCAGTTGTTCGCCACTTTGGTCAAACATCTAACTAGACTCTTTAGCCATAATCGCCACGCTGGGCAGGCGGGTTGGCGATCGCAGGGCGTAGCTTCTCGCTCCGGCGGTGCTGCTGCTCGTCATCGGCCTGTGGATTTTAGCTACGCCTTCAATTGTGATTGTTATACCGCCACCAGGCCATTGTCAGAGACTGGTATTTTATTCTACAGTCACAAAATGTCCAAGTTGCAAATTATCCAATTTTCTTCGTTACATAGGTAAATAGAGTTAGAAGTACCAGGAGCGCATAGATACTTTTTTTCACTCAATCACTTACTTGTCACGATGAAAATTGGACATTTTGCGACCGAACGTTTAATGTTTTTCTAGGTACTCTTCCTTCCGTCCTTTGCTGAGGATAATTCTGAATCAATACCCCAGGTTATACATGCTAGCTTCAATGCACTATCGATGTCAAACATGTCTACACCTAAGTACCAACGCACATTTAAGTAATTAATCCACCCTAGTTGACATTTCAGGTGCATCAGATCAGATATCACCCGCATTTCGTCCTTGATAATGTGATCACCTAATCTGCATAATACAGGAGCCTTCTACACACGATGTATTGACAATACCTACAGTTTTTATTTCTAAACTCATCGCTTAGTTAACTTATCCTATTAACGGAAAAGTTATGTTAATGCGTCAGATAAACAATTGAAGACGTAGGTAATTCTACACCTATTTATAAAATTATGAGTCTGCTCTACGTATGTACATACGAGTAGGTAAGTAGGTACTCTTGACCCCGAGCTGCTACTGAATAAAAACTAGTCCTCTCTAAGAGATGACTTCTTTATTTAGTCTTTCGCCGATGATGATTCTTTGATGGTGTTTTTATAGTAGCTCGACATAATGGCTTCCCTACGCCTGATGGAAAGCGAAAGGGAAGCCCAAGTCCCTGTGACAACGGGCAGGTAATTGGTCAGTTATCTGTCAGTTGACAACGCCATGCCGGAAAAGGAGATTTTTGCCTTTCTTCTGCAAAAGGAGTGTGGCAAACAAAGGCAAAAACCGGTTCACTAGCCTTGAATATGGGAAGATAAGGTCTCGGGGAACTATAAGCCCGGCACTCATTGCCGGGTTCCATAGTTTGTCCGTTCGTACTATGAAAGTATAGGCGAAACTTGCTGCACTGGGAATCAAAAAAGGACGGAAGATCAGGAAGGTGATTGACTTACCCCGCCGATACCTTCGCCCACTCTCATCACGATTGCTGCGGCGTAGTGGGCCTCGGCCATGACAGGCGTCAGAATGGTGCATATCACGTTGATACTGACGCTAAAGAACATCACCCATTTCGCCGAGAACAACTCTGCTATTCGGGCCCCTATGGAAAAGATAAAGTTTGCCTTATCTACTGATAATGTTGACGAAAAGATGACTCCCTTGAATGACATGGCGGTAGTCTACCACCAACTTAGCAGTATAACAGCCTAGTCTTACTGCGATCGTAACTTGGTTTACTATGCGAGGCCCGTGGCACATTTTTGAAAGCCCTGCCAGTATACATTTATAGGTCATGTCTCAGTTTAAAGACTCTTGGCTGAGGTTATCTCGGGTCAGGAGTCCGGGTATATTTTCTTTTGCCACCCTTTCATGCTTGCTCGCTTGTTTTCCCAAGTTCCAATAGGTAAAGAGCTTACCATGATGCTTATTAATTTGATAATGCTTAATGGCCCTATCTAGTTGGTTATCTAATTAATTACGTGGATACAACATGGACAAGAATACGAGTATACCTGGTTTATTGTGCTTACCTGGTATCTGAGATACAAAGTATCCCCAGAAGTAACAGCTCAAAACAATGCCCTGGACTTCGGAAGACCATATGAAAGGACCATCCAATTCCTGCAAAAGAATAAGTCAAATAAGTAAATGAGTCAGAATATTGAAAAGAACAACTCAAATATTGTATGGGTAAAGGTCTCATCATGATCAACAGTTCTCGATGACTTCAAAGTAGAAAACATATTTGGTAGACCAGGTACTATTTGGTACTTGGCCAGTCTTGAACCGCAAAAAAAACAATAAATGGAAAAAAAAACTTGATAATGAAACCTATTTAAATCTATGAATGTAACAAAATAGTCAGTTGTTTGTACTGCCCAAATATATCATCACCGATCAATTGACTGTAGATGAATTACGTTATTGATACAAAGCTGTAATGACAGTTCGTTGAACAACGATTCGTTTTCATTGGCCCTGATTGATTTACGCGAATATTTCACCTCCAGGTGACCGACTTACAAATTCGCAAGCAGTACGACGGTTTTTAGGTCGCATGCCTAAAGAAATTTACGAGAATAAAGCCAATGATGTTTGAACCAATGAATGTCAAGTAACTTTCTTTATTAAAAAAAAGATGAGCAGGGCCGGATCTACATAAGGGCTATTTGGGTTGCAGCCTAGGGCCACGCGCGGTTACTAGAGGCCCCCATACCCCGCTGAAGCCTTTTCTACAACTAAAACAGTACCTAACAGTTTTTTGGGCATGGCTATTAGTTGAGTAGGTACCTCTAAGAAGTAGTTTCAGCCCAGGGCCCCACAAATTGACGAACCGCCCCAGAAGATGAGAGGTACATTTAGCCGTTGATTCAGAACTGTGTTAATCTTATGGAAAATAAGGTTAACAGATCATTAATGTGTTCTTATTATGGAAAATAAGGTTAACAGCTCATTATTCTCGTCTTTTTAAAGTTATCACGTTAAATATTATTTTGTTATAATGGTTAAATATTATTACAGTTTAAAATACCACACCAACTGATTATGAATTCCTTGTAATACATTAGTGAAACGAGGCCTATTTGCTTAAGCATTACATAGGCGCCAACTTTTTAGGGCGCACTCAGTTTAGAAATCTATAAATAAGTTGGTATGTAAAAACAAATCATGGCTTATCTAGACGCTTCACAAGTAACTGATAATTCCAAATGATTTCTAAGGCATACGATTATGAATGTCTTTTAAAACGTGTCTACCAAGTTACTGATTTAGCTATTTTTGTGTTTTTTTATAGTAGTACGGCATAATGGCTACTCTACGCCTGATGGAAAGCGAAACCAAACCATATATTTTTATACTGAAGTGCAAAAAACTTCCTCCCGACCAACTTTGCCTGGGATCAAAGTGCTTTATAATACTAATCGTAATTGTTTTTTATAGTAATTCTTGAATGCATGAGATGTCTTCGTATATGTATTTATGTAGATACTTATGCACGCACGTTAATTTAAAAATTTACTTAAGTTAAACTCTCCACTTTATTCCGACAACTGTACTTATATCTTTTTATTACCAAAATATTTCAGTGTTTTTTACGGCCAATCAAATCTCAATGTTTTGGAATCGACCCAACATTTCATTCCAAACCAGATCATAAGCTAACGGCGTGGTTCCACCAAGGGCGTCCAAGGCTATTTTAATTTAATGTCATTTATTGTTTCCAGATTAGATATTTTTAGAACATTTTTATCTAACGCTTTCTGGTGCTAAGGGACGGTATTTCAGTTCACATATTTGTTTGTAAATAATAATTGCAATTCCATCCTCATCATCTCGATGGTTGGCGATCCGCGACTCGACTGTACACTTTATGAGGAACTTCTTACCTCGCGCCTCGGTTTTGTGGTACCAACCTACTTACGACAACAATTTTCTCGGTATTGCCGGCGGCTTCGCCAACCCATATCGGTTTGTCGGCTTGGCGGTCATGTCCGTTTATTCCCGACGTCCCCCACTATATTTCTCCAAATCTCCACCACATCGGTGGACATCGGGAAAAAAGTTGCTACCTATATCCCCCAGTGGGGGACAGACAACGCTACTGAAATCTTTTCGTTGGGCCCTAGTGGTGGACGTCAAAACCAAAAAAGTTCCGCAGTATTGTAGGTATATCATATTATTGAATTGGCATAACTGGGTAGTAAGTACTTACAATCATTTTACATCTATCGATACCTACATTCCTAAACTACCATTACTCGTATTAATAATTGGCATCTATTGCCGCCTTGAGTTGCCCCAATATAGTTGTATGGCCAACAATTTAATTGGCCCAAAAAAAACAGTGGCTACAATTTACTCCCATTGTACCTACCTAAATTAAAAAGTTCCGGAAACAACTGCCTATCTATTTGGCGGTTTTAGCGCGTTTTATTATGTTTTCAATTTTTATCTTCTATTTGGTATGGCAAGGTCAGTTAATGTTTGTACTACTGGCATTAGTTATTTTATTAATGGCATATTACACTAATCTAGTTCATTGTGCGAGATACCTGTCAAGGCCGTCTTAACTGCGTTTGGGCAAACAAGAATTTGGGGCCCTTTCGGAACGCGAAATTAGAATAGAAAATATTTTATTCAGCGCACATTAAAAAATACAAGGGTGTATTAAATCTAAGTAAAGTAACTTAAAACTAAGCTACAATGCTATACAATGTGCAGCCAAATTGGTAACCACTCAGTGAATGTCGAGGCATGACATAAAGACTGCCAAGACGCTGATTTTCGGTGGAACCGTCAAGAGGGAATACATATAACAGTGGGATAAAACAATGAGTAGTTAAGATTAAGTCAGTATAAAATATTACAAGAGTGAAAGAAATTACGATTAGACAAACAGTGTGGACAATTAACTTGGCAAAGAGGTATTATTTTCGAACGTGTAGGTATGTTAAACAAGAGAATATTTATAATGAAATCATAGAGAATATATAACACTAAACGACCGCTATGCACCATTATTCTGTTTGGCGAACAGGAATCTTTTGAGCTTAAGCTTGAAGCAACCAACAGTTTGTGTGTTCCTGATGGGCGGCGGCAGGTCGTTCATACATACATTTCAACTGCCGTTTATTATTTTCCGGAAGTTAATCAACCACCTAGGAAATTGATCAACTTACGATTCTTGCTATTTTCCGGTGACATATATACTACGTATACTTAATAGTATATAAGTCATCATCATCATCAGCCCGTGTCAGTCTACTGCTGGACATAGGCCTCTACTAATGTTCGCCACTTAGGTCGATTTTGGGCTTCTCGCATCCAGCACTTGCCAGCCGTCCTGCGCAAATCGTCACTCCACCTGGCCTGAGGGCGTCCTACATTACGTTTGCCGATACGCGGTCTCCACTCCAGAACTCAGTATAATAAGTAGAATTAGTTAAACAACGATCAAGATCAATGAATCTTAGATTGACAGATACCGATATACCTACTTAATTAATATGTTTAGAAATTAAATGAAAGAAGTTACTGTTTGGACTTCGACGGCGTCTAAATCATAGTAGGAAACATTGTCAACAGAATATCTTTCATTCAATCATTGATCATCAACGTTGATCATTGGCCTAATTTTGAAGCACGCTACCAGCAGCTGTCAGCAATATACCTACAAAGAAGTAGATAGTACGGCGTATAGCCAGACTAGAACTATCTTACGGGCTATCTTCTTCTTCTTCTTGGAGTGCCATCTCCTACCGGAGGTCGGCTATCATTAGGGCTATTCTGACCCTTGACACAGCGGCACGGAACAAGGATCTCGTACTCAGATTGAACCATGCCCGGAGATTCTTGAGCCATGAGGTACGTCTTCTTCCTGGTGGTCTTTTACCCTGGATTTTTCCCTGCATTATGAGCTGGAGCAGATTGTACTTCTCATTTCGCATTACATGGCCAAAGTAAAGTAGTTTCCGCCTCTTAATGGTGTACAAAACCTCCACCCTCTTTCCAACCATCTGCAGTACCCTCTCATTAGACACTCTATCCGTCCATGATATTTTCAGGATCCTTCTGTATACCCACATTTCAAATGCTTCTAAGCGTTTGCTCATAGCGTTAGTTAGGGTCCAAGATTCTGCACCATACAGAAGGACCGAAAAAACATAACATCGTGCCAAACGCACCCTAGTAGATATCTCCAAAGATCGGCTGCAGAGGAGGTTCCTTAACTTCGAAAATGCGTGACGAGCCTGTTCTATTCGGCATTTAATTTCTACACTACGCGCTATAGGGCTATAGAAAGTGGCAACTGATTGATACGGTTGCTTGTCTATTGCCGCACCGCCTTGGGCTCTTCTTTCGCTTTCCACCAGGAAAGGAGACTATGCTAAGCTACAAATAAAAAAAATGAGAGAATACTGTACATAACATTTTGTCTTTCTTTCTTTCTTAATGTACACTTTAATGTGCAACCACATCATTCACGGACATCAGAGACGGTATGGACGGTATGGTCGGCAACAAATTCGATTTCGAAATCTTTTCTTTGTCTTGTCTAAACTTACCTAACCCTTTCAGTGCCCTTTCCGCCCATCACCTGCGTATGATTTTAGCAGGGCAAAATCTGCCCAGGGACGGTTAGACCAAGGACGGTTTATGCACAATATCTACTTCAATACCAGACATCGAGTCGAAATCTACTTTCCTACCCACGGATGTCTACCTACCAATGTATCCCCATATACTTAGGTACTTATTGGTACTCTAAACACATGGTTAAAGTTTTAGTGTGTTAACATTTGAAAAGGACCTAAGCTATCATACTCACAACTGCAGTTCCGTTAGACGCCGTCCCCTGACACTCCTCGACTCCACTCGCGGGCGCAGAGACGTTGGCGGTGACGTCACTCTCGTGGCTGTGTGACGTCAGGTGCTTGATCCCGGTGTGGTTCAGCATGCCCACCATCGCGACCGAGAGGTTCACCTTCAACCCGTAGACTATCGCCATGCCGATGGAGCCGAGGATGGCCAGGATGTACCGCGCCGGGACGAACCCTACAATTGGAAACATCCATACTATACCTACTACTATACTATGATCATAAATGGGAAAGTGTGTCAGTCTGTCTGTATGTTTGTCTTTCTTTCACGGCAAAACGGAGCGACGAATTAACGAGATTTTTTAAGTGGAGATAGTTGACGGGATGGAGAGTAACATAGGCTACTTTTTGCACCTTTCTAACCAACCACTTCCCTAAAATGAGGGGCAACGCGGGCGAAGCCGCGGGCACAGCTAGTTTTTGATATATTAGGTAGGTATATGGTTATTTTCCCGCAGCAAAACGATTTCTGTAATACTTTTTTTATACCACTAAAGTGGCAACAAGCCTATGGCACGCCTGATGTTAAGCGGTTACCGCAGCCTATGGACGTCTAGGCAGGGATGTGGCCGTATGCTTCGGCGCTACCCGTGTCCCGGCAACTTGCTGCCCACTGCCTACACAGGGAGGTTTAGTGGGTATGCCCTCCCATTTTGGGAGTCCCACACACCATGCCGACTCCCCCCGGAGGCGGCATGAAGATGCCTAATGCATTACCCTCTAGAAAAAGAAGGCTTTGGACATGATGTGTAACATCAGGGTATCGTATCACACGCGCGTTGCCGACACTAGCCCCCGAGGATGAGGCTGAGCACTCCACAAGCTCCGTCTATTTATAAGATTACAATTAAACCTACTACATACCTACATAACATCAAAATTAAAAATGTTACATTTTCTTTAAAAAATTGTTAGTTTCTTTCTCAAAATGTCACATCTCAGAATGCCAACTTCTCAGAATCCCAATTTCTCACAATGCCAACTTCGCATAATGCCAACTTCTCAAAATTACAACTTTTGAAGGGGCAGACCGGCAGGCATAAAAATGATTTGTCAGCTGACAGGCTGCTGCTGTCTTGGCAGGAGGGTTGGTAACCGCTGCCCGTTTCCTGATATTCTCTTAGTCGTTTATCGTCACGTCACCCACAGGATAAGATGGGGTGGTCCTATTCTAAATCCAGAAACTACGCGGAGAACCTATGCTAATATTAAGTATTTTGAAATGGATTACATAGGTACTTAATACTTTGGTTTGCTGATTTTGATTACTCGTTTTGAAGCGTATTAAAAAGCACTGTTTGGTCGAACAGATAAGTACCTAATTTTATCTAGGTATCAGTACCTAGATAAAATTAAATGTCAATGTGATTGACGCCCACAAGCAACAGGCCAGGGTCCGGTTATTTTTCCTAAAACCATTTGGGCATCGACACAAGCTTGATGGGATCCTCCCTTAGCCAATACATTTACTCGATTATGTTTGATTGCACACACCGGACCTACGACGACATTGAAGCGAATTTTGAAAGCTTTTACACTGATCAACTCCAGTGTACCTAGGTATGTACTTATACGAGTATGTTAACTAGTACCTACCTACAAGTATAACTCTTGACAAGAGACCATTCTGCTCCTTAGATACGCAGGTTATAACTAAGTACCTACCTACCTACTTGCTTAGAATATGTGTTATTATTCTAATCCTACTTGTATGTGTAAAACGCGTGTGTAGGTACCTACCTACTTTTTTTTACTGCTAACTACTACATAAGATTTTCATGCTATTTTCATTTTTACTATCTAATAAATTTTTAAACCAAATTCTGTACAAAAATACAGGGTTGGCAGTTTTCTCTGTTCCTTCTCATACCTAGGTATTTCGTTAGAACGACTGTTGGACACGATTCGAGAGTAATTAAAGAATATAAACTAAGTACCTACCTACCTACTAGTTTCACTTCTTAAATATGATAGTTTACATAAATAAACATATTATGTTTACGTAACTTAAGTTATGTTGTCATTTAGAAAAGAACTCACATGCGCAATTCCGTTTTAAAATTTAAAGTTTGTAAATAGCTACCTAACTACATACCTACATTACAAAATATCAAATGTACCTACTTACATAGGTACCTGTTATTATACGCAAATAACGAGAGTGATTTATTATTTGCTTCTAATTTTCCTCATACCTACTTAGTTATACCTAGCTAGAAGGCGTATGAAAATTATGTTTAGAGTAAATATGCCAATAATATCTATTGATAGGTATTTTATATTAAATTTGAAGCCGTTTGATGGCTCTTTAGGAATTCCTTTCGACGTACATCAAAAGCGATCATGATTAGTTTCAAAGTTAGGTAAAGAACTAAGTTTCAGTACACCTACATAAGCGTAATACCTACTAGTCATAAAATTTATTACTTATTTAATAAGCATCCATATTGCCGTACGATTTACGAGCGAACTCGATATAAAGTCTAAATTGTCTAACTTCATGTGGCTCTATAACTTAGATAAGAATAAGAATGGAACAATAGTCATTTATAATACGCTCCTTATCATTCGTTCATACCAAAGCTGCGAAGCCGACCACCATCATGCCCTACGAATAAAATTTACATGCAAATGCGTAACGTCACACACGTGACCGAAATATTGATGAGCCAATATAAAATTACGTAGACACTAGGTACGTACAAGAGAAATCTGTTGTATTAAAAAGGAGATATTCATAAAAATAAAAGAAAGCTGCCAAGTTTCTGTAAAGGTAAAGTCTCCACCAAAAATCCTTAGTGGACTGTAGACCGGGAACATTGGATGGCTACTAGAAACTTATACCTATATCAGTTTAAATTCAGCAGGATACGTATGTTACCTGTCATAAGTAAACTAAGGACAGTCAGCTTTTAATTAGATGTACACACAATAAACAGACAAAAATAGGTACACACCAAATGATTCAAGATTTCAGTGCCCTATGTACTCGTATTTAATTTGAGTAGAGCACCATACGTGCTCATATGTGTGTGCTCGTGCACTGTACTTTGCTTATGAAGGAGCATGAAACATACCACACTATACCTATTTAAATGTTTTGCTCGGGCTTGACCACTCGGGGCAAATATAATTATTATGGAAGTACCGACGTTCCGGATTAGAATAATCTGGGGTGTGGGTGTTCAGGGAGACGCCCCCGACACAGTCATCATCCTACAGCTACAACTGCAAGGGTAAACCTTTTAGAGATCAGATGGTATGATGGTGGCAATAGGTACATTGGTGCTGCTGATGATGTAGGAACTTGGCTAAAACGCACCTGCGTGCCTATAGTATAATAGGTGTTTCTCAATGTACTTAGGTCTCACAAATATTACGATTATACAAATACTCGTACATAGGTAGGTAACTATATAAAAAGCTGCAGGGCGCAGCTTTGCCCGCGTGAATGATAGGTTGGTAAGTGAAATTATAATATTCTTACAAATTATTATAGCCTTTATGTGTCATAATGTCTTAAAAGTAATAAACTCCGTTCAGTAGTTTTGTTTGGGGGAATGAGAAACAAAGTAATACAAACATCTGTCCAAACAAACTTTCTCATACATTTATAGGATTCTAATTTGTCCTAAAACTTACATGTCGAGCGTCGAAAGAGAATATGTTACATCGGTCATTGACCCTCTCCTTCAAGGACATTTCGGAACATCTGCTATTTTATTACAATCGTAACCTCGGCTATAGATAACCGAACCCTATTTATAAATAGAAAAAACCGCCTACTAAATGCTCCTGAACAGAAACAAAACGAAATAAATGTATAGGTAGACGATCAAAATTTACCTTTGACCTTGAGGGTCATGAAGGATATGAACTTTCTTATCAGAAAGTCACGTGTGTTGTAATTTAATTTAAATTTTCCTAACTCTTTTACACGTTTCAGTCATATAATCGCTTTTTCATGAGTTAAGAATAAATTCTAAATTAAATTAGTATTTAAATACCACTTTTCTATTAAAGACAATCTCAGCTGGGTATTCCTATTCGATTATAGATGCTAAACTTAGAAGGCTGAAAAATGTGCGCATTCCTGTTACATACCTAGTAAATAAACAAATAAAAACTACTTATCAAGTGCTTGAACAAATTTGTCTAAGTAATGCAACTATGATGAAACAGACATGTAACTTACTAGACCTAACTTATGTACGTAACAGATTATAAATTGAAGTGAAGCATATAAAAATAAAATGGAAATTTTCATTATGTACCTATATTATTAAGTAAATTAAATTTTACTCACGTCCTAGTATATTCCCTTTCGCCGGCACATCCATGTTTCCAAAATTCTTGTAGAATTTGTTTATTAATAGAGAATCCTTTAAAATTTAATTCAAACTTTACCGCAATCTAAAACCGATTTATTTAAAAGCACTGAAAACACGTAAGACGTTCAAAGGATACGCGCACAGGAATACGACTGCGTACACCCCGCAGTGACTAATAGTATAAGTAGGACTACAAAACGAAACAAGTTGTTAAATGTTGAAATATCCGAGAACTGAATCGAAGTTGTGTATTTACTTATCGACATGGCCAGGCAACGTGCGTTCGAACACGTACCGGCTTTTGGGCGCGGATTATTCGTTTGAGCTTTCGCGCTTCTTCAAGGTGACCTTCAAAAAAGCTATGCGAGATCAATGAATTTGGGGAACTCGCTTTTCCTTCTGTCACTAATTGCGCAACAAGTAGATACATACAGCTAGATAATTTTCCGCGATCCTTATTAAAATTTTAATATAAAAATATGTATGTATATGACAATTTATGTGAACGACAAAAAATATAACAACTTATTTAGAAAAAAGCCGTTTTAGTCGTAGGTATTCCCGTTTCCGTATCCGAGTTTAATTATGGCGCCAAATAGTTTTATTGGTCTAGAGCTCACCGCCATCTATGGAATTGCCACAGAATGAAGTTGTTTTGTTAAACATTCAAATGGTGCATCATTTTTATCATACAGTAATTACCTGTGGTAATTACTAAAGTACTAAAGTAATCCAAATAATTCAGTAAAATATGTATGGAACCTTATTTTATTTATATAATTATTACTTATATTTAGCTTAGAGTCTCAAATACTCTTTCATAGACTGATTCGGAAAAGCTGTCAAAATGACTGCTGTCATTGTCAACGTCTGTTGATTTTGACAGATCCGGTTTTGTAGTTGTACCGTGTACGACGGCGGCGGCTTGGTTGATTTTTGGATTGGGATTTCTGAATTCTTGGCTTGTTTTCCAACTGGAATTGGAATCTGACAACTGGTTTGTTGACTCATTGGCATCCAGCCATTCATATTTCATTCATGCTTGCTTACGTAGTTACCAGGCCAGACGACTGACGAGCTAAGCGGTGCTCGGGTGAGCGCGCGAGTAAGGAAAGAAAAGTATTTGTGTCCATTTTCGATTCACTGGTGAAAGTTGCCATAAAGGTTGCGTGCCAAATCGCCAAGAAATACCTTAAAGTGTGTAGATGTGTCGTGACTAGATTAATCGGTTGTTATTGTTGCACAAATACTATAAACAGTCCTAAGATTGTTATGAATATTCAGGTGCAAATGTAAATTGTTTAGAGTGTAAATAAAAGAAATATTTTAGCCTATTGGAGTGAAAATGGCGTTGAAAATGGAGCCCAAAAACGATCTTGATTTTATATTGAAGAACTTGCTGGCTGGAGGTGAGTTAATGATTATTGTACGGATCTAAATTTCTTCATTAATTGAATGTGTCCTAAATTATTCTCCAAAAAAAAACTGTAGCTGTATCTTGAAGTTATAATCAAAAACAAACAGTTAAATTTAACAATTTAGTAAATTAATGAAATAGTTTTAATTTAATTTAAAAAAAAACAATTTTAGGTGTGGCTGGCATGTGTGCCAAGACAACAGTTGCACCCCTGGATCGCATCAAGATCCTCCTGCAAGCACAGTCGTCACACTACAAACACCATGGAGTGTTTGGTGGCCTGTCCGCGATAGTCCGGAACGAGTCCCTCCTTGCTCTGTACAAGGGAAATGGTGCACAAATGGTCCGGATATTCCCGTATGCTGCTACACAATTCACTAGTTTCGAAATATATAAAAAGGTAAGTTATTTTCATTTAAATTGAATATTAATTATTATTACTAACTATAGGTAACTGCTTTAAATATTCCAATTAAATAAAAATGTAGTTAAAAGTCTCTATATCCTTGTTAGCTTAACTTACACCAATTGGTGTACAACTACTTACAATTGTAAGGTATTCTAAACCTAAATGTGGGACATCTTGTCTAAATCAAATTCTTCTAACTACCCAATCAAATTTAGTTGATAAGCTATCTATTGAGTTATTATCATGATTATTGACAAACATGCCAGTTTTTGTAATAGATAAAGTTATTGTTTAAGATAATCCAATAGCTTTATGAACACCCACATTTACACTATTTTAGTAATATATTTAAGTAACTATTTTTAAAAGTAATCCATTAAAATTTTCTCATATAGTTTCATGTGTCTTCAGTGGCGTAACTATACCATTCAAGGCCCGTGGCAAATTCATCAGATTTTCACTAAATGTGTAATAATAAATGTTGGGAGTTTGGATTCTCCTCTGGCTGGGGGCCCGTGGCATTTTGCCGACATGCCACCCTGTAGTTACGCCACTCAGAAAAATCCTAAATGTGTCAGTGTGGCAAGTTTAGGAACCCCTGCCTTTTCGTAAGGTACCTACTCCATTTTGTTCAGGAGAGTAAAAAGCGAATTTGTCCAATTACTAATATTGAGTTACTTTCCAGTTTTACGAAAAATTAGGTTAGTCCAATTTTCGAAAACTAATGTTACGATCCTCCAGTTAATCAGTGACGGGGTTTTCCATGGGTAAATTAAATTGTTGAATAGTAATTCCATTACAAATGGCAATCAATTAAGTAGTGAATACCTACTTAATGTTATTGTACTCTAATGATTCGTATTCATGTCATGCATGTAGTCACGATAGTTCATATTAGTGGGTTGTTACAAGCTGTATTTATTTATGCGGGCGTTTTATGTCTATGCTAAAAAATATTATCTACCTATTAAAATTATTGTTGGTGATATTTTGAAAGATAAATTAATTTCTTCAATGGCTCATACAAAAACTGTGATGCGTCTCCTACAAGATCTTTCATCACTTAGCAAGAATACCTAACGCATTCCCCTCCAAAAAAAGGGGGACGGCTTGCCACACGCAATTCTTCTTCTTCTTCTTAGTCGGGCACTCTTGGCAGAGTGGTCGTGGCTACAGATGGGCAGAGCTGCGGCTCAGCGTTACTGGTCACTGTCAAGGATGCGGCCCGTTTTGCTATACTTCTCCATCTCTGCCGGTTTTCGGCATTACGTACACACTGCACGGTACTAGATCCAGTAGTCGCCTTGATAAGGTCGATCCAACGGGTTGGAGACGCAACACGCAATTGCATCGTAGCAATTCCAATTGTGATTTCGTATTCTTAGCGAACTAGCTCGTAGGTACAAGCCCTACTTCATGAACCCGCATTCCAGACAGAATAGATATAGAAAATCTATTGTGTCATGTCGATAAAGGTTTGAAGAGTATAAATAAACAATGGTTCTTTGTCGTGGCCTCTAAGAATTGTCTTATTCTTCCGAACTATATGGTGTAAATACACCAGCTCTTCTTATTCATAAGTGATGTGGCTAAAGATACCAAACTGTCTCTGCAGTCATATGGTGCCGACTGAATGTGTAGCGTAATCATGTCCCGTCAAATTCGTCTAAATCGATTTCGAATCGATTCAGAAACCATTTCCCCTCGATCCCGATCACACACGCGTTTGTAATCTACATCTGACGGCGCGGCGTCTGAAAATTTATAAATGTTCGTACCTATGTACCTACTTGACGTAATAATAAGAATGCAAAGTCCATTGCTTTTATCTGTGTGTGTGACAAAAATAAACAGCTTCTATCGAACTGAAAATGTTTTTTCAAACAAAAATAGCATTCGTACCTGTGTAGAGTACAATCGATTTACAAACTTACATTATCATCAGCCTACTGCAGTCCACTGCTTGACATAGGCCTCTCCAGCTGTTCACCACTTAAGGCAAGCATCTGGAGGATATACCCATAATCGCCACGCTGGGCAGGCGGGTTGGCGATCTCAGGGCGTAGCTTCTCGCTCCGGTGGCGCTGCTGCCCATCATCGACCTGTGATATTTAGCTGCGCCTTCAATTATGATGGTTATACCGCCACCAGTCGGTTGCCAGCGCCTCGTTTGTTATTCGGCAGGGTGCACCACGGGCATGTGAGGTTGGCTCGGAGGGAAAAGATAATAGGCGGCTCCCTTACATTCATTTACTTGCTAGCTGTAATTTCTTCAAAACACTAAGTTCAGGGTAAACAACTCAAGAGGCCCAATTCCCTACGATTTTATTATTATTCAATATTTTCAAGAAGACTCCGTGACGCACTTTTTAGTTTGTGATGCAATTATATGCAGTAACACACACGACGCGCAAAAATCTGTCGCGGATATTTCACAGACTCAACGCACATCTTCGATCATTCTGTCGGCAGAGCTGTAAGGACCTAGATGCTCTCTTTAAATGTCTCAGACGCAGACTCTATCGCACAAAAAGTCTGTCGTTTGCGCAGCCCCTAATAGGTATTTCTTGTCTTCATAAGTCTCGGTGTCGAAACACTTAATCAATAAACGTTGTCAATCCATTTGTGTGGCGACGGAAAAAGTATACAAATCATCTTCCCATCTCTCCCGAAGATTTGTAAGCGCGGATGACGCTTAAAAAAGAATTTATTGATCGAGTTTCTGAATATTTCATACGTAAACAAAAGCTAATACTCAGTTTATCAATACAGGCTTATCATAGTAGACTTGCATGACATAGAAAGTAGACAATTAAAAACTAATTAGGCAGGTACCTACAGACGTTCCGCAAATCGCCCGCCGTAAGTTCATTGACCTACATAATAAGTTTATGATGATAACTAAACTATGCGACGTGACTTGGCCGAAATTAGGATTAACCGTTATAAGTCGCTTAATGTGAGTAACCGTGCCGTGTAGGCAAATTTATAGAATTTTTAACACAAGCAACGCTGCACTCTAGTTAAGGAAGCCTACCAATTCGATGCCTAGGCCGTGAACTAAACGCCGACATCCAATTAAATGCTAGTCATTTAATTAAATTTGAATCACTTTTAATGAAATTAAATTTGACAGGCTCGGTGACTCATTTGGTAGTGCTCTCTGCCTTCTTCTGAGCCAAGGGTTGTGGGTTCGATCCCCGCACAGTACAAACATTATTTTGTGTGCATGAACATGTCTGTTTTGTATTGGTCTGGGTGTTTTCTATGTATAATATGTATTTATTTACAAAAAAAGTATATAAGTAAGTTTATCAGTTGTCTAGTACCCATAGTACAAGCTTCAGCTTAGTTTGGGGCTAGGTGGCGCTGTGTGGCCCAGCGTGGCATGTAAAAAAAAATCGTATTTTTGCCTGCTGGAAATGTCTAATGTCTAACTAAGACAAGTGAAGTGATTCAAAAAGTTTTCCGTCACTTGATGGAAAGTGAAAGAGGCCCAAGTCGCTGGGGAAACGGACAAGTAACCAAATCAATCACTTGTCGGTTTCCACCGCCATGCTGGTCGGTTAGATTGTTCCGGCTATACACCAATTTAGCTTTACCAGCTAAGTGACGAAATTCCCGAATAGATAAGGCCCATGGTCACAACTCCAAAAATGCTTATCGCTAATAACCACGACGACCAGTTTCTCAAACAATCTTATGGCTGGTTAGGCTTTTGGCTCTTATATTTTACTAAGAAATAAGTGAGTATGGAGTTTCAAGCTGTACTTACATAAATAAATTCGGCAAAGAGTACACCTACCTATCATAGCTTTGCCTCTACATTCATAGTGCGGATGGATGCTTTAGAACTCTAACAGAGATTGTGTTCCCAGATAGATATAAACTTCAGTAGGTATTTCAAGGCGAGAGTGAATCGGTTTTAGTTGAGTAGACGCAGGCTCCAATGTCGCTTTACACCAGGCCAGTTGAGATCAAGTGCTACCCATTTCTTCATCTTAATCTTAACTTAATAAAGCTGAAGAGTTTGTTTGCTTGAACGCGCTAATCTCAGGAACTACTGGTCCGAATTGAAAAATTATTTTTGTGTTGAATAGACCATTTATCGAGGAAGGCTTTAGGCTATATAACGTCACGCTGCAACTATTAGGAGCGAAGAAATAATGGAAAATGTAAAAAAAAGGGGAAAAAAATAACTATTCCACGCGGACGAAGTCGCGAGCACAGCTAGTCTTAACTAATATTATAAAGCTGAAGAGTTTGTTTGTTTGTTTGAACGCGCTAATCTCAGGAACTACTGGTCCGAATTAAAAAATTCTTTTTGTGTTGAATAGACCATTTATCGAGGAAGGCTTTAGGCTATATAACATCACGCTGCAACTATCAGGAGCGAAGAAATAATGGAAAATGTAAAAAAATAACTATTCCACGCGGACGAAGTCGCGAGCACAGCTAGTATTAAATATATTCCTTGTTGTTACCATAAATTCATAATAGATCTGAGATCGTTAGTTTTTTTACCAGGCATTGGGTGGTGTTCAATTCAAAGTCTAGTGCATTTATTTGTTAAATTTAATGGCTGGATGCGACTTCCGACTTCCGGTCCTACACATACCCAAGCCCGAAACAGTTTCAGTAAAGTTCGTTTCCTAAATCGACTATAACGGAATCTGACTCTGTACCTCATAGAAGCGCCTTAGGCGAGTGCCTTACGTATTGCTTCATATAAGAGGGCACATATCGAATCCGTATACATATTTGAAACTAGCTGTGCTCGCGACTTCGTCCGCGTGGAATAGTTATTTTTTCCCCGTTTTTTATTTTTACATTTTCCATTATTTCTTCGTTCCTCATAGTTGCAACGTGATGTTATATAGCCTAAAGCCTTCCTCGATAAATGGTCTATCCAACACAAAAAGATTTTTTCGGACCAGTAGTTCCTGAGATTAGCGCGTTCAAACAAACAAACAAACTCTTCAGCTTTATAATATTAGAAACATGAGTCCGTCTTAATATGTCATAGTTTTTCAGCAGAATTAGAGTCCCAGCAGATGGGACTCGATAACAATATGATTATTGAGAGAGCAGTTTAGCCTATCTAACTTACAACAGTTACAACCTGCATTCCTAATACCGAAAGGTTTAACCAGTCATTCATTAATGTAATATTATAATTTACGTGACGTATTTGCAACTGGCTCTTAAGTATTTGAAAACTAGTAACTAATGCATACCATAGTACTAATGCGTCTTCACGTTATTACGAAAACATGCTAATTCGTAATTATGCTGTGCATTTAGGTTGCAAGACGGTGCGCTGCGTTTGCCATACAAATATTAATACGTATTATAGACTAGACGACATCTATCAGACAATTTTGTGTAAAAGAATATCTACGATCTTCTGTACAATTGTTTAAACTTCTTCTTATCCCTCTTTCTCCTTTCTGTAATAGACTTAGGTCTAAGAAACAATAAATTAATGCAGATATCAACACCCGTACCACAAAGTACGATAAATTATACGAGTACATCTGCCGAATTATTTATTTTCAAACAAACCTTAAATTTAAATCTATCCTTACAAGTTAACTTCTTAATACGACAGATTGGCTTAAAAGTATTATGAGGCTGTGGAACTCTTTCAGCACACGTGTTCCCTTCTTCTTTATAATCTTGAGTCTTTTATACGGGGCGTGAAGCAACATTTATGCAGGCCGTCATTTCTTAATTTTCACAACATTACCCAAACAACTTTTCGTTAAATGAATACGAACACATAGATAACGTCATTGCATTCTCACATATTTACAGTGTAAATCTTTCAAACACTTAGCGTTCATAATCTGTTATTATTACAGCAGTCTGGTAATTATAATACGTCTTTTCTCAATCGACCTTGGGCATAAATTTACCCGAGATGTAGTTGTTTGACGGTTTTTTGTTACGCCACATTTTATTTTCTGACTAGCTGTGCCAGCGGCGTCGCTCGCGTGGATATCGGATTTCAAAAATAACGGACTTTCATATAATACCCATCTATACCTTGTGCCTAAGTTTTAAGTTAGACCTCTAGCAGTACATTGGTGAAAAACCGCATTCAATTCTATGCAGTAGTTTTCGCGTAATGCGCGTTCAAACATACAGGTTTAAATTTCTCGCGTTTTCCCAACACTTCCCGTCACTGCTCCGCTCCTATTGATTGTAGCGTGATGAAAAGTATCCTATAACCTGCCCAGGAGTATGAAGAATAATTGTACCAAGTTTCGTCAAAATCTGTTCAGTAGTTTTTTTTTCTATAACGAACATACAGACAGACAGACAGACAGACAGACAAAAATTTTACTGATTGCATTTTTGGTATCAGTATCGATCACTTATCACCCCCTGATAGTTATTTTGAAAAAATATTTTATGTACAGAATTGACCTCTCTACAGATTTATTATAAGTATAGATAACACTTCGAACTGTGCCAAGAATGAAGATTAAAGATAAATAAAAACAGACTAATTGATTCAGGCATATTTAAATTGTCCTAACAAAAGATGGTACACCTTTTATTTACCTTAAATAGAACCTGGAGGTTACTAGATTATTTGATATTGATAGACTACGCCATTAACGAAACATTGGTTGGAAAATTGATCCGCTAGCATTAATATTTGCCATATTTGACAAATTGATTTCTTTCTGGTAACTTATGTTATGTCACAGACTTATCCAATTCTTGTTGTTGTTATTGTCATAGTCGGCGTGAATCCTCATGATGCTCTAAATTGGTCTAATGGACAAGATCAATATTGTTCAAGGAGCCATGGACAAAATATTTGCAAAATAGTTACTAAGTGATTGATATTGTTGAAGGTTCGATTATGACATTTTAATGACAGTGGACAGGCCAGAAACCATCCATACTATACTATAATATTATAAATGGGAAAGTGTGTCTGTCTGTATGTTTGTCTTTCTTTCACGGCAAAACGGAGCGACGAATTGACGTGATTTTATTAAGTGGAGATAGTTGAAGGGATGGAGAGTAACTTAGGCTATTTTTAGCCCCATTCTTACTGCTCCACTTCTCTAAAATGGGGGGAGGGGGGGGTGGAAGTTTGTATAGTGCACTTACCCCGAATTTAACGCGAGCGAAGCCGCGGACAAAAGCTAGTATAATAATAAAATATCATCATCAGTCTTCATTCAGTCGTCCTGGACATAGGCCATTGACCATTGACATTTGGGGGTACTTGCCTTCACGCTTGAAAGGTATCCACACTACCCAGTACCCACCTAGGTAATGACCGCAGTAGGTTTACCTCTTCTATCAGACCTGACAGGGCACCATGAGAATAAAAAAACTTTCCCTATCCTAATTCGGCTGATTTATTAATTACTAGCTGTGCTCGCGACTTCGTCCGCGTGGAATAGTTATTTTTTCCCCGTTTTTTTTTTACATTTTCCATTATTTCTTCGCTCCTAATAGTTGCAGCGTGATGTAATATAGCCTAAAGCCTTCCTTGATAAATGGTCTATTCAACACAAAAAGAATTTTTCAATTCGTAGATTTAGAATTATGTCAGACTAGCTGCTGCCCGCGGCTCTGCCCGCGTGAATATTCGTATAAAACATAGCCTATGTGTTAATCTGATGTACAAACTATATTCCTGTAAAGTTTCATTAAAATTCGTTCAGTAGTTTTGGCGTGAAAGTGGAACAAACATCCATCCATCTATCCAAATAAACTTTCGCGTTTATAATATTAGTAGGATAGGAAGTAGGATATTACTAGGAAGTCAATAATTACGAGTATTGTTCATATTAATTTGACCAGTGTTCATGATGGACAATTTTCGCCGACGACCCCCGCCGAGCTAGAGTTAGATAAAATAGAGTGTAGCTCCAAATAACATGGATTTTCTGATAATTCCTATTAAAGTGCACTTTTGTGCAAAATAAAAGTGGTGAGACTGTACATATAATATAAGCAGCTGCAATTTAAAGTTCAATGGTTATTAAATCTCATTTAACATCTTGAAGGAAAGAGTTTGCCTTAGGGGCTGCGCAGACGACAGACTTTTTGTGCGATAGAGTCTGCGTCTGAGACATTTAAAAAGAGCATCTAGGTCCCTACAGCTCTGCCGACAGAATGATCGAAGATGTGCCTTGAGTCTGAAATATCCGCGACAGATTTTTGCGTGTCTTGTCGTGTGCGTTACTGAATATAATTGCATCACAGACTAAAAAGTGGGTCACGGATAGTCTGTCGTCTGCCCTGCCCCTTAAAAATACAAGGCAATCACGCGACCTTTCCTCATTAGCGAATCCGATATCTTAACCGTTAACTGCAGTGGTGTACGAATAAATATTAAGCTTAGTGAATCTTATACCGATGCGCCCGTTAAGCGCGCACATCGTGTCGGCTAACGGTCGCACGCGCATCACCGAGACGGCGCAAACATACTTAGTTATGCGTAACTTTGTATGAGTGCATGTGTACTGCACAGGCACAGTCTCGTAAAAAAATTGTCAGATTTGGTTAAAAACTGTTAATATTTTTTTTTATAACGGCTCGACATAATGGTTTCCCTACGCCTTCCTGATGGAAAGCGCAAGACAAGCCCATGTCGCTGTGACAACGGGCAAGTCACTGGTTAGTTACCTGTCTGTTGCCATTTTTTTTTTTTTTTGTTGTTTCACCGGGTAAAAATGCAAATTTACGCATACCTGCTGCTCGGGGAAGCAGCAGGTTATGTGGGACTCACTCCGCCTCTAGATGGAAGCGAGACGGAGAATACCCACTAAAAAATCCCCGGTCGTCACCGCCAATGCGCCTTGGGTGATGATGACGTGGGACAGGCAGAGCCACAACCACCACGCCACCATCAGCGTCGTCTGCTAGGCAGATCCGGCCGGCTCCCCCACTTGGGGCAGCCTAGGGATTCGGCCTGAAAAGGCCGTTTCCCTCCTCCAAGGACGGGATCCGTGCAAGGCAAGGGAGATGTCCCCACACCTTCCCTCGCTGGACCCCGTCGGGCGTGCAGTCGCCACCGCACGGTGGATTTTTATTGTGGTTTTCTCCACTTGGGCCAACCAGTAAAGGCAAGCCCCCTGGCCCCCGCCGAAACAGAGGTAACAGGTGGTTTGGTCTGTGGTTTGCTCCACTCGGGCCAACCGGTTAAGGTAGACCCCCTGGCCCCTGCCGAGAACGGCAGGGGTAACAGGTTGCGCGGTCGGTTGGTCAACGACCCGTCCGACGGTCACGAGAACCGTGCCGCCGAACCCGCCGCGCCGCGGCTGAAATGCGCCGCCCACCAGGTCGCGTCCGGTAAGAAACGCCAATGGCCAACACCCACTGTCGCGTCCGAGTACTCCACGGCCACAAGGGCCCCCCAGAGCGCACAAGTGTGCAGCCAGGACAGCGTCCGCAGCCCGACAGACGCCGTCAACCGGCTCCTCCAAATGGGTCCGGCGGCAATGGTCGCAGAAGATAGGGAGGACAGCAACGATACACTGCGAGGTCCCCCGAAGGGCACTCCTCTTCCTCTGCGACCATCGCCGACAAACACGCTGCCAAGCAGCTCGACAGGTGCCAAGCACCAACATGCATCCCTTTATTATGCAAACACCAACTCCGCCGCCGAAGCGGCCCAACCAGGCTGCGCGCCCACGTCGCGCAGCTGCCCGAGGCGGGACGAGCAAGCCCGTCCCCCTCGTTGAGAATTAGCCGTCGGGTGGCAATCTCCTAAGAGATTACCACCCGCCGTTGCCCAGGGTGCGCCAGGACCCACTACTACCAATCCCCTGAAGGAGATTAGTAGCAGTTTGCCACTCGAGGAGGCTTCTCTTTGTTGACCCCACCTGTCTGTTGCCATCGTCATGCCGGCCCAAACCTAACCCCCAGTGTCATCGGAGTGAGAAGCTACGCCCTGCGATCGCCAACCCGCCTGCCCAGCGTGGCGATTATGGGTATATCCTCCAGGTGTTTGCCCTAAGTGGCGAACATCTGGAGAGGCCTATGTCCAGCAGTGGACTGCAATAGGATGATGATGACAGAAAAGTTTAGCATTCATATTTAACAAATCTGAAAAACTAAATACAGAACTAAGTAACTAACATATTCACAAAGCGCTCAAGCCAAATGTTATAAGTTGGCGGTGTACATGTAAAGCAAAAGGTTACCTACCGTGCTAGTTAAAACTGACTTACGGGTAGGTAAGCATCTCGCATGTATGTTTTTTGTCCTGTTCCAGTACCTAAGCGGCGTCCACATCCCGATGGTGCAGCACGGGGACAAGTTCGTGGCGGGCGCGGGCGGCGGGCGTCACCGCGGTCACGCTCACCTACCCGCTGGACACCATCCGCGCGCGGCTCGCCTTCCAGATCACCGGCTCGCACCGGTACACCGGCATCGCGACGCTGCACTCACCATGTTCCGCACGGTGAGCGAAATGTCACGCAACGTCAGGCGTAGCCGGCGCTTCACGCTTACCATCCGCTGGACACCATATGCACAAAGCTCGCCTTCCAGATCACCGGCTCGCACCGGTACACCGGCATCGCCCGACGCTGCACTCACCATGTTTCCGCACGGTGAGCGAAATATCACGTATAGTCGCATTGTCACGCGTAGCCGGCGCTTCACGCTTACTATCCGCTGGACACCATACGCACAAGGCTCGCCTTCCAGATCACCGGCTCGCACCGGTACACCGGCATCGCCGACGCTGCACTCACCATGTTCCGCACGGTGAGCGAAATGTCACGTATAGTCGCAACGTCAGGCGTAGCCGGCGCTTCAAGCTTACTATCCGCTGGACACCATACGCGCAAGGCTCGCCTTCTAGATCACGGGCTACCGGTACCCCCGGCATCGCAGGACGCAGCCTTAACTATGTTCCGTGCGGTTAGTCACGTGTAGCCTGTCATGCGTACTGTGACGCGGTCATGCTCGTTACGCGACGGACACATCATGCGAGTCGCCCTTCCAGATCAAGGGGTTGCACCGGAACACCGGTACATTCTCTGCACGGTGAGCGCAATGTCACGTGTAGTGTAGTGCCGGCCGTGTCACGCTTAGCTGGCACTTTCACTCGTAGCGAGCATAGATACGTGTAGCAGGCGTTGTCACGCGTAGCCGGCGCGGATACGCGTAGCCGTGCTATCACGCGTAGCCGCACTGTCACGCGTAGCCACGCTGTCACGCGTTGCTCAACTTCCAGATTGGGGCAAATGTTACATGCAAAGCTAGTTTACAATAAAAAATCATATCTTATTTGCAGGAAGGCGGCATCCGCGCCTGTACCGAGGCTTCGTGCCGACGATGTGCGGGATGGTCCCGTAACGCGGGGTTCAGCTTCTACTGCTTCGAGTCGCTCAAGTTCTTCTGCATGAAGTATCTGCCCACAACTCTGTGCCGCAAGTGTGATAGGAATACAGGTACATAATTGTTTTTTTTTTGTATTCTAGATGCACTTGAGATTTGTAAGTGTTTTTTTTAAACTAAGTACGGGTTTAGGCAGACCCTCCTGCCGAACTCACTAAAATCCTCGCTGGATAGATTATAATTGAACGGTATTTACAATCTGGTGGTGACTGTCCTAAAGAGGTCCCGGACGGGTAGCTCAATAGGCTATTATGGCTAAAAATTGTAATTAGTCCGTCTTTTAGCTTATTCAAAAATAAACGACACGTATTTTTTCCTTTTTTCATTCAAATAAACTATAGCAAAGATACAAAGCATCAAAAGTTAGGAGCATTTTTACGGGAACGAGTGACGTCAAACACTCCCAGTGTTTGACGTCACTCGTTCCCGTAAAAATGCCTCACCGAGTGACGTCAGGCGTAATTTCAACGGGCTACAACTGTGTAATTTTTAGTCCAATTTATAAATAAACAATACGTGTCTTTTATTATTGAATAAGCTAAAAGATGGACAAATTACAATTTTTAGCCGTAATAGCCTATTCGAGCGAAGATTCGCTATGCCCTACCTCTGTCAAAGTCTACTGCCTATTAAGGCTGACGATGGTGATGTTGGTGATGACGGTGAGGGGATGTAAGGGGGCGGCCTATCATCTTTTCGCTCCAAGCCAGCCTCACCTGTCCGTGGTGCATCCTGCCGAATAACAAACGAGGCGCTGGCAACCGACCGGTGGCGGTATAACCATCACAACTGAAGGCGTAGCTAAATACCACAGGACGATGACGGGCAGCAGCGTCATCACAGCGAGAAGCTGCGCTCTGCGATCGCCAACCCGCCTGTCCAGCGTGGCGATTATGGGTATATCCTCCAGATGTTTGCCCCAAGTGGCGAATAACTGGAGAGGCCTGTGTCCAGCAGTGGACTGCAATAGGCCGTTGATGATGATGATGACGATGGTGATGATGCGCTTGTGGCTCGTGTCCTGGCGCGTTGTGTTGTGTTGTGTCGTGTCGTGACGCGTCGTGTTGTGTTGGGCAGGCGGGCTGGTGCTGACGGTGCCGGGCAAGCTGGCGTGCGGCGGGCTGGCGGGCGCGGTGGCGCAGTCCGTGTCGTACCCGCTCGACGTCACGCGCCGCCGCATGCAGCTGGCCTGCATGGACCCCGCCACCGCCAAGTTCGGGTGAGTCCCAAGCCGAGCTAGCTGGTGATCTATACTAGAGCGCAGTCCGTGTCGTACCCGCTCGACGTCACGCGCCGCCGCATGCAGCTGGCCTGCATGGACCCCGCCACCGCCAAGTTCGGGTGAGTCCCAAGCCGAGCTAGCTGGTGATCTATACTAGAGCGCAGTCCGTGTCGTACCCGCTCGACGTCACGCGCCGCCGCATGCAGCTGGCCTGCATGGACCCCGCCACCGCCAAGTTCGGGTGAGTCCCAAGCCGAGCTAGCTGGTGATCTATACTAGAGCGCAGTCCGTGTCGTACCCGCTCGACGTCACGCGCCGCCGCATGCAGCTGGCCTGCATGGACCCCGCCACCGCCAAGTTCGGGTGAGTCCCAAGCCGAGCTAGCTGGTGATCTATACTAGAGCGCAGTCCGTGTCGTACCCGCTCGACGTCACGCGCCGCCGCATGCAGCTGGCCTGCATGGACCCCGCCACCGCCAAGTTCGGGTGAGTCCCAAGCCGAGCTAGCTGGTGATCTATACTAGAGCGCAGTCCGTGTCGTACCCGCTCGACGTCACGCGCCGCCGCATGCAGCTGGCCTGCATGGACCCCGCCACCGCCAAGTTCGGGTGAGTCCCAAGCCGAGCTAGCTGGTGATCTATACTAGAGCGCAGTCCGTGTCGTACCCGCTCGACGTCACGCGCCGCCGCATGCAGCTGGCCTGCATGGACCCCGCCACCGCCAAGTTCGGGTGAGTCCCAAGCCGAGCTAGCTGGTGATCTATACTAGAGCGCAGTCCGTGTCGTACCCGCTCGACGTCACGCGCCGCCGCATGCAGCTGGCCTGCATGGACCCCGCCACCGCCAAGTTCGGGTGAGTCCCAAGCCGAGCTAGCTGGTGATCTATACTAGAGCGCAGTCCGTGTCGTACCCGCTCGACGTCACGCGCCGCCGCATGCAGCTGGCCTGCATGGACCCCGCCACCGCCAAGTTCGGGTGAGTCCCCAAGCCGAGCTAGCTGGTGATCTATACTAGAGCGCAGTCCGTGTCGTACCCGCTCGACGTCACGCGCCGCCGCATGCAGCTGGCCTGCATGGACCCGCCACCGCCAAGTTCGGGTGAGTCCCAAGCCGAGCTAGCTGGTGATCTATACTAGAGCGCAGTCCGTGTCGTACCCGCTCGACGTCACGCGCCGCCGCATGCAGCTGGCCTGCATGGACCCCGCCACCGCCAAGTTCGGGTGAGTCCCAAGCCGAGCTAGCTGGTGATCTATACTAGAGCGCAGTCCGTGTCGTACCCGCTCGACGTCACGCGCCGCCGCATGCAGCTGGCCTGCATGGACCCCGCCACCGCCAAGTTCGGGTGAGTCCAAGCCGAGCTGGCTGATGATCTATACTAGAGCGCAGTCCGTGTCGTACCCGCTCGACGTCACGCGCCGCCGCATGCAGCTGGCCTGCATGGACCCCGCCACCGCCAAGTTCGGGTGAGTCCCAAGCCGAGCTAGCTGGTGATCTATACTAGAGCGCAGTCCGTGTCGTACCCGCTCGACGTCACGCGCCGCCGCATGCAGCTGGCCTGCATGGACCCCGCCACCGCCAAGTTCGGGTGAGTCCCAAGCCGAGCTAGCTGGTGATCTATACTAGAGCGCAGTCCGTGTCGTACCCGCTCGACGTCACGCGCCGCCGCATGCAGCTGGCCTGCATGGACCCCGCCACCGCCAAGTTCGGGTGAGTCCCAAGCCGAGCTAGCTGGTGATCTATACTAGAGCGCAGTCCGTGTCGTACCCGCTCGACGTCACGCGCCGCCGCATGCAGCTGGCCTGCATGGACCCCGCCACCGCCAAGTTCGGGTGAGTCCCAAGCCGAGCTAGCTGGTGATCTATACTAGAGCGCAGTCCGTGTCGTACCCGCTCGACGTCACGCGCCGCCGCATGCAGCTGGCCTGCATGGACCCCGCCACCGCCAAGTTCGGGTGAGTCCCAAGCCGAGCTAGCTGGTGATCTATACTAGAGCGCAGTCCGTGTCGTACCCGCTCGACGTCACGCGCCGCCGCATGCAGCTGGCCTGCATGGACCCCGCCCACCGCCAAGTTCGGGTGAGTCCCAAGCCGAGCTAGCTGGTGATCTATACTAGAGCGCAGTCCGTGTCGTACCCGCTCGACGTCACGCGCCGCCGCATGCAGCTGGCCTGCATGGACCCCGCCACCGCCAAGTTCGGGTGAGTCCCAAGCCGAGCTAGCTGGTGATCTATACTAGAGCGCAGTCCGTGTCGTACCCGCTCGACGTCACGCGCCGCCGCATGCAGCTGGCCTGCATGGACCCCGCCACCGCCAAGTTCGGGTGAGTCCCAAGCCGAGCTAGCTGGTGATCTATACTAGAGCGCAGTCCGTGTCGTACCCGCTCGACGTCACGCGCCGCCGCATGCAGCTGGCCTGCATGGACCCCGCCACCGCCAAGTTCGGGTGAGTCCCAAGCCGAGCTAGCTGGTGATCTATACTAGAGCGCAGTCCGTGTCGTACCCGCTCGACGTCACGCGCCGCCGCATGCAGCTGGCCTGCATGGACCCCGCCACCGCCAAGTTCGGGTGAGTCCCAAGCCGAGCTAGCTGGTGATCTATACTAGAGCGCAGTCCGTGTCGTACCCGCTCGACGTCACGCGCCGCCGCATGCAGCTGGCCTGCATGGACCCCGCCACCGCCAAGTTCGGGTGAGTCCCAAGCCGAGCTAGCTGGTGATCTATACTAGAGCGCAGTCCGTGTCGTACCCGCTCGACGTCACGCGCCGCCGCATGCAGCTGGCCTGCATGGACCCCGCCACCGCCAAGTTCGGGTGAGTCCCAAGCCGAGCTAGCTGGTGATCTATACTAGAGCGCAGTCCGTGTCGTACCCGCTCGACGTCACGCGCCGCCGCATGCAGCTGGCCTGCATGGACCCCGCCACCGCCAAGTTCGGGTGAGTCCCAAGCCGAGCTAGCTGGTGATCTATACTAGAGCGCAGTCCGTGTCGTACCCGCTCGACGTCACGCGCCGCCGCATGCAGCTGGCCTGCATGGACCCCCGCCACCGCCAAGTTCGGGTGAGTCCCCAAGCCGAGCTAGCTGGTGATCTATACTAGAGCGCAGTCCGTGTCGTACCCGCTCGACGTCACGCGCCGCCGCATGCAGCTGGCCTGCATGGACCCCGCCACCGCCAAGTTCGGGTGAGTCCCAAGCCGAGCTAGCTGGTGATCTATACTAGAGCGCAGTCCGTGTCGTACCCGCTCGACGTCACGCGCCGCCGCATGCAGCTGGCCTGCATGGACCCCGCCACCGCCAAGTTCGGGTGAGTCCCAAGCCGAGCTAGCTGGTGATCTATACTAGAGCGCAGTCCGTGTCGTACCCGCTCGACGTCACGCGCCGCCGCATGCAGCTGGCCTGCATGGACCCCGCCACCGCCAAGTTCGGGTGAGTCCCAAGCCGAGCTAGCTGGTGATCTATACTAGAGCGCAGTCCGTGTCGTACCCGCTCGACGTCACGCGCCGCCGCATGCAGCTGGCCTGCATGGACCCCGCCACCGCCAAGTTCGGGTGAGTCCCAAGCCGAGCTAGCTGGTGATCTATACTAGAGCGCAGTCCGTGTCGTACCCGCTCGACGTCACGCGCCGCCGCATGCAGCTGGCCTGCATGGACCCCGCCACCGCCAAGTTCGGGTCCCCAAGCCGAGCTAGCTGGTGATCTATACTAGAGCGCAGTCCGTGTCGTACCCGCTCGACGTCACGCGCCGCCGCATGCAGCTGGCCTGCATGGACCCCGCCACCGCCAAGTTCGGGTGAGTCCCAAGCCGAGCTAGCTGGTGATCTATACTAGAGCGCAGTCCGTGTCGTACCCGCTCGACGTCACGCGCCGCCGCATGCAGCTGGCCTGCATGGACCCCCGCCACCGCCAAGTTCGGGTGAGTCCCAAGCCGAGCTAGCTGGTGATCTATACTAGAGCGCAGTCCGTGTCGTACCCGCTCGACGTCACGCGCCGCCGCATGCAGCTGGCCTGCATGGACCCCGCCACCGCCAAGTTCGGGTGAGTCCCAAGCCGAGCTAGCTGGTGATCTATACTAGAGCGCAGTCCGTGTCGTACCCGCTCGACGTCACGCGCCGCCGCATGCAGCTGGCCTGCATGGACCCCGCCACCGCCAAGTTCGGGTGAGTCCCAAGCCGAGCTAGCTGGTGATCTATACTAGAGCGCAGTCCGTGTCGTACCCGCTCGACGTCACGCGCCGCCGCATGCAGCTGGCCTGCATGGACCCCGCCACCGCCAAGTTCGGGTGAGTCCCAAGCCGAGCTAGCTGGTGATCTATACTAGAGCGCAGTCCGTGTCGTACCCGCTCGACGTCACGCGCCGCCGCATGCAGCTGGCCTGCATGGACCCCGCCACCGCCAAGTTCGGGTGAGTCCCAAGCCGAGCTAGCTGGTGATCTATACTAGAGCGCAGTCCGTGTCGTACCCGCTCGACGTCACGCGCCGCCGCATGCAGCTGGCCTGCATGGACCCCGCCACCGCCAAGTTCGGGTGAGTCCCAAGCCGAGCTAGCTGGTGATCTATACTAGAGCGCAGTCCGTGTCGTACCCGCTCGACGTCACGCGCCGCCGCATGCAGCTGGCCTGCATGGACCCCGCCACCGCCAAGTTCGGGTGAGTCCCAAGCCGAGCTAGCTGGTGATCTATACTAGAGCGCAGTCCGTGTCGTACCCGCTCGACGTCACGCGCCGCCGCATGCAGCTTGCCTGCATGGACCCCGCCACCGCCAAGTTCGGGTGAGTCCCAAGCCGAGCTAGCTGGTGATCTATACTAGAGCGCAGTCCGTGTCGTACCCGCTCGACGTCACGCGCCGCCGCATGCAGCTGGCCTGCATGGACCCCGCCACCGCCAAGTTCGGGTGAGTCCCAAGCCGAGCTAGCTGGTGATCTATACTAGAGCGCAGTCCGTGTCGTACCCGCTCGACGTCACGCGCCGCCGCATGCAGCTGGCCTGCATGGACCCCGCCACCGCCAAGTTCGGGTGAGTCCCAAGCCGAGCTAGCTGGTGATCTATACTAGAGCGCAGTCCGTGTCGTACCCGCTCGACGTCACGCGCCGCCGCATGCAGCTGGCCTGCATGGACCCCGCCACCGCCAAGTTCGGGTGAGTCCCAAGCCGAGCTAGCTGGTGATCTATACTAGAGCGCAGTCCGTGTCGTACCCGCTCGACGTCACGCGCCGCCGCATGCAGCTGGCCTGCATGGACCCCGCCACCGCCAAGTTCGGGTGAGTCCCAAGCCGAGCTAGCTGGTGATCTATACTAGAGCGCAGTCCGTGTCGTACCCGCTCGACGTCACGCGCCGCCGCATGCAGCTGGCCTGCATGGACCCCGCCACCGCCAAGTTCGGGTGAGTCCCAAGCCGAGCTAGCTGGTGATCTATACTAGAGCGCAGTCCGTGTCGTACCCGCTCGACGTCACGCGCCGCCGCATGCAGCTGGCCTGCATGGACCCCGCCACCGCCAAGTTCGGGTGAGTCCCAAGCCGAGCTGGCTGATGATCTATACTAGAGTCCAAACTGTGTCTGTACCAGAAATTCTAAATTATAATTTCTTACTGGATGCTAGTTTCTTCTGTAATTTAAGAGTTTCAATCATTTTAATAATGTCTGTTTCTTCACACTAATTATTTCTACTAACTTATGGTTGTAAGTTTTATTTATTAGGTACATAATGACATGACAATTGTCATTTGGGGGATTAGCCTAAGGCTGGAAACAGTGCTCGACCGATGGTCAGCGCTGACCGTCGGTCGGCGTTACTATGTATATCAATTCAAGTCTATGAACGCGCACACAGCTATGCTGACGGTACGCGCGTGATTTGGTGAGCATAGCTGTGTGCGCGTTCATAGACTTGCATTGATATAGTAACGCCGACCGACGGTCAGCGCTGACCATCGGTCGAGCACTGTTTCCAGCCTTAGTCACCTCACCACGTTTGGCAGGCGGGTTGGTGACCGCAGTATGTTTTATTTGTACCCTGCTGCTAAGCTAAGGTAAACGCTGCTGCCCGTTCCTCATATTCCCTTAGTCGTTTTACGACACCCACGAACCACTCGAAAAACGGAGTACCTATCAACCCTAAATATTGTTAAATTAATATATGTACCTACATAACAACTTCTATTCTTTTGCATTAATACACAATTTCTGTTCGCATGTTGCACCCGGTGATGGCAACATTGCAGGAGGTTTGTTAAGTTGTCTTATTAACGTTTTTACCATCATGTGTGTTGTGCTGTCTTAGGGCGCGTTTACACAGAAGCGGGGCTACGCGGAGCTAACGGAAATTGACCATTGATGTTTTTCCATGGAAGTGGAACGAAGATAAGACGTGTGATTTGAAGGATATCTGTTTTTTTTTTATATTAGCACGTTAATATGACTGCATCCTGCTGATGTTAAGTAGATGGCGAAGTCCAAAAAGAATGTGAGCGATCCGCATCACAACTAAGTAGTGCCACACGGCTCGATCACACTGTGACGGCCTGCTTGCCGCTTCACGCCCGTTTAAAAGACTCAAGTCTATAAGAAAGAGGGAACACGTGTGTTGAAACTAGAGTTCCATCCTTGGTGAATTAGCTAGTTAGCTCCTAGCAGCCTGGCTTGCGAGGAAACGCGCCTATAATTTCATAATTATTTAAGCATTTTCATTGAACATTCATTAACTAACTCTTACGCCTATTTTCCGCCGCCAGCTTAGCGCACTTAGTTGAGTTGCTAAAAAAAAAGGATCAAGTTTACGACGATGGCCATCATATCATTTCATTCATCACCGAACTGCGAGGAAGCATAAGGTTCCTAGACTCAATTAATTCGACATGGGAGCCTTCAAGAAACGAGCGTACTCCTATTTAAAAGGCCGGCAGCGACCCCAGAACTCGATTTGAGTTGTTGATTTGGGTGTCCATGGGCGGTGTCGACTGCTTACCATCAGGCATCACATTTGTTCGTCTGCCGCCTCTTGCATAAAAAAAAATAAGATACGCGAGCAAACCTAACTATAATTAGCTAGCGGTGGACGACATACTTTAAAGGAAGTTTTTTCAGTTCATCACATGACCCATATTAAACCCTCATCTGAAACCGCCCTAAATAAGTTGAATGCTACAATACTGCATTCATTTTGTCAATATAATAGATGTCAAACCGGGAAATTATTAATGTTCTCGCTAAGTACGGAGTGCTATCTGCCACATTTAACAGTCAATGGTGAATGACACGATACAGTCTATAATAAAAAATTATAAATATTAACTTTTTCGGGCGGTTTAATTTTAGTAAGGTTCAAAATGATCATCAATATTACTTATCATGAATGACTAATAAACTTTATTTACAAATTCCAAGAATTATGTTCATTTCCATAGGGAATGACAACTGTTTCCTAACGGTAACGATGTTTTCTAAGCGAAATCCCATTCACAACTCGGACCTGCTTATAGGATTTATCCCAGCACCTGGAAGAGGTTACAAATTGGGTGTGACTATAATTAATTTCCAAATATTGAAATGGATTTACCGGTGAATTTTAAAGGCCTATCGCGCTCTTATTTTTCAAAATATTTTGTCTGTGATTTCTCAAATAAGTCCGATTTTAATTATTCTTTCTGGAAGCTATCAAATAACATGGAAAATTAAAAATAGTCTTTTTACCCTGTAGGAACAGACTTGTCCCTACGAAAAGTGGAAGTACTTCCGCCGAGCTAGGTGATCGTGCTCGGGGACCGCGGTCCGATGGACCATCTTGGTGTTTCGTATATATAGCGAGTCGTGATGAAAACTTCGTTTGCGCGTGGTAGGATTCTGTACAATTTTTTCCATTTTATTCCGCCATCTGTTGTTAGCTGGCGGAACTTGCATATTGTAGCGACGTGGAGGTTGTTGTAGCGGTGTGGAGATAGGTGTCGCTACGTGTCGCTACAGCACTCCCCTCCTAGATGGGAAGTCTCGTCTCAGCAGGTCAGTAGTCTGGTCAGCGTCGTGCCCGAGTAGGCTCGAATCCGCGGTGAGTCGGGATGAGCGGTGTGCGTGCGTGTGCTTCGAGAATCCTCAGTGAGGACGGATGAGAAGCGTCGGTGCCGGTATGCTCGAATTCGCAGTGGGTCGGAATGAGCGATGTAGGCAGGAGCAGCTGCTGCCACGTCGAGGAGGTGCCGCCGTTGATCCGGACGTAGGGCTGCGTAGCGTCGGTTGCACGGTGTGAGCTGCCGCTGAACCAGGAAGCGTCGAAAGCTGCGGTGGTTCACGAAGGCGCTGGTGATGAGGGCTGCTGAAGACTGCTGCTGAGGATGGAGAGGCTGGAGATGATGCGTCGTCGATGCAGGGCTCGCTAAGGTGGATGTCGTCGGTTTTCATCACGTCGGGCTCCATCTCGTTGCGTGTTCATATCACGTCGGTGTAGATCACGTCGGGGTCACCAATTGTAGGAACAGACTTGTCCCTACGAAAAGTGGAAGTACTTCCGCCGAGCTAGGTGATCGTGCTCGGGGACCGCGGTCCGATGGACCATCTTGGTGTTTCGTATATATAGCGAGTCGTGATGAAAACTTCGTTTGCGCGTGGTAGGATTCTGTACAATTTTTTCCATTTTATTCCGCCATCTGTTGTTAGCTGGCGGAACTTGCATATTGTAGCGACGTGGAGGTTGTTGTAGCGGTGTGGAGATAGGTGTCGCTACGTGTCGCTACAGCCCTATTCTACTCGTTAATCAGGCCTTGAGAACAACAATGAGCTTATTCTACAGCGCAACGTCATACTTCCAGCACTGGCATGGTGAAGACCCTCACGCTGATCTACCGCGAGAACGGCGTGGTGCGCGGCCTCTACCGCGGCATGAGCATCAACTACCTGCGCGCCATACCCATGGTGGCTACCTCCTTCTCCACCTACGAGCTCATGAAGCAGCTGCTGCACCTCGACACCGGCATGAAGGTCTCGTAGTGATGGGTGACCGAATGTACCGTTGTAGAGGGTGGATTGTTGACTATAGTTCATTCGCGTTAAGAAAATAGTGACTCATCACCGACTGCCGGCCAAGCCACACCCCTAGCCAATTAAAACGCTAGAAATTATAATTTCTAGCGTTAGCCACACCCCCTAGCCAATTAAAACGCTAGAAATTATAATCTCTAGCGTTAGCCACACCCCCTAGCCAATTAAAACGCTAGAAATTATAATTTGGCCGGCAGTCGGTGATGAGTCACTATTTTCTTAACGCGAATGACCTATAGAGTGTTTTCTTTTTAACGGACGTACACACCATGCTACCCCATATTATTGCTTCTGTACAATCAGCATCAGATTTATTATTTCTATTTGAGTAGCTTACGTGCTCTCATATATTTAATTCCGACTGTACATAATATAAAGTTCATATTAATTGCGATATTCGACAGATTTGTGCAACTTGATGTGTGTCCGTGTGTGTACTCGAAAACCGACTTATTCCGGACAATTTATTCCTATTGTCCCTACCCGAACGTGTGAATAAACTCTGCGTAGACAAAAAATCTAGATAAACTGGTAGGGTACTCATCGCGCGCCCGCGCTGGGTGAAAGAGATTAAAAATTATATTTTTCTTGAATTCCCGTTCGTCCTGCGCACTGGGCGGGGCGTGGTAGGGACATTGGGAATAACTCTGTTTTGGTATATATTTAGGTAACAGCTAACTATTTTGTAAGTCAGCACAGTACCTTCACATACATAGTTTGTATCTATGTGCACTATGTAGCCCTTCTGACTTCATCTACTACACAAGACTAGTATTAATTCGATACAGATTGCTGTAAATTATTTTTTGACTACCTATATAGTATTTATTTTTATGCCGATCATAGATTCGTCTATGACAAAGTTTGACTTATCACGTTCATTGGTGATAAGAACGAAATACGATTTAATTTCTTTGTGTTCAATTTAATCCTATTCGCACATTTTGGATATTTTCTCTATCTTCTTTAATATACTGTTTTCCTTTCTACTTTCTAAGAGATTATTAAAGCAATGCAATGCTCGTCATTAAAACTCAGTAATAGGTATTAATGGGTAATTTTCTCATAATACCAATTAAAATGCTTAAAAATTAAATCGAATTTAGTAAAAAGACAATTATTGTTATTGCTTTGAGCAAATATTATGTTAAGACTGATAGGTATGACGATATTAATCTACTTAATTATTTTGATTTCGAAGTTGTTGACTATTGAATACCATGACGCATTCGAACACGATATTATTTATGACGCTTGAATTGCATCAATTCTTGTAAGTATCTATAGTATTAATTACTATTATGACATCTTATTCTACTACTTAAAACTATCTAATCTACAGTATTTATTTTTAATACACATACTTTATCTGTACCCGAATGTCAATTAAATGTTATTAAAAATAGTATTAATTAATTATTCGGGAGCTTTAAAGCACAACTTCCAAGTTTTTCACCAGGAAGTATTATTTTATATAGTAACATTATTGTAATTGTTTCGTTAAACTATCGTAAGTTCAATATTTCAATATCGGAACCCTGTCATGATTTTAAATTTATAACAATTCTATAAAGTACTTATTTTAAAACAGTTGTATAAATATACAATGTGCCTTTCACCGATCTGTTCTTTGTCAGTCGTAATTAGTTAAATAGGTACCATAAGATTTACAAATTTATTCCAAAGTGCACAAACAAATAGCATAAGTTTTGGTTTAGGAAAAAGCATAGTTAATTAACTTTTATTTTGTTTAATTGTACATTAACGTCCTTCTATTAAAATAATAATCTTGAAGATGTCAATCTAATTAAATTGTTAATTAAGTTAGTATTTATTTTTATTGATATAATGTTCATTCCATTCATTGTTTTATCGATCAACATATAACGTCAATGATATTAGATATCATGCGACTAATATTAATATTAGTTTATATTCATTACAAAAATAATACAATGTATTATAGTTACATGCTAAGTGTATTAATTTGTTGCATTTTAGATTATATATTTTTGGAAGCTTTATTACGTTACTTTAATACCTAGTAATTTGTTTCTTAATACATAGGGGCATTAAAATTTCCAATTTCTTTGAACAAATTTTCTTTACCAAAGACGTTATTGATGCTAAACCATGCAGATAGAACTTTCAAAATCAACATTTTATCAGAAGCTATGTATAAGATTCATAAACTGAACTAGGTACTTACTAACACGCAAAATAGGCGCTTTGTCGTCGAGTTGCGGAAAACGGCCCATTCGAACTAGGTACTTACTAGAGAGTACGAGTAGTTGCAACTATAACTAGCACACACGTCACGAAGATTACACATGTATAGCCATGTGTAGAAGTATGTAGGTATTTCTACTACACTAATACAATAACGACATGCCAACGTGTGTACATATTTATATACTTAACTGTACATCGGTTAGTTAATTTTAGTTCTACACTACATACGATTCCAACAGATACTGATTTCGTGTGATGATTAGTTCACTACAACTAACTCGCTAGTGCGAATCTAGATTGTATCCCATCTTGTACCTTGTTTTAACGCTTTTAGGAAATAGAATTTATTGAAGAAATAAATACAGCTATTTTTACAAATATTCTGGGTTTTATTCAGCATGGAGCCTAGCCACCTGCTAACTGATTTATAGACCACCATTGAATCCTACAAAAAAGCCTAAGTTTACTTATAGATACACATATTGTACCTTTAAATACCTTTTGCCTTATCATAATGCCTGTTTCCACTCGGATTCGGAAACTTTGAATGTGATTCAAATAGTAATTAACACTAATGAACCGAACTTAAGCGCGATATTTAATTAAACTTACAGCTACATATAGACGATGTGTAATAAATACTTACGGTTTGCGTTGAAACAATCGTCACGAGAAGACTGGAAGGATGCAGGGTCGTCTACTGTCTGGTCGGGCAGGCTAGTAGATCTTCTTCTACACTCAGATTATCACTTCAGGGAAGTCGCTACTACACACAACACTCACAATATCCGATTTCGTTTTGTTTTTAGCGACAAGACTCGCGGTTAATAATTTTTAAAGAACCATCCTTGGACTTCAACGAACATTTTAAAAAAAGAATTGGCTAAATTGGTCCAGGCGTTGTAGAGTTATGCGCTTACCAACACATTTTGCGATTCATTTTATATTATAGATTTATGCGCGTGGTATGATCAATTTGACGCATGTTAATTTTGAAGTATTAACTTGCTCACATACAATATATTTGCTGCTGACTGTAGCTTTGCACAGGCCTTGCCACAATACAATCATATACCATGAGGTAGATTGCTAAATTACAGAACTTAAGTTTTGTAATATAGCAATCTTTGACAGTTATTTTCAAACAGTAAATTACTATGTATGAATAGTGGTATTGACAAATAAAAAGCCTCGTTTCTTTTATAATTAATTTTATTTATTATCTAATCCTCCAACGGGCATAGTACAGTTTGCAAGAATAAATTATTTAACGGTTTTGTGTTTACATTTTATTATTGCCATATGTAGCATCTCCTGAGGTCTGAATATTATCAAATATAAACGGCGCAATATCAACAGTTGCACTCTACATACGACCAGTCGCTCCACAATAGTCGTCGTATATTACTGAATGTCGGGTTGAAGTCTATGCGGGAAAGCCTTAAATTATTCGAGCTTCGATTGAGTGAAACAACGCCAGGAGGGTGAGCGGCCCTAGGGCTGCCCACATCACATCTATATAAATTTATTTCACACGAACGAAGCTCCACATCGTACATATTCTTTTTTTGTTTTTTCGGTATTATAATTATTTTTTTACCTATAACTTACATACTTAATACTTATATCGACGTAACGTGTGGCTTCAGATGTCATTGGTGGGTAAAGTCTTTGTATGGATTAGATCACACGTTTTATTTTTATACAAATTATAGTGCAATTTGGAAATATAAAACCCATAATTAATTCTATAAGCCAGGACGTTAATTAATATTTATAAAGGGATGGCACTGACAAAAGAAACTTCGTAATTCTAAAATGTGTATGTTTTCTACGTGGAATATAAAATTACTTTTGTCAGTTGATCAAGTAGAAAACCCTTGATTAAAGTGAAAACTAGGCATTACTAGGCTAATAAAATATGAGTAGGAAAGAATTTTAACACAATATTGCCACATCTAGATTTATCTATCATCTATTAGATGTTTCCCATTCTGTATATAAAACACCTCTCAATTTGTATTCCTCGCATCACTATGCACTCATATAAAATGTTACATTTATATTTTCACTTACCTCGCATTTAAAAATCAAGTGAAATGAGTAATTTGCCGGATTCATTCGAAACTTACTTTAAAAACAACCTATTTACTGCCTTGATCTTTAGGTAGGTATTTACATAATTACCTAAAATTAAATGAAAATAAAAAGTAAAAAAAAAACAATTAAAGCTCCACTCTTGTGAAACACTCTACTCCTTGCTGTACAGGTACTGTGGCACAAGAAAAGGAGAATTTAGAAAACTAATCTGGAAATGCACTTTATACGTCATTTTATGGTAGAACGGTATCACGGGACGGCAGATACAGACAGAGAAGGATGTTAGGGCACGTGGCCAACATCGGAACTAACGCCCGCCCTCATGCAAACTGTCGCATTTGTCGTTAATATTTGACATTTTCGTTTCACGCTAACGCCCTCATGTCAATGTCACCCACGTGTCAAAATATCCTCTTCAGTCTGTACGAGATCTCACTGCAGTCCTCTACACCAATCTGTCACAAAATTAAATGCACATATTACCACATAATATGTTTACATTTTGTTGCTCAACGTGTACGCTCGTGAAGTGTATAATTGTCTGTAAGCGTAAAAAAGTTTGCTATCAAACCGTAAAAATTCATTTCAATCAAATTGTAAAGGTGTCCAACTAAAAACATTATTAAAAAAAATACAATTTCCCTTTCACTGCAACTTATCCTGAAAACATTATTACAAGTAGATTCCTTTCCGGCGAGCCGCGTTCGCGGCTTCAACGGAACGATCAAACTTTCTAATGGGAATTAAATGTGGTGAGGGTGATTTAGTCACCAATGAGTGTATGATGGTATGTCCATTCGTCGGTTCTGTCCGATCGAGGGTGTCTGTTCGGATGCGAAATAAAACTACCTTGTTAGCAAATGTACGCTGTTTAATGAGGTCTATGTGTCTTTGATACATCGTGGGTGTACATACAATACCGCGGGGTGCCCGCTTGCAATGAACATACCAGCATAACTAGCGGAGCTGACCGGCAAGAACTCGTGTTTGCGAGCGACGCCGCTTACAATTTAGAAGGTCGGGCGTCCGCCTCCGCTCGCTCGGGCTCCGATAGGGGCCTAGGCGAATGCTTTCAGAACCAATCGGAACCGAATACCGAATTAGAGTAATTAGAACAGTAGATCAGTCACTACGATCGCTAAACGTAAATGCCGACGCAATTTTAGACGCGTCAATCGCAACTGCACTGGTTAGTCACAATGTCGACGTACAGGTGAGGAGCGATTTAAATATTTGTGATCACTCGCTTAGGCCCACCGAATGGACGAGCCCGATGACAATATCATACAGGTAAGTAACTGGATAATACTGGGGCGTCGCCCCGCCGGGCCGAGGCAGCTTCGGGACTTCGCCCCGCGACGTCGCCACTCGGGAGCGAGAAATGAACCCACGCAGGTGGCCCACTTAGAAAATAACTTTTAATGTTAACGATTAGAAAGCATTTTAACAACAATCCACCCGTTTTAAATATTTAATAACACAGGCGGAACCTCAAGTCGAGTGATGTCGCCGCGGGGTCGGATTCGTCCCGCGCGCTATAATTTGTTCGATCAATGATGCAACCTCGGTCCGTCGCCCGAAAATGGCAATGTTCACAAAGGGGAACTTTGTTGCTTCATTTACTCGACTTCACAAGATAAAATTAGATTCTACTGCTCCTTGAATTATCCAATCTTTCAATAATGAAGATTTTCATTCGGTTTTTAACTAACCCGTCACTAGGAAAAAGCAATAAAATGTTCTGCAATGCCAAAAAATTTCGAGTCGGACAAATGAGACAACAATATTCCTTGAGCGCTGCCGAGTGACGTCGCCGAGTCGCGAGTCGCGTCGCCGAGCCGCGAGTCACGCGCGCCGTGCGCAGCGACTCGCGAGTCGACGCGGGTGCGAGTCGCGGCGGACGCGGCCGGGGTCAGGGGACTGCAGGGACGAGGTGTGTGTGCGGCGCGGAGGCGGGCTGCGCTGCGGCGGTACATGCGCCACCGCTGCAACAACGACATCACCATTGTAACTTATTACGACACCACAACATACACACAATATTAATTATGAAGTGACAAAACAAAAGAGAAAAACGCACACAAAATTAAAGACAGGGCTGTGGTAATGTATTGCTCTGATCCTCCAAGTAGCTTGAAGACTTGTCCATAATGGGCATCAATGATGATTGATCATCACACAAATGTTTGGGGGGTCAAGCGCACGACTCCTTGGGGTCGAGGGCACCACCGGGCCACCCATAGTACAAGCTTCGACTTAGTTTGGGGCTAGATGGCGATGTGTGGCCCAGCGTGGCATGTCTTGGGTTATTTCTTATCTCTTAAAAGGATCCTTTCAATCACACAGTCAATGTACACATCACATCACCTTTTTTTTCTGGAGGGGAATGTATAGGCTCCGTCATGCCACCTCCGGGGGGAGGTGACATGGTGTGTGGACCTCACAACTCCCGAAATGGGAGGGCATACCCACTAAGCCCCCCTGTATCACCAGTGAACAGCAAATTGCAGGGATACGGATAACGCCGAAGCATACGGCCGCGTCCCTGCATGTCCTGGCCAGCCGCAGATGACAAGTGGCCGGCACTCTTGATCCGGGGAAGACAAATACCTCTATGCCCCTGGATAGCCAGGATTAGCCACCCACCACCTTCACATAGCCACACCGAACCGCAGGTTATACTGGTCGAATCTTGGGAGATGCGCGCGGATATTATGTGTGGCTAGGCACTGTGCACTCCACCGCATACAATTTCTTCACTCCTTACAAATTCTTTCTTATAAAATAAAAACATTCAATGTACAGTGAAAACTATAGTTCATTCGCGTTAAGAAAATAGTGACTGACAGGTCACTGACAGGCCACTAGCCAATTAAAAAGCTAGAAATTATAATTTGTAGCGTTTTAATTGGCTAGTGGCCTGTCAGTGACCTGTCAGTCACTATTTTCTTAACGCGAATGAACTATAGTACAAAACTCACGTGCAGTCTACATGAAGTAATCTGGCGTCCGCCTCGTGACGTGCGGCTCGCCGCGCCGCGGGGCCGGGTCGAACTGGAGGCTGCGACAACGGACACACACTCAAAATACAAACCACAATACATACATCACAAGAGATAAGTATACGTAAGGTCATAAAACTTAAGTATCCATTATGGAGACCGACGAGTGTCGATCGAGAATTTCAAATGCGTTTTAGCATCAAATTCTTTGTCATCACTTTGCGCTGCTAATCATTCCAAAGATAACCTAACTATAGCATGAAAATGTTCTGCAACTCACCAGCTAAAGCAGATAAAGTTAAGTTGCCTGAATCAATCAGTCAAAATTTAGTTGACACTTAGTTGAAAACTGTATCGTTAAAGTGGTAGGTTGATCTGTACTTCGTAATAATTGTACTTCCTTGTAATGTTTTGTGCAATAAAAATATGTATGTATCTATAGCATTTTTTGTTTTTCATAAACCGAATCGAATCAATAAACCATTTAACCCACATTGTTGCCCCAATTAAAGGCTCAAACACACGTAGTTAAAATATTATCATTCAATAACAAACAAATATGTGATCGATATTATGATAACACCTGTTTGATACGATAGCACAATGAAAAAGTAGATACAAAACTAAATACACTTATAACCAGACAAAGGGTCCAGTATAAAACGGCCTCACACAGCATTTAAGCCGTGACTTGCAGGTGTAAATCGCTTATTTACGACTAGATCATATGTAACAGTAATATTAAAGTAATCTAACCGTTATCACAAGCCCAAACATAACATTTTACATTTAAATGCCAAATACATATTGTGTGTGGAAAGAATATCACTTTCCGCAAAATGCTATTATAGCTAATCCCCAATTACATCATTTGGGCGTGTCATTGTAAGGCTATGCAATATAATGTATGTAAATAGATTTATCAATACACGAGCACACGATAAATCTAAAATGCCAACTCATGTTGTTCAAAACAAATAAATCAGCTGATAAGAAGAGAAATGAGTAAGTAAAAACACAATCAAGAAATGGCAATCTTGGCTCCAATTTTGTGCAGTAACATTCAGTACATTTCTCTAAACACATTTGATATTGCAGAATGTATTATTGAATGCCAAACTCATTGAAGTTCTATAGGTACTTGAATAGATAGACAGATATACATTATTGGACACCTAACAATAGACTATAAGTCAATTGTTTGGTGTGCATACAGATCCTAAATACAGAGATATGTTGACAAGGAAGTCTTATTGCTTTAGCAATCAGTGATCAGTTTAGTGATCAGTGATCTCTTTCAGACAACCTATGGGAACCTTTGAATCTATCGGACAACATCACACACATTAACTATCGACAAAGTAAGGAGATTAGGCACTTGTGTTATAGGAGTTGGGATCAACGAATATGCCACAAATACATATTTGTGCAAATCACAAATAAATAAATGTTCTGTCGTATGGATCCCATCCCATCGAAGTCGAGGATCCATGGGTTAGCCACCCATGGATCCTCGACTTTGATGACCGAGTTTCTACCAGATAAGCCAATGGGCCATTTGAGGAATAATTCCAGAGGTCGTAAGTAGGTTCACACGGCCACTCATCGAGTTACTCATAACAGTTAAACATCTGCCAAAACGACAGTCCGGTGATGATGACAAGGCCGCCCTGGCCATCATCGTAGTCATTTAGAAAAAAAAAATGTGCCAAAACGTTACGTCAATCATAAACACATTGGACATTTAGTTGAAAATTGTTTAGACAAATTTGACATTTAAGGCAGCATAATGTGTGGCTGCCTGTACACAAGTAAATTGAATACGCTACATAAGGAATATCTAATGCAAAACACTTACAATGAGTACTTAAGCGCATCATCCAATTCCATAATGGCGGCTTGGTTGCCGCATCTGAAACAAACAAAAACAAGCTATTACCAACATTACACTAATTATTAAATACTAATTAACAAGCGCAGACAATTATCGTTGACGATTAAGGGTACCTATATGAGAGTAGACGTTGAAACAATGGTGGGAGTTTAAGCCATGTTTATATTGCTGTCATCACTTCTCATCGTATACAGCAGGGTTTCTCAAAGTGAGGTTCGCCTTTAAAAGGTAGAGGGTTCGCGGAACGATTTACGTGGTTATTATGGTGGCTGCTTGGCTGTCAAGGATATGCGATTCACAAGGAGCGGCTGAGTCCATATAAAACCGATCTTTTCTTCAACAGGTAGCTTGTTTTATTTGGGGTTAGGGGTCCGCGTTAGTTTGAGAACTTATACAAGAGAACATAGGGCAATAGGTTGAGATATGCAGAAAGCACAAAACACTACAGTTAACAGAAGGTAACTGTAGTGCTTTGTTCATGGCATGCGGTTCGCCTAAATTTATGTGAAAGGTTCTAGATTAAATTCCAGGTTATCTTGACTTATTTTTATATTATTATGTAACAGGAAAAGTTAATGGTCATCATGAAATCAAGTGGAAGATCAGAGGGCCTACTCCGAAGCTTATTACCGAAAATTCCGAGTAATTTGTCCAAATTCAAAAGTATATAACATTGAATATAAAGAATTGTCCTTATATCTCATGCATGGAAGTTAACCAAAGATATTGCTCCAATCACATCCTAAAACAAAGTTAAACTTTGATCGATAGCAGGGTGGTTGGCGTGTATAGTTACATTTATTTATAAGATGCAACGGTTCGAGCACACATAAATAATTATTAATATAACATTAAAATCAGCTAATAATAATGTAAACACCAGCAACGCAATAAGGGGAAAATGTACGCCATCCAACGTAATATTGATTGAGCCCGATTCACCACATCGGTATGTGCGTTGAAATAGCTATTCGAAGTGTGTGTTCTGTACTCTAACATCTCTAAATCATACGTAATTAAATGGACTGATTTCATAGCTTGACTCATATTTTATGTGACAGATTAATCACACTATACCTGTTTTAAAAATTAGGATTACCTTTGTACTATGACAATTACTAATTTTAATTCATTGAATATGAAGATAAGCACGGGGATAGCTAGATTGATAGTAGCGCATCTTAGTGACTGGCATACAAGAGAGGCAGTGACTCATCATCATCATCCGCCTATTGCAGACCACTGCTGGACACAGGCCTCTCTAGTTGTTCGCCACTTGGGCAAACATCTGGAGAATATACCCATAATCGCCACGCTGGGCAGGCCGGGTTGCCGATCGCAGTGCGTAGCTTCTCGCTCCGGTGACGCTGCTGCCCGTCATCGGTCTGTGGTATTTAGCTACGCCTTCAATTGTGATGGTTATACCGCCACCAGTCGGTTGCCAGCGCCTTGTTCGTTATTAGGCATGATGCACCACGGGCAGATGAGGTTGGCTTCGAGCGAAAAGATGATGGGTCGCTTCCCTTACATCATGCAGTTGGTCAATAATATGTAAATTTTGTTCTTATTATCGCAAAAAAAAGGAAGTACAGCTTCCTTCAAAACATGAAAAGTCACTCACCTATAGCAGTAATTGGGCGCCGAGAATATAGTGACGACGTTCCGGTCGTGGCACCAGTTGTAGCCCTCCATCACCAGCTGGTGCGCGCGCGACACCAGCGTCAGCCCGTTGCTGTGGTTGAACGTCTCCGAGATGTCCTGCCCGAACGTGTAGCCGGCGCCGCGGGGGGATATGCCCCATCCGCCTCTGCGGAACAACATACAATCAATAAAATAAACAATAATATAAATATATAAAACTCAAAGGTGACTGACTGACAAAGTGATCTATCAACGCACAGCCCGAACTAATGGACGGATTGGGCTGAAATTTGGAACGCAAGTAGATGTTATAACGTAGGTAACGTTACCTACCACACCATATAAATACCACGAGTCTGGAATTCACGAGACGTACGAAGTTTCAACAAAGTTTGTATAGATAAAGTGTGAATCAATTAGTCTAATAGTATTAGGCACTTATTCAACCTAAAAGGGTTCAGCAACCTGTGTGACCTCTACCAGATGGATGCCATACCATATATAAAGCTTTCATTATACTTTTGTGAAAAACAATATCCAATATACTTTCGACTATGAACTGTTCATTTAACGATTATGATAAACCCACAATAATTAGGTCTCGGCCAACTCTTCAAACCTCAATGATTGATATAAAAAGTGTAGTCATATCGAACAAACCAAAGGTAAACACCCTTATAATGAAACTGTGTACAGTATCGATAATGATTCTCGACACAGCACACAATCAAGGCCGTTCACAAGACGATAGCTTTGTTTTGTCTTGAAAAGATTAATATTTCTATTTTTTGTTACAAATATAATATTTATTGTCTCAATAGTTTTGTCACGCTTAATTTATTGGGCCAAAAACTCTTTAGAGAGCTTTGCGCTTCCCCAGAGTCTGGTGATGATTACAAGAAAACCTCGGACTATTGAGATTCATTTTTTTTATAGTAGCTCGACATAATGACTTCCCTACGCCTGATGGAAAGCGAAAGAGAAGCCCAAGTCGCTGTGACAGCTGGCAAGTAACCGGTCAGTTACCTGTCAGTTGTCACTGCCATACCGGCCCAACCCTAACCCCCCACGAGTTCCGGAAACCCTACTCACCAGCAGAAACACAACCCGGAAGTCATTTGGCTGCGGTATTCTATAGGGTGGAGGTACGTCCCCGGACGGGCAGCTCAATTCGAGCGAAGATTCGCTATGCCCTACCTCTCTTAAATAAGAAAAAAGGCCAAAATCTGCACAAATTGCAGCTTGTTATTCTGAGAATTAACTATACATGTATATTACTGTGAAGTCACTTAAAAACCTGTGCCATACAAACTTCAGAATTTACAGTGGGATATAACTCGTTATCTTACGCAGTTTTGGAATTACCGTTAGTCATCCACATTAATTACATATCCAAATATAATTGTGGCTTACATTGTTTTGCGGCAACATTTAACCACAAACATAACAACACATTACTGTAACATCCCGCATTACATCATACACTTGTATTAATAAAGCCATAATACTTGAAGCAGTTTATGCATAGTCAATGATGTGAAATTATCTAATCTGCACTCTACATTGCATATTATACATTTAAACACCCAGACCAATACAAACAGACATGTTTATGAACACAAATATTTGTACTGTGCGGGAATCGAACCCACGCCCCTCGGCTCAGAAGGCAGAGGTTACTACCAATACCTAATGAGCCACCGAGCCAGTCAAATTATTGCGAGACACGACAAGAAGAAGAACGGTATTAACAATAGGCTATTATGGCTAAAATTTGTAATTAGTCCGTCTTTTAGCTTATTCAAAAATAAAAGACACGTATTTTTCCTTTTTCATTCAAATAAACAATAGCAAAGATATAAGGCATCAAAGTTAGGAGTGGAGTCTTTGACGTCACTCGCTCCCGTAAACTCACCGAGTGACGTCACGCGTAATTTCAACGGGCTATAACTTTGTAATTTTTGGTCTAATTCCCAAATAAAAAAAAATACGTGTCTTTTATTTTTGAATAAGCTAAAAGACCGACTAACTACGATTTGTAGCCATAATAGCCTATTTTCCGGTGACACCTTCACCCTCATAATCCGATGGGCCGTTAGACCGTACACTTTTTTTTTATGCGAGAGGCGGCAGACGAGCAAGTGTGATGCCTGATGGTAAGCAGTCGACACCGCCCATGGACACCCGCAGCTCTAACCGAGTTTAGGGTCGCTGCCGGCCTTTTAAATATGAATACGCTCGTTTCTTGAAGGTTCCCAAGTCGTAGCTGTTCGGAAAGACTGTCACGTACACGAAGCACTAGCCCGGAGCACCCACCTGTCATCAGGGTCGCTCCAGAGCAGGTCGCACATGGGCCCCTCGTGCGGCACCTCCTGCAGGCGGTCCAGCGCGCGGATGTGGTCCAGCGTGTCGATGGACGGGCTCAGCCCGCCGTGCAGGCAGAAGATCTGCCCGTCCACCAGCGCCGTCAGCGGCAGGAAGTCGAACAGGTCCGTGAAGTGCTTCCACACGGACGCGTTGCCGTATTTGCGCAGGCACTCGTCGTAGAAGCCGTACACCTGGGTGATCTGACGGGACTCGTGGTTGCCGCGCAGGATGGTTATTCTCTCGCGGTATCTGACCTGAAAGTTCAATATTAATAAATAAATATCGACTAGGATTGGCCGTTTCTAGAATCTGTCATTTAAAATAACCCAAGAAATGCGACGCTGGGCCGCACAGCGCCACCTAGCCCCAAACTAAGCCGAAGCTTGTACTATGGGTACTAGACAACTGATAAACTTACTTAGATACATTTTTTTTGTAAATAAATACATATTATACATAGAAAACACCCAGACCAATACAAACAGACATGTTCCTGAACACAAATGTTTGTACTGTGCGGGAATCGAACCCACGACCCTTGGCCTCAGAGGGCAGAGGTCACTACCAAATGAGCCACAGAGAGCCTGTCAAATTTGTTGAATCTGACATTTCTAGATTCTGACAGTAGACGATTAGACCGTCAAAAACTGGTGCACTCTGATTCTGTTCAGCGATGGTTCGGATCGATACAACCGGTGACTGACAAGAGCAGGTTATAACGTTTTCAGATACTATACTGGTATATTACCACTGCCATTTGTGCTAAGGGCACAATTTTGCCATGATTATTTCTCAAATTGATGTTTTGTCCAGCAGTGGTCTGCAATAGGCTGATGATGATGATGATTTCTCAAATTGCATCTCCGCCTCACTTAAGTGAAACAAAGACCATCATTGGTAATTTTTTGTCAACTTTAAGCAGTTTTACGTCCCGCTTCAGTGGAAACACGACAAATGTGTGTGATCAACATCATCATCTGGTGATGATGATGTTAATCACGCACATTATGTATATTAGCAATAAGCTGGTACCTATTGCTAATATACATAATAATTATGTAAGCATTTTATGAACTTCTTTCAGTTTTATTTGTATACCTATTGGTATGTCACAGTTGTGGAGACAGGAGGCGGATGCAAAATATATCTTCTTCGACATGATAACGCTATCTATAATATACATAATACGTAATACACATGCACATGTTTGTATAAAAACTTAACTACTGAATGGATCTGAATTAGCGTCCCTATCCGTAGTGACCCGACATGACAGAGGCCGTGCGCGCGCGCAACTTCATAGTATCGCGCGTTACGTAAACACGAGTCGGTAACCATGTCCACTGGTCATACACACGTAAACTCAATTAGAACACTATTGTTGAGAGTTTGCTTTTGTGTGGTAAAATGTACGTTTACATTCGAGATTGCAGTCAACATGTCGTCATGAGGTCCTTTTCAAAAATATAAAGATTATAGAAAATATATGGATCCCCATATCTAGTGTTTAAGGCCGTTCAACTTCATGCAGAAGACAGCGAGCGGTTCAAGCCCCGACACGTACCAATCTGTTTCTAAATGAATATGTACCTTTATTCAACGCTTTTACAGTGAAGGAAAACATCATGAGGAAACCTGCACAGCTGTGAAGGATTAAGAATTTCATTTCCTCTAGCTAATTATTTCAAGATTCTACAATTTGATACAGTGATAACTTTTAAGGTTGTGTGAGGTCGACCAACCCGCACTTTGCCAGGGTGCTTGAATTTGCCCTTGTGTAGGATACGATCCTCCTAGATGGGGACATAATATAAATAATATTATGATGCTTCCTATGTCACCAAAAATAAACAATGCAAATATTCCCCACATCCCGTTTTAGAGCTTACGCAATACTTGTACAGGCCCCATGGGACATACACACCTACTAAATCATTATACACTTACTGCTCGACTGACCGACCGCTCTTTTGTGTAGGAGTTGTTTGGCCAACAATAGCATCAATTAATTAAGTTTTTATTAACATAATCAGAGACGGGTCATCCGCACATATGGCAAGCACGTGATCGAGATATGCGGCTTAAAATATTATATTTGATTTTAAACATGAATTCAGATATTAACTTAATAAACAACGATGATTAATATGAACACACAATAATGGGCGACAATGGAAAATAGTGGACAGTTTGACAAACTCGTTTGTATACGCATTTACAGATTTTGGTGGATTTCGATCAAATCTATGGAATGTTAATGATTATGACGCCATGGCTATTTACATTCCATAGACATGGTGTAGGAAGAATGGCGCCGTATTACAAGACCATAATTATCACATCATTCACAATAATGGGCCACGACCGCTCTGACAAGAATGTACAGACTCTTTTTTTTTTTCTAAATGACTACGATGATGGCCAGGACGGCCTTGTCGTCATCACCGGACTGTTGGGGGAGCGGAAGGCTCTCACCCCTAAATGTACCGACTAAGACGAAGACATGGTAATAATAACTAGAGACTTTACGTCCTTTAATAAATCACTGATTTATCTATTGATATCAACGCAATTTAAAACTCAGGCTAGAATGTTTATTAACCCAAGTAGTTTCAATAAATTTTGCGGACATTTCCTTCCAGAATACGTTGCCTAAAAGTGAATTATGTTCCAAAATGAGCAATCAAATTCATATCAGTAAGGATGTTGACACATCAATCAGCGAATGTGCAGTGTCAAACTAATACGTATACGACGTATGCTGCGATTACTGACAATGATTATTTACATTATGTAGGGCTAACTGAGTGACGCATCTTCACATTGTCATTCAAACTTAACCTACTGCCCTCGGTAACTATGACCTTGGTTTGGCATAGTCGAAGCGTTTGCTTAAAACTCGAACTTAAATATTTATGTGCACAAATTAGGTATGGGTATATACTTGTCTAACGTTTACTTAAGTTTAAGTTAGTATCTCTAACATGTACCTAGTTACCTAACATGCAAATCGTAATAGTGAGGCGCAACGATTGCCGGTAAGTTCAATTTGAAAAATGATCAATTGAGTTACACGCAAGGGCACCACGGGCAGGTGAGGATGGCTTGGAGCGAAAAGGTGACAGGTCGCTCCCTTACATCGCATACATACATATAAGTTAGAGAAAACTGAAGACAAATCCGATACTTTTGTTGTTGCCATAGAACAAAGGGATATAGACCGGTTAATTAGCGTATGTGCAATGTCTAGCCTAGCGCATATAATTCTACGTCTGTCCTCATTGACCGATAATTTACATTACGCAAGGTCGCCACCACTGCATTTTTCGTATCGTCTTCGAAGTAACTGGAAACCTTGACCGATTTTAGTTAAACTTCCTTATTTTAACAAATTCGCGTTACCTTCGTTACTAGGACACGTGTACAATAACACAACTCATTGGCCTAATATACGGCTCGTGGTGTATAATATATTGTTATGTAAAGCTGCTGTTACTCCTAAATAAAAATAATACAAATTTTCCTAAATAAACATAATAAAAATAAAATAAATAGTATGTTCGTCATAATGTTTTCAAAATGCAGAAAATTAGTATACTCGTCGTTACCTATAATTATAATGGCCAGCACACCGCGATAACTAGCCAACAATCACCTTACTATGCAATGTCTGACGCAAATGAAAAAAAAAGAACAAACTAAAAAACGGAATTGCACTTAGTTTAATGAAAATCACCTCATTAAATCAGCGATAAGAAATACAGAATCTTGTTAAACCATTGTAGCCTTTATGTTAGGAGATATTATGAACAAGCAAATATAAATTAAAATTTAATATGTAGTTCATAATGTGAAGTTAAAAGTGAACAAAAACAAGTACGTAATGAAGTTTACCTTGATAAGTCATAGGTGGGTATTATTTAATATGCCTTACAATTCAATAAAAACTTTAAGCAATATCACCACCAATCAGGTTCTAAGTGATAATTTAAGCTACGTGCTCTAGTGACGTCATCCAATTGAACATCTATCTCATACATATCATTAATTCAATATCATCATTAAATTCTTCTACCTAAGCTTGTCCTTCAAGTGAGCACTTAGCTTACGAATCGAAGCAAAAGTGTAACATCGAGGGACACAAAATTGAATATAGAAACGACAAGAATAATCTTGAATACTTCAACGAATTTTCCGATTTGATCAGAGCAACGCTTGGAAACCGCATGAATAATTCAAAGTGACATTATTTCAATTACATTGCACAAAATCATAATAATAGATCATACACATCAAACATGATGTGTTGCATGACTCTGCACAAATCAATTTTCTCATGTGACTGCGCAAACAAATCACGCAGACATATTGAAGACAATCAGTGCAGTTACAAGCACATGGAAAAAAATCATATGATTCTAAGAATAAATTCCCGTTAGTTACTTTGTATTTGTAGAGAGACATGTGTATCCGGCCATAGACACATCAACGTATCAAGCAAAGATATTTCTTTCATGTACAAAGATAGGAAATTAATAGTGCCGTTACAATTTAGTCATGCCAGAACGAAACGCAAATGACAAGGGTCTCCAGAAAATACTAAAGTAGATGATGCATTCGAATCTAAAATCATTACTGTAGTAAACACTGTTTTAAATACTGTTGATAGAATTTACTTAGATGACGATAACTACAAAATGGTGCATCAAATTCCTTCAACAGCTTACGTAACAAATGTAACTAACTGCCGAAGGGTTAGTACTTGACGCATGCACAGGATTATACAACAAAGTCATCAGACGGCGGCGCACCTAGAACGGTTTCATTAACATAAGGAAAGACCTAACTAGTGACTTTTCCAACTACAAATGTGATAAGAATAGCAATTTGTTTAATCGAGACTAGAAGGATAACTACTAAGGACATTAAATCTCACTAACTAATCATCACTCATCGATTTCTCATTTGAAGGAATAAAAAGTAGATTTTCTGTGTAAAAGGAAGGACGTAGGGGTGATGACAAATCATGATAATTCGTAATGAGAAGATGACTAACGCCTGGACATTCCTGAATATAATATTTTGTAGATAACCTTCTTGAAGGTTTTAATGTAACTGGCGTCATTTGAAATCCATTAATAGTGAGAATGAATCAATTTGCAAAATAAATGTAAATAAACGATCAAAATGATAAGTCTAATTCAACACGCGATACCTATACAATATGAAAGATAAAAACAAATATTTGAAGCGGTTAAAGAAAGTAAACTATAATTATAATCGATGTAAGCGACTGAGGTGAGCGTCTCAAACTTTTCCAATTTCGCAATTGCAAATTCTAATAATGTGTCGTCTTCGTCTACGATAACAAAAACCAAATTCAGCTCGGAATTTATCTGAAAGATAAATTAATGCAAAACTAATCGCGATCTAGCGTGTTCGTCGTACACTTTCTATTGTTTGCCAGAACAAAAATCAGCTGAGCTTTAAACAAATTTTGTGGAAAAAACATTCACCACGTTTGTTTTTACAACGAAACCATTGAGGGACATGTGCTGTTTCGTCTGTAAGTCCAAAATAGATTTGTGGAAAGACTCAACATAAATAAACCTATTCTTAGTTGTAGTATTCACAAGTTCTTCAATTAGGGTGTTTTTCCACGCGAGATGTGATGTGTGACTGACCAGTCATAATAATTGGTCCCAGGGGGAAACGGATTCAAATAAGCTATCTAAATATATAAAAGGAGAAGAAACTGACTGACATATCAACGCACAGCCTAAAAGGCTAAACGTAGGCACTTGAAATTTGGAAGGGACGTAGCTTAGATACCGTAGAGGTGCACTAAGAAAATGAATTTGCAAAATTCCCACGGGAACGGGAGTTAGCGGGGAAAAATAGTCTTGAACCCGTGCGAAGCCGGGGCGGGACGCTAGTGTATTATTTATTTTATATCTTTAGTGCAAAAGCTTCCTTAGGATCTTGTCCGTGCGTCGGAGCAGACGTATTATGTTCGCGATGGACAAAACCATTCATAAAAGCCTTACCATTGATATTCATTATCCTGCTTTATTATTCTCTGAATAGGACTCTGGTTGATTGGATCCTGTTCAATTCATATTACCTTTCTAAGCGAACACACTAGAAATTTATTCCTAGGCAAATGTTACATTACTCATACCACAATTTTGTTTTTTATTTTGGCCGACATTTCCATTGCAGTGAAAATTACATTGATCAAAAATAAGTGGCGAAAATTCCTACACATTTTTATTATTTATAAATCGTTATAGCCGAAAATGGCACCATGTTTTATAGTTTGAAGATGAGCAAACTCATAAAACTTCATACGTATTCTATCTATCACCTATATTGGCACAAACTAGGTCATTGGAGCGGGGACAATTGCTCACACCGAGAGGTACAGAGGGTCCTATACACATTAGAAATGTTCGTTACACAATTTAGATTTCTCGGTGAAAGTAAACCTCACCAGCGTCTGATAAGGCCTGGCAGATAAAGCAATAATAAACATTGACCGAACTTTATCACAGATAGCAGAGATAAGAAACTAGTCTTCTCTCACGTACACAAGATGTCTTGTTGAAGAACAACTACATGTAAAATTGAATTAATCATGACTATAATATGACGTAGATATGTGTGAGCATCTGTGGTATAGTGGTTAAGGCCGCTGTCTTCAAAGCGGGAGGCGAAGGTTCAAGTCCCGGGTGTATTTAAAAAAATCATGATACCTATGTACGTTTATTTGATGCGATGACGAAGGAAAACATAATATGAGGAAACCTGCAGAGAAGTGAACAAATTGTATGGTAGTGAGAAGTAGACGAACCTGCACTTGACAGAGTTTTTTTTTTAATTTGATGTTTGTAACACTGTGGTGTGCAATCGAATCGCAATTTGATACGGTCCATAGCTAAGGCCTTATCGCATTAGTTTAGGGTATGGTTTAGGGTTTAGTAGCACCTCGGTGGGAAAATAATATATCAGTTGGTGAATAAGTAACTATTCAGCAAACGCATAAAATAAGGTCGTATTTATAAGTATGTGTAGGTACCACATGTTCAGGTTAAGTAAACACTAAAGGTTTCTGATCCCTGCAAGTTGCTGCTCCCTACAAATCCCGGTTTACGTACCAAGCGTTTCACTTTAGCAGTGTCCTCTACATCGAGGGGACAGTGACACCGGAACGACTGTATTTTGACCTCCACAACCAGATAAGAAAACAGGATTAAATTAAATCTAGCTATGTCTAACAACGTCGTTAAGGTTCAATAGGGTTTTCTAAACATTGAACCATGCCACCCATCGCAGTCTACTAGGGGACATAGGCCTCTTTGCCACTTTGGGCAAGCATTGGGGACTATGCCCATATTAGCCACGCTGGGCAGGCGCGCGCGTTTTGGCGATCGCACGTCAATCTGCCCGTCATCGGTCTGTGATATTTAGCTAAAACTTCAATCGTGATGGTTATACCGCCACCAGTCGGTTACCAGAGCCTCGTTTGCAGCAGGGTCCATGGAGCGATAAGATGATAAGTCGCTTCCTTACATCCTTACAACATTGAATACAACTGGCTAATAGCAAAGGAAAGGCGTCACAGTTATTCTGAGCCGCGTCGTACAGGTTCCAACGGTTTCGTATGCAATCCGTTGGTCCAGGCCACAGTTGGTGTATTGAATAAATAAAATTTGCATAACTCCGGCCGGCACATGTACGCAGGTTGAATCTTTCAAAGTATACATATGAATAAGTGGTAAGAAAGCTGAGACACTTGTCTGTCCAGCTAGCTGTTTCTATACCCCACCTTTTCAGCATTTCATTCATCAATTGAATTGTGTAAAGAAAGAAGCAGTGGTAACAAACCTAATACACAAATACAACTAATTATAATAAAACACTGATTTTGAGTTGTCAAACTAATTACGAGTTCGTTTTGTGTTTGCAACTTCTGCTTTTTAAACTGTTTCAAGCCAGTAAAACATTCGCGACGATATTGTACATGTAAATAAAAAAAAACTCAAAATTCTAATATTGAAAAACGTAGTACAGTCGTCTGAGATCGTCGATCAGTCGTTATCGTGTCATTCATTTCCTACGACTACGTATCATATCGACTTTCAGTTCAATTTGTTCTACGTCCGCCCCCTTCCTCCCATTCATAAATATCCGCTACTCCTCTTCTACTACTGACTCTTTGGTTGGTTCGAATCCCGGATCGAGCTACAAATTGTTACTGTTACTTAGTAGCAGACCCGGAGTCATAATTTTTCTGTGTGGCAGTGAGACCCGTGCATAGGAAAACAAGTTAAATCGTTGGTTGTGCGCCTATAATATCCACGGCCTGACAAACGTTCTATCGATTATGATAGTAAAAGAAGAATGAAAGTGCATAAGTGTGTTAGAAAAAGAGTAATAATAATACATTTTTCTACTTGTATGCATACTGTATACCCACAAACGTTTAAATCATTTCCTCAGTTGGCATGTATAAAAATAGCCCGTGTAATCTCTTTGTAAACAGTCGAGGTCATTTTGATAATCTTATTGATCCCGTCTATTTACATGAATCACTCTGTGGAAATTGTACGGTTTAAGTAGAAAAGGTAACGATTTTAAAACACCCGTGTTTCTTGCAAATTGATTCAGTTACTAAAATTATCAAATTGGATATTATACTAAAATGTCTAACGAACGTCAATATGAGTGTGACTGAATGGGGGGGGGGGGGGGGGGGGGCGAGGCCGCCCGAGGACAAGACGGATGGACTGCGTGAACGATGATATGGCTGAGAAAGGAGTGAACGGAACTATGACGGCTGATAGGGATGGATGGAAGAAGAAAACATATTGCGCCGACACCAGGTAACGGGAGCGAGCATGCAAATGATGACGACTGAAAATGTCCAAGGATCTAATCGATAAATTTAATGTATAGCAAATTCCGACACACGCTTATTTGACCCGATTCCTGAAGATTGAAGCATTTCACCAAAGTTTCTCTTCTGCTAAAGTTAGGCAAATGAAAATTGTGATTTACATAATATGTACTTGCAAATTCTTATTTCCAGAACATATAGCGCGATTTTTAACATTATGTAGCCCTTGCCGACAACACTATGACTATTATTGAAATTGACGATACAACAAATTTTCCATGATGCAAGCGCAATAAAAAAGGTACAGGTATAACTCAAGCGCTAATTAATGAGTAATGAATGGAAGAAAATCAACGGGTTGATGAATATTGTTATATACAATAGTCGGATGATCGCAAATTGAATATTTTCCTATGATTGTAATGTAGACATCTAATCACGAGATTATGTTGTCTATGTTTTGTTATCTTTGTCTAATAGGGCCCTATTAGATAAAGATAAAAAAATATAGAGCGACAAAGGACGTTTTGCATGTGGCCGATATCGGAACTAATACAAAACGAAGACGATCACTTTTGAAGACGATTTTTGACATTTTTCTTTTATAGTAACGCCCTGAAAGTCGTAATGCCCAAACTTCCAGGCACAATAGATAAAACAATGGGATTTGGATTTTAAAAGGACATTGGGCATTACAAGGTTAAGTTAGTCTTATGTAATAAATGAACGGCGCCGCATGAGCTATATTATGTGTGAAGTTTCATTCAAACGCGTTCAGTACCTTCGCGTGAAATAGTAACAAACACTCAGCCATCCAAACAAACTTTTGCATTAATATTACTAGTAAGTAGGATAAGATACGCATACTCAAATTGATCTATGATCATTACTTGTTGGAAACCTATTTTACCACTTCACTCTTCCTAAGTAGCTGTTTGTATATTTGCTTCTTCAATGATGATAGTTATGGAAGGTAGAAGGTAATCACTACTCTTAAAGAGAAACAATGAGTAAGTTTGATCAACGATAATGTACCTAGTACCTACAGATATGATTCATTTATAATGCATTACCACACAAATCATTGCTATGTCAGCGTACGATATTCAGTTACATTTTATCATAATTAAATTTCATCTATACTTATAATAAATCTGTAGAGAGGTCAATTCTGTACATAAAATATTTTTTCAAAATAACTATCAGGGGGTGATAAGTGATCGATACTGATACCAAAAATGCAATCAGTAAAATTTTTGTCTGTCTGTCTGTCTGTCTGTCTGTCTGTCTGTCTGTATGTTCGTTATAGAAAAAAAAACTACTGAACAGATTTTGACGAAACTTGGTACAATTATTCTTCATACTCCTGGGCAGGTTATAGGATACTTTTCATCACGCTACAATCAATAGGAGCGGAGCAGTGACGGGAAGTGTTAGGAAAACGCGAGAAATTTAAACCTGTATGTTTGAACGCGCATTACGCGAAAACTACTGCATAGAATTGAATGCGGTTTTCACCAATGTATTGCTAGAGGTCTAACTTAAAACTTAGGCACAAGGTATAGATGGGTATTATATGGAAGTCCGTTATTTTTGAAACCCGATATCCACGCGAGCGACGCCGCTGGCACAGCTAGTGAATGATATGACGTCTCTCTCCTATCTGTAAAGACTAGCTAATTAAACATATGAGATATTAAAAAGCACAAGTGCCTTAAGTGCATAAGTACTGACTCCTTCATTCCTTTTTCATCATCATCATCAGCCTTTAACAGCCCACTGCTGGACATCTCCCAATGTTCGCCTTCTCGCATCCAACACTTGCTAGCCGTCCTGCGCAAATCGTCGCTCCACCTGGCCTAAGGCGTCCTACACTACGTTTGCCGAGACGCGGTGTCCACTCCAGAACTCGTTTACCCCTACGGTTATCGGTTCTACGGCTGAAGTGGCCAGCCCACTGCCACTTCAGCTTACTAATCGGGTGAGCTATGTCGGCCATTACTTTTTAATTAATGGTTATTTTCCCAAAGCAAAACCATTAGCTTTCAGTATCCTATCTACATTAAACATAGCATCGTCGAACAAGGAAGTCCACAAATAACAATACCTAAACTAATTCGATCAATATACATATTAATATTTGTTTAGCAGTTTATGGCAATAACACATTTGACGTCGACCGCACCCTAAGGATGAAGTGACAAGTTCATTCAAGTGCGTTCGTTATTAAATCGTGGTTCGACTTCTGTGTCTCTCGCTCGCCTGACCGCGTAATTTATATTCATCATCATCAGTCTATCGCAGTCCACTGTTGGGAATAGGCCTCTCCAGTTGTTTGCCACTTTCGTCAAACATCTGGAGGATTACCTATAATCGCACGCTAAGCAGGCGGATTGGCAATCGCAGGGCGTAACTGTCTTCTCTTCACTTCTCGCTCCGGTGACGCTGCTGCCCGTCATCGTCCTGTGGTATTTATCTACACCTTGAATTGTGATGGTTATACCGCCACCAGTCGGTTGCCATAGCCTCGTTTGTTATTTGGCAGTATGCACCACAGGTAGGTGAGTGTGGCTTGGAGCGAAAAGATGATGGGTCGCTCCATTACATCCCTAATTAATATTCACCAAGTGCTAAGTTACGCGATTAGGGCGCGGGCTATACACTCTGGATATTATGACGACACGAATGAATGCTCGAATGATTTACAAGTAACCAGACATTTTCTAATCGTGTCAATGTCAAATCTTAGCGATCAGGAATAGGTGTACAATACATGTTCAGAACTAATTAGCAGATATTTTCTAATTGCGCAAAATGGACGTTTGGGAACGTTTCGCTAAACGTTTGTTTCGTGTAAAAATACGCTAAACATTATTGCGTGTGTAGATCGTACGAAGTATGTTTATGTCTAGTATTGTCCAAAATAGCCTAAAGTGGCCTTTATAACGCGATCACAGAAAAAGTCTTGTAAATTGTTTACACAGATTTGATTTTGTTCAATCAATGAAACCATTTTTAGGCACAAACTACTGCCAGATATTCTGAGTACCAAAGAATCTCAAGAGTACCAAAATCTTTCGAAAATATGTTTTCAGCCGAAACGTCAAGCTGTTAATACAAAACTAAAACTTGGCATGAATAAACCAACTTGAGGCGTTGGAGACCATTGAGGCGGCTTCAAAGTCTTCGGTTTTACAGTCTTCTATAGATCGCATTTTGGAGTTATTACAAATAATTCCCTCTGCCCCTAGGTAAAAATTTGATGGACACCACACTCATCATAGGAGAATCAACAATTGAAACTTAGTTGGTTTTGAACTACAACTCATGGTGATTCACGCATATTGACAAAATAACCTACCAAATGAAGAACATCAAATTCCATTATTTTGTGAACTCGTAAAACTTAACCCTCTTTTTGCAACAGGAGTATTAAATGACGTATAAATCAAAGTTGCATACCTTAAGAGCGACGAGCAATGTGACTGTCTCGACGCTGTAGTAGCCGCGGTCGACGTAGTCTCCCATGAACAGGTAGTTGGTGTCTGGCGACCGGCCGCCGATGCGGAACAGCTCCATCAGGTCGTGGAACTGTCCGTGGACGTCCCCGCAGACGGTCACCGGGCATTTCACCTCTTGCACGTTCGACTCTTTAGTCAGGATCTCCTTTGCCTGCAAGCGACAACGCGAGGGTTAACACCAGTTGTATTACTCCAGAGTAATACACACATGCGTTCGGAAACATCTCTCTCAGACATAGCGAATCGAGCCGCCCGTCGGGGATCCTTACCCGGACGGGCCTATTACAATATTAAATAAGAACAACGAATATTAAGTAAAAACCAACCTATACTCTAAGGTGATGGCCCTAGTGGGGCAGAATACACATGAATAAAAATCTGTGCACGGTGCCCCACTAAATCGTAGCGGTGGGGTTCGCAATTTTTAAGCGACTACTATGCCCCACTGGTGGGGCGCTTTGGAGGGGCAAAGTAGATGTACCCAAAAACTGAGGATAACATTGCTAGTATAAACACTATTTATGCTATTAATTGGGATGCATGTTTGCCTCCACGTATGGCGCACCCCAAGGGAACAATCTATGTGCACGGTCTAATGGCTCAATCTTACACCACGGTGACAAAATAAATAGTTTAGTCATCGATTCGAGAAGAAGACTTTAGTTAGTATGGAGGTGCGGTCGGGGTGGCGGAACACTGGGCACAGCGTGTTTGATTTCGATTTGCCATCGAAACGCAAAGAAGAAGAAGATTATTAGTATTTAATATACCTACTATACCTACTACTATTTCACAATACTAAACTTTTGATGCCGATAGGCCTACTTCGAAACCTTATTATAGGGTAGTTTAGCCGGTTTCCCGTCCAGCTTTGGTTTTCGACCATTACCTACAACATTTACGTAGAATAGCATCATATTAATAGTCAACCGCGCAAGATTGGACTTGTTACGGCTTTTGACGTCATATCTGCTCGTCTATCAAAATTTAATAAGATTGACAATTCAGAACTCGAATAAAAGCTATGTCTGTCTGCGGCTTGCTTCCGAGCTATGAATACGCCATCTTGAATGTGAAAAAATTAGTGGCGCGAGGTAGCTGCACGGTAAGTTTTTTTTGGTAATTTACGCATGTATTTATTTGTTTTGGTCATTTACAACTAAGTAAAGACATAAAGTTGGCACTAGGAGGTGTTTTTCGTACTTATTTAACGAATTACTTATAAAATCTAAGTGGACCGAAATGGAATTACCTATTTCGCAAAATATTGTGTTCTCGTCCACATGGGCGAAAACACAAAAATATAAGTGAAATTTGATAAATCAGTTAAAGTTAGGAATGCGAAGAACTTCATTAAATTTTTTAATGGCTGGATCTTTGTTAGATATTCGATCTAGAATTTCATTTACGTCCATGAATTTATCAGTGTTACAAGCATAAATTTATATTTAAATACCTTGGACGGAAACCAAAAATATCGATAAAAATTACTCTAATTTCGTCCAAGTACTTTAATATAACAGACGAAAACTAAGACTTGACTTTTACTTTTCGTCCATTACAAACAGCGATTATTATCTTGGTTAGGCATGACTTTTTATTTTGTTTTTCGATCACTGCTGGTATTATTTATCATTATTGCCTATATCATTTGCCGTTTAGTATATCTGGTTATTAAATGCATTGTTTTAAATGACGTCATTGGAACTGAAAAAAATAAGGAAATAAACAAATTCTTACACAGAAGATGCCGTCCCGGGCCTCTCGCATCCAGCACTTGCCAGCCGAACTGCGCAAATCAATCACCTGGCCTGAGGGCGTCCTACGCTACGTTTGCCGAGACGTGGTCTCCACTCCAGAACTCGTTTACCCCAACGGTTATCGGTTCTGCGGATGATGTGGCCAGCCCACTGCCACTTCAGCTTACTGATCCGGTGAGCTATGTCGGTAACTTTGGTTCTCTGCAGGATCACCTCATTTCGGATCCGATCTCAGAGAGACGCCGAGCATAACCCTTTCCATAGCTCGCTGAGCGACCTTCAACTTGTGGACTAGCCGTACCATGAGTGTCCACGTTTCGGCTCCGTATGTCATAACCGGTAGAACGCACTGATCGAAGACTTTCGTCTTTAGGCACTGTGGGATCGACGATGTGAAGACTCGACGAAGTTTCCCAAACGCTGCCCAGCCTAGCTGAATTCTCCTATTTATCTCGTCCTCAAAGTTGTTTCCACCCAACTGTAATGTCTGCCCAAGGTATTCATATTTTTGAACAGCTTCGAGTACGGCGCCGTGCACTGCATTCGGTTCCGGTAGAACATCTTCATTGAACACGACCTTGGTTTTATACAAGTTCATCCGTAGGCCGATGCGCACAGAGGAGTGAGCCAGTTCATTCAGCATCTGTTGTAGGTCCTGCAGCGATTCTGCCATTATGACGATGTCATCAGTAAATCGCAAATGTATTCGCCATTTACGTTGATGCCACGTCCTTTCCAGTTCAGTGTGTCCTCCATTGCATTAGCGATCAACTTTGGGGAAATGACATCCCCTTGTCTCACTCCTCGATGCAACGGTTATAGGCCTTGTTTGCTGGTTCTGTACTTGGACGGACATGGTGGCGGCTTCATAGAGACATCTCATCACATGGGTGTATCGCCATTCTACTTGGCACCGCTGCAGGGACTCCAGAACAGACCAGGTTTCAACAGAGTCAAAGGCCTTCTCATAGTCCACGAATGCTAGACACAGGGGCTGATTATACTCTTCGGTCTTCTGTATAATCTGCCGCACTGTGTGGATGTGGTCTGTGGTGCCGTATCCGCTCCGAAACCCAGCCTGTTCCGTCGGTTGGAATTCGTCGAGTCTTCGCGCAATACGGTTCGTGACCACTCTTGAAAACAGCTTATAGACGTGGCTTAAAAGGGAAATGGGTCTATAGTTCTTCAATAGGGTTTTGTCTCACTTTTTGAAGAACAGGACAACCACACCCCTAGTACACGCCTCCGGAGTTCTCCTTTCCAGGAGGACAGCGTTGAAAAGCTTTTGGAGCTTCCTCAATACGGCTCTACCTCCAGCCCTCATCAGCTCTGTTGTAACGCGGTCCTCTCCATGGGGCTTTTCTATTTTTAAGCTGCCCAAGAGCGATCTCGATTTCGTCAGTACTGACTTCTGGCAAGTCTTCGGTGAAATGGCGTGTTAATGTGGCTCAAGTAACTTCATTTTCGTGATCAGGTCGAGATGCATGCGAAGCGTATAACCGGCTGTTCTTTCGGAAAGTCTTCTATTTCCGAAAGAACAGCCGGCTTGGAGGCAACGACTTCTCGACTTGCTGCGGGCAGCTTAGTCAGGTCAGGTGGCTTTTTCCAAGAGATTGTACATGTACACAACACCTTAAAATTTTGTATACGTGTAAGTTCCGTTTTGTTTTAATTGTTGATTGGATAGGAATGACATAAGTCATATTAATTCTGATTTTGCAAACAAATCTTAACAGATTTTAAAGATAATTAATGTTTTTATCAGCCAAATGCTGTTATAAAAATACATTTTGTATGTTATTATAAAAACACATTATAGTTGCATTTTATTAAGTTGATTAAAAATACTATTATATCACTGATTTTTAATTAATTGCATTATAATCCTCTTTATTAACAGCGGACGAAAAGTAAAGTAACATAGGTCGAAAACTAATATTTTTGGACGAAAACTGACGAAATCGGTACTTTTCACTAAAATATTTTTTATAAAAAAAACGATGACTATAATTAATTGTCCCTTGTTGTAAACATAAAATAGACTATATTAGCGTTTAATAAAAATATAGTGTGTTAGATTTGGCCCAGTGGAACATATTTTTTTTTAATGTTTAACCTGGCAACTCCACTAATTGGACGAAAACCGGCTAAACTACCCTACCTAATAGTTTTCCGAAATTAAATAATTTTTCAACGGACTTATCTGACGAAATGGCACGGGCGTGTTATTATTAGAGCTTTCCCAAGACAACTTAAATCACTTAATATACCCACAGATTCCCACGTCCCCACTAAGGCCATTAATTAAATTCGGCTACTAAATAATCAGACTAAAATAACCTTCAATGTTCGGTCCACTTTATTTAATTACCTACCTAAACTTACTACGCACTGAGATCGACAATGTATCGGTAATTCAGTATCTATAGCTATGTGGTCCGATTATGTTCAACGGTAAACATCTACATGGGAAAATCAATAGTCATTTTATTATCTTCAATTTCGTTTGGTAGTTGACAATTGATTTGCTATTGAGTCGGCTTTCTAAACAGCGAGGGGACTAACAAAGATTCAGTGGGTGTATATGTATCACTGTTTAGACGCTTAATAGAGGCAAGCAATATAGTAGATGAATATAGTAAAAAGTTGAGAATAGTAATCGACGTTATACTAACTGGCTAAAAACTAAGGTAACTAAGGAATGCTGACTCGGCTAGTGTGCTTTTTACGAATAATTTTACGAATGAAGACTCAAATAGGTAGGGTAGTTTAGCCGGTTTTCGTCCAATTAGTGGAGTTGCCAGGTTAAACATTAAAAAAAAATATGTTCCACTGGGCCAAATCTAACAAACTATATTTTTATTAAACGCTAATATAGTCTATTTCATGTTTACACCAAGGGACAATTAATTATAGTCATCGTTTTTTTTATAAAAAATATTTTAGGGAAAAGTACCGATTTCGTCAGTTTTCGTCCAAAAATATTAGTTTTCGACCTATGTTACGTTACTTTTCGACCGCTGTTAATAAAGAGGATTATAATGCAATGAATTAAAAATCAGTGATATAATAGTGTTTTTAATCAACTTAATGAAATGCAACTATAATGCGTTTTTATAATAACATACAAAATGTTTTTTTATAACAGCATTTGGCTGATAAAAACATTAATTATCTTTAAAATCTGTTTAGATTTGTTTGCAAAATCAGAATTAATATGACTTATGTCATTCTTATCCAATCAACAATTAAAACAAAACGGAATTTACACATATACAAAATTTTAAGGGAGCTCCAAAAGCTTTTCAACGCTGTCCTTCTGGAAGGGAGAACTCCGGAGGCGTGTACTAGGGGTGTGGTTGTCCTGTTCTTCAAAAAGTGAGACAAAACCCCATTGAAGAACTATAGACCCATTTCCCTTTTAAGCCACGTCTATAAGCTGTTTTCAAGAGTGGTCAAGAACCGTATTGCGCGAAGACTCGACGAATTCCAACTAACGGAACAGGCTGGGTTTCAGAGCGGATACGGCACCACAAACCACATCCACACAGTGCGAGAGTATAATCAGCCCCTGTGTCTAGCATTCGTGGACTATGAGAAGGCCTTTGACTCGGTTGAAACCTGGTCTGGTCTGGAGTCCCTGCAGCGATGCCAAGTAGAATGGCGATACATCCATGTGATGAGATGTCTCTATGAAGCCGCCACCATGTCCGTCCAAGTACAAAACCAGCAAACAAGGCTTATAACCGTTGCATCGAGGAGTGAGACAAGGGGATGTCATTTCCCCAAAGTTGTTCACTAATGCAATGGAGGATATGTTCAACACGCTGAACTGGAAAGGACGTGGCATCAACGTAAATGGCGAATACATTTGCGATTTATAGATGACATCGTCATAATGGCAGAATCGCTGCAGGACCTACAACAGATGCTGAATGAACTGGCTCACTCCTCTGTGCGCATCGGCCTATGGATGAACTTGGATAAAACCAAGGTCATGTTCAATGAAGATGTTCTACCGGAACCGATTGCAGTGCACGGCGCCGTCCTCGAAGCTGTTCAAAAATATGTATACCTTGGGCAGACATTGCAGTTGGGAAGACACAACTTTGAGGACGAGATAAAAAGAGAATTCAGCTAGGCTGGGCAGCGTTTGGGAAACTTCGTCGAGTCTTCACATCGTCGATCCCACAGTTACCTAAAGACGAAAGTCTTCGATCAGTGCGTTCTACCGGTTATGACATACGTAGCCGAAACGTGGACACTCACGGTACGGCTAGTCCACAAGTTGAAGGTCGCTCAGCGAGCTATGGAAAGAGCTATGCTCGGCGTCTCTCTGAGATCGGATCCGAAATGAGGTGATCCGGCAGAGAACCAAAGTTACCGACATAGCTCACCGGATCAGTAAGCTGAAGTGGCAGTGGGCTGGCCACATCATCCGCAGAACCGATAACCGTTGGGGTAAACGAGTTCTGGAGTGGAGACCACGTCTCGGCAAACGTAGTGTAGGACGCCCTCAGGCCAGGTGGAGTGACGATTTGCGCAGGACGGCTGGCAGGTGCTGGATGCGAGAGGCCCGGGACGGTATCTTCTGTGTAAGAATTTGTTTTTTTCCTTATTTTTTCGGCTCCAATGACGTCATCTAAAACAATGCTATTAAATGCAGATATACTAAACGGCAAATGATATAGGCGATAATGATAATATAATACCAGCAGTGAAAAAAGTCATGCCTAACCAAGATAATAATCGCTGTTTGTAATGGACGAAAACTAAATAACTGGTGTTTCTACTTGTCGTCCACTTATATTAAAGTACTTGGACGAAAACTAGAGTAATTTTTATCGATATTTTTGGTTTCCGTCCAAATATTTAAATATAAATTTATGCTTGTAACACTGATAAATTCGGGGACGAAAATGAAATTCTAGATCGAATATCTAACAAAGATCCAGCCATTAAAAAATTGAATGAATTTCTTCGCATTCCTAACTTTAACTGATTTATCAAATTTCACTTATATTTTTGTGTTTTCGTCCATGTGGACGACAACAGAATATTTTGCGAAATAGGTAATTCCATTTCCATCCACTTAGATTTTATAAGTAATTCGTTAAATAAGTACGAAAAACACCTCCTAATGCCAACTTTGTATCTTTACTTAGTTGTAAATGACCAAAACAAATAAATACATGCGTAAATTACCAAAAAAAACTTACCGTGCAGCTACCTCACGCCACTAATTTTTTCACATTCAAGATGGCGTGTTCATAGCTCGGAAGCAAGCCGCAGACAGACATAGCTTTTATTCGAGTTCTGACTTGTCAATCTTTTTAAATTTTGGTAGACGTGCAGATATGACGTCAAAGGCCGTAACAAGTCCAATCTTGCGCGGTTGACTATTAATATGATGCTATTCTGCGTAAATGTTGTAGGTAATGGACGAAAACCAGAGCTGGACGGGAAACCGGCTAAACTACCCTACTTACTGAGACTACGACTTAAGTCTTCTAAAAGATTCGAGTCTCCAAAAGAAACCAAGTCCTATTATACTTTAGTACTAAAGCCTCAAGTGGCTTAACTTTACCATTCGAGGCCCGTGGCAAATTCATCGGCTTTTACTAAATGTGTAATACTAAATGTTGGGGAGTATGGATTCTCCTCTAACCAGGGGCCTTGTGGCTTTTTGCCGACATGCCACCCTGTAGTTACTCTACTGAAAGCCTCTTACAACATTAAGCATACGTAAGCCAAAACCCCGAAAAATGCCAACTCAAATCAGAAAGATCGACAAGTGAACGACGCTCGTTAAGTTAACCCACCCATAAAAAACTCAATTTTGTTTACTATCATTAACCACAAGCCGAATGGTTGTTTCGCACGCAACACCTCATTAATAAAAGTGCCCAAGTTCATTAATAAACATCACGCGCTGTCCTCAGGGACGAACCCGGCAACCTAAGCAACCTACACGACCTATCGTTGCAACGGCAACCCTATTACATTATGACGGCAGACTGCACTGCTGTTAGTTCACTGAACTCGACCTTCAAAGTTTTTACTAGCGCTCTTCATTTATTTACCAGTATGGCCCATTCAAGTCCTAATTGACGTACACAGGGCTACACTTCAAATCACCAGAAATAGGAATTTACGAAAGTATCAGAACTAAATAAATACACAGAACAAACACAAATATTTGACACCTGAATGGTTTGGGATCGAACGTTTAGTTCAAAATGCACAGGGTCACTACCAAATGAGTGACTGGGCCAGGGATTATGGATTCTATGCATAGGACACTTATTAGAAAAAAATACAGATATGTTAATGTGACCTAATTGTGACAAAGTGACTTCTCAAAATGTAATATCTACTAGGACTTTGAGACACACTTACATGGCCTTAATGAGTATGTAAATCTTGTGTCAAAAAGAACAAAATATGTAAGTAGAAAAATATGCCTATCAAACTTTATCTAGAATCTAGGGGTGGCCAGGATTCCAGTAAGTATTATTTTTTGGTGCACATAGAATTAGACTAGAAGTGAATACTCAGGGGATGTCACCTACCTCTCGATGTCGTGTCCTAGAGAAAATATCAGTAGATGTTGTAAATTCAAGTAAATTACTATGTACTACTAAAAATGTCAACGACTATAAATAAAAGGCATAGGATGCCCTTTTTACAAAATTTTATGGTTTTGAATCTCTTCCATCTCAATTTCCTATCAAGATATATTGAAGTTGAATGGTTATAGTGCTCTGAATAGGGGGCAGATAACAAAACATAATAAAGAACTGTCATTACCAAGCCAAATATCTAGTAGGATGCATACAGAAAGAAAGCCTAACACTTAAAAACTTACACATATATATAATTTAATTCTATAATTTCTCTTCATTCATTATCATTCACAAAAACTAACAGTATGACATTTTGCTTAATTAACACACAATGATCCTTAGCTCAAAAACGACCCTCAAATACAGATTACACATACTCTGCAGATTCTTAAAATTCCTTTGACAATGTGTGGTAGATGTAATTAGCATATTCATCTACCTACACAGTGTAGACAGAATTGATTACTGAATGAGTGACTCTTCAATACTTTCATGTATTCTAACCGTTACATTGATATCTAGTGAAATTGTCAACATCAAAATACCTACTTGTATTCATTAATGAACAAAAAATGTTGCATACAAAAATAAAATGATGTAAAGACAAACTCTGGAAACATATCTATATCTAACCTTTGATGGATTTTAATCTAATGGAGTATTAACTTTTTTATTTCATTTAAACTAGTGGTAGTAAATGCTGTCACTGATACAGTGGTTGTAGGTTCAATTCCCACACATTACAAACATGTCTGTTTCTGTTGGTGTGAGTGTTGCTATGTAAAATATGCATTTATTTACAAAAATAAAGTATCCAAGTATGTTTATTACTTGTCTAGTACTCATACACACATACATCTTATGAAATTTCTAGTGGCAATTACTTAGTCAATACTGTTTAGTGGACTTACAATATGAGAAATTAACAATGTAATAGTCACTAATAATCATGCAATAATGATTAATTGAAGATCAAAATAATAGCAATATGTATGATGTGTGTAAATAAATAATTCAGCAACCTAGTTAAGTGGCTCAAGGCGAATAAACTCCAAATCTTAATAAAACATACAATCATACACATCACAATGCTAATGTATGTTGTGTATTAGGTCCTACATCACACTATTTACATGCTGCATATTTGCCTACAATTAAAAAACCTAAAGTCAGTCTGATCCTTATCCAGTAGTTTCTTTAAAACTTAACCACCAGTTGTTTAGTACTATAATGTAAAGAAAACAGAATAAATACCTACCTAGACAACAGAAACTTTAAACATTTCTTACAACAGAATATTTACTTATAGGTATGTCTGTACAATGTGTCTATTATTTTAAATTGAAAAAAAAACCAAAGAATCCAGGTCCACAATATTTAGCTACTAATCAAGTGTTCATTTCAACAGAATGTCTGACCTTCATAGAATTTGATTTCTATTGCATGATGCAAATATTTACTTAGTACAATGCCAACCATTTTATTCCAATGATTTAAAATACTATGATTCAACTTCAAATAAAGGATGGATTTGATTATAATATATTTCCAGAACAATCAAAAGATTGTTCAGTTGAATAGTAGTAATAGATAAAAATAATATGCAAAAGTAAATAGAGATCTTAAATGAATTCACACAATGTAGCTAACATGCAAAATAATACTTTCATAACATAGCTCAACTGTTATCCTATTTTTAATTCTTGTTATGTCAATATTCAAAATCCAGTTCTTATCATTTCAAATAAAGGCACCACTTTAATTTGAAATGAGAGGTACTCATTTTCAAAATTTTATAATAATGTCCTATACATTGTTATTGTATATATGTGAAGCAAGTTTTTAAGTTATCAGTTCCCAGAGCACAGTTGGACAGATAAAAGTACAGCTGTTCACTGGCAGCGGAAAGCACAAAACAATTAGCACATTTGTCAGTAACATCCCGCTGATAATAATGATTAAGTCATGGCAGAAGTTGGCTTCAACAGAATTATATGGTTTAATTTGATACTTTTTACAGCAGTTGGATAGAGTGTGTGATATTATTAATAACCAAATAAAATTACTATTATTGTTCCATACAAGTTGCAACATACCCAGGTCTATGTTTGTAAAAATACCAAACATACACATATCTGTATATTCTGTTGATTGTATAGGTAATTATGTTAGTACTATGTAATCTTTACAAAATTCAAATTGTATCCTGACCAAGAGATCTTTTGACAATATTTATCAATGTCAATCAAGGAAAGAGTCACAGGGACGCGCGCGTCGCTGCACTTATCAAAAAGATCAATGACAGATACACCAAAAAAAGATAAACAAAGATGGTTTAATCACTAAAGTTAACTAATTGTGCTCGGTTATGGGCTTTCCGCGGCATCTAAAAATATCTTTGAACCAATTTGGCTATTATCAACCCGGAAAGTCAATTGATGCTGGGTGTGGTAGAACCTGTCAGCGGGGATGTAAGCATCGTTAAGACGATCTGGCACAACTACACACTTCTACATCCAAGACAGTAAACTACGTAATGTAAAATAGCCAAAACTAGAGTCAACGTTTATTACATACGCGCTCTTACCATCCGATCAGGTAGGTATATGAATCATACATTGTATAGTTATAGCTCAAAGAAAATTACATGCTGTACGATACAAATACATCACAAATCTATACCACAAATGATTTCACTGTATAAAATGTTACGTTACCTTGTCGCATAACGTTTTTACTTGATTTTCTGTCAATTGCTTGCATTCATTTAGCTGCTCTATCCATTGATCCAATTCTTTTAACGACGCCTTGTCCTCCATGCTTTGAGTCTGTTGATTTAACGCACGAGACGTTATCTGGGATATGAAATGTCTCTATCTTTTAAATGTACACAAAACCATGCGAATTAACTATTTTACACTTTGCCCAGAAAACTGACTACGGCAGACACTTACAAAATGGCGTAGGTACCACTTGCGTGACGTCAATTTTGCGACGAAATCCACCTACCGGAGCATATTGGAACTATAGCATGATGCCAGTTGGAGATGCATTCAATCACATATAAATTTTATTATATTCAACATATCATCGATACATAAATAATACTTAATGTTTTTATACAATAACGTATGTACAGCATACAGGAATCCTAAGAAAGTAAAAAGCTAAGTAATTAATTAATTTTTAAAAGTTCATATAGAGTTCCTCAGTTGGTTGGCTGTATAAATTTTTTGAAAATTGGTCCCATTCCAACAAAATAGGTACTTAATAAATATTATGTGCTCCATTTCTGACGATTTCTTAAGATTAATGTGATTTTGTTCGTAAAGTTGAATGACGTACTTACTTTTATGGAACCCGATGGTACTATTTTAGCTTTCGCCATAGCTTGCAAAGCTTCTACATTAACGTCCATTTAGAAGACGTGGATACAAAATCTGTTCACAATAATTCAATTTTATGAAACCAATGATGTTGGTGTATTTGTGATAATTTTATAAATAAAACGATGCGGGCGATAATATATAAATAATTAAGGAATTAATCTTTTACGTCAATGGAATTTAAGAACTATTGATGAATTTTCTTTTAAAATTTTGCCACATAGCTGACAGATTTACTTTTTCAAAAACACCCCTTTTTTAAAAGTAGATTTACTTCAAGTTCAAAATTTAATCGAGCTTTTTTGATTAATCCATGAACGCAACCGTTGTATTCTTTTTTAAATTCATATGCATGCATAGTAATGCATACTATTGCATGCATAGTGCCCGACTGCCAGAGTCTGGCAGCCAGACTCTGGTTTTCTGTTTTGAACACCGGAAATTAGAATGTTTCAAAAGGGGGCGCTGCTAAAGCAGAACTAATAATCCATACTATATATTAATAAGAATGGGAAAGTGTGTCTCTCTGTATGTATGTTTGTCTTTCACGGCAAAACGGAGCGACGAATTGACGTGGTTTTTAAGTGGAGATAGTTGAAGGGATGGAGAGTCATGCTACTTTTTGCCCCTTTCTAACATGGGGGGTGGCCCCACTTCCCTAAAATGGGGGGTGGAAGTTTGTATGGAGCATTCACCCCGAACTTAACGCGAGCGAAGTCGCGGGCAAAAGCTATAAAATAGTGCCAGAGCTTCGTAACAGAGAAGTGTCGTTTGTTGCCCTGGAATACAAAACCGATTATTTTCGAGTGAATCACGGTTTTTGTATTGACCATTGATTGATAATTAGGGGCAGCGCAGACGACAGACTATCCGTGCCGCACTTTTTTGCAATTATATGCAGTACGATGCGCAAAAATCTGTCGCGGTTATTTCACACTTATTCATGATTTGAGATGAGATATAAATATAAAAAATTTAAATCTGTCTGTCATAGTGTGTAAGTAAGCAATGTGTATTCACATGTCTTAAAATACTGGAACCCCATGTATGAAACTTTTTTTTTCAAACTTGATTTTGACAGCCTGTGCTTCCATCTTTTCCTGTTCTTTTCGTTTGTGAGTCCGCTTGTGACGGTCGGTGGTATACTCCTAGCGAGTAAAGTTTTTTTATTCAAAATGACTGAAACTCTCAAGCTTAGAGGCACTTTGTGCGGCCACAATGGTTGGGTTACACAAATCGCTACTAACCCGAAGTACCCTGATATGATTTTGTCATCTTCTCGAGGTAAGGTTATAAATGTGCGAATACCTGCTGTCTTTAATCCATGTTAATCTTGGTGTAGTCTTTAATTTTATTAAATATTATGCTTTAATCTTATTCTTTAAAAGTACGTTTAATTAAATTTTACCATATTTATTGAACATGATGACACAAAACTTTGCCACGCGATTCCTGAGCGGCAAGCGGATATGGGGCTGATAAAACCTCTGATCAGTTACAGAGCTCATATTCTTAGGTTGTTTGTTAAACGAGACTATTTTTCCAGACAAGACCCTCATTGTATGGAAGTTGACGAGAGACGAGACCAACTACGGTGTACCCCAGAAGCGTCTGTACGGTCACTCCCACTTCATCTCGGACGTTGTCCTCTCCAGTGACGGAAACTACGCTCTTTCCGGATCCTGGGACAAGACTCTGCGTCTCTGGGATCTGGCTGCTGGAAAGACCACCAGGCGTTTTGAAGACCATACCAAGGTGTGATAGAACTTTAGCTTTTAGTTTTGATCTAATCAACAGTGCTAACTGCGCCTATGCGAGGCAGAAGAGTAGTGTACATGTGCCTTTGCGAGGCAGAAGAATCTAATGTCTGGATGGGCCCCTGTATAATAAATTGTAAGTAAATCTTGTTGCTTCATCTAGTTCATTAGTGCATTAATTTAGTTTTGCACAGAACTGATAAGCATTCCACTAACTGACATTTTAACTATGATGGCATATCACACTCATAGTACCTATTTATTAATTAATTTATGCCCTTTTCAATGAAGGTGCCACAGAGTATTGCCAAAATATTATGCATTCTCGTAATTTAGAAATTTTAGAAACTGCTTGCTCTATTTGCAAACTACAAATATTATTTTGAAACAGGATGTCCTGTCTGTGGCCTTCTCCGTGGACAACCGTCAGATTGTGTCTGGCTCCCGGGACAAGACCATCAAGCTGTGGAACACTCTCGCCGAGTGCAAGTACACAATCCAAGATGATGGCCACAGTGACTGGGTGTCGTGCGTCCGTTTCTCGCCCAACCATGCCAACCCCATCATCGTGTCTGCTGGCTGGGACCGCACAGTCAAGGTATGTTACCTTTTTAGTGAAAAAAATAAATAAATCATATACTTTTTAGGTTTTTGTCTATGTATTGGGCAGTATCATATCAAAAAAATATAATATCTTCTTCCAAGAAAAGAAAATTAATATTTTTATCAATACATTTCCTAACCTTTTTACCGTCGTCAATGGCAGAAGCACAAACCATGCATTGCCAAAAACCACAAAAAGAAATATTGTAATTACGAAATTCATCCTCTACGCTTGTCAATGTTGTCTATTGTTTCCCATTTCACAACTTCATTCACATAACACATTCCTTTTTGTCCTAGGTCTGGCACTTGACCAACTGCAAGCTGAAGATCAACCACCTTGGTCACTCTGGATACTTGAATACAGTCACAGTTTCCCCTGATGGCTCCCTTTGCGCCTCTGGAGGCAAGGACATGAAGGCTATGCTGTGGGACCTGAACGACGGCAAGCACCTCCACACTTTGGACCACAATGACATCATCACTGCCCTGTGCTTCTCGCCCAACAGATATTGGCTCTGTGCTGCTTATGGACCTTCCATCAAGATCTGGGTAAGTTCACATTTTTTAACCGACTTCGAAAAAAGGAGGAGGTTCTCAATTCGTCTGTATGTATAATATTTTTATTTTTTTTTTATGTATGTTCACCGATATTTCCGTCAATTATGGATGGATTTCAAAAAATTTTCGACAGTTCGACAGAGAACACTTCCGAGGTGGTCCCATTATCACCAAGTCAGGATCTGATGATGGGATCCTGGAGAAATTGAGGGCAACAACCGAAAATTGTATGCCCATATGGTGTTTTTGTTACGTAATCATATTTTACTCAGGTATATGCTTCCGGGCGTCAACATCTGGTGCTGATGATGAAGCCACAGAACTCCTTAACGGTTAGGAGTTAGGGGACAGTACTGACATTGGTCGATATTAAACTAGATAGTAGTATGTACTTATGCAGGGCTAATAGGGCAGGTGATTTGGTAAGTGATATGCTTGATTCTAGATCGCAAAGTTTTCACTCGACTTAAAGTAAAATTTTTCATTCCTAAGTTAAAGTCTTAAGGACATTAATTAGCCTTTATTCAAGGTCACAGCACATAAACGCAACTAAAAATAGTGAAATAAAGTTATTTTTTTAAAAAAAATTAAACCGACTTCAAAAAAAAACACAAACGACCAAAACTAAAAAGCGATAAATAACGTAAGTAATTCTATCCTTAATACATAATTATTTAAATATTACAATTATCACTTATTTTTGAAGTCAGTGCCAGCCAAACAAATAAATGTAGGTACATTGTCGTGTGGATTTGCCGGCCGCGCGCGTCATACCTACAACAACAGTCTACGTTAGGTACCGAGAGGCTGGCACCGACTTCAAAAATAAGTGATAATTGTAATATTTAAATAATTATGTATTAAGGATAGAATTACTTACGTTATTTATCGCTTTTTAGTTTTGGTCGTTTGTGTTTTTTTTTGAAGTCGGTTTAATTTTTTTGAAGAAAAGATTATGTATATGTATTAAATTAATTAAATAATTTTATTATTGATAATGATGATTGGAGCCTAGCTTGTTAGCAGGCCCCTTTATTAACTTCACACAGCATTCTAAAAATTAATTGTACATGATAGACACAAGACTTGGGGAGTGGCAATATTAAAATGTATTTTATTAACACCAATATGTCGTCTTCCACAGGATCTGGAGAGCAAGGAAATGGTTGAAGAACTCAGACCAGAAATCATCAACCAGACACAGAACTCGAAGGCTGACCCACCCCAGTGCCTCTCTTTGGCCTGGTCCACGGACGGTCAGACCCTCTTCGCTGGTTATTCGGACAACATCATCAGAGTCTGGCAGGTTTCAGTCTCTGCCCGATAATATGTGGAAGAAAAATAGTTTCATTTATTTTTGTTCTAATTGTGACTCTTTGAGGATAAAAATAAATGGAATTGTCTTGTATCTTTATATTTTCATTTTGATCTCCTTGTACAGATTCCATTATTAGTCATATGACATTGTTACTTTAAGTATTTTGATATGTATCTGATAAATATCTTTTTGTGTTGTAAATAAGACATACATTAAAATGTTATTTGCAGATATATATTTCTTATTTCAAAACATCTCATAAATAAACAGATTCTTATGTGTCCTTCAAGCTGGAATCCTCATCTCTGAAACCTGCATGAAAACGAATTTTGACTATGCCAAAAAATAGTCATGAAATAGTCATAAATAGTCGCCAAGTAAAAAAAATAGTCGCATTATAGTTTCGGAGTTATAGCTATAGGTTAGTGAGGATTCTGGCTTGACGTTCAAGCTGTAATCCTCACCTCTGATGCAAGCAAACGGCAAAGTCTATCGAATTGGTTTATGTTCCAAAAAATAGTCATGAAATAGTCGCAACGGCATACCAAATTTCAGAATAAGTCGTTAAGAGATTCCAGAGATATAAGGGTAGGTTGGTGAGGATTCTAGCTTGAACATTTGAAAACTTCAAATATCTCCGAAACGGCTACGATTTTCGATTTGAGTTTTTGCCAAAAAATAGTCGTGAAATAGTCGTCTCCAACGGAAATAAATTTGAGCTGATTTAATTAGAAAATAAAGTTATAATTTTCCCTACAATTTTGGAGGTACAGTTGTATACAAAATGTTTTACTTCATTTGATATTATTGTGAAATGTTCTGCTTAAAATATAATATTTCGTTCAATTAGGTATTTTCCATGGCAGCTGTTATGATTAAACAAAAAAAAACAAACATTTTTATGTAGCTATTTTTATTTATCTATATCTATCTTCTATACTTATAATAAATCTGTAGAGAGGTCAATTCTGTACATTAAATATATTTTCAAAATAACTATCAGGGGATGATTAGTGATCGATACTGATGCCAAAAATGCAATCAGTAAAATTTTTGTCTGTCTGTCTGTATGTTCGTTATAGAAACAAAAACTACTCAACGGATTTTAACGAAACTTGGTACAATTATTTTTCATACTCCTGGGCAGGTTATAGGGTACTTTTCATCACGCTACTATTAATAGGAGCAGAGCAGTGAAGGGAAATGTTAAGAAAACGGGAGAAATTTTTTGAATGCGCATCTCTCAAAAACTACTGCATGAAATTGAATACGATTTTCACTAATGTATTACTAGAGGTCTAACTTAAAACTTAGGTATAGGTATAAGTATTTTATGGAAGTACTATTGGGCTAAGCAGAAACAGATGTATGTAGGTAGAGTGTTGCAAAGTGGGATAGGATTAAACAGGGATTAAAATATTAAAAAACTTAATAGATACATACATAATATAGAGAAAATAAAATATAAATGTATGCTAGAAAATGTTTACAAATATTATCTAACGGCAGTGCGGGGGCACCATAAAGGACGGAGACTATGAGGCCGAGCGCTCCCGAAGCTAGCATGGAAATGCCCGAACGGCATACCTATTATTCGGTTGTGATATAAACATTATATTTAGTTATTTTTAATTTAAACATGTTATGTACGCATTTTCAAGCTTTAAATTGTACCTAAATAAAAATAGCTACAAAAATTATAAATGTTTGTTTTTATTTGTTTAATCATAATAGCACTCTGTCTAGTCACTAGTCTTGGAAAACACCTAATTTGACGAAATATTATAGTTCAAGCGAAATATTTTACAATAGTATAAAATGAAGTAAACATTTTGTACACGACTGTACCTCCATAGAAATGTAGGGAAAAATTAACACTTTTTAATTTCAAATTAAATCAGCTCAAATTTATTTCCGTTGGAGACGACTATTTCATGACTATTTTTTGGCAAAAACTCAAATCGAAAATCGTAGCCGTTTCGGAGATATTTGAAGTTTTCAAATGTTCAAGCTAGAATCCTCACCAACCTACCCTTATATCTCTGGAATCTCTTAACGACTAATTCTGAAATTTGGTATGCCGTTGCGACTATTTCATGACTATTTTTTGGAACATAAACCAATTCGATAGACTTTGCCGTTTGCTTGCATCAGAGGTGAGGATTACAGCTTGAACGTCAAGCCAGAATCCTCACTAACCTATAGCTATAACTCCGAAACTATAATGCGACTATTTTTTTTACTTGGCGACTATTTATGACTATTTCATGACTATTTTTTGGCATAGTCAAAATTCGTTTTCATGCAGGTTTCAGAGATGAGGATTCCAGCTTGAAGGACACATTCTTATGAATAATACAGTAGTTAGTAGTAGTAGGTACACATTCTTATGATTAGGTAGGTACAATAATGTAATCTTTGCCTCACACCAACACCGGGCCATACATACAACACCAATTTGAAATTATAAATTAAAATCATGAGATTTAGACATTGTGATGAATAGGCCAGCCAGTCTCATTCAATAGATGACTGCCATCCATAACCTCTGTTGGACCATCACCAACTCTAGTATGTATCACATACTTCACTGAACCTTCAGATTCAGGGTGCATTGAGACTTCTTTCAACAATTCTTTATTTACTTCTGGTTGAGCAGGCAACCCAGTGATAAAGTTCTCTGAAGAGGTGGGGAAGATGTTTTGAATTAAACCTAAGAGCTTGGGTACTTCCTCCTCCAGAAGATACAGACAAACATTTGCTCCAGCATCTAAGGTGTATGCAACTTTAGCCTGTCCACAAATGTCATTATATTTGTGTACCAGTTCAATTATCTTGTGAGATATTGCAGTCATATAAACATAAGGAGGATATGAATCCAGACAAATGGCATGAAATTGATTACTCTCTTTCATGGTGATCTTTGCAAATTTGGGAAAATCTTTTGCCATAATTGCTTTACATATTTCTTCAGTTCTTTCTGGAACACACTTCTTGACTCTATATTGCAAAAGCTCTGATGTTTCACTGGACAATTTCATACCTTTTGTAGAACTAATTTTCTTCTTTTGATCACCTACTACCAGAATCAAAACTCTCATTTCTGGCCAATGTGTTTTCTCTGCAATTTGAGTTGCAATTGAATCTGAACCATCTGCTTTCACACCCGCATGCCAGCGTACAAATCCTCCATAAATGCTGCGACATGCACTTCCTGATCCCAGGCGAGCTATGGAGCTGACTTCAGACTTTATTTTATACAGTTTACCCAGAGCAGACACCAAACAGGCATACCCAGCTGCAGATGAAGCTAAACCTGCAGCAGTTGGAAAATTATTTTCTGAACAAACATGTATTTTCCATGAAAGGAATTTGTCATCAACTGTTCCTTCCGCTCGAGCTCTCGCCTTTATTTCTTTGAGGCAATTCACCAAACGTGGATTGGAGCATGACTCCTGATTTCCATTTAGCCAAATAAGGTCTTCGTCAAAATCTGGACTAGCACAAACCGATGTCTTGGCGCACATAACACTTGTATCTAAAGTAGCACTAACAGAATCGTTTAAGGGTAAGATTAGTTCCTCATCGCGTTTACCCCAATATTTTATCACAGCTATATTAACTGGGGCTACGATTGTAACAACACCACTCATTATGGCTATTAGAATGAGTTTTAATTTCCTTTTGTAATAAACTTTCGCTAAACTTTATTTAACTTATTCAAAGCAGGTAGACTTGTAATTTCATTTCAGCAAAAATTCGGCGAACCCTTTGGAATTATTTATAATCCTTCAGCAAAACTTCTACGTGCACGGACCCGTTTATTACTAAAGATATACAAATTATTTCAAAAACTTCGTAAATTAGAATGACGGACAGTCACGGTCACGGATGCCAAATGTCAATTAAATAAATGGCACACACCTAGGAGCACACACAAACTGGCTCACGTCACGTCACCAAGATAGAGTTGTGCATTTTAGTCATGGAAGTATTAAGCACTACGTATTACGTATACTTGATGATCAAACGAACTTCTTGAAGTGAAGTTCGATCGATATTATATGAGTTGTATCATTCGAAGATATAATATTTACAACGTAGTCCTTTTATCCTACAAGGCATAATCGCACGCTTTTTAGAGAGAATCGATTCTAAATCGATTGAGCTCTCATACTTTTTTTTTTTTTTTTTTTTTATCTACCCAATGCTACTACTACTGCCGAGCCGTCATTTCTTTAGAGTAATTTGGAGTTAGCATTTACATTTTCTATACATAGTTATAGGGTTAGGGTGGGTGGGTGTATTTATATCTTCGAATGATACAACTCATATAATATCGATCGAACTTCACTTCAAGAAGTTCGTTTGATCATCAATTATATTTCGTTGTATCATTCTTCGATATAATATTTACAACGTAGATGTTTAGAGATGGTAACTATCTAGGTGTATGTTTTAACATAAACACTAGTTTTATAGAAAATGTATATACCTATTATGAACATAATAACATTATTTGTAAATTATTAATATATGTTATTGTGATTACACAATGAACACAAAAAAGTCTTTCGTCTCAACTTATTTTAACTTATTTATGATAATAATATCTTATTAATATTATAATACATAATTATAATATGAATCACGCTAAGCATAGCCTACTATTAATCCTCTATAGGCAAGGAACATACAGCCCGAGCAAATGCACCCTCATCATTGAGAGGCCGATTATAAAATCGACTAAATGTTGAAGATGAATTAGACCAACCCGCTGTCTTTCTTATGGTGCTTATATCAATTCCAGCAGACTTAGCAGCCGACGTGGAAGCATGTCTTGTGCTATGAGCACCAGATACATCTAAATCGACCCCGCTTTCTGACAAAACCTGCCGAATCCATCTACTGATGGTTTGGGGAGAAGCACTGGAATGTGGTTTTCTAAACGTGATTAATAATTATCGTTTCTATTTTCCGTTCTGATGTCAGATGTAACAAATAAATAATCCTCTATGGTCGTAGCTGGGCATATTCTTATGTTATCAGTAAAAATATGGTAAATGTAAAACCGGTTGATCGCGACCTGCTGCCGATGTCTTAATAATATCTGAAACCAAAATCTTCAAACTTAAGTGGGACCGAGTAATGTGTGAAATTTTAATTAACGATAGAGTTTGTACACAAAGCCAGTAAAATAGTAAATTTTTTGGAAATTTTCTCTAGTGGTAACGTTCTATTTGGATACCAAGTAGCTACATGACTTAGTACTACCTGCGGGTCCCGCGTATTTGAATATTTTGGACGGGAAGGCCTTTGCCTATACATCCCCCTTAGCAAGCGCTTAATTCGATCCTCTGATCCGAAATTATTTCCTAGAAGCAATGAGAGTACCGACCTATGGCTATTAATGGAACCGTAAGATGCCCCATTATGGAATATTTCAACTAAGAATGACATCACAAAAGTACCAGGAGTGTCAAAAAAGTTTAAGTTATTGTCAATACAAAACTTCCACCATAATTTATATGTTACTTCGTATTGTTTCAATGTGCTCTTAGAAACGGATGCCAATGTAAGTTCTAAAGCTACAGGCGGAGTATTTTGTCTCGGAAGGCTGCCCTGAGAGCGTTGCGACCCCCAGGATAAGCTGACGGTTCAGTGGGTGTTGCAACCTGTAACGAGAACGTAAAAGGTCCCTTCCACGAAATATATCTACCAGAGACATTTGGCTTTAGTGCGAGAAGCAAACAAATCTATGTCGGGTTGACCCAAATTTTTTACTTTTGGAAAACCCAATCCGATAGTTCCCATCAATGTTAGTTCTTCTGGATTCAATGTCTGCTTCGACATTATCGCGAGTATTAATATAATAATATGATGCGAAAAGAAGGATATCTCGGCTTTCGCACCATTGCCAAATTTCTCTCATCAGGTCATTAAGGTGAGGATGTTGAATTCCTCCAAACCGATTTATGTAATTTATAGCAGTTGTATTATCAAATCGAAGCAATATTGTGCAGCTAGTTAAATGTTTTGCAAAACATTTCAACCCCATGAAAACCGCCACTAACTATAAGTAATTAATGTGACGTAAAAGTTCTCGTCTTTCCAACCCCCGTTGACACGATCGCCGTTGCAAACCGCTCCCCAGCCAGTTCTCGACCCGTTAGTATATATTTCTAATGCAAAATCATTGTTTGGTTGCATACAATTATTTGAATATTATATTGCATTCCTCCAGCAACGGAGATCCGGTAAGATAGAAATATCGGATTTTATTTTTACCCCATAATTATGATATGTCTGAACGGCTAAGAATTTAAGGCGTTCTAATTTTTTGGTATATAACACCTATTAGTTGAGAAAACTCTCTTATAGTGAAATTGGACAAGAAAAGGAACTTTTCTATCAGAATTAAAAATCTTGCTTCGTTTATCTAATGGCAAGCTTAAGGTCATATCGACAGTATTATATATAAAGCCTAGAAATTTACACGATTGTTGTGGTAACAGCACACTTTTCTCAAAGTTAATAATGAACCCCCGGCAATTAAGTAACTAAAGTGTTAGGTACTTCTACGTTATGGTAACATTCAGAAAACGCAAACGCAACCTATGCATGAAATATCATTAAGACATATTACGGACTTATGTCCTTGGCTGCGTAAATAGTTCATAATTTCTTTCATTATCTTAGAAAAAATTCTAGGTGCGACAGATAGACCGTATGGCATGGCGCTAAACTCATACAGTTGATTAAACTCAAATCGCAAGTACTTGCGATGTAGTTGGGTAATGGGAACTAGGAAATAGGCCTCCTGTATGTCAATAGTGGCTAAAAACCTCCTTTGGATATGAGCTTAGCGGCAGTCCTATGGTCCTCCATCTTAAAATGTTTTTTAGAGATGAACTTGTTAAGGTGTTTCAAATTTAGAATAAACCTTTTACCCTATTATGTTTCGGCGCCAGGAATATATTCGAAATATACTCGTCTTCTAAATGCTCACATTCAGATACAGCCCCAAAGTTAAGTAGTTGCTGTATTGCCGAAGACATAGCCACCTCCTCCTCGGGAGAAAGATTATTACATGGAATAAATGATTGTCTAGGTTTATGTGAAAAAGGGATATAAACTCCCTCTGAAATCCATCTAAGGATTGTAAGATTGTTAGTAATTTTACACCAACAGTCATAAAATGCTGGATTCTTCCAGCGTGTACCTCTATGGGTGTTGATTGGTGACACGTTGCTTGTGAGGGAGGGGCTGCCGTCCTCGACTGCGGTGCTGAGGTGGTCCTGCGGCTGACTGGTGCCGAGATGGTCCTGCGGCTGACTGGTGCCGAGGTGGTCCTGCGGCTGACTGGTGCCGAGGTGGTCCTGCGGTTGACTGGTGACCCCCCCCCCCCCCCCCCCCGTTCATGGGTGGTGGGTAACGGGGAGGGCCCATCCAGTTTCCCTGTGGTCTTTGACGACTGGTGGAGGGTTGAGAGTGTGGGATTGACGATATTGTTGACTTAATATTCGAATATTTCTTAATCTGTAAGCTCTGTTTTTCAATAGCCCTGGAAGCTTTTATTTTATCAGAAAGCTTTATCAAGACTAGGTGTAATAAACTTCTTTCTAGCGTCTGTTTCAACGAAATGTAAATCGCATAAGAGCCGACAACTATCGCTCAAATGCTTTACGGCCTGAAGCCTATCAGAGTCAGCGTCCAAGTGCAGATCTAGGCCCCTATTAAGTGCTGTGATGGCAGCACCTAGTTGCTGCTGAACGCTCTCGACCCTCTCGACTCGAGTGGGGTCGGATACGGCAGCCAAAATTTCAGGGTTTAACTTTGGAGCTTGAAGGAGCGCGTAGTTCTCGGGCACCGAGTTCTGCTTTAAAAGCTTGTTCTTAGCGTCTTTTTCCATACCCTTACGAGGAATGGGAAGCCATATCTGTGCTAAGCTATCGTGAATTTTTGGGCCCACCTTAGGAGTTTATTCGATAACCTCACCCAACGCGGCGAGTACATCGGCGTCCAGCTCTGGCGCTGCCGCTGCTTCTTGGCGCTTGGCGCGCATTCGTCCAAAACAGGCTGGGACTGAGTATCCTTCTCGGGATCTTCCTCAATAAGTTGGCATCGCTCATTATCTTGAAAAAATAATGAGCTAATTAGGAATAGTGCGAAAACGCACATAAAAATTTGCTCACGTGAAGGCACACGGCCAACCTCCGAGCAATGCATTAGTAGCGACTATGCATATAAAGTTTATTTTACCATCATGTTAACCCACGGTTAACCTCCTGGCATCAAAAAGCTACGTTGTGTTGACCCACGGACAACCTCTACGTACTACATACTCGTATGTAAAAAGATTTATTTAAAGTTATATAGTAGGTACTTAATATTTGCACGCTTGATCGCATGGGCAAATTTTAGTGAGACTCGTACTATTTTAATACACCACATTGTTACACCTAAAATTATGCAAATAAATTTTTGATTATGATTATTAAGCTTTAGCACTGACTAGCTTTTGCCCGCGACTTCGTCCGCGTGTTTAAATTTATACATACAAAAGTTTTTTCCCGCTAACTCCTGTTCCCGTGGGAATTTCTCAAAATACAGCCATAACTAAACTTTATATTTACTAAGGTACCTGCATGCCAAATTTCAAGCGTCTAACTTAAGCGGTTTAGATTTTTCATACAAAAGGATTTTCCCGCTAATTCCCGTTCCCGTGGGAATTTCGGGAATTCCTTTCTTAGTGCACCCCTACGGTACCTAAGCTACGTCCCTTCCAAATTTCAAGTGCCTACGTTTAGCCGTTTGGGCTGTGCGTTGATATGTCAGTCAGTCAGTCAGTCAGTCAGTCAGTCAGTCAGTTTCTCCTTTTATATATATAGATAAAACGCACATAAAAATTTGCTCACGTGAAGGCACACGGCCAACCTCCGAGCAATGCATTAGTAGCGACTATGCATATAAAGTTTATTTTACCATCGTGTTAACCCACGGTTGTGCCCACGGTTAACCTCCTGGCATCAAAAAGCAACGTTGTGTTGACCCACGGACAACCTCTACGTGCTACATACTCGTATGTAAAAAGATTTATTTAAGGCTTTAGCACTGATAAAACGCACATAAAAATTTACTCACGTGAAGGCACACGGCCCACCTCCGAGCAATGCATTAGTAGCGACTATGCATATAAAGTCTATTTTACCATCGTGTTGACACACGGTTAACCTCCTGGCATCAAAAAGCAACGTTGTGTTGACCCACGGACAACCTCTACGTGCTCCATACTCGTATGTAAAAAGATTTATGTAAAGCTTTTAGCACTGATAAAACACATATCCGTATACTTTCTTTTCGGCATTATTTAAATGCCGCTTTACGAACGGTTACGATTTTTAAATCTATGAAACGTTCGGAGCGCGCGTACTCTGCCTCGCACGAAAAAAGAATGACGGCTCGGCAGTAGTAGTAGCATTGGGTAGATAAAAAAAAAAAAAAAAAAAAAAAGTATGAGAGCTCAATCGATTTAGAATCGATTCTCTCTAAAAAGCGTGCGATTATGCCTTGTAGGATAAAAGGACTACGTTGTAAATATTATATCGAAGAATGATACAACGAAATATAATTCCATGATTTTAGTATAAAATCAAGTGCTAAATCTAATATGAAGTATTATTTAAGATAATAGTATTACACTTCACATCAATGGCGCATCATGTGTTAATTATATCGAAAAGTATGACGTGTTGTAACTTATTTTTGTCACCACTTTGTAAAGATCAAACAACAGATTTATTATTTTTAGGAACGGTATAATGAGGGTCTTTCAAAATGAAGTACCTACACGATAGAATAGTGTTGTGTAGGCCTGTGGTCTGGTCCAGCTATCATATTATTATTGGTCAGTCGCTATGTAAATGTCAGTGCCATGTCAAAATTAACCAATTACGTTACAGCTGGGCCTGCTGCTTATGTGGCCGACAATCTGGTTGATTTCTTTTTTCAGAAAACCCTCATTCCTTAAACCGCCTTTTTAACACCAAAAAATATACATAAACCACATAAGACTTCGATGGGTCAATCACATTGCACAAAATATGGTTTTAATTTTAATTGCTTAGCGAGAATTTAGCTTTAATCGAAAAGAGAGGGAGAATATATTCATTTATATTTTATTACATTTGCGATCAAAATAACTGAATAATACTATTTAATGGAACCTATTATTAAGTAGCAGATATTATGATGCAATATCACATACTAATATTATGTTCTCATAAGTATTTCGTTTAGTTATTCTGACTACTTTTAATGCGTGTGTCTACTTATTTCAAAGGTATGGTGATTATAAAAATAAAATATGCAAAGGGATCCTTTGTAGAATGGTTCTTGTCGTTATTATTAAAACAAATATATTACATTACATATATCTTCCAATACGACAATGAAACAAAACGAACAATTCGCCCCTTCCAAGCGGCGACATCAAGAACTATTTATAATGCGGCTCGTTTAAAGAGTCACATTTTCTGCCATTTGCTGTATAATCAGCATGCAAAATAGTTTCATATTGTAAAGCAGTAAGTGCTAAACTTGCTCGATAGTAAAATGTGGATGAATATTTTTTTATTCTGTCAAGGTACACTACACATTTCAATTCAACGCTGCCATTTTCGTTTTGTGGCACGGTATAGCGGTGGTCTGTGTATGAATTTGTCAAATTATTCGCACCTAGTTAATAATTCGGTGGTTATAAATATCCCGTTTGTGTCTGTTCGCATTTGTGATTCATAGAAGATATTGGACATAGTGTTTATTTCGTCACGTAAAGTGTTGACTTCTTGGGCGGAGAGGGTGAGTAGTTACTTGGCCAATATTACAAGATTTTCTGTTCTATTGCTATCTTTTTGTAGCAAATTTAATGCTTTATGCTGAAAGGTATGTTAGTACTACGTTACCGAAGTCCATGAGTTCAAATTTTGGAGTTCGCGGAGCTATCTGTAGAATGGGCGTTGTGAAGGATTTATTATCATTCGTCACACAGTCGCCGCGCCTAATATTATCCACTTAATCAGAATTTGTCATAATGCCTGTCTTTGCTAAACTCACAACGCGTTTATTGTCTTCCCTAATGATCAGCTCTCTTGAAGTGGAGTAGATAAAATAAGAGTACAATGTGTGATGCATTCAACCTCTCAGCTGGGGTTACAATTTGAGAAGGATATTTTGTGATTTGTTTAAATTTTGTGATTGTTTTGTAATATATTTAGAGTCAAGTTCTTCAATTATTGAGTATGGTCATCAAATTACATGTATTTGTATAGTTGGAGATCTTGAGAACGCAATATTAATAGGCTCTATTTTGGTATTAAAATGCAAGATATTGAGAAAAATAATGGTATAATAAGCGTTAAAATGATTTGTGCTATGGGTCATTTTAGATTATTATGAATCATTTCAGTGTTGGTAAAATGTAACTAAGGACTTAAGAAGTTGTCTCCCATAGTTACTTTGTTGTTTACTGTTAGTTTGTAACTTAATTTATTATTACTTAAGCCTTTTATTATTGCTACTAGTTCTTAATTAAGTAAAAGAGGAAAATTAAAAACATCTTAATTGAATTTTATTAAGAAACTTATAAGACATTTTGAAATGGAATGCAGCAGGAAAAAAGCGTCATAATGGCATTAGCAACCCTAAATTAAAGATTAATTACAATTAAAACAACATTAAACACAGCTTATTCGATTGGCTTTTGATTTTAATGATGAATATCAAATCAATGATGAAAGATACAAATGGCCAAATTCTGATATGTAACTATGTAATAACAATCCAGAGATTGTTGAGATTTGAATACCAGAGTATTCAAAGGTTTAATATAAATTATTATAATCCTTTTGCTTTAAAGGAATAATATTTTATTTTGATAATTTTAAATACATTTTTAGTATTGCACTGGACCTTCAAATATTTTAGTACAATGGTAAAATCAAAACATGTGAAGAAATATAACCATAATATTTAAAACTTTAAAAAAAGGTTTGTTGAGTACATACAAACATACAAAAAATTACCACTTTGAATGCTTTGAATTTTTTGTTAAACACTTTTTAAACCAATCCCTATCTTATCAAATGGAAAGATAATAACTAATATGGTGACTGAAAAATATATTTAATTGTTTCAAGAGAAGGTTTCATATAAAGTATTGTAGTGAGAAGTGATTTCTTTTACTGGTTTGTCCTGTGTTGCCAGCCAAACTGAACCATTGGAACCTTGTTTGAAAATATCCACAACCCCTTTGACTGCTGATTCCGGTCTGAAAAATTAAAATAATACAGCTTGTTTTATTAATATTTTCAATGACTATAACTGTTTACATTTATATTGCATACTTGATTTTTAAGGCATGTATATTGGCATAGTATAGGTTAGGTGATTTAGGTGGGTACCATGGTTATCTTAAGAGGCAGCACAGACAACAGACTATCTGTGACACACTTTTTTGCAATTATATGCAGTAACGAACACGACACGCAAAAATCTGTCACAAATATTTCACAGACTCAACGCACACGATGCACATCTTCGATCATTCTGTCGGCAGACCTAGACACTCTTTTTAAATGTCTCAGACGCAGAGTCTATTGCACAAAAGTGTGCCGTCTGTTCTGCACCTTACTGAAATACTCAATAATAAGGTAGGTAGTAAAAATCCTTTTAATATAGCGACAATGAAAGCTTAAAACAACATGCTTAAAAATAATTCTATGAAATCCAGTAGTTTTGAAATGCCAGTAACAAAAATACTCACTTTTGGAAACCAGTAGAATTTTCGAGATCGCTTACATGTTTATTCAGGAACTCCTTTCCAAAGTCATCATATCCCATGCTGGTTATCTGTGCCAGTAATGGAGTATCAGTTGCTCCAAAACATATTGTCAATACTCTAATACCAGTTTGTTCATGGAAGGGATCCATCTGTAATATAAAAAATTTATAGATGTAATTTCTTGCCCTGAAACCACTAAACAATGTCCATAATAATTAGTTATTTTGTTAATTAAAAATTTTTGTATGTTAGTGAATTAAAAAATTATTTCAATATCTGTGGTGCTATTCTGAATGTTTTAGTTCTGAAACACCAAAATGAACATAATTTTTATTTGTCATTATTTTAGGTAACAAACGAATGAGTGTGTAAGAGCTTTTGAATTCTATTAGAAATAGGCAATTTGAATAGCCCCCTCTCCTGATCTGATAGTCTTCTCAAGTGTAAAAACATAAAAGCAACATATTTACTGCAATAGCTTGACTGAAATGCAATACAGCTGCTTTGGTGCCCGAGTATATTGGCAGGCTTGGCATCTTGGTGAGAGCGAGCTCAGAGGAGACATTAATTATTGTCCCCCCCTTGCCCCCCTCGTTGACACTCATGTGCTTGATAGCCTTGAGGGTGAAGGATACCAGTCCGATCTGAAATAGAATAATGATACTGCTTTTTAATTGATCTCAAAATTAAATGCAGATTCCCTTTTATTTTGGACATGACAGCCCTGTGTCCTGTTGTTAGTGTATTTTTCCTTTTTCTTGTTTTGTACATATTTCTGTACTGTCAGAATATGTCATGTTATGGTGTGATGTCTATTATGGTCATTGTAAACAATGGATTTTATCTAACATCACATTGTCTTATGAACAACATTAAGTTAACGAGATATTTATCCACCTCTATTAAATTGAATTTGATACACAGACATAAATTTAAAATACACACTAATGACGACATGATCAATTAACTGAAGCATATAGTATAAAATTATTGCTGAGAAACTGCATTTTAGGTGTTTAAAAGTTCAGTTACCTATATCATGCAATGTAATGTGTCTAACAGAATGCATTTGAGTATAAGTAGCATTTTTGTAAATAAAATGAAAAAGTCACTTTGATGTTGAGACAAAATTGAAGGTGATCTTTCATTTCTTAAAAGTAACAACAACTTAGGTAGTGTAAACAAGTTAGACATCACTACATGTATGAAGCAAAGTCGCTTTTTTTTGTCTGTCTCTATGTATGCTTATTTTTTTTAAACTACGCAGCAGAATTTGATGAGTTTTTTTTAATAGATAGAAGGATTATAATATCTTAACCTACGGTGCTCAGACATGGTCACTAACCGAAAATCAAAAGTCCAAACTCAAGATTTGCCAACGAGCTATGGAGCGAAGCATGTTAGGTATAAAGCTCACTGATAGGGTAAGAAATGCCACAATTCGGTCCCAAACTTGTGTCACAGATGTGGGTGTAAAATCTGCCAAGCTTAAATGGGCATGGGCGGGTCACGTATGCAGACTGGAGGCAAACTGATGGACCAGAACTGTAACTCAGTATCAGCCTACAGATGGCCACCGTTTGAGAGGCAGACCGAGGAAAAGATGGCGTGACGACCTGGATCATTTTTCTCCGGTCTGGCAAGAGCTGGCTGAAGATCGCGAGGAGTGGAAAAAACTGGGGGAGGCCTTTGCCCAGCAGTGGGACAGTAGAGGCTAGTCAAAAAAAAAAGAAGGATTCAAGAGGAAGGTTTTTGTGTGTGTACAATATATTTCACCCATGCGAAGCCAGGGCGGGTCGCATATACATAGTAGAGTAATACTAACAGACATGTCCATTGTCCATGCACACAAATGTCTGTACTGTGCGGGGGTAGAATCCGCGACCGCTGCATCAAGGTCATCGTTTACTACCCCTGAACCAAACTGGCTACTCACATAATTGACTTCACACTGCTTCCTCCACATTTTCGGCGAATCGTTCAGGATGCCGGCGTTATTGATGACGACATCGACACTCCCGAAGGTGTCTACGACCTTATCGAACGCTGCCTGAATGCTCTCCTCGCTGCCAACATCACATTTAATGAACACCACTTTCCCCGGATAGGAATGGCTCAGTTCTTCCACCAGAGCATTCCCCTTTTCTTCAGCTATGTCCAAGATGGCCACGCTCTGAAAAAAAAACCAAAAAGTAATGACTTTGCTTTATTAGCAAAAAATAAAGAAACTGTATTGCACATTATGTAACATCATTGACGTCACAAGATTTTTTATTGTTTTAATAGGTAATTCATTTTTATACTTTATTAGATTTCACTCACATATATTTTTATTCAGGGAAATCACTTATGTATTCCTTTATACTCATAGTTTATATTGTATGTTATTCATATTTATCATAATTATGTCATACATCTGAACAAGAAATAATCGCAAACATACATACAGGTCAAATCGGGACCTTCTTATTTTAAGTCACTTAAAAGTCTCCAATTAAGTTTCAATCCCCAAATCTCTTTAAAATTCAGGGCAATACTATCATCGCCAGCAATATACCATTCTTAAATATGTATTCATCACGAACGAATGGCATTTTAATGAAGACAATAATTGAGTATGAAACCATTGATCGATAATCATAGTTTTTACTTACACATCTCTTTATAAATCAGACGGGGATGAAAGGATAATAGCAATTCGTATGTACGTCATATGGGGTTGCCAACCATTTTGTTTTCTCTGGACATGTCTTACTGTTTGGTCATTGTTTTGCACCCGGGATTTATTAAAAAAAAGCATCCGGAGATTTCAAACCGCCTAAGGTCATGTAAGGTCGTGTATTTTAAAACATCGCGCCCGTTATGTAATCCTTATCTACGTCACAAGCAAAGGCTGTATCCATGGTTACGGGCCAAACTCGCGCGAGCCAGGTTCGCGCATGATTTGAAATCTTTTATTACGTGTTCTGTTTTTAAAATGATCTTGTTTTAGCTTCAAATCCATTTTTTTTACTGACTGGCTCGATGGCTCATTTAGTAGTGAACTCTGCCTTCTGAGCCGGGGGTCGTGGGTTCGATTCCCGCTCAGTACAAACATTTGTGTTCATGAACATGTCTGTTTGTATTGGTTGGGGTGTTTTCTATGTATTTATTTACAAAAAAAGGATTTAAGTAAGTTTATCAGTTGTCTAGTACTTATGCTCGGGCCATACTAACGAGAAATGCCATTAATTATCGCGATAATGGACGTTAACCATAGGTGTAGCCACAACTTATCGGGATAATTTTACAATGGCATTAACAATGCCATTTGGCGTTAGGCGATAGCTCAAGTGGCGGTACATCAAAGAGATTAACGCGAGAATTGATGCGATGAAACGGCCACACTACGTATTGTCAGTGTGTGTCGAGAGCGCAACGGGAGCGGACGTATTTGTTTTTTACAACGGATTTACCTCAAAATCGCACGTTTTTGTCTTGGAATACGTACTATGGCGACGGAGTGGAGTAACGAGAAAGTAATTACTTTTCTCGAGATTCTGCAAACAGAACCATGTTTGTGGGATCCGAAACTCAGAAGTTTCAAGAACCGTGGAACGCAAAGTGATGCTTGGCGCCGAATAATGGAAATATTAGCTTTTCAAACAACTGTTGAAGAAGTATTAATACACCGACAAATAAATAAAATAAAATAAATTAAACGCCGTATTCATCGCCAATAATGAGCATTCACGTTGACCGTTGAAGTGTAGCCACCCACTTTTAATGCGAAAAAAATTATCGGAATAATTATCGAGATAATGGCCATTGACGTTAAACGGTAGTGTGGCCCCAGCATTATAGTACAAGTTTAGGCTTAGTTTGGGGCTCGATGGCGATGTGTGGCCAAACGTGGCATATCTCTTGGGTTATTTTAATTGTCGTTTTGGCAACCCTAACATTTCGATGGACATACGTAATCGCTAGTTTACTGGAGAGCAATTCTAAAAGTTCTAAAGCATGTAACTGAACATAACAATAAATTTTTGGAGTTTTGAAGAGTTATCCTTTTTTTACGAGCATCATACCACTCCATTGTGGCTTCTTTTCTAATGCTAAGCGTAATATCCTTCACGAACTTGCCTTGTTACGAAATGCTGCATCAGCTGGCAAGCAATTACTTAAACCCACCTCTTGTCAGATGCTTCTTCACGCGTCATGAAAAATGAAATGATCCCATATCATCATCATCATCAGCCTATTGCAGTCCACTGCTGGACATAGGCCTCTCCAGTTGTTAGCCACTAAGGGCCAACATCTGGAGGATATACCCATAATCGCCACGCTGGGCAGGCGGGTTGGCGATCGCAGGGCGTAGCTTCTCGCTCCGGTGGCGCTGCTGCCCGTCATCGGTCTGTGGTATTTAGCTACGCTTTCAATTGTGATGGTTAAACCGCCACCAGTCGGCTGCCAGCGCCTCGTTCGTTATTCGGCAGGATGGGCACGAGGCCTGCCCGTGACCACGGGCAGGTGAGGTTGGCTTGGAGCGAAAAGATGATGGGTCGCTCGCTCCCTTACATCCCATATCAACTGGAACATTATTGATCTAGACGAGTACATTGCCGTTGGCGACCTTACTGTGCAACCTAAACATTTATGTTGTTCAATGTAGTAAACAAGATTACGCTCGATCCGGCGACATCCTACTCACATGACGTGAACGGAAGCTCGCATTGGTATGAGATATTCTTGTGTGAATTGTTTAATTCCCCGTTTACTTAAACAATGCTTGGTTAATGTGTAACACATATACAACTAAGGCTTGAATAAAGCCGCGGCCACACATTGGAGATATGTGCACTAACGTAACGTTTTGCACCCAATGCACCAATGTATGTATCGGTACTTTGACACAATGAAGACATTGGGGTGTCCTTCAAGCTGGAATCCTCATCTCTGAAACCTGCATGAAAACGAATTTTGACTATGCCAAAAAATAGTCATGAAATAGTCATAAATAGTCGCCAAGTAAAAAAAATAGTCGCATTATAGTTTCGGAGTTATAGCTATAGGTTAGTGAGGATTCTGGCTTGACGTTCAAGCTGTAATCCTCACCTCTGATGCAAGCAAACGGCAAAGTCTATCGAATTGGTTTATGTTCCAAAAAATAGTCATGAAATAGTCGCAACGGCATACCAAATTTCAGAACTAGTCGTTAAGAGATTCCAGAGATATAAGGGTAGGTTGGTGAGGATTCTAGCTTGAACATTTGAAAACTTCAAATATCTCCGAAACGGCTACGATTTTCGATTTGAGTTTTTGCCAAAAAATAGTCATGAAATAGTCGTCTCCAACGGAAATAAATTTGAGCTGATTTAATTTGAAATTAAAAAGTGTTAATTTTTCCCTACATTTCTATGGAGGTACAGTCGTGTACAAAATGTTTACTTCATTTTATACTATTGTAAAATATTTCGCTTGAACTATAATATTTCGTCAAATTAGGTGTTTTCCAAGACTAGTGACTAGACCGAGTGCTATTATGATTAAACAAATAAAAACAAACATTTATAATTTTTGTAGCTATTTTTATTTAGTACAATTTAAAGCTTGAAAATGCGTACATAACATGTTTAAATTAAAAATAACTAAATATAATGTTTATATCACAGCAATTAGTTTTAATTCCAAGCAGTAGTTTTCGCGTGAGGCGCGATCAAACATACAGATAAAAATTTCTCCTGTTTCCCCAACACTTCCCGCCATTGCTCTGCTCCTATTAATTGTAGCGTGATGAAAGTATACCATAACCTGCCCAGGAATATGAAGAATAATCGCACCAAGTTTCGTTAAAATCCGTCTAGTAGTTTTTTTTCTATAACGAACATACAGACAGACAGACAACAATTTTACTGATTGCATTTTTGGCATCAATATCGATCACTAATGACTCCCTTATAGTTATTTTGAAAATATATTTAATGTACAGAATTGACTTCTCTACATATTTATTATAAGTATGGATAGAAGATAACTTGTTATAAAATGTTTACTCAGTTACGAAACATTTTCTAACATGAAATAATTTTTAACACAATGACATGTGATTAAATGTCTGCTAACGTTGCTAAACATTTTCTAACGGCGCGGCAGTGTGGGAGCACCATTAGTGTCTTCCCACAATCATCGTCGCGGACATTTCATTGACTTGAGTATTTTGCTTGACAGTCACGCCATCTAGTAAGTGTTGTGGAACTAGCTCTAACCATTTTAAAAACGCATTGCTGTGATATTAACATTAAAGGTATTGCTGTGATATTATGTGAAATATATGTAAAGATCAATAATTAAAGCTCATAGTTATTCTTTTTGCTGGGTGGGAACAGGTCGGTAATTGTGTATTATATGTACTGATTTCAGATTTAAACAAGTTTTGTACTAATATGCAAAATTTTTATATTATAATAAATAAAAATAGCTACATAAAAATGTTTGTTTTTTTTTTGTTTAATCATAACAGCTGCCATGGAAAATACCTAATTGAACGAAATATTATATTTTAAGCAGAACATTTCACAATAATATCAAATGAAGTAAAACATTTTGTATACAACTGTACCTCCAAAATTGTAGGGAAAATTATAACTTTTTATTTTCTAATTAAATCAGCTCAAATTTATTTCCTTTGGAGACGACTATTTCACGACTATTTTTTGGCAAAAACTCAAATCGAAAATCGTAGCCGTTTCGGAGATATTTGAAGTTTTCAAATGTTCAAGCTAGAATCCTCACCAACCTACCCTTATATCTCTGGAATCTCTTAACGACTTATTCTGAAATTTGGTATGCCGTTGCGACTATTTCATGACTATTTTTTGGAACATAAACCAATTCGATAGACTTTGCCGTTTGCTTGCATCAGAGGTGAGGATTACAGCTTGAACGTCAAGCCAGAATCCTCACTAACCTATAGCTATAACTCCGAAACTATAATGCGACTATTTTTTTTACTTGGCGACTATTTATGACTATTTCATGACTATTTTTTGGCATAGTCAAAATTCGTTTTCATGCAGGTTTCAGAGATGAGGATTCCAGCTTGAAGGACACACATTGGGGGCGTTAGTATTGGGCATTGGACAGTGATTGGACGAAAATTTGAATCCAATGTCTGGCCGCGGCACAGACAATCTTTAGACCCTGAGAAAGGACATACTACCTTTTATTGCAAAAATAGGGATGAAGAAACACTTCTGTGACACACCTACATGAACGTGGGCGAAGCCGCGGACTCAGCTAGTTAAAATATAAAAACAAAATAGAACACCTACCTTAGCACCGTCCTTAAGGAACGATTTTACGTATCCCGCGCCTAGTCCGGAAGCTGCACCGGTGATTAGGAAAGTCTTCCCTTCTACTGAGTGTACTTCCGTCATAGTTACGACTGCTTATTTCTTCAGCTTCAAAGACAGGTACAACCGACACGGAAGACGGGTCTAATATGCCCACGCCCAGCCTAGTTTTATTATACGTAGGTATTATGATTAGCCGCTGACAATGCCTATCGGACTGGCGGATAAAAAACTGCGTTTGTTTGTCACTAGGAAAGCTGATAAAGTTTGGCTTATACATGATGACCTCAGAAAAAATGTGCTTATCATGGCCGTCTTTTTTAAATTTTATATATAAGTTTAAAAGAGCTTATACTGGTCGGTCATCCATCCGTACTTCCCTGAAAATACTTATAAATACATACATTATTGAAAAATAAAAAAGAGTTGAAGGCAAAGTTTTGGTAAAAACGTAAAGTATAATAAAAATCATAAGCCTGACTGATTTATAAAATTTAAGATAACCCGCAAACTACAAACTTTCTATCGGCCAGATAGGTCGGGCTCATAATCAGTATGAAGATCAGCCGATACCAAATCGTTGTAGTACGCGGACTTGCATAGGTACATCTTCATACTGATTTTATGAGCCCGACTCAACTATCGGCCGATAGAAAGTCTGTGGTTTTCGGGGTCCCTAATTAGGGGTTGTTAGTATTAAACAATACTATGTACTTGGCAATTACCTAATTAGCAAATAGAAAAAAAAGAAGAAAGAAAGAAAAAATATGTTTATTAGGCCAAATGACCTGTTTATGCTCGGGTTTGCTATGGCAGGTTAAGTATATAAAAATGTATTATATACATTTTTACTACAGGCTACTACAGGGTTTCATCTTGGTTGAATTTCCACCTATTAACGGGATAAAGGCGATACAAGTAGAATATAGATAAATCGACGCAAGAAGTTCGGACGGCAAGCTAGTATGTGAGAATGGATAACCTTATTATCTCTTTTAAACAAAAACAACCACACCATTTATCTTTAAGCATTTTATATAGCTAATAATTTCGCTTGGTAGGTGGTAAAGATTAGTTAACGGCCTTACATTTATCTAGCACTATCAACTGGACGTAGCCTCGCCATCGATATTATGTAAGTGTTACCAGACCAACCGATCGATGTCACCGAATCGATCAATCGTCGATCGATGCAGGAATCAATTTGACGATATCGATCGATAGCTTTCTTTTATACTGTTTACTATCATGTTGTTTGCCCTGTGGCGAACAACCGGAGAGGCCTATGTCCAGCAGTGGACTGTAATAGACTGATGATGATGATGTAGTGCTGCGTTTGCATTCTAGAAATTTTAAATAAAATTATGCTATTTATTTAGTCAGTAGGGCTGTACCACTAAAGCGTTAGATTTTGGAGAAAACTCGTACCCGATACATATAATTAGCGTTTCAATTCCATATGTAAATTCGCTATTTGAACTTGTGTTTCGCTTATGTATATTTTAAGATACAAGAGTAGTTATATAATGTCGTTTTCTTGTGGTGTCACTGTATAATTAAACGAGTTCATTGAGCGTGTTCGCTTTAGATGTCTGTAGCTTATTCACAGATCATTAAAGAAGCTTAGTATAGTAATAATAGTGCGTAGATACGCGCAAAATAGTCCGTACCCACTTCCTTGTGCTAAAAGGGTCCATCCATTACCCCTTTACTCGACGAAATACGTCGTAGTAGATAGATTTTCTTAATACACTCTATGGAATTCACGTGGAACTACTTAGTTTGCACATTTTTGTTAAATTGCGGCTAATTTAGGCGGTCATAATGGTAGATACCGAATGGTAAATATATCTAAGTCATGTTATATTCACCTTCTGTTGTATGATCAGGATCGAATTGTCCAACATCCCGTACTTTAGCATCGATTGATATTGAAAACTTCCCGAACGTATAACCTGAGGCACGGGAGCGCATAGCGCCAATCTCCTGGATTCAGGATGCGCTTGAATTATTATTTTCGGCCTAGTGCAATGCAGGTATTCACCAGATTTGAATCTTAAACATCTGTGGTGAGAATGAGATACAAATCCAAGAGAGAGAGATGCTTCAAAGACACCTGTGTACTGCATGTTGCATGTCTTAGCTATAGATTTGTAGAGATTACGTCTCGCGTGTCCTGCCGTTGTTCGATGTAAAACTGTTAATTTTTTCGACCGCTACAACAGTTTTCAATTACGTTACACCGCTTACATGCACCTGTTTTGTGAAATACAACTCGATTGTGTTTTTTAAGTAATTTTCTTTGTGGCCCAAATGGGTTAAGCCACAATGGACATAACTTTACGTATTGTCTCTACTCCATTAGTCTACTAATATAGGTACTATCAATGCTATACGGTAACAAAGGCGATAATAACGAAAGATCCACAACATATTTCCTAAAAAAATCCGATAGGAATTGTTTGGCAGTATCCTCTTAGTAGTCTCTGAGTGATTTGGCTCTCATACAACAAAAGTGATATTATGCCGCTTTTTGCCCGATATTAAAAGCCAATAAATGCTTGAAATCTAGTCAATGTTACGGGAGATAAGTATTAATTTATTATTACACTTTTTTATGGTTAGTAAAAGGTAGAATGCTGATGAGAAGGATGTGCCTGCTATTCTGAACATGCGCTGACTGTACATTCGCTGACAGTCAGCGAATGTTTGCTGATCGCCTCGCGACGCCCCTAAATAAATAAATATCAGACAACATCACATACATTACTCCGATACCAAAGTAAGTAGCTTAAGCACTTGTGTTATGGGTATCAGAACAACGAAGGTACCACAAATAAATACTTAAATACAAATATAAACACCCAGACACGGAACAAACACAAGTGTTCATCACACGAATGTTTGTCTCGGGTGGGAATCGAACCCACGACCACGTTCAGAAGGCAAGGGTCACTACCAATTGAGCCACCGAGGCAGTCAAGGACATTGACGCCCCAGGGCATAGAGAAGCTCTGGTGTAGAGAATTAGTCGGTCTGTATTACAAAAAGTGTCGCACACAATCAAATCTTGCATCTTTTTTACCGTTTGAAGGTTCATGACACGATCCCGGGTACTGGTCGTTTCCGCGTGCACGCCCGTTCGATTGCATTAACTCGACGGATGTGTCAATTTGTTGCCACCCACACGACGCCACTCGTGTTGCCGCCACCCTGTCTGCTTTTGTGACGCTCGGGCGTTTAGGGTCTTGTCGTGTCATTCAGAAAGGGTTGCCGATGGCAACGAGACTGTGATTGTCAGGCCCGCCGCTAGCGGTTTGAACGCCGGTGTGCAATTCCTATCGTGCCGCCCCTATCTAACTACAAAACCTAGGTGTTTATAAAAATGAGATTTTTTTTTATGACATAGGGGGCAAACGGGCCTGAAGGTCACCTGATGGTAAGTGATCACTTCAGCCCATAGACAACGCAACACCAGGGGAGTTACAGGTGCGTTGCCGGCCCTTGAGAAATCTGTAGGCAGGCACGCTTCTTGAAGGTCCCTAGGTCGTATTCATTCGGGAAAATTGCAGCCGGAAGCTGATTCCAAAGAGCAGCTGCACGAGGCAGAAAATTGCGCGCAAAATGCACTGTGGAAGACTTCCATCTGTCAAGATGATAAGGATGAAATCTTGAATTGGTGCGAGATGTATAGTCCTCCATGCCGTGTTCGGCAATGGCGACCCCTGCTAGTTGCGAGCATGCGCTCGTATGTGACTCGCAAGTCCAAACTTGCTCTTAAAAACTCGGTCACAAGATTGACAGTAAAGCTGGCCGGCACTATTGTATGTGTAATTGTAAGAGGGTTTGGGTCGCGTCTTACGTATTTGGCGTTTCGCGTCAAGTCCTGCGAGACGGATACTCTCAGCCTCCTTGACGCCATTACTTACCCTACGACGCCATTCCGGTCTCTGAGACGCAAGCTTCTCCCACTGCTCAGTCGGTATGCCACATGCTGCCAAATTGCGCTTCAACACGTCCTTGTAGCGAAGATATTGCCCGCCTCTGTTGCGTTTACCGTGTGCCAGTTCCGAGTAAAGCACCGATTTTGGCAGTCTGCAATCATCCATTCGCCAAACATGTCCGCACCACCTCAGTTGGGTCCTCATCAGAAGCGCTTCAATGCCAGTCATCCCAGAGCGACGCAAAACCTCCGTGTTCGGAACACAGTCCTGCCATTTTATTCGCAGTATAAACCGCAGACAACGCATATGGAAGGTATCCAGCTTTCGGATATCACCTCTGTATGTACACCAAGTCTCTGACGCATATAATAATATAGGGAGAATCAAGGCTTTATATACCGACAGTTTAGTCTGCAATTTAAGGTCATGTGACCTCCACACACGATCGTTAAGCCCTCCGAAGACAGCAGCAGCCTTTGCTATCCGAGAAGGAATCTCAGAAGATAGGGTGTTATCGCTTCTAATTTGGGCACCCAGGTATTTGAAGCAAGAGACGTCTTCCAGATGCTTACCACAGACTGTGACACTGCCCGTATCCGCTCCAGAGCCACGAAGAGGCTGCTTGAGAACCTGTGTCTTAGTAACGCTTATGACCAGGCCAAACCTAGAACATGACCGTTGTAAGGAATCCATATACCGCTGTAGTGACTCTAAAGAGTCCGCCATCAAGCATACGTCATCAGCATACAACACCTCCAAGACATGTAACCTTTGGACCCTTGATTTTGCCCTAAAGCGTGACAAGTCAAATACACTCCTGTCGACTCTGACATTCAGTTCTATTAGATTATGACAATTTCTCAGTGCATCATTCATTACGGCAGCAAAATATATGGCAAACAAAGTTGGAGCCATTACACATCCTTGCTTTACGCCACTGGTTACAGGAAAAGGAGCCGAGAAATCATCTTCATGCCGAACCCTGGCCATCATGTTGTCATGAAAGTGCCTGACTATGTTTATAAATTTCTCAGGACAGCCAATCTTCCTCAGCACTACCCAGAGAGCCTCACGAGGTACCCGATCGAACGCCTTCTCAAGATCTACAAAGCACAGATATAGGGGTCTATTTTGCTCCAAGAATTTTTCTTGTAGTTGTTTCACTATAAATATTGCATCAATAGTACCCCTATAGGGACGAAAGCCACATTGGGTGTCCGGAAGCAGGTGATCGACACATTGGCTCAAACGAGTATTTAGAATATGTGCCAGGACTTTACCCGCTACAGCTAAGAGAGATACACCCCTATATGAGCCACAATCCGACAGCTCTCCCTTTCCCTTGTAAAGCTTGCAGATCAAGGAATTCCTCCACTCTGCTGGAACATCTTCAGACTCCCATACCTTTAATATTAAATCGAAAAGTCTACTTTTAACATTGGTACCACTGTATTTAAATATTTCTGCAGGTAGACCATCCAACCCAGGTGATTTAGAGTTTTTAAGTTTGTTGACCGCCGCAATGTACTCCTCATAATCTGGTGGCAGTACCAAATGCTCCAGTTCAGGCAAATTCTCTAAAGCATGCACATAATTTAAGTCTACACTTTGCGTACTTGGATTTAAGACATCATTAAAGTGCTCGGCCCAGCGCAAAAGTATATCATTTTTCTCAGTCAACCGTTTGTCTCTGCGCAGAGAATAAATTGGCGCGGTTTTCCTGGTTTTTGGACCATATACTGTACGTACTGCTTCAAAGAACCTACCCATCTGATTCGTATCAGCAAAATTTTGGATTTCTGCAGCCCTCCTGCCCCACCATCCATCCTTTAAGAGACGCACTTTGGCTTTCAACTCCCGTTGTGCGGCTTTAATGACCTGACCATTGTTTGAAGAACCAAGAGCTTTCCTATAATTTTCTATGAGCTTCTTCACCTCCGCATCAGATTCGTCAAACCAGTCACGGTTTTTCTTAGCACGCCCTCCAAGGATATCGAGAGAGCACCTGTGCAATGAGGTGGAAAAGACGCTCCACAAGTCATCGGTGGAGACTCCATCCGCAACAGCGGATGCTGCAGCTTCAAAGGCTACATCAAGCTCATGCCCAAGGTCCCTCCCAAAAACAAGCTTATCCACATTTAGTCTTGCTGGTCTCACATGATCAGCTCTACGTGGTGCTTTAAAACTAATTCGCATCCTAGATCGCAGCAGTCGATGATCTGTCCACCCTTGTGCACCTCTCATAGCTCTTGTTATGAGAACATCGCCGATGTCTTTTGTCGCACAATTATGTAATCCAAGAGATGCCAGTGCTTGGACCTAGGGTGCATCCACGTGGTTTTATATTTCTCCGGCAAACGAAAGCATGTATTTGTGATGCACAGGCCGAATTCAGCGCACAGCGTTAAGAGATCCAGGCCATTTGAATTGCATTTTCCAACACCGTGCCTACCAAGAACCCCATCCCAAACACCATACTCCCCGCCAACTCGAGCATTGAAGTCCCCCAGCAAGACCAGCTTATCACAAGCGGGAATTCCCCCAAGAACCTCTCGTAGCTCGCAATAAAACTTCGCCTTATCAACATCTGGGGAATTGAGTGTAGGTGCATATACGCTTACAAAATGAACAAACTTCCCAAATGAGATCGGTACTCGAAGTGTCATTATCCGGTCACTGATGCCCACAGGTAACTCACGAAGTGAACCCGCCAAATTATTACGAATGGCAAATCCAACCCCACTCGCTGCCCTTTCCTCTGCAGGTCTACCGCTCCAGTAGTAGGTGTAACCCCCCAGCTGCTCACACAGCTGTCCGTGACCACTGAGATGGGTTTCACTTATCGCCACAATATCCACTCTGTATCGGCTCAACTCCCTGGCAATCAGAGCAGTCTTTCGCTCAGGACATAAGTTCCCGTCATTGTCCACGAGTGTTCGAACATTCCATGCTCCTACCAAAAGATTTTTATGTATAGATGTACGGTGCTTATTATTTCGACCGCGAGCGTTCGATGTCCAGTTGCCCGCGGTTTGACAACTGGGTGAGGTGTTGAGACGGACTATGTTTGGGCCACCTTTTCTAGGCCCCTCCCCTGATTGGGGAAAGCAGAGCGATCCTAAATAGGGCTGCTTTGTCATCAGACGTGCTGCCGAACCTATCTTCCCGTCCCTATCGATTCAAGGAACGACCACTCTCGCCTGACCGCCCACGTGCAGAGTGCCAACTAAGACCCCAACACATCGTAGTTATGGCCCCATCGCCGCCACCCTGTCGCCGTAGGGCTTTGTTATAGATCAGAGTCCTACAACTTTGCAAGGGTCATCTGCGCGTGATATTATTATAGTGGATAAATAGTTGCGCAGCTACAGACCCACTCTCTCGTCTTCCAACTCCTATTATCAGTGGATTGGGTGACCAATACGACTGACAGAAGCTAGAAGATGCAGCGACTAGCCACACGCCCCAATACCCCGAGCGCATGACTTTAAAGGCTTGTCACGGCGGCCTTACTACGTTGCTATGGTGCCAATAAAATTACGGGGAGATTGGCTAGTAGGATACCATTAGCAATACGGGTTGGATAACGTAGTATAATGTACTATGATCCCTTTCAAATCCTATAGTCGCCTTTTACGACACCCAATAGGAAGATATGGGGTGGCACTATTCTACTCTACCGGCACCACACGGCACCGGTGCGAGATGTACGATGATGAAAAATGGCAGTTGGTACCAGGTCAAACAATTCCTCCGAACACTCGCCGTGATAAATTCGGTAAAAAACGCACAAAGACGCAACATCCCTGCGTAGAGATAGAGGGTCTAGCTTGTCTATAAGTACTCGGTCGTCTACGATTCGAGCCGCTCTTCGCTGGATACGGTCAAAAGGAAGGAGTTGGTACTGAGGTGCCCCGGCCCACAGATGAGAACAATATTCCATGTGAGGTCGCAGCTGTGCCCTGTACAGTTGAAGACGGTGGGCTGGTGTGAAATATTGTCTCGCTCTGCCAAGAACACCCAGTTTCTTGGAGGCCAGCTTAGCCTTTCCCTCCAGATGACCCTCAAACTGAACGTTGCTCGAAATATCAACGCCGAGAATATTCAGCGAGGATGCCGCGTCCAAGGGACCACCGCGGAAACGAGGGGACACGACAAAGGGCGTACGTTTAGCGGTAAATGCGCAAACCTGAGTCTTCTTCTGCTGTACAGTGAAAAACTACTAAAATATACAGAATATTATTAACTTTAAGTAACCTGGACCGTTTCCGGATCTCACATTAGGGCTATAACAAAATAATTGAAGTTTGTTGTTCACTCACATCACTTTCGCATTTGTGTTAAATAAATAAAAACAAAGAAATGAGAATATAGTTTTAAGGGTATTTCCCCTGATATCTGTGGGATTTCCCTATTTCGCATAGAGCACGATACGGATTAACTTTGTTCTCATGAATTTCAATAGATGGCGCTATGTAATGCTACGATATAAAAGAAATATTTGAGCGCCGTTCATCATATTATTTTTATAAGGATAATCTTTTTAGTATTGTGAGGTGACAATGTCTGAATTTTAGTCGATGATTGTCTGATTTGCCGCCCCCTGAATGCGCCGCCCGCGTGCATTGCACGCCTTGCACGCCCGCTTACGGCGGGCCTGGTGATTGTGAGTTGATTGATATAATGTTGGACTATACTTTTGGACCTCACGACCGCTTACCATCATCAGGTGGATTAAGGTGATCCTGATAGCTATTCTTATTAAAAAAATATTGATTCGTCACAAAACCAGTCTCATCTTTCTAGTAGCCTAGGTATACTGAGTATTTTTATAAATAAAAGGTATCTTTTATATAGGCTCTATCTTAACTAATCTTAACTAATATTATAAAGCTGAAGAGTTTGTTTGTTTGAACGCGCTAATCTCAGGAACTACTGGTCCGAATTGAAAAATTCTTTTTGTGTTGAATTTTGTCCGAATTGAAAAATTCCATTTATGGAGGAAGGCTTTAGGCTATATAACATCACGCTGCAGCTATCAGGAGCGAAGAAATAATGGAAAATGTAAAAAAAAGGGGGAAAAAATAACTATTCCACGCGGACGAAGTCGCGAGCACAGCTAGTATACAATAAAACATACCTAACACTCTTGAGATGTCATTTAGACGATGATCAGTTGCATTCAAAAATTAACTTTACTGTATTGACTTAAGAATCAAGTGCATGATGCACTTTTGCTGTTAACCTTATGGAAGTCATCATTGCGCAGATACCGTTTACCTACTATAGTGGAATGTTAATCACAACATTGTCGCTATAGGAAATAGGTATGTTGCTGTAATGCCGCTATGATTAAATTTGTATTTAAAGTTAAATACATAAATGTGTCACATTTAGCCTGATTCAAATAAAAAATATGTGATTTTATGTAATAACATAATTATTATCAGACAACATACTTTGAGATTGGGTCAAAATAAGTAGCTTATGGGCTTGTGTTTAGTTTACTAACTACAGCCCGCACGAATATCGGTGAAATGTATAAATAAATAACCCAAGACATGCCACGCTAGGCCACACAGCGCCACCTAGCCCCAAACTAAGCCGAAGCTTGTACTATGGGTACTAGACAACTGATAAACTTACTTAGATACTTTTTTTTTTGTAAATAAATACATAAAGAACACCCAGAGGCTCAGAGGGCAGAGGTCACTATGTAATGTATCTTTATAAATGTATCTTTTTATCTTAGAATAACTGCTGGATGGGGAAACCCGGGATAGAGAAATGTGGGGTGAATCAAAGGAGGCCTACGTTCAGCAGTGGACGGACCAAGGCTGTTGATTGATTTACTGATTTTAACTTTATAGTCTACCCTGATAATCAACCTATGTTACCTACTGTAAAGTTTCATTCAAATTCGTTGAGTACTTTTCGCGTGGACTTATGTACTATCCATCCATTCATTCAAACAAATTTGGGCATATTACAAATAATATTAATAGTAAAAAGGATACTTAAATACAATCTTAACACCTAGACACATGATAAACACATGAATGTTTGTCCTGGGTCCGGAGTTCCGGACTCCAGATCGAACCTACGACCCACGCGGTTCAGACGGTAGGGCTACTATCAAATGAGACGATATCGTATTAATTTTTTATTTGTGTCATGTCTTGCTCTCCTTAATTTCTTTGATATGAAAATATAAAAAGTTAACTAATAATATTTAATATTTTTTCAAATGCTTAACGTATATCAATTCATGTTATTCAAGTGGTTACTAGATTTCCCCAATAGGAAGAAAACATTCAGACTTGTTATATGAGTGAGGCAAAAAGTCTCCACGAACGTTGCAGTAATCCGTAACACGATATCTTTGGAAATAGAAACTAGTTTCCTCCGAGGATAACACTCATTACGAACGAGTACAGGTTTAATTAGATTTTAATTTAAAACTGGCATCATTCGTAAACGCTGAGCGCATTTAGCATATTGTCAGGATAATCTTATCGGTGGCAGGATGCACCGTTTAGACGTCATGCTCTAGAAATAACTCTAGCCCGTGAACAGACGATTGTTTGATTGTTCAGGAAATATGAAAGATATAACAGGATACTATCAGATATACAAAGGGGAACGTGGTTATGGTTATGTAGCTGACGAAAGCTGTAAAGATTGATATTACTTCATTACCAATCTTATATCGTATGAACTCCCCTCACTCTTTCTATCTTGGGAGTACCTAGCCAAAGATTGTCTGAAAGAGGTCGCTCATAGACTTATCGCTATAAGACGTCTAAATTGTACTACAATTGTATGCTTGGTCTAGTTCTAAATATTTTTTTTGGTGTGCAATAAATAGTCTGTCTATTGAAGAGCTGTTAAATCGCTGAAAAGGCAGCACTGGTCCACTCCAATGTCACATAGGGCATAGCGAATCTTCGCTCGTATTGAGCTACCCGTCCGGGGAAAGACCTCCACCCTATAGAATACCGCAGCCTAATGACCTCCGGGTCGTGTTTCTGCTGGTGAGTAGGGTCTCCGGAGCTCGTGGGGGGTTAGGGTTGGGCCGGCATGGCAGTGGCAACTGACAGGTAACTAACCAGTTACTTACCAGTTGTCACAGCAACTTGGGCTTCTCTTCGGCTTTCCATCAGGCGTAGGGAAGCCGTTATGTCGCATACTATAAAAAAAATATTATATGTCCAAAAATTTAGGTACTTCACGGCCAAATCAAATCAAATCATTTATTTGTGGAACATAGGTAGAACATTCATAAGATGGTATATTTATTATAGTTATGTACAATACATACATACAATTAAGTCGTTCCTAATTAGCTTAGGCATTTCAGACAAAGGTCGCGACGTTGAACGTCAATCTACGCTTGTCCTATGTGTAGTAGTGACGTAATACCCCTTTTGTATGCCGGTGATGTCAATATTGTTGAGCTCCTTAGTTGGACGGCTTTCGAATGCAAATGCAGCTATTGACACATCCACTATGGAAGGAAGTCTCGTTCTTATGCAGGGGCAAATGTCGAGATATTTACAATTGATTGTTTAGGTACTGCATTATAGTCGTCGGTACTTGGAGCTAGACATTTAGAGAGTGTATTGTGGCTAGTCTTATAGAATATGGGAGGTACCTATCATCTTTTCGCTCCAAGTCACCCTTACTTGTGGTGCATCCTCCTGGGTTTGGGAAGAGCGCGGGGAACTTGGATATTTTATTTGCATTTTTGCGACTGACTATGATAGATTTTGGTTGAGATTAATGTTGAGTCTTGATAGCATTTGAGCAGATGTGAACATCGTGAAAAACATCCGATTTTCCTATTAAAACAGTTGATAGAATCTTTATATTATGATGTATCAGCAGTCTCTAATGGATTCTTGAAGGCTGTTATAATGCATATTAATGAAATCGTCGACATCTTTACTGTGATTTAATATTTTCCTCACTCTAGTAAATAATTATGTAATGTATATTCAATTTATAGACGATGACTTGGATAATTGAAACATTCATGCAAATTAAAGATGAGAAAGTAATTATGTCTGACTATTACGTTATCGGGCCTAAAACCAGTCGCCAATTTTAATGATATAATGATGGCTAATCTCTAAAGCGCAAATTAACGTTTACATTGACAGGATTTAATTTAAATTAATTGAAATATATACCTGTGAATCCACTAGCAAAGGCACCTTAACTTATAGTTTGAAATTGCCAAACTTCTCATATAAATTCTTTAACGTGGGTATATAACACAATTAAAGAAACAACGAACCATGACATTAATGATTTAGTGTCTCAGTAAACAATCTGAATAATATTGATAACGTAATTGTATACCGATCGATTGTGCATACCCCCTATAAGGTACACACCTAACTCTTATACCTCCGATAAATAGACAAGCATTCGAATTGAATTAACAGTTTATTCTTGAAAGGAGCATGACGTGATAAAATGCCATTACGTAGTTTTACTAGTAAAGGCAGATGCAGTTAAATGCAGCATCGGATGGCTCTTATTGCAAAGGCATAAGTTTGATTATGTGTGTCTGGGTTTGTACTGTCCTTCACCTGTAACTTATGTGCCTTCACTGCGCTTGTAATAGCAAAATAATGGAAATTGAATAAAATTTACCATTATATGTATGTCAGTGAATGTTAATAACAAAACACTTTGAAATAATTGAAGCCAAGGTAAACGTTTCAATTTAAAAAAAAGCTGTTTGAAAAGTGTGGTCTTATCTTATTGGAACGGTTTTATATGTCGTCAATATACCTACTCATTCTGACGGATTTTGGACGCATTAGCCTTTTTTAAGAACTAAGTCTTATCTGTTCCTCACAGGACAGACTTGTGAGGAACAGAATATCCTTGAATGTAAACTGTGTTTATTGGTAATAAATAAATTATTATTATCTTAATGAGTGATTGAATTTGCTCTTTAAAATTAAATGAAATGAAAATACTTTTATTCACATAGACTTAAAAAAAGTACTTATGAATCTTCAAGTTAGCTTTTAAAAAAGCTTTAATTCCTAAGTACACTTGGAAATGTAACTACAGATGGCGACATAGTCTCGAACTTACCCCCCTTTTGTTTAATGTCAGCAATGCATAGAGTTTATTATCATTACGAGTTTTGACAGATTTGTGTCTATACCCTCATTTTCTTCCCATTTTCCACTAAACCTACTTGTACTTATTAATACTTTCAGTCAGTTCCAAATTTCCACAGTCTGTAGAGACTCGATTGGCTGTAGCCCGTTCGGTATGCCAGCTGCTTCGAAGTGATTGGCCATCAGGGCATCAGTTTCGATTTGGCACGCCGCAGCCAGTAGAATGGCGTGGCACTGACACTGTAACCTGTGCCGTTCGTTTAATGCCCCATTGCCGTGTTAGGGTTGCCGTGAATACCAATATTTTTATAGTAGGTAACACCACCGGTATCCACTCGCCTGATGGTAAGCGAAAGGAAAATACAAGTCGCAGCGGCAACTGACAGTAGTACTGTGGTAAGTACTGGAAGCATTTCTTTTTTGTCCGTGGTCACTGGCCGTCCCATGACCTCCTAGTCGTGTTTCTACCGGTGAGTAGGGTTTCCGGAGCTCGTAGGGGGTTAGGGTTGGGCCGGCATGGCGGTGGCAACTGAACTGACAGGTAACTGACCAGTTTATTGCCCGTTGCCCACAGCGACTTGGGTTTCTCTTTCGCTTTCCATCAGGCGTAGGAAAGCCATTATGTCGAGCTACTATAAAAAAATGTTTACGCAGAAACATTTTTCATCGTCATCATCAGCTCGCAACGTCCACTGCTAGACATAGGCTTCCCCCAAAGCCCACCACGCTTGGCAGACAGGTTGGTGACCGCAGTAGGTCTATTTGTACCCAGGTAAACGCTGCTGCTTAATTGATGACATGGGGTGGTCCTATCCGGAAACCACATCCGCAAACCGAACATAAACATTTTTAGACTAAGAAGAACCATTTAAAATATCAAAAGCAAATTAGTGTCCTTCCCATCCCGCTATCGCTAGAATTTTAGACAAGTTTGGATGCTCATTTTTTGGCCTACTTGAAATCGGATTAGTGCATCACTATTGTTTTCCGACCAATTTATATTTGGCTTTCACTATGGTTTGTTGACCTAAGCCCGCCCACGTAGATATCGCATTCACACGTAGAAGCGCCTCCGCAAATTTTATACCCTTCACCTTTTACTTTGAAAGATAGAAGCATAGTTCTGTTTTTCGCTAAATTATGATTCACTAAATATGTACATAGTATAAAATATACAAACATACACATGTATGGTTAGATCTTTAAAACTACGCAACATACTTTGATGCCTTTTTTAAAAATAAATAACGATCCAAGTGGTAGAGTGAGTGAATCCAGGTCTTTAATTTTAGAGGCTTTTAATGTGTTTTTAAAATACTTTTAAATACCCGAGTCGCTAGTCTTTATGATATATGTCGAAAAAGTTGTTGTTGTTTATTCAAGGTGGCTGTAAAAAGGAACTCTACTACTCGTAAAATAAAGCACATAAGTTTTCACAACATTCACAAATGATATTTTCCTTTGCACAACCCTATTCTAAGCCTGAGACTCGTGTGCCATATTGGGCCGGGCGTGCCTAGACTGAGTTAATTGACAGATCATAGTTTTATGAGGCTAACAATCAGTTGTTATATAAACGGTATTACTTAGCATGTTTCCTAAGAATATACGTTCGGGTTTATGGTGCCTAGTCAGAGTTTATTGACCTTTTGAGTGTAACATAACGAACTATTTTTAATAGTATACCTACAGGTAGGTCTGAATAAAGAGCGGGACTTTATGCATATTTTTGTAACTAGTGAAACGGATTTCGAATGGCTAGACATCTTCTCTATTTTTGGGAACCCCTGGTTAAAATAAAACCCATTGTTAAGTCTACTTATTATTTTAGTTCACCAGTTTGTTTAAAAAAATATTCATAAAAATCCCATAGGCTTAGTTTATCGCCTTTAGCCCCCATTCAACACCGAAATAGAAAACGAGCGGCTAAGATATATGAGCAAAAATATGTAAAACGTGGTAATTTTATGCTGAAACTTTTGATTGGACTTCTTATTTTAAAAATATCTCATGAAGATAGTCTTCATTGACAGTCCTTGGATATAAGAAATAAGCAAATTAGATAAATAAATAAATAATAAATAAACCTTTTACGTTATGATAGCGCTGGTATCATCGACCATTATAGTAGGTACTAAGTAGTTTTTATCTCGTCTTGTTTGTATAGGATTTACTTCAATCCGTGTCCTTTTCGTACCTCATACGTTGTCAGGTATTATAACAATTGTAATGTTTTCCTCCTGTTTGGTTCTATTTAGAAGGTATCATTGGTGTCTATTATTATTAAATTACGATTAACTATGAAGTCAGTCTTGTACACAATCATAATCATCATCATCAGCCTATTGCAGTCCACTGCTGGACATAGGCCTCTCCAGTTGTTCGCCACCTAGGGCAAACTTCTGGAGGATATACCCATAATCGCCACACTGGGCAGGCGGGTTGGCAATCGCAGGGCGTAGCTTCTTGCTCCGGTGACGCTGCTGCCCGTCGTCGGCCTGTGGTATTTAGCTAAATAAAGTACGAAATAAGGCGTAGCTACGCCTTCTATCGTTTTACCGCCACCACCAGCCGCCACTAGTCGGTATGCCAGAGCCTCGTTTGTTGTTCGGCAGGATGCACCACGGGCAGGTGAGGATGGATGGTGGTGATGGTTACATCCGGATGTAAGGGAGTGACCTATCATCACCTTTTCGCTCCAAGCCATCCTCACCTGCCCGTGGTGCATCCTTGTACACAAACGAGTATTTTATTTATCTTTCAGTTCACAATAATGTCAATTTATTACATACAAAGTGTACTGTGGCTTCCGGATTTTGACCTATATTATCACGCGGGTGTCGTAGAAGACGACTAAGGGAATATCAGAAAACGGCAGCAGCGTTTACCTGGGTAGGTACAAATAAAGCCTACTGCGGTCACCAACCCGCCTGCACAACGTGGTAACTATGGCAAACCCCCCAAATGACAATTTTCAGGTAGGGCATAGCGAATCTTCGCTCGAATTGAGCCGCCCGCCCGTCCGGGGAAGGACTTCCACCCCTTAGAATACCGCAGCCAAATGACCTCCGGGTCGTGTTTCTGCTGGTGAGTAGGGTTTCTGGAGCTCGTGGGGGGTTAGGGTTGGGTCGGCATGGCAGTGGCAGCTGACAGGTAAACTGACCAGTTACTTGCCAGTTGATAGAACAAGTAAATCTACATTCAGATGTTGCGGGGAGGAGGCCTGGTGACCTGTAACACAGGTTTTTTTAAAACCCATCACAGGCACCAGTCTCTCACACCTTCGGACATTAGATGTAAGCCGCTTATATTTATTGTAACTTAGAATAAGAGTCCATTTTGTGAGAGAAATAAATAAATATATTATTATATTGTATTATAGTTGTCACAGCGACTTGGGCTTCTCTTTCGCTTTCCATCAGGTGTAGGGAAGCCATTATGTCGAACTACTATAAAAAAAATGTTCATTGGGAAAGGTCTATGTCCAGCAGTGGATGTTTGCAGGCTGATGATGATGATGATGAAATGTCTACTTGATGGGACACTTACGTACCCGTTTAAGTAAACAATACTTATCTATGCAAACTAACAAAACTATGCGAAGTAAGGCATTTACTGTGGCGACCGGCACTCAAGTGTTGTCCTATGAATAAGTTTTTCGGTAGGTACCTGTGCGTCCGCGCGTCACATAGTAGTAACGTTTGTGAATACGGGTGTTAGTTATACTACAAACCAGAACTCCGGGCGCGTTCGCGAATTAAACGGGTCGTTATCAACCGCGCGTCGTGATAACGGAACTGGAACCCAATTCGTGCTTCCCGCGACGCATTCACGCACGGCAGCCGTCGGGCGCAGCGGCGCGGCTAAATTGCCGCTAATTACCCGCCGTGGCAGGAACAGGCGGCGAAAACGCGGAAAAATACGATGCGCCGATGCAGCGAGTGGTCGGGTGATAGATAAACAGGAGTAGTTTGTTGTTCGTGGCTCGCTTAGCTATGTACAGTACCTTCCATAGGTATGTGTCAAGAATGGAAGCATGGTATTTAATTAAACTATAGAATACCGCAGTCAAATGACCTCTGAGTCGTGTTTCTGCCGGTGAGTAGGGTTTCCGGAGCTCGTGGGGGGTTGGGGTTGGGCCGGCATGGCGGTGGCAACTGACAGGTAACTGACCAGTTACTTGCCCGTTGTCACAGCGACTTGGGCTTCTCTTTCGCTTTCCATCAGGCGTAGGGAAGCCAAGAAAAAAAAAACTGGCGCATGACCGGACGCACCTCATACAGAGGTTGAATCTGTCAACCTCTGTATGAGGCGAATGTATCTGACTTTTGCATCGGTCTTATTCCTTAAAGTGTCGTTCATCACCGTACGTCGTCATTTAATAAATCAGTAGGAAAGTATTACATTAAATCGGCGAGACCAATCCCTATCTCTACCTAAATTCGACTTGACAAACAAGATAGAACCATAATATGTTTGTAAGAAATGGTGAGTTTACTCAAGATTAGATTAGTACATAATCAAACTACTACTCTTTTACGCCGGAACGATTAAAAATATATACAGATAGTATCTGTTTCATATCTCGTGCAAATTATACCTAGGTAGATATTTGTTGTTTTTTTGATGTGCAATGTTGTCTTATTCGCAAGTTGAATTACTGTCGATGTTTCTACAATCTGATAAGCATTATTCATATAATATTATGTATTTCTTTGCCAGATCTTTGAGAAGTGGTTCTATTATGTAACTCTTGATCCGCTTCCGCGAAAATTTAATTTCTAATTAATGCGTTTCTAGGGTTTAAGCGGATATATCCTTGGTGAGCCGTGCATAAATTATCTCCGCTTTCTTGACGAACTTTGTGGCTGTTCCTCTGCAGAAGATTCTTAAGAAAAAAAACTTCTCAATCACTCGATCTGTTTAAAAAATCCACATCAAAAACTAGTCGCGTAGTTTTCTGAACATAGAGTCTAACAAAGTGAATCGTCTTTGTTTCATTCTATGTGTAGTGATTTTATTTTTGCTTCGATTTTTGCACTATAATAACGACAGTTGTATGCATTGTTCCAGTGATGCTAGAGAGGTAGCCGCGGTGAGAGCGCTCGCGCCGCCATGCCGCTGCCGAAGCGCTGCGTGGAGCCCGTCCACGTGTCGCGCGGCACCGTCCCCGAGCGGCTCGCGGTGCCCTCCGAGCTCGAGGCGGTCACCAACGGCACCCTCGCCAACACTGTCAGGTGAGCGGTGACGTCACACTAACTGTAAGAGGTCCCCTATGTAGTTTCGAATGCCGCGGTTGCGATTTTTTTTCCACTGCCCCATAGGTTCGAAAGCTTATAGGCTCAAATAGAGTTGTCGCGAAAACTCGGATTCGAAACACATTTTTACTGCCTTAGGCCTTCGAGTCCATAAACTTCCGAACCTATTAGGCAATGGAAAAAAAATCGCAACGGCGTGTTTCGCAACAGCGGCATTCAAAACTACGTAGGGGACCCACGCCGTGAGAAGATATCTGATAAGTTACCAAGACAAGACTCTTCGGCTTCATGAATATCATATGCCACCCCGATGGACATGCATGATTTCTTTTTACATGGTCTAATATTAGGAGCAGATATTAAATCTAATTTGAGCGCTAAACCACAAAACACAACAACAAACATCTTGTGAACTGTCAATACTGATAGCGTTTCGTGATTGCTTTCATGTTCAATGTTTTGACATTCTCCTAACTAACTTTCTGTACAATGTTTTGACATTCTCCTAACTAACTGTACGACTTCAAAAAGCGAGCCTGCAAAATGCACAAGGGCTGACAAAACGCTCTTGTGATTCCTCTGGTGTTGCGGTGTCTATGGTCTGAAGTGTTCACTTACCTTCTGATGACCTTCACGCCCGTTAGATCCCTCTGTCATAAAAAAATCGAGCAAATCTAATTTAATTATTTACATATAATTTATATCTATCGTTATACTTTGTTGCAAGTGAGCTGTCTAACCGCGTTTTACGTCAAAGGAATTCGATACTTTCTACTCTCATTTTCTCCCTGGTCGGTTGATTTTGTTAAGTGCATACAGGGGCAACGGTTGTAAACATTTTGTAATATGCGTGTTCGCGCTACGGACATATCGAGCCAGCTTCCGTTATGATACTTTTTCACTAACGAAAATGTAGTGCAAATGTGTTCTGAGCTGTGTTGAACATGTGGAGCGTATAGTGCAGCGGCCGAGCAAAAACAATGCTCCAACTAGCGATGCGCTCATGCATCTCGCGGTGGAGACGATAAATGCACCAATTTTATCACTTTTCTTGTGTTGTCTACGAACGAGGTCATATGATAATGCTTTTTTGACTGAAGTTTAGAGACTAGCCACTAATGCAGGTGATTTAAAGTGCGGAAGTGTGTGCGTAAACCTAGGCGCACCCTCCTTACCATCACTGTTATGCACGTGTACCAGATAAATGAATTTTATCATTTTCTTATGTTGTCGACAAATTACATTTTTAAAGTTATATTATATGATAAATAATATAAAATAGTCTCCTGACTGATTTTAGGGATTAGCCAAGTATGCAAGATATGGTAATACTGGTACTACTGACTGAATTCCGGCCACAGCGGCCATTATTCAAGGCCCCTAGCCAAGTACGAAGGAGATATGAGAGGGGACAAGGGTTTCTTCACTCTCAACAATGAATCTCAATGTGATGGGACGATAATTCCACACTATCGGAGAGAGATCATGAGTTTCTTGATAGTAACTAGGTTTTGCGACCACCGAACCAACGAACTATGTAGTCAATGAACAGGTCATTGATGGGTAATAATGATAACGACACTAAACATTTTTCAACTTTGTAAATGCATGCTGTTATTTAAGTTTATTACAAACGCTTATAATCAAATCGCAATCAGTGTGCGCTGAATAAAACGTACCTTTCAAGGCCTTCAATTGAACAACACGAAATGCATCTAAAGCGCATCTGACCTTACACTATACTATATATTCAGAATACAAAAGTTATTCAACAGTATCGAGACAATACGGATGATGACAAGGTATGAAAATGAAGAAAATAATTAGTCCGTCTCTTAGATAATAAAAAAATATAAGACCCGTATTTTTTGTTTTGTCGAAATAACAAGAAAATACTTAGATATAGCGCATTAAAGTTACGGAGTGGGGGCTAACTACGTCACGTTAGAGTATATTTTGTACTCTAACGTGACGTCATGTGACATTTAAAATCAATGTATCTTCGTAAGTTTTTGAACAAGAGGCAAAATAAAAAATACGTATCCAATATTTTTCATTAATCTATCTGATGGACATTAAATTATTTTTTAGTCATCATCCCAATTGCGCGAGTAAATGCAACTGTTGTGTTGTGACTCAAGTGGGGGGATGATTCAGATTGTTGTTTTGGGATAACTGCCTCGACTTTATAGCAGTGATAATGCTCTTATGACATACGTTCATGTAATACGTGCGGCTAAATATAAGAATTTATTTATCTGTTCTTCTCTTAATGATCAAAATGGCAATGTAGTAGTCAATTTGTTTTGAGAGCGAAAACGTTTTAAAATTAGCATTAGTAAAGCATGGTGAGATGTAATTTAAATAAAATCAATAAACATCCTTTGAATTTGTATGATGTGGTCTGAGCAATCATTTGCTCTTCCTAAGAATTTCTTACCCATGTCCTGCCTGTCCACCACCTTATGTCCTGCCTGGTCTACAGAACTATTGACTACAGCTGCCAGAAACATGGTTCGTCTTGCTGAATATTGTGCAGAATTGATTTTGTTTGCCGCCGATACGAAGCAATTAGAATCGAATATAGAAACTGATTTTAATCATCACCAGATAGGACACCCATAACACAAGCGTTTAAGCAACTTGTTCAACAACCGCCGACTTTGTCTTGGCTAATCAAAGCGAAGCTGTCATTCAGTAGCGCGTCAACAAATAAGATTGAAGATCGACAAGGAAATAAAAATACCACTATTAGCATCGAACAGCTTCCTTTGTTTTGCACCGACACAACTTAATTTGGAATCGGAGCAATGTGTGTGATGTTGTCGAAATGTTTAAAAAATAAATGCCTCCTCAAAAAGTAACTTCGACTCAACTCTCCCATTCCAGACAACTGTCTTCCCTATCCAAACATGCGGAGGACATGTTCGGCGAGCTGACGCGCGAGGCGACCAACCTGGCGGAGAGGACCAACGTGCTGCAGGCCCGGATAGACCGGCTGGCCATCAAGGTCACGCAGCTGGATTCGGGGGTGGAGGAAGGTGAGATACTCTTGCTCATTCGGATAGAGGTAGGGCATAGCGAATCTTCGCTCGAATGGAGCTGCCCGTCCGGGGAAGGACCACCACCCTATAGAATACCGCAACCAAATGACCTCTGAGTCGTGTTTCTGCTGGTGAGTAGGGTTTCCGGAGCTCGTGGTTAAGGTTGGGCCGGTATGTCGATGGCAACTGAGCAGTTAGAACAACAACGGGCAAGTGTTGTCACAGCGACTTGGGCTTCTTTTTCGCTTTCTATCAGGCGTAGGGAAGCCATTATGTCGAGCCACTATATAAAAAAATTAAGGAGGGTGTGATCTGATTTCGGACATGGCTACCACGATCCTTGCTTTCGATTAATCGCTCGTACGCGGTACGTTCGTATTAAATATTTAGATGTAAACACGAAATAATTGGATCTTAGACCTTCAGCCTTTTACATTCTGGTAAATTTCTACCAAGATAGATTTTGTTGGATGGTAGGGTTTGTCAAAACTATGGAAAAATTACTACATTTAGGAGAGAGAATCAGTTCTGAATACGTTCTTTAAAGAATTCATTTGTGTTGTAACAAGCTTTCATCTTTTTATTTTAATTAAGACTTAATTAAGGCGACTTTTATTATTTACTACATTATGTATTAAGTACATAAACAGCTTGACGTTAGACTGTGTTTCAACAATCATGCAAAATGTATAATTGAAGACCATTATACCATTAATATCCAGACATAAATTCTAGGTTCTGGAGCTAGAGCAAAAAGGTCTGTTAGTAAAGCAATATTTTATTTCTTCCAGTCTCCCTCCAAGACATCCAAATGCGCAAGGCGTTCCGTTCCTCGCGGGCGTTCCAGCAGCAGCTGTTCTCGCGCAACTCGATGCCGTCCGCCATGCTGGCGACGTACGCGCGCTGCGACCGGCCCCCGCCGCTGGAGCGGCTCAACGAGTTCAGGGACGACGGCAGAGACGCCAGGAAGTTCTACACCGACCCGGACTACTTCTTCGAGCTGTGGCGTAGGGAGATGCTGCAGGATACTGAGCGCATTCAGCATGATAGGGGGAAGAAGGTAGGTCTCATGATTTCTTATCGTCAGGGACGAGTTCAGGGACAACGGAAGGGACGCCAGGAAGTTCTATACGGACCCGGACTACTTCTTCGACCTGTGGCGTAGGGAGATGCTGCAGGATACTGAGCGCATTCAGCACGATAGGGGCAGAAGTTAGGTCCATGTAAGGTGCATATTATTCAATAGTAACTGGTCTCTAGCAACTAGAGGTCGCTCTGGAGCGACTCGACGAGTTCAGAGATGATAATGGAGAGGCGAAGAACTTCTACATAGAACCGGAGTATTTATCGAGCTCATCGAGTTGTAACGTAGGGAAATGCTGCAGTATACCGAGCACCTTCAGCATTAAAGGAGGGAAAAGGTAGATCAATCTATTAGTAAAGCAATATTTTAGTACAAATATTTTTAGTAAAGCAACCAGGATGTCCATTAATAGTCCAAGTAGTTCACCATCAAGACTATCCATCGCGATCCAGTTCCTATCGAAACGGAACCAACTAACACTATCCAGTCTCTTTTCCACTAAGTACAGCTAGTCTTAGTGTTCTCTATCGTCTTTACAATGGGGAATGCTCCGAAGAGTTATTCCAACTCGTTCCATCCTCTCCTTTCCACTCCCGAACAACACGTGCTGGACAGCGTTGTCATCCGCATACCATCCAGTCGATGGTGGCGCGCACCAACAGGTTTAGTGCCTCGTTCTTGCCCCGTGCCATTAAGTCATGGAATGCCCTTCCAGCTCATGTGTTTTCTTCCTCTTACAATCCTGGGTTCTTTAGGCGGGGCGTGAAACGGCATCTCAGTGGGCCTTCAGGGTGAGGGCGACAAGCGCAATGGGTCTGTTCTATTGTGCCTGTCGACCTAACTTTTGGACCTCACGACCGCTTACCATCAGGTGGAGTGAGGTCATCCTGAAAGCTCCTCTTATAAAAAACAAAAAAAAAACGGACGCACCGTCATGGCTTTTCTATACATGCTCCCATCATACATATCCTACACACGGGCGTTTCCCTCAGGTGCGAGCTCCCCGCAGCGGCAGCGGCGACGACCGGCGCGGCACCAGGCGCGTCAGGGCTCCGCACTCGACCCGCGAGCGGCAGAAGGCGGCGGCCGTGCGCGGCGGCGAGCACATCATGGCGCCCAGCCAGCTCAAGCACTACGAGATCGACCAGCACAACAAGCCTGACCCTATCTATATCTGTGAGTTTACTTGATTGAGGTTCTCAGGGCTTTCGGGGGCGCCTGTCCAGCGCTAAAATTTATTGAGTATAGAAGGCGAAGCGCGGCGCAGTTCCGGGGGACACACCCCCTTTAGTTTGGTCACCTTCGCAGTTCATCTTGTTCCTCTTCCGCAGTGAGGATTATCCTTAACATCGACAGTGAAAAGATGTTTTTTAAAAGAAGTGTTCAGGTACTTTATTTTGAAGAAGCGTGGTTTCAAACCAACAAGCGCGCCCGGCTTGGACGAGGCTATTTTGTTAAGGGCAACCGCGGTTTAATATTATTACCTCATTTATTTATATTTTATTGCAATGTTGTGTTAGCCCCTTTGTTGTATTTATTTGTATAGTGATTTGACTATTATTTAATATACATGCTATTATATAAAAATGTTGGCAGACCTAATAAATTAATTCGCGGGAGATTGACCCTTATGTTATAGATGTATGAAATTCAATACTGATTTGTATTAATTTGTTCTTTAGACACCAGCGTACCGGACGGCAACTACAAAACGCCGCAGAACCGACCGCCGTCGTCGCAGGCGGCGAGGCCGAACTCGATCGAGATCGATAAGCAGCAGAACAGACAACCGAGACTCACTGGAAATGGACACGGTAAGTCATTATAGGTATTATGAACATTATCTTGATAGGGTATGTGGGCTTTATAATGTGTAGGTATTTATTTTTGCTTTTATTCGCAACAATGCACGCGCGCATTCGACATCCTAGTTTTAGGGAATGATGAACATTTTATTTAGGATATGCTATTTTATAGATACGAAATGTCATATCTTATTTCACCATATTGATTCTAAATACATATTGGGTTGTTAAAAAAATATTTTTTATATTTTTATTTTTAATTTAGTTTAACTTTCCTGGTCCATTTTGTATTTCTAAATCCCGTTTGTAATGTTAATAATATCAATACGTTTCCCAACCTTTGCACTATCGTCAGTGGCAGAAGCACAAACCATGCATTGCCAAAAACAAACACAATTTTTTTTTTTATTAAAATGTGTACGACCAGTGTCTTATGCATCACATTGTCTTTTTCTATGTAGTGGGCGAAGAGAGTCCATACGGGTCAGTGACGGAGCCGATATACGGCGGCAGCCAGGCGGGCACACCTCGCCGGCCGCGGCCCAGCATGCCGCCGCCCGCCCCGCCCGCGCCGCACCCGACGCACCCGGCGCACCCCGCGCACCCGGCGATGCCGGCGCACCCCACGCACCCAGCGCACCCGCCGCACCAGCCCACGCCGCCGAGGCCCGAGTCGCCGCCCGAACACAACCTTACGCCTACAAGGTATGTTTACACACGGGTCCCCTACGTATTTTAGAATAAAAAAAAAAAAAATTTTATTGTGAATTGCGAATTTTTAAACCTATAAAGCAGTGCAAAAACCAAAATTTTCCACTGCTTTATAGCTTTATGGACTCGAAAGGTGTAGTCGCGAAAGACGCTGATTCGAAAACACTTTTACTCATGCGTGCCTCATGTACTCAATAAAACAGTCGAATTGAGAACCTCCTCCTATTTTTAAACCGGTAAAAAAACAACATAATTATTTTTCGTCTATCAAATTTTTTTTTTCACTAATAAAACCCTATCAAGTTCACTGTAAGGCAAAAATCGCTTGGCGCTTGCTTGTCTCAGTTAAAGCAAGCCACGCCCCCAAAACGTCAAATGGAATATTTTTGAATGTTCCAGTATCAAAATTCAAGTGTCACAGATTGTTTATAAGCATTAATCTTTCTTATTGGCGGAAATAAAAAGTGGGCGGGGATTATGGTAAGCAGCCGTTTAATAGAATCTGTTTGGAAAGCTTACTACTGGGAACTTGACGATCGTCGAAAAAAAAACAAAAGCAATGATATAAATTGCAGTTGTTCGTAAATTAGGTTCCTCCTTCTAATTTGTGAGCTGTTTACGTCAGGTCGTCACTGCCACCGCCGCCGCCGCCGCCCGAGGGCGCTTCGCCCCCGCCGCTCATGAACGGCGCTTCGCCCCCGCATCGCACCGCACTCGACCAGCACTTAGATCACATGCACGCTGTCATTGGTAAGATACATTTTGGCATTTTTTTAAAACTGTAACAATTTTTGTACAGGAAGAAAAGATGAATATAAGGGTTTTCTTTGCATGGGTAATTCGTATTTTAAATAATTCTTATGCATCGATAATTGAAAGTGGTTCTTGGGTTTTTATGGAGTTATTATTTTTCATTTACGCATACCTTAGGGTCCGCTCACTCATACCTAATTAAGTAACCCCGAAGGCTCTTTTAGTCGCCTCTTAGAGATCAATTAACGAAATGTACCACTTGTCAGTTTCCATCGCTGTAAGAGTTGGGCTGGCCGTATATTTTCGGAATTTCGATGGGGAATTTGGAATTGAAATTCACGTTCGCAACAAAAATGCTCTACTAATCTACTTACATATAAAGTACTGGAGCGTTTTGTGTTGAACATAATATGTGGCTCGCCTTAGCCTGGGCCAATGTGAGTTATAAGTTCATTCGCGTTAAGAAAATAGTGACTCATCACCGACTGCCGGCCAAGCCACACCCCCTAGCCAATTAAAACGCTAGAAATTATAATTTCAGGCAGTCGGTGATGAGTCACTATTTTCTTAACGCGAATGAACTATAGTACTAATGAGTCTTTTTATCGTGTCCTACAGGCATGATGTCATCAGAGGAGGGCCTCGCGTGCTCGCCGCCGCCGCCGCCCGCGCCCCCCGCGCCGCCCGCGCCTCCCTCGCCTCCTGCCGCACCCGCCACTGCCGCTGCCGCCGCCGCCGCGTCAGCCGCGCGGCCGCGGCCGCCGTCGCCCGGCTCGCTGCTGCGCGGCGCGTCCGCACTCAAGCCGCCGCGACCCGCCGCCGACCCGCAGCCCGACCCGCGCTCCGACCTGCTCAAGGCTATACGGGACGGTACGTACGTAGACTTGCCAGGTGTCCGGCTTTAGTTTTTATGAAAGTAGTTTCTGTGAATGTGAGACGTAATATATGCCTTTGTTTGTGAGATGTATTTACTCACTAAATAGAATGAAATCATGTAGATGTCGTCTTCATAATGTAGAGTTATTTATTTACAATGACACATACAAAATCCGTCGCTATGGCAACGTTGAAGACACCATAGTCCTCCGCCGTGAATTCCCTAGTCGGGTCCCTTAGGGCTCCCGGCTGGAAGCATTTGGTCAATGTGGCGCCGCAAGGTCTTCCCCCCCGTCTGTAGTTACCTCGTAGTATACACTTCCCAGACGCCGGATCACCTTCCCGGATTCCCACTTTTGGGAAGGGTCACTATAAGTCCGCACCTGCTCCTTTTCGCCTGTGACGAATGCCTTTTTCACCGGCGCTAACGTCATTGTAAATATATAACTCTATATAATGAAGACGTGATTTCATTCTATTTAGTGAGTAAATACATATCAATTGGCGACGAGAATGGGATGAAATCACGTCTTCATAATATAGAGTTATTTACAATGACACATACAAAATCCGTCGCTATGGCAACGTTGAAGACACCACAGTTTGTACTATACGAAATTAATGTCATACATGTAAAGTAACCAATAACCATTCCGTTTCTTCTCCAGGCATAAAGCTGCGCAAAGTGGAGAAGCGTTGCGACGACAGCACCGGGCGGTACGACACACTGCGCGGCGCGCCCGCCTTCCACGACGTCGCCTCCATACTGGCGCGCCGCGTTGCCGTCGAGCTCAGGTACGGTGACAGCCACTCAGTCGCAACTCGCTGTGACAGCACCGGGTCTTACGACACGCGTAATGTGAAGTTCGATATTAGCGAATTCGCAATATGTCCAGTTCGCTAAATGGCCAATTCGCAATATGTCCAGTTCGCTAAATGACCAATTCGCTATATGTCCAGTTCGCTAAATGACCAATTCGCTATATGTCCAGTTCGCTAAATGGCCAATTCGCAATATGTCCAGTTCGCTAAATGGCCAATTCGCAATATGTCCAGTTCGCTAAATGGCCAATTCGCATTATGTCCAGTTCGCTAAATGGCCAATTCGCATTATGTCCAGTTCGCTAAATGGCCAATTCGCATTATGTCCAGTTCGCTAAATGGCCAATTCGCAAATGTCCATTTCGTAGTATGCCCATTTTATGATATCCCATTCGCGAAACGTCATATTTTCATCGTAATGGGATTAATGATCGAATTAAAAGTACCACGAGCGCATAACAACGTCGTTACGCTATAAGTTTAGTAAATATAATAAATACCTAATCTTTTTAATAACAAAAAGTAGCTGTTTCGAGTGGATATGCGCTCCTGGTACTTTAGATTCGAATCAGTTACTAAACCAAGTATACCTTGAACGCGCTAGCCTCTCTTGAAATTACGCTTTTAAAAGATCAGGACCGTCTATAAACCAACTACTCCTGCCGTCCGCCTCTTGTAAAGATGTAAAAGCAGAGTGAAACGAAGCAGACTGACGACTCAATAAAAGTCACATCATGGAATTTGCTTATAGGCGACTGGCCTATTCGTGAACTATCACGGATTCGAATATTGCGATCGTAATATTGGCTTGGCCTCACCTGCCCTCACCTGCCCGTGGTGCATCCTGCCGAATAACAAACGAGGCGCTGGCAACCGACTGGTGGCGGTATAACCATCACAATTGAAGGCGTTGCTAAATACTAAAGACCGGTGACGGGCAGCAGCGTCACCGGAGCAAGAAGCTACGCCCTGCGATCGCCAACCCGCCTGCCCAGCGTGGCGATTATGGGTATATCCTCCAGATGTTTGCTCTAAGTGGCGAACAACTGGAGAGGCCTATGTCCAGCAGTGGACTGTAATGGCTGTATGTATGATGATGTAGGCTGATGATGATGATGATGATCGTAATATTGCGTAATCCTACTACAGAGCAAAGGTAGTTTTTGTAACTGACGTATTTCTCAGGCACGGCACTTTCACTCATCGTAATTCGACAATTAAACGTCCAATAAATAACTTTCGCTTATATTTTTAATTTCGCCACGCGTCAGGGAATCCGTCAAATGACGCATAAAAATGTATGCGAATTAGTTTGTTCGTCACGCGATCGGTACTACTAATTAGCTTCACTAATTTCATGCTTGAATGTGTCAATGCTTTTTTATTTATATGTATCTCAGTCGGCGTGATGTTGTTAGAGAAAATGTCTAAGATGCCATGTCGTTAATCATTACTACGAAATAAGACGCTCTCGACGCGTCATTCATATCGGGTGTAGCAATGGTAGATTTTAAAATGATTGGGCTTAAAATTGATAATACTTACTTTTTATATAATCCTTATGGCACATTATGAAACATCATACAAATGGTAGACTTTCTTTTTTATATATCTTCTATATGAATAAAAATGGATCTTCAAAATTATGGGCGTCATACATACATACGCATATAACTTTTAAATGACGCGACGGCGTCAAATTGGATGGTTCTGTAGCGTCAGTATCGCCGTCTCCCTCAGTCCCTCCGTCAGTCGTCTCCCTGCTCAGGAGCTAAAGTTCCTTGGTTTTATGTATTCGTTACTGGTACGCCGACCGGTCAGCTAGTATTTTTTACAAACGGAAACTTTGACTTCAGATCGAATCCTTGAATTAAAGTAACCGTTTCATTTTCCGAGCCATATAAACAGCTTTTTATTATTAATAGAATTATAATTTCTAGCGTTTTAATTGGCTAGTGGCCTGTCAGTGACCTGTCAGTCACTATTTTCTTAACGCGAATGAACTATAGAGTTTAGTAAAAATAATCGAGTCTCATTTCTTTTCTACAGCGACACGAGTTCCGGCGCGGACTCGGACTCCGACGACTCGGACCAGTGGACGGAGTCCCGCGCGTGACGTCGCGCCGAGCCGCCGCCGCCGCACGCGCGACACCACCCGCCGCGCCCGCCCGACCACCCCCTCCCCCACCCCGAGCCCTCCCCGCCGCGCGTCCGCCACACGCCCACCCCGCCCGTCGACAACCCCATCTCCCCCCCGCCCGCCCGCGTCGTCTCCCCGCCCAAACAGCCGGTCCAGCTCCAACCCGTCCGCACCGAACCCATCCCCCCTAAAAAGGACCCCGACGTCGCCTCACCCCCCGTCTCCACGTTCAAGCTGGCCCGCGCCAACTCCCGACCCGAGGAACCGAAGCCGGTCAAGCAGCCCTCCGTCGAAAAGGAGCCCCCGAAAGCCGAGAAACACCCTCCCCCTATCGGCCAGCCGGAGAAGAAGGAGAAACAGCCATCCATCGAGAAGAAGCAAAGCAGCGTGGAGTCGTCCAAAGTCGAACCGGAGAAGGTGCCGAACGAGGAGTCGAACGGCGTCGGCGACAAGATTAAGAAGTTCGAGAAGGCGGCCGAGGACGCCAGCGCGAGTATCGGTCGCATGTCCCGGCCCGGCTCGGTGCGAGGCCGCGGCCGCACCGACCGCATCGGCTCCGACAGCAAGGAGGATTTACCGCCTCCCGCGACGCCCTTCAAGGATAACGTGCACTTCGAGTTGAGTAACACTCCGGTTGAGAAGAAGGAAGTGGGAAGAATCGCCCCGCTCGAAAAGGTCGCTCCGCCAGAGAGAACCCCTCCCGTCGAAAGAGGCGCCTCAGCAGACAAACCTGCGGAGAAAGTCGCCCCGCACCCACAAGAACGCATCCCCACCGTCATCGAGCGCCAGCAAAGCTTGACACGCAGCACCAACTCGGTCCGATGGCAGCGCTCCGAGTCCGTCGACGCGGAGCGGCCGAAGCCGGAACCTCAGCGGATCATCAAGCCGGAGTTCAAGCCGATCGCGTCGCCGGTCGACGTCACCATCCGCTCGCCGAGCCTCGGCGCCAAAGTGCCCGATCAGTTCCCGTCGCACGGCACCGCCTTCCGCAACGTCGCCTCCCCCGATCCGGCCCGCCCGCCCCAGCCGGCAGAGGACAACCTGAAACCGTGCAAGTTCAAGAATAAGGAGAAGTATTCTGTGAGCAAAGGGTCGAGCTACTTCACGCGTGGCTCGGAGGAAATCTGGTTGGTGAAGAAGAAGGATATAGAGGAGATCGAGGAGCGGGTTTTGGACTCGTTTAGGCGCGCGGGGGGGAACGTTTGCATGCGGAGCGAGTCCGTGCGTCCGTCGTCTGATGGCGGGGCGGGGCCTGTGGGTGGGGGCGGGGTTTCGAGTGGGGCGGCGACGATGGGCCGTACCAAGCGGCAGATGTACGCGCGGAGTGAGTCGCTGGACCCCACGTGGGCGGGGGCGCGTGCGCACACGTTGAAGCGGCAGTCGTCTGTTGCGTGTACGTGCGGGCATGATAAGAAGCCGCACGCCGCCCGGTCTAAGCATGTCCCGCAGACGCACGCGACCCACGCTGCGCACGCGACAGAGCAGAGGCCGCGCTCGCGCTCGCACGGCGACGACAATGCGCAGGCGCACGTGCTAGATAAGTATGAGACGCTCGTGTAGGATTAGGCCCCCTACATGGCGAGGTGCTCCCTCGACTGAGTCGAAGCGAACGATTACTTATTCCGCGGCCACACATTGGATTCAACTTTGCGTCCAATCACTGCCCAATGTCCAATACTAACGCGCTCAATGTCTTCATTGTGTCATAGTACTGATACACACATTGGTTCATTGGACGCAAAACGGTACGTTGGTGCAAATATGTCCAATGTGTGGCCGCGGCTTTAGACTCGCTTATGGAGACGATTGCCCGTTAGGAGGCACAATACGCGACGGTGTATCCCGTTATTTCCATTGAAATTGGTACCATTAAACAATGGTGTTATAAACAAATCGCAAATGGTGTTACTAAAGCAAGACTTTTTTTTAAATTTTCATTGCATTTCTCAAATTATTAGTCATAATATTTGCATCATCCGCGTTCTATTCCAATTACAAGTTATATTAATTAATTAACACATTTATAATGTGATACATTATCTATTACTGTTTGATGTTTCGGCTGTAAGTAACATTATAATGTACTTTAAACGAGTTTAATAAATATCGCGTCTGAGTTCCGTTAATAACTCATTACAGTGTTAAGTTTTAAAAAGTTGCATTTATTATGTAGTCACTCACAGCTGTCATGGCTGGAACAAATAAAGGGATACACCCTCCTCTATAAGATTCCCTCCTACGCCGGTCCGGTCGAGCGAGCGTTCGCCCTGTAGCGGCCAAGTTTTACCTCTGTCTCAGTCTTTCGTGCTCGATGAAATGTGATTGCATAGGGTTTAGTATAGGGTCGTCTTCCGCGGGACGCAAGAAGGATGGGCATAATGTATGGAAGCGTAACGCTAGGTAGGTATGTAGGTAGGATTTTCGAGTGAAATCGGGTGCGCTAGACACAATCTGTAACTATAAGATACACGTAATCAGTGTGATGTAACGATTCGATAATATGTATTGGTAATTTCGTTAATATTATATATTAATGGAGTGAGAAACTATATGAGGGCTAGTCTTACGAGGAACGAGGGAATCTGATGGGAATATTTATCTATGAAACCAAAAATATATACAATGATGTAACACTAGTGGTGAGAAATGGTTAGATGTAGTGTTAAAGTGTCTACTCTTCCCCTTTTTGAAGTTTAATGTGACCGGTCCGGTCCGCATGAGATTATTATTATAATACAGTGTGTCTCTTCAATGTTCGTGAAGGTATTTTGGGGTTATTAATGGTTCGAATGCAAATTAGTAGAGGCAGTCACTGCGTTTGGTAGTGTTAACCCTTTAATGGACAGGCGTCTCGTTCTGTCCGATTGTAACCGCTAGCGTTAAAGAAAAATACCATTATAGAACGGAAATAATTTCTTTTCAAACAATCATAGCATATCATATTTTTATAAGCTCCGTGTGGGCTGTAATATTGATGTTGTCATACTAGTGAAGCGTTGGAGTGTGATGCATACGTATCAGTCAACTTCAATGATGGTGCGTTCTTCCTAAAACCGGCGCTAGAAAATACTTATCTTATTGATCGCGGATTGTATTTAAATAAGTCTTATTGTCGTACACGTTGACTGAAGTGGCGTTTTACAAAACGTGCACAATAGTGCAATCCTGTTAAGCGCACATTAAACCGTTCTATCTTGATATACTTCTGTGCTAGCGCGTTCGCAACACCGCACGACCACGCTCACCTCGGCACGCCCTTCTGAATGGTGCTTCGCTTGTTCTACGTAACATTTCACAAAACTACAGAACCTGTTTGATTTCTGGTTGTGAAATTACTCTTTGAAATGTGTATTATATTTTGTTTAAGTGAAGTTATGAAGCTTATTAGATACTTTACGAACTCGAGGCGAGTGTGAGGGAACGTCATAATGACGTCGTATCAGGGGTGGCCAACCGCTCAGTCGCGGCTGTTTGGATAGAATATACTTATAGAAACAATTTATTTGGTACATTCAATCAACACAAAAAGAAATATATCAATCACTCTGGGTTTCGGCAGTAAAGAACTAGATCTTTACTTTCTTCTGGTTGGCCACCTCTGATCTACATTGACCAATTAAAATCAATTTACAATGGTTTAACCTTTATTTATGGGCAGATCCTTTCCTTTAGACAATATAAATAAATGTATGTACCTACTAAGATCCCACTTAAATAAAAGCTTATGAATACGATTGTTTAATATCATATAAATGTGACCTGCATATGTAGTGCCAATTATATCGATTGTATAGTTTCGTGAAAGAAATCAATAGCTTCCATTTTTAATAACATTTTGTATGTGTCCGATAGTAGGAGTATAAAATTTTACATAACTATTATAAGGAGAGAATCTCACGGGTTTCTTTCGGTTCTACGTATCTATAAACTCTGTAAACTGTTTGCATTTCCTATTGTTATTTATATGCATTCCAAAATGTTTAGTTGCTCACCGACCCCACGCGACAAATGTTTATACGTTTAATTGTAAAAGAGCAACGAATGTGTACCAAATTGTCTTAAATAATTACTGTAGTGTTGTACCTAGCTAGGAGTAAGTATTAAATCCGCTGTATGGACCTGTTTGGAGTCTTTGTATTCTTTTGCTGAATGCTCTCGATAAATTATGTTATATGAACGGATTTTTTAAGATATCATAAAGCTGCATGACAAATTTATCAAAAATATAAGGTAGTTTTTCTTTACATAACCGCGCGAATGCAGTTTAACCCCGCCAATCTTGTAAATAGTTGTTAATTGCTTATATTTTATATTATATAAAAACAGTAAAATCTTTGTATATGAATGCTACTGAAATACCTTTATAATGTACTTTTATAATACAAATTTTGGCTCTCCCACAAACTTTGGCGCGAGTTGGAACTTAATGAAGAAGCACAAATTTTGGGATGTGATCCAAAAGCAAGTGGATTACCAAATAGAATTGAAAATCACTAAAAATTGCATATTAACTTCTATGTAATATGAAACACTTCATTATGTGAAAATCTTCCCAAGGATTTGGGTGACGAGCCAAGTGAATACTGCTGATAAGCAATGTGTATTGTTACTGAAACAATATTTAAAAATTATTATAGAACCTTTTCGATACTTATAGTTATGTATTAATTATTGGGATGATCAATAATGTAGCATAGTAGTAATGTACGTATATGAACATGAATAGTATTTAGCAAAGAAGTGTAAATTATAGCTGTAAGGAAATGGATAAAGCATGTTTTATATTATGTAGATTACGTAAATGCCTCTTTATGTTGCCGTATTATGGCAATTGCTGATTATTTATTTGCATTTTTCTTAAATGTTTATGATTTTAAATTTTAAAATCAAAAACAAGTTGTTGTATTCGCTATAGTCCTGGATGATAATGTGAAACATTAGTTTTAATGTGATTTCTGACGTCATTATTGTTTTTTATTATTTTTGCATAATGGTCTGTACAGTCATCGACAAAAATATGGTATACTTTGTATATTATTTTTTATTTTTGCTAGTGGCTGTATGCGTTCATAATGCTATGCAAGTGTTTTGTACTGTACTTCTAAGCATAAAAGTTGCAACTTTGTCACTAATATAATAATTCTTAAATCACATTACAATAAATGGAAAAGTAAGTAAATGCTTCACTTACTGGACTATGAATAATGTCATCATGTGTAATAAGAGAGTATTTTATAAATTGTTTATTTGCTAATACAATTTAAGTTAAAACTATATCTGGTGTTTTATTTATTATGATTTTCAATGTGCCCAGTCGAACCCTACTAATGTTTTATGTAGGTATAATGTTAGGAGAATTTTAACACAAGAAAGAAGTCCACAGCATCGTAATGTTCAAATGAATCAATAAATGTGCTTTTTATACCTTTTGCATAGTAAGAGTTGCCTCATTTTTGTATACTTTACATATAGATTCTCTTTGAGACTGTACCAATTACACATACTGGCTGGTAAGATGATACGGTCGGCATCGGATTATCGAAAGTTTCAACCAAATATTTCAACAATTAATTCAAAATTCCGTTCTATTTGAGTATCTTACATGCTGCTGGCAGCAAATATACAACTGAGCACAGTTGCTCAAATATATGATGCTGGCTGTACAAGTGTACCTACATAGTAGCAAGTGCGGCTGTGAGGGGGATTATTGACTACCAGGCTGGTACACTGATTTTATGGTACAATCAAAGGATTTCAATTCAAGTAATAAAAGATTCGAATCTTAAAAGTTTTGTACTTATAATTTTTTAAGGGATTATGTAGGTACTTAATGTGAAATGGTTAGTACCTATACAAAAAGCACATTGCGCTATTTCTATTTATTGTTTGTAACCGTGGTATTATTTTATTTCGGAACCTGACGGACATTTCTACGAAACTTTAATTAGATTCCAGACGTGGGAGTGGGACCACACAGGCAAAGAGAGACCGGCCTGTAGAAAAAAATCGTTTTACATACGTTATCTCAATATTATTTTTTCTTCGTCGATAAAAAAAAAATTGTACGCGTAGAACGAAAACAGTTGTGACTTGTGCGTGCAAAACGTGCAAAACATGTGCGTTTCGTTACACGTAAACGTACATGTTGATTGTTTTGGCTCTCAGTCTCATAGTTTGGCTATAATATAAAACATGACGAATACGAGTAGAATACCGACGATTCGTACAATTACGCGTGTACATCAAATTGCAATATACACTGAAATATTTTATACATATTGCATTCATTAAAAAATTAATTTGACATTACATACTGTCATTTTTTTACTCTTTGATTAATATTGAGTGTTACGGAACGTTGTTCATAGCTGGCTTGAAAATGCAAGATGCATCTTGATAGAAATTGATATTTTTTGAGTTAAATTAAATTAAAACTAGTAAATAGTTTGTTCAGTTTTAGTGATATGCCGAAAAAATAATATTTTGTGAGTAAATCATCCTGCAACTGAGTGGAAGAATCTGTACCGTGTTTCAATATTGTTAAATTGCTTTTTTGGCGCTTGTTACTTTCAAGTCGTTACGAAATATTGAAACAAAATGACTTCAGCCCTTTATTTGGAGCATTACCTGGACAGCCTCCAGCACCTGCCTATAGAACTACAGAGGAATTTCAAGCTGATGCGTGATTTGGATGACCGAGCACACGGGTTAATGAGGACAATCGATCTCATGGCCGATGAGTTGCTGCCGAATATTCCGAAAATGGACGAGGAAACAAAAAAGGAAAAGGTGAATACTATACAAGGATTATTTAATAAAGCTAAGGAATATGGTGACGATAAGGTCCAGCTTGCGATACAAACGTACGAACTGGTGGACAAGCACATACGGCGGCTTGACTCCGACCTCGCGCGCTTCGAGTCCGAGATCCAGGAGAAGGTGATGAGTGCGCGCGCCGCGCAGCAGGCCGCGGCCGACCAGGAGACCAACACTACCACAGTGAAAAAGGGCAGGAAGAAGATTAAAGGTAATGACAAAACTGCCGCTACCACTGGCAAAAAGAAACGCGCTGGCGCATCGAGCGAGGACGACGCGATCGCCTCCGGGAGGCCTGCAGCCAAGAAGAAGGCTCAGCGGAAGGGTGCGACTGCTACGGCCAATGCAGCCAAGGAACAAGAAGAGAATGCTGATCTGGACTCCGTTGCGGGCATGGCACATCCTAGCGACGTCCTGGACATGCCTGTGGATCCAAATGAGCCGACCTACTGTCTTTGCCATCAGGTATCTTACGGTGAAATGATTGGCTGTGATAACCCTGATTGTCCTATAGAATGGTTCCACTTTGCATGTGTAGATCTTAAGATCAAGCCTAAAGGCAAGTGGTATTGCCCTAAGTGTACGCAGGATAGAAAGAAAAAATGATCCACAGTGAAACCTTCTGCCAAGCCGGCAGAAAAGACTGTGGCCGTTAAAAAGGAAGTGAAATAAAATCCTCTAATATAAATAATTTAAGGTAAACTGTTAGATCAATGTATTCATATCCCAAGCAATTTGATCAAGAATGTTGCAATATTTAGTTAGGCTCTTCAATAACGAAGGTAATTTTAACACAAGTAACTCAATTACTGTTTACTTAGTAATTTATACCATTACAGATATCAAATTACCATTGACACATCTGCCGTCATATGGAAAAAGGGTGTATCTAACACTTTTTTCAAAATTAAGTTAAATATTTTGAAATAGTGTAACTACATGATACTAAGAAGAAAAAATGCACCTGATTAGATGCTTCTTACCATCCAAGTATTACAGTACCTAACATCATAATTTTATTTCTCCATTTTCAACTTTATGTAGGCACCCCTATTCCATATGATAGCAGACTCATGTGTATGGGTTTTGTTTTGGTAATGATAAAATTATTAAGTAACCAGAATGTTTTGGATATTACTTTAACTAAAGCTAGACACAATTATTACTATTTCCTGGTGGGTTTGAAGGCTTGTGAGCCTGGTGATCACTCTACCTGTCCCATAACCACAAACTATGTATAAACACAATATAAAAACTATTATTGTCTCTCACTGGTGAGTGCCATGGCATTAAATGTGTTAATCTTAATATATAAATTCAGTTGACTTGCTATGATCAAGGAGGTGACACTAAAAATGATTTTGTCATCATCAAAATACATATCGTCACATAAGTTCTAACACCATGTAAGTTTGTAAATGGTCATTATGATTTTTTCATGTCAATCGATAGAGAATCGCAAGTTGCATCTCTAGACTTATGAAACACAAGGGTCTTAATCAATTGAAGCATTTTATTTTGAAATCAAAAATATGAAGTATGTAGGTAGGTACTAGTACATATGGTATAAAGAAAAGCCACGGCTTTATGCACTCCTGAAAAGTTGTCATTTTTTACTTACGCTATGTGAGAACTTAAGTGACGATATAACAGCATAATATTGTAATTATTATTGTTACAGATGTGATGATAATAATGTAATTAATATATAAACTTTGTATTTGAAATGATGTGCCTAATGTTTGATATTGAAGACAGGTGAGTGTGAGAAGCGGTTTATTTGTCACATTCACTGCATTTTATGAAAATCATGATGTTCCAGCGTGTTCCATGTTATATTAAATGCCTTGTTACATTATGTGTATGGTTACAGATTAGTAGATTATTTACTTTCTAAGATTTGGTGGGCATCAGGCTAATAAATTTGTTGGCAAAGCTTTTGACATGGAAACTGCAGAAAAGGTCCAAAATGCTGCTTTGTCAATGAATTTTCATGCATACTCTTAATATGTTTTAATAGCTAATAAACACTCCATATTATTACTTCCTTTACTACTATAAGAGGTTGAATACAAAATAATAATATATTAAAACTGCTAGGACATAATTAAAGCTGCTTTTAAGCTAAAGATACATTATAGTTGGAAGTTATGACTGTATTAGTATTTTTACTTGTATGAGAGGATATCTTTATATTAAGAATAATTTTGTTAAAATATAGTAAAATAATGTGGTTATCATTATTACTAAAGTCACCACATTTTAAGTGTAAGTTCAAGAATAAGTAGCCAACCAAATATGTAGGTATAATAATATATAAAATGTGTACTAAGTATGAGAAATTATTTTTTCATTATAATAATGTTTTAATGCAAAATTAAGTATTATTATAATGCAGTACTTAACAACAAACTTAATATATTTTGTGATATATTTTGTAGTTGGAACAAATAATTGATGACTTTTCGTATGAGCACTGCAGCACTAAAAATGTTTAATAAAATATTTTTATTTTATCAAATTTTCGCTTTTGTTTCGAATTTTGTACACAAAAATATTATCACACAACTACACATGAACTGAAACTTACACATAAATTAGATTTTAGTGAGACAACAAGCAATATTTATATAAGCCTGAAGAGTTTATCTGGTTTACTTAGTAGTAATTTATGTTGCCTTTGTGACAAATGATTACTTAAAAGATATATATATATGAATTTAAAAAATTGTATTATTAAAATGTAATCAGAATAAAACCTAATCCACAAGTATGTTATTATTTATATATGGATTATGTACCTACAGTAATATATTTTTTGGCTAATAATATGATTTATAATATCTATTATATTTCTAAAATTAAGTGATCAACCTAATGTTTTTAAGTTGTTAAAATTATGATCATGATACAGCCAATGTAATTCTAAAGTAGACCTTAAGAAAATATTGTAATGTTTTATCCATTATAATAACAGATATTTACAATTAAGAGCATTTTGCGTTGGGGGGGGACACAGGTTTTAATGATATTTTACCAAGACTCAACCTACGGCATAGATTTAGTATTAAGGCAGTATGAATTGCGACCATATTTACAGAATGCCTTTGTGAGCTCCTCCAGAAAGGCTATGCACAGTGGTCTCTTGGAAGCGAATTCTACTCGGATTTCGAAACTTCTCACCTAGGTTTCGGTAATATGACATTTCGAATGGGAAACTTTGAAAAGTTTGATGAGTACGTTCTCATAGTTGAGGAACGAAATGTTTTCGCTTTTGAAATAGTTCGTTGTGAATAGCCTGGCTGGCACTTTGGGGGCTCGCCACATAATGTTTGAACTTCCAATACTACCTCGTTGAATGGATACTTATGACGTGTTTTTAACTTATACATTCATTACGAATGTGTTTTGTGTATTTTGCACTAGTCTATGTGGTTGATATTTGTCAATTTGTGAAATTTGTCAAGTCATTATTTAGGATGTAAGATTTTCTCTACCTACTCCTGTAAAATCTTACATGCTGAATACATACTAATTTTATAGGTTTTATATGTATAAATATTTCGAAAATATTATTTATCTAGGTAGTATGTTTTGTATATTCATATAGAAAAAATGTGAGGTAATAGCAACATACTCTATAATATGAAATACCTATTTGTTGTTTGTCTCAGAATTACTAGGCTTACTGAGACAGGCTGATGAAAACTATAATAGTATCCTTGAAATTTACTTCTGTTTCTATAGGCGGTACTTAATCCGATCCTAACTTGGTACCTTACCTATGTTATATCGCTACAATAAATCTCCAACTTATCTCCTCATTTATGTCACAGAATCAGGTATCAAATGTTATAAAAAAGAGTTCCTTACTTTCGGAAGAAAATCCCTTCTCAGGAAACAATAGGAGCCTTTTCGCAATTTTTCTTTGCCGGTATCTACCTACATGTACATACTCTGTGTTAATATGCCAATGTAGTTCGCAAAATGTATTTTTTAATCTATAATGAGCTCGAATATTTGGCTATACTTAAATCTAAAATCAGTGGTGAAATAAATTTTTGTGTCTATTGTACTTTGCATTGTCTGTACGTATACGAATGCAGATAGGTATATTGATCCCGTATTCAATTTTAGATTTTATGACACTATTATGTTGCATATACTTATATATCTATCAGCTATATTTATTTACGTTTTGTAAGTACCATTGTGCACTCTGAAACAATCTGTAGTAGATATGTAAATGTAGTAATTAGTTGATTGATCATTTTGTTATTGCCATTTAATATGTTAAATAAATTTTGAATTGGATATTGCTTTTCATTGATTTTGATATCTATGGACAGTGCCGGTTTTAACACTACCTGCGCCCTGGGCGAGATTTCTACAGCGCCCTCCAACTGCAATTCAAACCCATACGAAAAAAAACCGGCCAAGTGCGAGTTGGACTCGCGCACGTAGGGTTCTGTACCAGTGATTGAATGAAAACAAATTAGGTAATTTGATTATGACGTTTAAATAAAAGCTACTGTCTAGATCTCATTCTAACCAATTTTCGTTAGTAGTTTTCATAGTACACATCATATATTTTTTCAGTTTTATCATGCCCATATTTTAGAAGTTAAGGGGACACATTTTACCACTTTGGAAGAGTCTCTCGCGCAAACTATTCAGTTTAGAAAAAAATGATGTTAGAAACCTCAATATCATTTTGAAATACCTATCCATAGATACCACACACGTATAGGTTTGATAATTATTTTTTTTTGAGTTTCAGTTCTATGTATGAGGAACCCCAAAAATTTTGGATCTTTTCTGATTTTATTTTAAAATCATACATAATGCGGTTAACAGAATACATCTACGCACCAAATTTCAATAATGTAGCTCTTATAGTTTCGGAATAAACTGGCTGTGACATACGGACGGACAGACAGACAGATATGACGAATCTATAAGGGTCCCGTTTTTGCCATTTTGGCTACGGAACCCTAAAAAGGGAAAGCATATGAAATAACCATTTAGTAAAATAAATAACTTTTTATTAGAAAAAATAACCGCTTATTAAAAAAAAAACTAATAAAATTTTACTTTTCTGGCCTTTCTCTCAGCGAACTCTTTTATAAGGTTGTCAAAGTCGATGTTTTCAGCAATTTCAAAACTCCACAATATGGCTTTATGGATTATGCTTGGATGGACGAAAATTGGAGTAATATTCTGATCAAAATAGTGCTTTTAAAGCCTGTATTTCAGTCTTCCAAGAAATTGCAGCATTTTTCCAACATTTCTGTACATTTATCAAGATTTGTTATTTATACGATATTTATTTGAAAAAGTATATCATACCAAGCAACCAATTGAGTCTATGAAGCTGAAATCTTTTAACCGTTCGGCTAGAGTAGTAGCCTCATGAGACACTTGAAAAAGAGATAGACAATGTGTTTTTCTATGATCGAGGAACGAACAATTGAATTACTGTGTTCTATTTAAGTGTTGCCAAAAAGATTTAAAAAAAAAGATTGTTAAAGATTTTTTCGCTTAATTAAGGGACTTTACGACCAAGTTAACCTCGAACTAGGGCGCTTGCGGCGCCTATGTTTCCATGGGCCTCGGCGCGCGCCTCCCACCGACTCGGTAGTGGTGGTTGAAGGCGTGCGAATTCCCGTCGGCACAATCCTAAAATATTTGGGATTGTGGCTCGACGGGCGGTGGACATTTCGGGGCCACTTTGAAAAGCTGTGGCCCAAGCTGGCGGGGACGGCAGGCGCACTGAGCGGACTGCTGCCCAATGTGGGGGGTCCCTCTGCAGCATGTCGGCGGCTCTATCTAGGCGTCCTCAGATCGATGGCCCTTTATGGGTCACCGGTCTGGGCTGGCGCCATTACGATGGAGACCTCCCGAGCGCTGTGGAGGGCTCAGCGCCCTCTCGCGTTGAGGGCCATCCGCGGATATAGAACTATATCCGCGGATGCCGCCACCGCGATTGCCGGGTCCCTTCCATGGGACTTGGACGCTGCTGTACTCGCCGCAGTTTATCTGTGGCGAGCCGAGCAGCGGTCGCGGGGCCTCCGGCCAGCGCCCGTCGAGGTCGAGGCGCAAAGAGTGGCCGTTGAGGCAGAGGCGCTCACAGTATGGCGTGAGCGCCTCGAGACCGCCCCCTGGGGGCGCCGCACCACTCAGGCCATTGGCCCCATCTTGGAAGAGTGGATGCGGCGCCCTCACGGGGTGGTGACGTACCGGCTGACCCAGGTCCTTACAGGGCATGGGTGCTTCGGCCGGTACCTATGGAGGATCGGGAGAGAGCCCGATCCTCTTTGCCGTCATTGTGACAGTGGCTCGGAGGACACGGCAGAGCATACGCTTCAGCATTGCTCTGCCTGGGCCAGTGAGCGCTCCGTCCTCGTCACTGTCGCACAGGACCTCGATCTGCCGCAACTCTTGCGGCAGATGACGGCGTCGGAGGAGACCTGGCGAGCGATGCTCGCATTCTGCGAGGCAGTGATCTCGCAGAAGGAGGCGGCGGAAAGAGAGCGTGAGGCCGCAGCAGACGCGCCCGCTCTACGCCGCCCCCGGCCTGGGCGTCGCCGGAGGGCATACAACGCATCGTATGCTCTCTGAGCCTCTCCTCCGTGCTCCGAGTGGTAAGCGCGGGGGCGCGAACCACTCAATGGGGCGTAATGGTGTGGTGGGTGCAGCCACACCGTTGCACGAGGTCCGCCCGGGGCGCACTCAAACGCTCCCCGGAAGCCGGGGGTAGGGGTATTTGCCCTCCCCGGACCAGAAGTGCCGGCCGCTTGTCATCTGCGGCTGGCTGGGGCAGGCGGGGATGTGGCCGTATGCTTCGGCGCTACCCGTATCCTGCCATTTGCTGCCCACTGGCGACACAGGGGGGTTTAGTGGGTATGCCCTCTCATTTTGGGAGGTGTGAGTCCCACACACCATGCCGACTCCCCCCGGAGGCGGCATGAAGGTGCGTAATGCATTCCCCTCTAAAAAAAAAAAAAAGGACGCTTGCGGCGCCCTTTTTTATCCGGCGCCCTGGGCGATCGCCCAACCGCGCCCTACCCTAACACCGCTACTGTCTATGGACCCACCTCAAGATCTTATCTAGATCTATACAAGGATATGCCATCAATCTAGGGTATTAGTTAGACCTATGCAGCTTTGTTAACAATGAAATAATGTAGGTAAGAGTTTTGACTAGTCCGTTGGCTTAGGGATGTTTTGAGTGTGGTGTGAGGAGTGGGAGTCTTTGACGTCACTCAGTTCCGTAAAAATGCCTCACCGAGTGACGTCACGCGTAATTTTAACGGGCTATAAATTTGTAATTTTTCATTAAGAATTCTCTAATTTACAAATAAAAAAATACGTGTCTTTTATTTTTGAATAAGCTAAAAGACGGACTATATAATTACATTTTTTAGCCAAACAACCATTTGTTAAAGGCCTCTGCGTACTTGCTCCGTGGCCTCTGCCTTCTGAAGCAAGGGTCGTGGGTTCGATTCCCACCTGGGACAAACATTCGTGTAATGAACATTTATGTTTGTTACCTACGTGTCTGGGTGTTATTTGCGGTACCTTCGTAGCACTGATACCCATAACTCTCCTCTAGCAGGGCTAGAGGAATTAGTCTACTTTGCTCCACCTAGGTGCCCCACCAGTGGGGCAAAGTAGACCGCTTTAAAATTGTCTTTGTAATTTGCTTCACTGAGACGATTTAGTGGGGCAGATTAACACAGATTTATATTTACGTGTATTCTGCCCCACCAGGGTTGTCACCTTAGAGTATTGGTGGGTTTTTAGGTTTTTACTTAGTCACTATTTTAATTTCGATATTCATTTCCTTTTGATCGAATAATAGGTACATACCTACTATCTACTACTTTCCCCCACTGGTGGGACAAAGTAGGGTAATTCGGTCTAGGGTCCTTGGCATTTTGACGACTTGCTAACTATCTACTACTTTCCCCCACTGATGGGACAAAGTAGACTAATTCGGGCTAGGGTCCTTGGCATTTTGACGACTTGCTAGCCTGTATTTCTCCGCCACTGGGTATTACCGTACCGAGGCAAACGCGGTTATGTACCTATGTAGGCACATAATCGCATTTACCCCGGTAGAAATAATTAAACATATGAAAAGGAGCAGATTGCATAGGTTGCCCATTGCATATTCATCATTCAAAAAGCTCATAGTGCACACGCACATACCATTAAAATATTAATGGTTAGTTGAGTACTTTGGATGCAATTAGGCGTATAGAGCAAAAAACTCGGTGGGGGCAAATTTAAAACCTGATTTGAGAGCCCAGTACGCTGAGAGGCTACGCTCCAATATTGCATCAGACATGACAGCCCAATGCGGCAACTTGCATCAGGCGCTCGCGTATTATCTTTAGCCACAAACTTAAAGTTGCCTCTGTGAATTTTTGCCTATAAATTTACGTTTCTCAGTACTTTTGAACGACCGGGAGATTCCTATCACACTTTTTTTTTATAACCCCCGACGCAAAAAGAGGGGTGTTGTCATAATAGTCTCTTACCCTATGCCATCATAACCCACGACAGTCGAAGCGATTTTTATTCAGTTGTTTTTTATTGAAAGGTCAAAATCGAGCGTGTACATAAATATTTTTGATCAAAATTGTTCAGCCGTTTAGAAGATAGATACCTAGCTGATGATTGGACCCAGGTTTTATAAAAATTTTGTTACATTACGGGCCAAGCAAGATCTTGCAAGCGTCTCATCTTGATATTATCTATTATAGGTACTTACCTATCAATGTATTATGAACCTGTCTTAGTGATTATTTTCTCTCTAATCGTCGCGTAGGTAATGTTGCATTACTGATTGCGTTGTTATCAGTGTGCCTTGGATTTATTGAATCGGTTTGATGCGTTGAACTTTTATATTTGTCCTTTGCTAAGTACCTGCGTATAGAGAAGTTGAGGCCGTTTGTCAACCATATTTGAATCAAAAACTATGATCTCTCTTCGAGCGTAACGTGAGAGGTTTCTAGAAGATCAATATCAATTCAATATCCATTCGGACATTACAGGAAGTTATGTGCGATAGGTACCTACCTAATAGAGAAAAATAAAATTAAAGCGAATAATTATACTAGGTAACTGGTGTCAGTATATATGTGCGTTCTCATAAAGGAAAGTAGGTACCTAACCTCTGCCTAACGCCAGCCCATGAAAGTTCTTAACATGTTTAAAATTCAATGCAAACGAGTATTTACAATTTTTCTTAAGCCCCGGCTGCTATGAGTAGGTATTAGAGCGACTCTAAATCCCTTAAGTTTCCATCAAGCGAAGATACCTACTCGTATGTATGATGAAAAAAGGTTGCTTACACACAATGTACATAAATAAATAATAAATAAATAACCCAAGACATGCCACCCTGGGCCACACAGCGCCACTAGCCCCAAACTAAGCCGAAGCTTGTACTATGGGTACTAGACAACTGATAAACTTACTTAGATGCATTTTTTTTGTAAATAAATACATATTATACATAGAAAACACCCAGACCGATACAAACAGACATGTTCATGCACACAAATGTTTGTAATGTGTGGGGATCGAACCCACGACCTTTGTCTCAGAAGGCAGAGGTTACTACCAATTGAGCCACCGAGCCAGTCAAACTATTCTATCTATTGTCTAACAATAAAATTAGTCTTAGATCTATTGTTTCAGAACCGTATTCAGTGGGATTCGACAAGATATGTATTTTTTTTGTCTTTTGGCTTTATACCGCTTTTAGGTACGTTAGCTGACCGACAGGAAAAAAAATGTTGGTATCGTATGGGTAGAAGAAAGTACCTAGGATACATTATTTTTATCTTTATTTATAGTAACTTTGGTCTCCAAATGCCACAATATTATAATAATCGTACCTACGCAGTTAGTGCTCTAGTAATAAATATGTTACGTATTTATATGTAGGTATCGAGAATGGCCTGATAATGCGAACCGCACATCTTACGCACTCCGCAAAGGGTTGAAACGGAGGCTGCGCGCGCAGTGTGCTCGGGACGTTGCGCGGGAAAACTTGCTTCCTAACGCGCCATTTTGAATTTTACCATAGATTTGTTTAAAAAAATAACTTTTAAAAATAAAAGTTGCGCTGTTGAGTTACAATGACAACGCTGCTGAGGAAAATATGGAAGAACCACTCGAAGCATAGAAGTAAGTTTTATTTTTTAATTTTAGTGGCTTTGATTTTCTTAAATGGTGAAAATCCATACTGAACTACATGTACTCTAAAAGGGAAGTTGTAACGTTAAGATGTATTTCAGTTTTAGGTATGTAAGTACATACTTTCTTTGATTTTTTTTAACCATATTTCTGTGAATATAGAATTACATACGTTTTTATTTTTTAATAAAAATCATGAAATTTTGTCCCTGGATACGCGCGTTGATGTCTTTTGCTTAATCCAATTTTACGAAAAATGTTAATGCTACCTGACTGTACCTACTTACCCAGTTTTCAATTTCGTGTAGGTATTTACCGCGATTGTACATGTGTGGAGATAAGGTTTTGTCATGATAGTAAGAAAATCTGCCAGTTCTAAAAAAACTTAATAGTTAGGTCTTCTTAGTAAGAATAGAATAATTTATAGTCTACCTCAATATAGAAAATTTGCCTGTCTAGGAAACCATCGCGTTGAACTATGTAGTTAATTTTTTTATAATTAAGAACTTTATAAATATGTAGTATAAAATTTATTTGCAAGAACATGGTTATAATATAAATAAGATAAATTCTACCTCACAGGCGCATGGCTTTAACTAGGCGTTCGCCTAAAGATCGGAAGGTTTCCGGTTCTATTCCCGTTTATGAAACTTTAGTTTGTCTGAACTACAAATTTACCTCATAGTATGTAAGTAATTTCTGTGTATAATTTTGTAGGCCAATAAACTTTTCCTTCTTTTCTTTCTTTCATAATTTTCCGGACAATGTTAAGTTGTTGTCTTTTTTTAAATCATTTAGAAGGACAGAAAAAAAATCATGGAAAATAATTCATCCACATATTCTGAGTAATTTATCCCTGCAAAGTCCAGATGTGTAATTACCGTATACATAGTTACATATAAATATATTACCTACAGTATAATTACAAAAGTCATTCTTGGTTCGAATAACACATTTGCGTTGATAAAAATACTTAGGGAGAGCGGGGCTGAAAGTGCCGATTTTGACAAATCTCTCCATAAATCGAGTAAGACGAATGCTACGGTTAATAGTTCTAGCCTATCTTAGGTCAAATTTAATCTAGATTTCAATTTTATACTTCGTTTTTGTGCTTTTTGAATAGTTTTATATAGAGAACTATATTTTTAAACAACAGTCGTAAGGCACTACTGACCCCTCGCCGGGGCAAGTTGTGCCGCGGCTGAGGTCGGTTGTGCCGATCAAAATGTTGACATTTAACACGGATTAAAATAGATTTAGGAATAAAAAAGTATATATTTTGATAGATTTATATTTATTTAAAATTAAATTTTTAATAAATAACATTATATAAACTTTAGTAGTTTTTCTATTAAATATCAGTGAAATAAACAACAACCTGTTACTCTTCTAACATCTGATACTGAAAGTATCTTCTACAATAAATGTTTGTACTTATAAATGAAATAATTAGACAGAGTTATTAAAAAATACAGTCTATGATACTAGGATTAATCAATTTTTCTCCCAATACCTAAGTTAACTCAGTTCAGCTTTCAGCTAGATAATTATTATCTTATTATTCAGTCTCACAAATACTAATTTGTGAGACTGAATAATAAGATTCACAATGAACTTACATAAAAAAATCTAAAAGCAATAAAAAACGTCAAAAACTTAACCTATTGTTCCGACGACTGATCAGAATAGCAATTAGGACATACAAATGCCAAGCGTTCTTCTTCATCCACACATAGCAAATGTGCCCAATTCTTACAAACGCTGCATTCAATCCATTTTTCTCCAGGCACAGAATTAGAGTAAGAATCACAGCATAGGATGCAGAAGTATTCTGTTCTATTTTCTTCGTCGGTACTTTCATCATCCTTTTGAAGAACTTTCCTTTTAGCAGGGTTCTTGGCCTTCTTCCTTTTTTGTTTATCTCCTTTTCCTTTTGCATTTCCTTTACACTTCACAGTGATCTTACTCTTTTTATTTTTATTAGCCTGTTCTTCTGCTAGATGATGACCGTATCGGCAGCCCTTTGTAAAATATCTTGGGAAGTAGTTCCCATTTGAGTTTTTCTCTTGTATGTTCTCATCCTATCAAACAAAACAATATAGTTTATTAAAAGGTTCATTATGTATTTTACTACAAATTCAAGGTAATTTATGTAAAAAATGCAGTTTATATTAAAGGGGTTAGATGTGCCGCGGCACAACCGACCCCGATTAAAAGGCACTATTTACCCCGTTTCAAAGACATAACCTTTTTATCACATGACAGAAAAACATTATGTTAAAAGCATTAAACTTGCATGGATTATTATATCTGGATAAATTACAATGACATTAGTAAAACTCCCATAACCGTAACATTAAAAATGCTTACTTGAGACCAAAAAGTATAAACGAAAAAATATTTACTCACGTGGTGTTGGAGGATCAGCATGCACACAGCCGCTCGGTCGGCGTCTCTGACGCAACAAAAATGGCTGCCGCGCGTGCTCTAGGTTGTTAGAGCGCGGGACGCAATACGAAAATATAGCTATCTCTTTTAGTTTTTTAGATATTTGCGTCGGAACAACTTACCCCCGGCACTTTCAGCCCCGCTCTCCCTAATACACATAATATTCATAAAGTTAGCATTATTTTTATCTTACTTACCTACTACTGGAAAAAGTTCATTACTGGGGTTAATAGCACTTGAGGATTGCGATTGTGATAAACTATATCATACATATCTAGTTTAAAATTATCTTCCTTATTTTATAAAACACTAGCTATGCACGCGACTTCGTCCGCGTGGAATAGTTACTTTTTTTCCCGTTTTTTTTTTACATTTTCCATTATTTCTTCGCTCCTAATAGTTGCAACGTGATGTTATATAGCCTAAAGCCTTTCTCGATAAACGGTCTATTTAACACAAAAAGAATTTTTCAATTCGTACCAGTAGTTCCTGTGATTAGCGCGTTCAAACAAATAAACAAACTCTTCAGCTTTATAATATTAGTTAAGATTAAGATAACAGGCCACGTCCCTACGGGTCATAGATCAAATACATTTCTTTTTTATAGTAGCTCGACATAATTGCTTCTCTACGCCTGATGCAAAAATCTGTCGCGGATATTTCACAGACTCAACGCACACGACGCACATCTTCGATCATTCTGTCGGCAGACCTAGACTCTCTTTTTAAATTTCTCAGATGCAGACTCTATCGCACAAAATGTGTGCCATCTGCGCTGCACCTTAGCGTGGAGGTCCTTCCCCGGACCGGCGGCACAATTCAAGCGAAGATTCGCTGTGCCCTACCTCTCTTCAATAATTCTATGAAAGCATTTGACTACAATCACACAGTCAGTTGAACGAACGATCGTTTTCGTTTTTTGAAGTAGGCCCCTGATGCGGTTATTTTTAATAGATAGAGTGATTCAAGAGGAAGGTTTACGTATAATGAAATACCCGAAGCGTAGTAATATAAGTCAGTAATTGTTATTATTATTGCTGTACATTAATATAATCTTTACAGCTAATAGGTACTTTGTGTAGCTATTTGTTTAGAAATAGAGAAATTATTATTTTATTTATTTATGATTGAATTACATATATATTACAAAAAACTATTAAAATATTATTGTACAACTTGTATGATTTCGTCTATTATCGCTTGGATCGTCTTAATAGAAGTTGTTGACCCTGATTAGCACTTTCTGTTGAATCAAAGATCATTGAGTCCATTAGCTTATGAAAAGCACCTCAGAAATGTTTCGGAAACGGAACGTCTGCTTTGTCTTTATCAAATTACTAACTGTACCAGCGAACTTTAAGCCTAAGTGAAAACTTGAAACAATGAATGGGACACTTCAGTTTCCAGTCAGTTACGAATAACTCGTGAAGTAGGTATCAGATAATCACATGGCTGGAGATATCACCCAGACATAAACCATTATCATCATCATCAGCCCGTAGACGTCCACTGCTGGACATAGGTCTCCCCCAATGACCTCCACATGGACCGGTCCTGAGCGGTCTGGGTTCAAAGGATCCCCGCTATATCTACCAGGTCGTCAGTCCATCTCGTAAGGGGCCGTCCCCTGCTGCGTCTTCCTTCTCGCGGTAGCCACACGAGAACCTTTCGTACCCATCTATCGTCGGTTCTGCGAGCAATGTGGCCTGCCCACTGCCACTTCAACTTGCTTATTCTGTTGGCTATGTCGGTCAGTTCTTCTGCGAATATCCTCATTACGGATTCTGTCGCGCAGGGAAACTCCGACCATAGCCATTACCTCATAAACCATTATAGGTAGAGATCTTTATTTCCTAAATTGACCCGAGTGGGAGTTGAACTCTGAACCTTCGGATAGCACTGTACATATTACGTTAGTGAAGTTGTGATGATTATTAAATGACAGAATGGTTACTCATTACCGATTATTATAGAACAATAGGAATATGAATTCATTTCCAATTTATATTTCACTTATCTAATTTTCCTTAACCTCAACAACAATTATAATAATTACTCGTAACTTATTTAAATTTTGTATCACTACTCTAATAAATAATTACAAATTAACACTAACTCTTTGCAATGGTTCGGAGCTGCTACTGAATAATTTCTTGACAGAAAAACCCAGTAACAATTAAAAAAGTAAGAATATGATAGTCTGTCTATGCTAATCATGACTTACAAAGTTACAATCATTGAAAGGAAAGATCGTTCCAACTGAAGTCGTGCTAAGTCGTAACTTAGGGACCACAATTGGCTGACTGTACCTAACTCTTGAGTGCTCAGGTATTAATTTTCAAGCATTTGAGCTCTTTTATTGAAGGCTGACACATTCTAAAGCGTGTAATGTTGTGTTTTAATCTGTATTGCCAATAAACTTTTTTTCTTACTCTCAAAGCTCAAAATTATATGTAACTAGCTGCTGCTCGCGGCTCTGCCCGCCTGAATATTCGTATAAAACATAGCCTATGTGTTAATCTGATGTACAAACTATACTCTTGTAAAGTTTCATTAAAATCCGTTCAGTAGTTTTTGCGTGAAAGTGGAACAAACATCCATCCATCTATCCAAACAAACTTTCGCGTTTATAATATTAGTAGGAAGTAGGATAGGATTTATCATACTTATGTATCAGTTATGTTAACCTGGCTATTGAAGAAACATTGGACCTTAGAGGGATCTATACAGCTTTCGTTGTCAGGGGATGTAGTGGGTATGCCCTCCCAGTCTGGTAGGTGTGAGTTCCACATACCACGTCGGCTCCCCTCAGAGGCGGTGTGAGAATGCCTTACATTTCCCTAAAGGAAAGGGCTTTCGTAGTCAGAAATTGATAACAGCATACCCATATTGACATCCGCGTAGCAAATGGGCTCAACTGACCGCGCGTACTGCGCACAAGCGCACGCGCACACCGACCCTTTTTTACGTCTTCATTATATGTTCCAAGTTCGGAGCGACGTCAGCCCGTCCCGCCGGTGGTTTCTCTAATTATCTCGGAATTAGGAGCTCTCGCTAAGCTAGCCTTTAATGGATCTGGTGTAGGGTTGGCACGTTCAACAGACACTCTTACAAAGTAAGTAGATGCAGACGTTGAAAGTGCATATTATGTGATATGGAATTTCATATTTTTTTTTATTTTTTTTTATTTATCATCAACATCATCAGCCTATTGCAGTACACAGCTCACAGACTATGTCTGACTATGCCACTCCAGTTGTTCGCCTTAGGGAAAACATCTTGGGACCTTTATTTTTTTTTTAAGTGTTTTAAACAGTCATATATAACACTTATTGTTGCTACTTATAAGTTACATGTAATAATTAAGGAGACGTAAGATTTCTATAACCTGCCCTTAATCACCACTCTGGGCAGGCGGGTTCGCGATCGCAGGACGTAGCTCACCGCTAGATTGTAAACTGTCGAAAGATTGTGTAGGTAGGTACTGTAACATAATGCTTACTTACATTTAAACTAAGTATGTTTACAATCTCGCGAGATGGATCATGATAATGATGTAACGGTATTTACAATTTTACGGTGACATATATTTTGATTATTTAATGACCTCCAGGAACTGCGTCACAGCAGCCCTAACCGTGTTCTTATTAGAAAAAACTTGCCCTGTGAGTTCCATGACAGCGACGACGAAGTAACATTGACAGATTGCGCATACATTGCTGCGTAGTTTGGCCAGCCGGCGAACGGGGCCGGCCGAAGATAGCGATGGAATGTGAACTGAGAAGTTGCGGCAAGTCTCGGGCTTTCGTTGTTAGTCTGTCTGACAGAAGATTGCTTAGAAAGTCTGCCGATACAATGTGGTTTTGTTTTTAAAGGGCATTCTTGTATGGACAGTTTCGCGTACGCAACGCACGCGAGTTTAAAAAAATGTAATTGGGTATAGGTGGGTAAGTCGAGCTTTTCCTTGAAAGAGTTTTGTTGAACATTAGACAGCTATATCAAATATAATTTTATGCCCGACAAATTACAACCAGAAGTACATATAAAATTAACAGTTCTGATCTGGATTGCTTACTTTTAAAGTACCTACCTACAGACGTGCCGAAGTGGTTTTCGAAAACAATATAAAAAATATTAATGAAACAAACAAAATTACGGTTAACAACAAAGTTACGCTTCATAAAGCGACCAGATTCAGCCGGGATGCTTATCCGATTCAACACTCTAGCCGGCCACCGCCGATGTAGGATAAATAACTTCACTGCTTTCGCATAAGTAATGGGATATTTTGATAATAAATATATTTCAAACATTCATTTGTTATGGTACTGTCTATTTTTAACATACATTTATAAGGTTACCCTTAAAAATCAGTTTTAAACAGCTGTACCTACAACTCAACTGCATACATTGTAAGCATGCTGTGTCCAAATTGCTCTATCGCGCCTACATCTGATCAGTTGCTTTTGAGTCCATATCAGTGCTCAATGCCCGCGTTTCTAAGTAGTAGACATTCTTGGTGTCCACACTAGGGATGTGCGTGCGATTTATCGGAACCGTATTCATTACATTTGATTAACAAATTGTGATGATCATCATAATCAGCCTGCAAATGTCCACTGCTGGACATAGGCTCCCCCAATAACAATTGTTATTTGGGGGGGATTGGCCTTAATCACCACGCTTGGCAGGCGGGTCGGTGACCGCAATAGTTATACCCTGTTATATATTTGTACCCTGGTAAAACGCTGCTGCCCGTTTCCTGATATTCCCTTATTCGTCTTTTACGGGTATGCACGGCGTGACATATCACGCCGTGCATACCCGTAAAAGACGAATCTAACCAGGCCGTCTAACCAATCATGCCGTGCATACCCGTAAAAGACGAATCTAACCAGGCCGTCTAACCAATCATGCCGTGCATACCCGTAAAAGACGAATCTAACCAGGCCGTCTAACCAATCATGCCGTGCATACCCGTAAAAGACGAATCTAACCAGGCCGTCTAACCAATCATGCCGTGCATACCCGTAAAAGACGAATCTAACCAGGCCGTCTAACCAATCATGCCGTGCATACCCGTAAAAGACGAATCTAACCAGGCCGTCTAACCAATCATGCCGTGCATACCCGTAAAAGACGAATCTAACCAGGCCGTCTAACCAATCATGCCGTGCATACCCGTAAAAGACGAATCTAACCAGGCCGTCTAACCAATCATGCCGTGCATACCCGTAAAAGACGAATCTAACCAGGCCGTCTAACCAATCATGCCGTGCATACCCGTAAAAGACGAATCTAACCAGGCCGTCTAACCAATCATGCCGTGCATACCCGTAAAAGACGAATCTAACCAGGCCGTCTAACCAATCATGCCGTGCATACCCGTAAAAGACGAATCTAACCAGGCCGTCTAACCAATCATGCCGTGCATACCCGTAAAAGACGAATCTAACCAGGCCGTCTAACCAATCATGCCGTGCATACCCGTAAAAGACGAATCTAACCAGGCCGTCTAACCAATCATGCCGTGCATACCCGTAAAAGACGAATCTAACCAGGCCGTCTAACCAATCATGCCGTGCATACCCGTAAAAGACGAATCTAACCAGGCCGTCTAACCAATCATGCCGTGCATACCCGTAAAAGACGAATCTAACCAGGCCATCTAACCAATCATGCCGTGCATACCCGTAAAAGACGAATCTAACCAGGCCGTCTAACCAATCATGCCGTGCATACCCGTAAAAGACGAATCTAACCAGGCCGTCTAACCAATCATGCCGTGCATACCCGTAAAAGACGAATCTAACCAGGCCGTCTAACCAATCATGCCGTGCATACCCGTAAAAGACGAATCTAACCAGGCCGTCTAACCAATCATGCCGTGCATACCCGTAAAAGACGAATCTAACCAGGCCGTCTAACCAATCATGCCGTGCATACCCGTAAAAGACGAATCTAACCAGGCCGTCTAACCAATCATGCCGTGCATACCCGTAAAAGACGAATCTAACCAGGCCGTCTAACCAATCATGCCGTGCATACCCGTAAAAGACGAATCTAACCAGGCCATCTAACCAATCATGCCGTGCATACCCGTAAAAGACGAATCGAAAACAGGACAACCCTATGGGGTTGTCCTGTTTTAAATCCGGAAATCACACGGACAAACAAACTTTCGCATTTATATTATTGAGTAAGTAGTAGGATTAAGATAGTAATTTTTTTTTTATTGCCGTCAGTGGCAGACGAGCAGGCGGCCTGTCTGATGTTAAACAGTAACCGCCGCGCCGCCCATGAACATCAGCAATGCCAGGGGCACAGCCATGTCGCTGCCTACCGTGACTAGTACGTAATTAGTAATTTTCCGGAAATCCCCATATTCCGGAATCGTTCTTGATACTCGTACCACCCCTATACATGTATACCCGTAAGTCCTTCCACTCAATCAAGTTTTTGTGCTCCTATTGATCGATAGGTGATTTCCTATGAATGTTATGAATTATTAATTGGATGAAAGGTGGTCAAATAGAGAGCACGGTACTGCGAACGGTGCGACGGGATTCTTACAAAATCGGTTTACATACACACATACATAATCTAGATATGGATCAGTAATTTATACCTACTGGGAGGGAAGAGGAAAAGGACGACATATTAGGAGCTTTTAAATACGTATTAAGATTAACGATTTTATGATTTACTAGCTGTGCCAGCGGCGTCGCTCGCGCGGATATCGGGTTTCAAAAATAACGGACTTCCATATAATACCCATCTATACCTTGTGCCTAAGTTTTAAGTTAGACCTCTAGCAATACATTGGTGAAAACCGCATTCAATTCTATGCAGTAGTTTTCGCGTAATGCGCGTTCAAACATACAGGTTTAAATTTCTCGCGTTTTCCCAACACTTCCCGTCACTGCTCCGCTCCGATTGATTGTAGCGTGATGAAAAGTATCCTATAACCTGCCCAGGAGTATGAAGAATAATTGTACCAAGTTTCGTCAAAATCTGTTCAGTAGTTTTTTTTTCTATAACGAACATACAGACAGACAGACAAAAATTTTACTGATTGCATTTTTGGTATCAGTATCGATCACTTATCACCCCCTGATAGTTATTTTGAAAAAATATTTTATGTACAGAATTGACCTCTCTACAGATTTATTATAAGTATAGATTATGATTATGACATCTCTTGCTTTCATTTTGAAAATAATCGTCGTTATCATTACTAGCCGGATTACGTCCACCTAGTGGGTTGGTTTTCTCACCACTTTGGCCAAACATCTGGTGGTTTTACCCATAATATCCATGCTGGGCAGGGTTGTCGATTGCAAGGCCTAGCTTCTCGCTCCGGTGACGCTGCTGCCCGTTGTCGGCCTGTGGTATTTAGCTATGCCTTCAATTGCGACGGTATACCGCCGCAAGATTTTTTAAGAGCTCATTTATGATTATGAATAAATGAATTAAGTATTCCATTCTAATTTATCGAAAGAATTCCAATCCAGATAAACGAGTTTCGGTATTCTTCTACTGTATCTCATGATTTACAACCCCTCTGCTACGCCGAAAGGGCGCCAGATAGCAAGTGTTACCAAAAATGGACAGATCAGATGTTTGAGGAAGTTGACTAAATATTGAATCTTTTAAAAATACCAAGAGTGAGTGAATTTTTAAGAAAGGGTTGTTTAAAACTAGGTTTTTCCACGAGTTAAATCGTGAAAGCGGCGTTGTAGCGGGTCATGGAATCTCTCTTACACTTGCACTGTAATTAACTTTTCCAGCGCTTAATTCACACTTTTCCCCCACTCTGTTATTAACATTAATCTGTACTACATTTTAACGAGATTTAAAGTGATTCAGGGGACGGATAACCTGATTTTTCAAGCGATTATTACCGATCATGAACTTTTAACGTTCATCGGCGTCTTGGTATAAGTAATTATTTGAGGGACATAGGCCTCTCCAGTCGTTCGCCACTTTGAGCAGACATTCGGAGGCTTTTCCCATAATCGCCATCCTGGGCTTGGTGATCGCAGGGCGTAGCTTCTCGCTGCGGTTACGCTACTGGCCGTCATCGGCCCGTGGTATGTAGCTACGCCTCCAATCGTGATGGTTATTCTGCCACCACTATCGGTCGTCAGAGCCTCGTTTGTTATTCGGCTGGATGCACCATGTGCAGGTGAGGGTAACTTGGGAAAAGATGATAGGTCTCTCCCTAACATTCCATCTTTATTACCATATATGTTTATTTATATAAATATTTACATAATATACTCGTGTCACCCTGTACCCGTCACGGCTATCAGAATACATATAGATAATATATACCTTCGGTTCGACGTAATATTGCTTCCTCATAAACGATAGATAACAATTATTTTGGGTATTTTGTTTACTGCCCCAGTTCTCAATATTGGCCAAGCCTTGACCTGTGCTCAGCAGTGTGAACAAAGTTCATGTTTACCCGACAATTTGATAATGCAGAGATAGTATGCCAAAATGGAGCAAGCTGTCTGTAAACGACCTTATTACGTAGTAACTATTTATTAATCTGTGCTTAGGTTTGCATAATACTTTGGTACAACTTGACTTCTTACTTGTATACTTTGATATAATTTGATACATTAAATAAATACTCTCCTTACTAAATTACTAAATGTTGGCTAGAGCTGACACCTTATGTGCGGGGACAAATGTCTTCTTCGTTCATATTTTATGGAACAGCAATTCGATATTTGACAGGTAGCTTCGAAAGCTTTTCCGAGAGCTTACAGATCGATTGAATATTTGTATGAAATTGAATGAACAGTCTCATTAGAAAGACTTCCCCGAATGCATTGTGAATAGACCCACTGGTACCAGTCGAGACAATCCAGATCCATCCAATTAAGACCAGTTGATGTAGAGTCATTCACTCTGTTTCGTCTCGTAGACCGTAATTTGGTTATTACCAGAAATAGAGTTCGATTTCTTGGGAAGAGCCAAAAATAGATTATGTTTTCCTATTCGTGCAGTGATTTGTACTATATACTTACTACTACTACCAAATCGAAATTGCGTCGTAATTTATCCTTGAAACGAATTTGTTTTGATATACAAGTAGCGTAATGTTTATGTGCGAAAAGCGTATGTTTTGTTGATATTATTATGCAATTAATGATGACGAAACTATTTTGTTATTGACAATGCTCCATCTATTTTTGAAAACTCTTGTGATCCGACGGCATCCAATGTAGGGTCAATATTATGCAAACGTAATGTAGGGCGCCCTCAAGCCAGGTGGAGTACGATTTGCGCAGGATGGCTGGCAAATGCTGGATGCTAGAAGCTCCAGCAGGATTGGAAAGGCCTATGTCAAGCAGTGGCTGCGAAGGAATGATGATGATTATTGTCCCTTTATAATGTGCAATTTAGGTATAATCTAAGCTAATTCCGTCCTAATCACCTCGATGGTTGGCGATCCTCCACTGTACGCTTTACGAGGAACTTGTTGCCTCGCGCATCTTTTTAGTGGAACCTTCTAAAAACCTTCTGCGACAGTCTTTCCGGACAGCTACGAATTGGGAGCCTTCAAGAAACGAGCTTACTCCTATTTAAAAGGCCGGCAGCGACCCCAGAACTCGATATGAATCGTGGGTGTCCATGGGCGGTGTCGACTGCTTATCATCAGGCATCACATTTGTTCGTCTGCTGCCTCTTGCATAAAAAAAACTCCACAAATCCACAATTGACATATAGATTAGGTTGAGAAACCTCAATTAAAATTATAGAAAAACCAGTACCTAAATGTACTACTACTACTAACTGCGATGCATCTTGCACCATGAATGAGCGTGTACGTTGCGTTGCGTAGTTATCTGTGGCACATATTGCGCCTAATACTGACCTGTGACCCGCGGGACGCAAGCCGTCTGGCCTAGATAGCCGTATCGCCATCACTGAAATAGCTGTCTAAAGGCGGCCGCGATAGATAGGGATGCGGCGAGTTAGCACGGATAGCACCACCCACGTGATGGGTTATGTTTAACCAATATGTGCATTGTGCATTTAGATGCATATTATATGTATTGACATGAGAACCTAGATAGGGCAGCGCTTTTGAGGTATCTTCGTTTCGTGATCCTGCAATGTACCTACCTACATTGCAGGATGTACCGAACGAATCATAACTAGGTATATATACCTATTTAGTCTTATGATTCGTTTGATTGTTTCGTGATCGTTCGGTGGTAGTAAACGCTGTTTCTATAGTCGTCGTGGGTTTGATCCCCGCGCAGTACAAATACATGTACATGACCATGTTTGTTTGTATTGGTGGATGTTTGCTATATATAATGTAATTATTTACAAAAAAAAACTATCACTTAAGTAAGTTTATCACTTGGCTAGTATCCATTGTACAAGCTTAGGCTTAGCGTGGTACTAGATGGCGCTGTGTGGGCCAGTGTGGCCTGTCTTAGATTATTAGTATCTATGTGAGTTTTAATGCTCAATATGTAGGTACTTATTTATACTTATATAAAACGTGGAGATTAATTGCGTCTAACGCTTTAGCAATTACACCCTTCCATAATATTCAGAAAATGTACATGTAATAAGTTAGATTTGCTTAGATTTGGAGCGATTTGCATGATCAATGTCCGCTGGTTGAGTGTTGCGAAACCGCCCCGACTTGTATGGCACTAAGTAAAGTAAGTTGCGCTTGAAGAAAATTGCTGGCTCGGGAAATTATCAGTAATGGCACTAATCACATAGCGACAACGACCGATTTATTGCTCGGCGGAGAAAAACGTGCATTTAATAATCTGTACTGTGCACTTTAATTATAAATAATAAATTAATGCACTTAACCACCATCACATGATTTCAAAGTAGGGCTTTCTAAAGAATGACATAGCGTAGACTTGTAACGCTACGCCATAGTTTTAAAATCAGCTGCTTTTCACGTTCGTTTGTAAAGTTCTCTTTCGGAAACATTGTCGATGGACGAAAACCTGCAAATAGATAAATTGAACCTGAATTTTTCAAACGCATTAGTGGATAGCTCTGCAGAGGGGCCTGAGGCCCTACTACAGAAAACGAAAACGATCGTTCGTTGAACGGATCGCGTATTTTTGCCCCATAAATCTCTCTCATTTGTCCCTCCCGTGTTGGAATATACAGTCAAAATCCTGTGGTAGAGTCATATTTATTCATTTTAACCATTTATCATTTATGATTGACTGATTCAGTGGCTCAATTGGTAGTCCTCCTGCATTCTGCCCTCCACCTCCATGCACCTCTGCCTTCTAAACCAAGGGTCATGGGATCAATTCCCACCCGAGACAAACATTCGTGTGATGGACACTTGTGTTTGTTCCGTGTTTGGGTGTATGATATTTATTTATTTATGATGTTCGAATTCTTAGACACTTCTTCACTTAGATAAACTAAAGACATTTTCCATTCTATTCTTAATTGCAGAACTGTCAGAAGAATGGGCGCTAGCGGAGTGCGAGGGAGAGGGCTGGTGGAGGGACGCGCGGGAGACGAGTCGCGGCCAGAGTGACGTGCGGTACGCGGGCGTGGCGCCCGTCGAGAGGGCCTCCTCTGCGCCTGCGACCGCCCTCGCCGTCAGGAGCGCACTGCACTCTGCTAAAGGTATTAAATATATAGTAGAGATATAGAGAGCTCCAAGCCAACCTCACCTGCCCGTGGTGCATCCTGCCGAATAACAAACGAGGCGCTGGCAACCGACTGGTGGCGGTATAACCATTACAATTGAAGGCGTAGCTAAATAGGCCGATGACGGGCAGCAGCGTCACCGGAGCGAGAAGTTACGCCCTGCGATCGCCAACCCGCCTGCCCAGCGTGGCGATTATGGGTATATCCTCCAGATTCGCCACTTAGGGCGAACAACTACAGAGGCCTAAGTCCAGCAGTAGACTGCCATAGGCCGACGATGACGATGAGAGATATAGAGATTTCATCAACAGCTCATAGTGTATGTATGTCCCCATTGAGGGTGAGAGCCTACCCCTAGGGCTATGAGGCATTTTTTAAAAGAGGGGAATGTGTTAGGCGCCTTCACTCCAAATCCGGGGGGCAGGTGTGGGTATGCGCGTGGTGCGTATGGTGTGGTGGATTTACAACTTCCAGAATGGAAGGGCATATCTTCGAAACCCCCTGATGTCACCACTGGGCAGCAACTTGCAGGGATTTGGTTAGCGTTGAAGTACGCGGCCGAATCCCTTCCCATCCTCCCTGAATACCCACAGATGAAGGGCGACGAAGGGCGATAAGACCTTAGTAAATACATTTGTAGGATGTTAATGAGCTGGTATTATTGTTTCCAGCGTTCAACAAAAAGCTTCAGAGGGTGAATCTCGACATAAGCTCCAAAGGCATCATTGTCAGCGACGCGGAAACACAAGAGAATGTCTTGAGCATCTCCATTTACAGGTAAATTTGTAGATACTAACTAATTAAGAGCCAAAGTTAGTTAGTTATATGTACCGAAGGCCACAGCCACGGAGCGTTTTTTTTTTATAGTGGCTCGACATAATGGTTTCCCTACGTCTGATGGAAAGCGAAAGAGAAGCCCAAGTCGCGTTAACTTAACTTTTCAAAATTGTTTCTCCTACTCATAGTACTAGTAGAAACATTTGCTTGAGACCAGGTGGTTGGTGAAATAGTCTGGCGCGTAAATAAATTTATTATAAAACTGTTGGTCGAAATGTGATACCTATATCTGTCCATCCGATATGTCTATTAATATAGCTCTCTGTACTATGTTTCTTACTTTATTAGAACAAACATATATGTACTTAATTATCTGTTAACTTGTAGAACCCGAAACTTTTTAAGTAGGTCAATTGTCGGCATTAGAATAAAGTTTCTATCCCGTGTCAACAGATTAACTATTTAACTCTCGTAAAATCTTTCGAATTGTAATGCCCTAACTTCTTTAGTAACGAATTAACAATTAAAAAAGTTAAATATTGAATAACTAAAGGATTTATTCACATTCAACGGTCAATCGGAGATATAAATAACGAGAAATAAACAATTATCAATGGAGTGAATTATTTAAAATCTAATTGATTCATGAGCTTTCGTATCTGCTCGTCATATTTCTTAGTAATGTGACAAGTGGTATAAGGAAACGAGATGTTACTTGAAAAATATAATAATTAAAGCAATTAATTATGTCATATATGGTTATCTATACAGCGATACATTTGTAGGTACATGATGAGTGGATGGCACAAGATGGTACCCACAGCAAAATATCGATCTTTTTTTAGCTCCCGATAAATCTTTGACCTCGTCATTATAGGGCTATCGATTTATGCCTCTGAAATCGTGGCCGATTGTCTTATTTAATTAAATAAATAATATTTTATGTTTTTCTTTAAGTGTAAAGTTATACATCTATCTATAACATAGTGATGTGATGGATAGGTACTGACAAAAATATTAATAAGTAGAGGATATTGCGTGCGTGATACCAGTGATGACCTACGGAACCGAAACTTGGTCTCTCACTATTGGCCTCATGCGAAAGCTCAGGATCGCGCAGCGAGCTATGGAGCGGGCTATGCTCGGCGTAGAAATGAGGAGATCCGTAGACGAACCAAGGTCACGGACATAGCCCAGAGGATTGGCAGGCTGAAGTGGCAGTGGGCAGGACACATAGTGAGGAGAACAGATGGCCGTTGGGGCCGAAAAGTTTTGGACTGGAGACCCTTCGACCGAAAACGCGGCGTGGGACGCCCTCCAGCGAGGTGGACTGACGACATTTTAAAAGTAGCAGGATGGGGCTGGATGCGGGCAGCTTGCAACCAGCCGCTGTGGAAGTCTTTGGGGGAGGCCTGTGTCCTGCAGTGGATCCCCTACGGCTGAATATGATGATAATGATTATGAGATTTATATTAATTGACTGGCCCGGTGGTGGCTCATTTGGTGTGATCCTTGTTGAACCGGGTTGTGGTTGCGATATGCGTCAGACCCGTTACGCCACTGTTTAGTCTTCTAGAAGTTTGGGCTTATAGCCGATATTCCGAGTGTTACTCTTATTAAAACTCTTCCAATTTCCAGAATATCGTACTGCTCAGCGGACGCGGCGAACGCCCGCGTGTTCGCCGTGGTGGAGGGGCGGACGTGCCCTTCGGTGCCCGGCGAGGCGCACATCGTGCACGTGTTCGTGTGCACGCGCCGGAAGCACGCGCGTGCGCTCGCGCTCTCGCTGGCGCACGCCTTTAACGACGCCTATCAGGTAATTTTCTAGGGGCGAGAGCCTTTCCCCCAGGGACGAGAGTCTTCTCCTAGGGGGCGAGAATCTTTCACTAGGGGTGAAAGTCAAGTCAATGACGGCCAGCAGCGTCACCGGAGCGTCACCACAGCCTCCAGATGTTTGACCAAAGTGGCGAACAAATGGAGAGGCCTATGTACAGCTGTGGATTACGATAGGTTGATGATGGTAATCCAATTGAACTTAACACTTCTTTATTATATTTCAGGCATGGCAAGCTAATCAAGAGTCTTCTCTGCAATCTAGCGGCATGCGCCTTGCGCCGTGGGTAAGTTGATACCTACATAATTTATGTTAACTTATGCTACATTCAGCTTTCAATTCACCCTTATAATATAGTGGGTAGACCTAAAGCAAAGAGGTCTATGTTGGCCTCTCCGTCGGACGGGAGTAGGCTGGCCCTCCTGGCCTCTCCCGTCGCTCCCCCCCAGGGTGGGAGCTTGGTGGGTCTGTCTTAAAGACAGACACCGCCAGGTGCCAAGGTAGTATAGGTAAAACCAAGGTCCGCACGGACGACGGAGGGGCCGGGGTTTTTAGTGGGTATTCCCTGCCTCTCTTCCATCCTGAGGCAGGGTGCCGTCCTCCCACTCCAGAGGGCGGCGTGAGTCCCACATACCCCGTCACTCCCGCCGGGTGACGGGGATGCGTAAAACCATTTTCCCCGGCATAAAAAAAAGGTCTATGTTGGCCTCTGTTTGGCCATATTATGTAACTTTGACGGTTTTCATAGGGATCTTGACATACTCCTACAGCGTTGGGTACAAATATAACCCATTGCGGCCACCAATCCATCTGTCAAGCGCAGTGACTAAGGCAATTCCCCCCTAATGGCAATGGGCCTGTGGCCGTATGCGGCAGCGCAGAAGATAGACTATCCGTAAGGCACTTTTTTGCAATTATATGCAGTAACACGACGCGCAAACATATGTCGCGGATATTTCTCAGACTGAACGCACACGACGTACATCACATCTTCGATCATTCTGTCGGCAGATCTAGACGCTCTTTTAAAATGTCTCAGACGCAGACTCTATCGGACAAAAAGTCTGTCGCCTGCGCAGCCCCTTAAAAATGTTAGTTAACTTCCGTCTTTTAGATTGTTCAAAAATAAAAGACACGTATTTTTTCATTTGTAAATTTGACCAAAAATGACAAAGATATAGCCCGTTAGAATTACGCGTGACGTCAAAGAGTGGGAGTTTTTCGCCACTGAGTGACGTCAAAGACCCCCACTCCTACATTTTGATGCCTTGTATCTTTGTTATTTTTTGTTTGACCCTGGAAACATCCCTATTGTCATTGAGGTAGGCCTATGTTTAGTAACCAGGAGTGCCGGCCGCTTATCATCTGCGGCTGGCCAGGGCAGGCAGGGATGTGGCCGTATGCTTCGGCGCTACCCGTGTCCCTGCAACTTGCTGCCCACTGGCGACACAGGGGGGTTTAGTGGGTATGCCCTCCCTTTTGGGAGGTGTGAGTCCCACACACCATGCCGCCTCCCCCCGGAGACGGCATGAAGGTGCCTAATGCATTCCCCTCTTAAAAAAAAAAAAGGCCTATGTTTAGTAGTGGACGTATGCAGGCTGATGATGGGTTCTCATACTTATATGGTGTTCCAGGTGAGGTTCCAAGAGGAATCGGATGAGGAAACGGACGAGCAGTGGGAGGAACAGGCCCCCGCGCCCCTGGTGACCTTCGCCTGACCTGTGACGTCACAGGTGTGAGATACGATGAAGATTGACTGTTATTAGGCGGTTGGAACTATAGGTCTGGTTCATGTACCGAATCATGTAGGGTATATACTTACTGCTTGCTGGTTAATTTAAGTCCCTGATAGTACGCGTGGTAAGTTCTGGTTAGGTTATCATAGACTTACCAACAGTTTTTGATTAAGTTTTCAGGGCTTTTAGTATGTTTTGACTTATTGTGTAAGGCATCAAAAATGTATTTGCACGCATTCTTATTCATTATTTTATTATCAGTGGTCACCACCATACCGACTCGTAAGATGCTTTATCGTGTTGTTGACTAAGTATTTGAGACTTATCAGCAAATAAGTAGTGCAATCAGGCCTTGTCTTGATTCTATACTTTTATAAGTAAAAAAAAAAATTAAGTTAATTACTAATTTGACTGTCTTTAAGAAATAAATTAAGTAGTATGTAAGGAAATTATAAGTATATATAGCGGAACGCAATTTGTACAGCAATATTCGTAATATTTTAATGAATTTTAGGATCAAATTGTATGATATTTTGTAACACCGACTGGGAATCTAAACTGGACATATCTTAGGTCATTTTTAGCACACCGCGCCACCCTAAGATCGCATTGCGACAGAATCAAAAGTGCGCATACTTCTCATACAAATGCTGGTTTTGAAATGCTTTCTCAGGCTTCGCTTCGTATATAGGATCTCATGTGAAAGAAAGGAAGAAACTTAAGTATGTACCGGTAACAGGTTTCTCTTCTCATGTCTAAATAACATACACACTTTATTAAGAGTCTTTACTGAGCGAAGTAACAAAAATACCAAAATATTCTTAGGTATACAAAGCAAATGACTGGCTTAAGTTCTTTCAAATAAAGAATCTATTGTTAAAAATTGCAAGTCTTACATTCTAATCTAAGTTATGTAGTGTTAATAAGTGTACCTAAGTTAATTTAAACAAAATAAATAAGACATAAAACATGTTGTTTTATATGTATTGACTTCGTTATTACTTAAAGTTATGATAAATTATTCAGTTTTGGCTAATGAATTGCGTAATTATTAATTACGCGAAACAATAAACTTTTTTCTTAAACTAAATCTCATTCGTTGATGTAGGAATAGAAGAGCAAGGCTTTTAACGTAATTAGAATGACCTTGTCCACTTTTGCTAATTTATTATATCTACCTAATTTGTTGACGTCAGTGTATTCAATCTATTCAAGAGCACACGTCAGTTTTTTTACGTCCATAAACTGGTTTTTACACCTTTTATAGCTTAACAATAATGTAACAATGTATTGTACAATATCAAATCACTATACTAGATGGTAAACGTGACGTTTGCTCCTTCCTAGAAACAGTTGTTGTTCCAAATATTCACATTTAATGACGGCAACTAAGTATACATTCCGTATAAGTATAAAAAGAATAGAGCTAGAAGAATCCAGCTAAATAATACTGAGTGAAGATGGGTTCGTTTTTACATAAGAGACGTTGTAAATACAAGTGCCATGCACTTTTTTACTCATATTTGACTGTGTAAGATAATGTTTGCTTCACTGTAAAATAAATAGTTAAAGACATGCCACGTTGGGCCACATAGCGTTATCTAATCTTAAACTAAGCCTAAGCTTGTGCAACGAGTGCTAGATAACTGATAAACTTACTTTGATTCTTTATTTTTTGTAAATATACATGTTGATTTACAAATGTTTGTACTGTGCGGGGATCGAACCCGAGATCGCTGTGTCAGAGGCAGTGTTCACCCTGCCTCTATAGGACAAATGGTGGTTCTCTTAAATGAACTCTACAGCGACGTTACTACGTTAATACTGTTTAAGCTTTCCCGCTTACGGTAGAAAAGAACCTTAGCTACGTATTACCTACCTAAGTATCGCAGTCAAATGACCTCCGGGTCGTGTTTCTGCCCGGTGAGTAGGGTTCTGTGAATAGGGTTTCCGGAGCTCGTGGTGGCAACTGACAGGTAACTGACCAGTTACTTGTCAGTTGCCTTCTCTTTCGCTTTCCATCAGGCGTAGGGAAGCCATTATGTCGAGCTACTATAAAGAAAAAGTCCCCGCTTACGGTAGGTCGAAGGCGGGGAACGGGTGAGGAGCGGGCGGCAGGCGTTCGTCACGTGACTCCCGTGCCTCCCCCATACCCCGTTTTCGCCCGGGCCGGTGTAGCCTGAAGCATCATGTACTGGAACCATAGTAGAAACCCTAAAATCGACATTGTTGGAACTTGGCAAGCCACTTCAACCCGTGCTTGGTGAGGAAGAGGGGGCCGGAGCAGGCCCGTCCGCCGTGGTAGTTAATCATCATGTAGTCCATGCAATTGGTCACGCCATCGTTGTTGCAGTCCTGGAAGCAGATGATATGATCACGGTGATGGTAAGTCTAGTAGGCAAAGTATATACTTAGAATCAATCACGCGCTGATGATTCTAAGTATTCTAAGTAAGATATGTGCGCTGCTGAACGGTTATCACACTAATATTATAAAGGCGAAAGTTTGTGAGTGTGCATGTTTGTTACTTCTTCACGTCTAATCAGCTGGACGGATTTGAATGAAATTTGGCAGGAGGATAGTGGTTGGTCCGGAATAACACTAGCTACATTTTCCTCGAAATTCCCACGGGAACGGGAAACCGCCGGTAACATTCACGGGGCGCAGCTAAGTCATCATCATCATCAGCCTATTACAGTCCACTGCTGGACATAGGCCTCTCCAGTTGTTCGCCACTTAGAGCAAACATCTGGAGGATATACCCATAATTGCCACGCTGGGCAGGCGGGTTGGCGATCGCAGGGCGTAGCTTCTTGCTCCGGTGACGCTGCTGCCCGTCACCGGTCTTTAGTATTTAGCTACGCCTTCAATTGTGATGGTTATACCGCCACCAGTCGGTTGCCAGCGCCTCGTTTGTTATTCGGCAGGATGCACCACGGGCAGGTGAGGTTGGCTTGGAGCGAAAGGATGATAGGCCGCTCCCTTACAATCCAAGCTAAGTGGTAGAAAATAATACATTCACCAATCAATCAGACACCCATAGTTGTCGTAAGGTGTCTTACAGGTCCCGTAAGAGTCGTTAGTCGATACTAAGGGGAAATTCCAGCTTAAAGTTGCTTCCAGCAGAAAGCCTAAAAAGCCTAGAAGGGATTGTGACCACAATACATTAGGCGAAACACCCGAGGTGACTTCGGTCGCAGTTAGCAGTCAGAGGTTCAGGATCATTCGGTGTAAACCCTACAGGCCAGCATTTCTTTCATTCCTTATTCGTTGTTCTAATATATCAATTAAATTATTGAAAATCGACGTTGACGAATTTTAGTTCAGTTAACACGGGAGGGACACATGAGAGAGATTTATGGGGCAAAAATACGCGATCCGTTCAACGAACGATCGTTTGCGTTTTCTGTAGTAGGGCCCCTGTATCGGATAATCAGCGCCCTCTTCTGCAATTGGTAAGTACCTACATAAGATTAGGTCAGCAGCTAAAACTAATGTAATATTATGCTGCTCTATTGTATAAAAAATAGTGTACAATTACATTTAGCTTACCTTTCCAAACTTAGCCATGTAGCTCTCTACAATCTTGATCGAGCAGTGATAGTCTCGAGCGCAGTCTTCGAAGGCTAAAAATATAATAAATAAGTAAATATCAGACAACATCGCATACATTGCTCCGATCCCAAAGTTGGTAGCCTAAGCACTTGTGTTATGGGTATCTCAGAACAACGAAGGTATTACAAATATGTTATACCTACTTAGATACAAATATAAACACCCAGACACGGAACAAACAGAAATGTTCATCACACGAATGTTTGTCCCGGGTGAGGATCGAACCCACGCTTTGTTCAGAACGAGGAGTCACTACCAATTGAGCCACCGAGCTAGTCAAAACAAGCCTCTCTACGCCTGATGGAAAGCGAGAGAGAAGCCCATATTCGCTGCGACAACGGGCAGGCAACCAAACCAGTTGCCACCGCCATACTGGCCCATAGGATGCCTTTTCACGCCCCGTTTAAAGGATCCAATATCGAAGGAAGGAGAAAGCACGCGCGGCAAATACCCTCTTCTCGCATAGAGGACAACATTAATTAATTATGCCGAATATTTTGTTTAGCGTACCCACCTTCCTTCCTATTAGGGTCGTCATCAGGCAGGGTGGGCCGGCCAGCGTCCACCCAGTACACTCGGGATATGTAGAAAGGGCCGCAGTAGCCATCGGTGCAGCCGTGGGAGACATCACACCCCGCCACGTGACACAGACATCGGAGGCACGCCCCGTTTAGATTGGAGATGTATACTCCTGAAATTGGTAGTAAAATCATTATAACAAAATTAAATCCATACTTAATATTATAAACTAGCTGTGCTCGCGACTTCGTCCGCGTGGAATAGTTATTTTTTCCCCGTTTTTTTTTTACATTTTCCATTATTTCGTCGCTCCTAATAGTTGCAGCGTGATGTAATATAGCCTAAAGCCTTCCTCGATAAATGGTCTATTCAACACAAAAAGATTTTTTTAATTCGGACCAGTAGGTCCTGAGATTAGCGCGTTCAAACAAACAAACAAACAAACAAACAAACTCTTCAGCTTTATAATATTAGTTAAGATGGGAAAGTGTGTCTGTCTGTCTGTTTGTAAAGACAAACGTCTTTCTTTCACGGCAAAACGGAGCGACGAATTGACGTGATTTTTAAGTGGAGATAGTTGAAAGGATGTAGAGTAACATAGACTACTTTTTGCCCCTTTCTATCTCCCCAGTTCCCTAAAATGGGGGGTGGAAGTTTATATGGAGCATTCACCCCGATTTTAACGCGAGCGAAGCCGCGGGCAAAAGCTAGTATCATACAAATAACCCAAGACATGCCGTCTATGCCTTGGCCACACATCGCCATCTAGCCCCAAACTAAGCCGAAGCTTGTACTATGGTTACCTATACCTACTAGATAACTGATAAACTTACTTTTTTGTAAATAAATACATAGTACGTAAACACCCAGACCAGTACAAACAGACATGTGTTCATGAACACAAATGTTTGTTATCGAACCCACGACCATGCTCAGAAGGCAGAGGTCACCAAATGAGCCATCGAACCAGTCAAAACAATACAAATCACATTTATCGGAACGCTTCCCGACTACGTAACACACAATTCATATTCTGCAGGTAGGTAATTTGATTAGGATGAAAAAAGTAATTGAAAATTCATATTTTCCTAAGTTTTCATTTATGTGGACTATGACTTTTTAGGGTTGTACCCAGCATAAAAGTATTAAAAGGTCGGTTAATGAGTCCTTATGATATTTCTGCTAATCACTCTAAAAGTACCTTCTCGAATTGTAAAATATTGTGTTAAGTTTTATAAACATTTTATGCTTATCATTGAATAAAGTAGGGTAGGAATGTATTTTTTTAATATCCATAGACAAACTGTTATTCGCGTTCCCGTATTGTGTAATTCACTAATTGTGTAATTTAACGTTCGTAATTATTCAATCAATCAACTTACCGTAAACAGCGGAGAATCCTAAAACCAACAAATATGGCACCAGCATTATTATTACACAAATATAAAGTTTCTATTTTGATTTATCACATCAACACATTATAGTTTCGTCCGTGTTTACGAACAGACTAGATGTACTTCGAACTCCAGGACCCATACTGCGCTGTACGGACCTCATCACTACACTACAATGATCAAACCATTCTCCGAAATGACTTCAGAAAAAACGCATATAAAAAGCAGCTCTGGTGATAGATAACCTCTGAGTAAGTATATCTGTCCGTTTAATATCACGTTTGCGGTCGAATTACAGATCTAATCGGCGATCGTTCATTTGAATACATTGTCTTGTACTTTTATTGTCAAAGTGCTCGCGGATCTGCGTAGGATTGTGGGAAATAACGCCTGCGTCTCGGTACTTATGATTAATTCATGGATGTGCTTGAACTTTGCAAGCATCCGGGAGCTTTTATTTTTGCATTAGACACTTAGTACGGTGGGTATTTAAATGTGAAGGCTTAGATTTGTTAGGTAGATCTCCGTGCGTTGGGAGCGTGGTTCTATCTTGACCGTTACAATTGCATCATCCTTTAAAGTCATGATCATCAGGCTGTACTTATACGTCCACTGCTGGGTCTCCCCCAAATGACAATTGTTACCTATTTGTGTTGTCAAGGGATGTAAGGGAGAGGCCCATCATCTTTCCCTCCAAGCCAATCTCACCTGCCCGTGGCGCATCCTGCCAAATAACAAACGAGGAGCTGGCAATCGACTGGTGGCGGTATAACCATCACAATTGAAGGCGTGACGGGCAGCAGCGTCACCGAGCGAGAAGCGTTGGCAACTGACCAGTTAATTACCCGTTGTCACAGCGACTTGGGCTTCTCTTTCGCTTTTCATCAGGTGTAGTGAAACCATTATGTCGAGCTACTATTAAAAAAAAGGTGTTTTTTCTATACATGTACCACGTGTTATTTAGAAAATTTGTTTCCTAAATTGATCCAGAATCTTAGAAGCAGGAAGAAAATACTATCTGAGCGATTTTATTTGAAAATCTGATTTAAGTTTAAGACGCCGGTCTGTCATTATATGTTTATTACTATACGTACAATTTGGGCAGGTAGGTGTTATTGTATGCAAATGTGTAAGTTCGTCGGTCCGTAAAGCTCGATGATGTCAACCTTCAAAATATGGGTGCTAAGTTTATTAAATGTAGCTATTAAATAGGTATACCTCGGTATGTATGTATATTGTGACAGATTGTAACATACGTGTTATAGGTACGAACATACAAATGTTTGTATTGTGCGGGGACCGAATCCATGACCTTTGGCTCAGAAGGCAGAGGTCACTACCAAATGAGCCATCGGGCCAGTTGGCAGGGTGATAAACCTCCGGGCATCGGAAAGCATATTAACCGTTTGTCCTACACTGATCTCTCTCCTATCATGTCGAAATATCGTTCCATAACGAATTTTGAAAGTAAAGAAATCGTGTCTGGGTGTTTATATTTGTATTTAAGTATTTTATTTGTGGCACCTTCGTTGTTCTGATACCCATAACACAAGTGCTTAAGCTACTTACTTTGGGATCGGAGCAATGTATGTGACGTTGTCTGATATTTATTTATTATATTATTATTATTAAAGAGACTGGCTCGGTGGCTCCTGGTAATTGGTAGTGACCCATGCTTTCCGAACCAAGGGTCGTGGGTTCGATCTCCACCCGGGACAAACATTCGTGTGATGAACATTTGTGTTTGTCCGTGTCTGGGTGTTTATATTTGTATTTAAGTACATAATAGGTGTTTGTCATACCTACCTTCGTTGTTCTGATACCCATAACACAAGTGCTTAAGCTACTTACTTTGGGGTCGGAGCAATGTAAGTGATGTTGTCTGATATTTAATTATTTAAAGGTACCTCTATGTTTGCGTACATACCTACTCCCTACATATAGCGTGCTTAGCTAACCATCTAAAAGATTGGCCGCTATGGCCAAAATTCGGTCAGGAGAGTACTTATTATACCTAGTTTGTATCTCTTTATTCGTTACGTATCGAAATACGATCAAATTATTCACTATGCTCAGCCACGTGAGTCTGCGCTGCTGGCAGCGGGTCCGCACCACCTAAGTACTTACCGTCTCGTCTCTTCCCGCTTGCTTCCCTGAACGAAACGGGAGCGAACGCCCTATACCTTCTTTCTTCTTCTTGTTTATCGTCACATTCTTGGCAGAGTGGACGTTGTCCCCACAATAGGGGCGGTGGCGACGGCGACCTCCCACACTGTAGCTCGCCTTCAAGGAGGTAGGACGGAGGAAGGGACCATTGAGGGCAATTTTGATTTGGTCGGACCACCGTGTTCTTATACCTATTAGGTATACGGTTAGGCGGGGCGGACTTAGTGTCTTAGGCGTAAACGATCTCTAGGATCACTACCGAGTTAGGTTCCCTTTCTAAGCGCATATTTTTCGGGTTAGCGGGACGCGGTTGCATCTCAACCACCGCTCCTGCCTGTACCTACATTTTATTTCTTCGTACAAATTAACATTAAGTATAAGTATAAAAAGATTTAAAAGAATTAAACTGTCTGTCTAGCTATCACGGCTCTTGAGACACCTGCCTGTAGCCTGGTGACAGAAAGACGGACCGGGCGGATAGATAGCGAAGTCTTAGTAATAGGGTCCCGTTTTTACCTTTTGGTTCGGAACCCTAAATAGGGAACAGGGCTTTGTAGAGAACTTCGTACATTCAAACTTATTCAGGAGATTTTCAGGTGTATTTCAAGGGAATGAAACAACTTTTACAAAATCCTTATTTATTGCAAATATTTTACATTGTAGGTATCCTTCGATACATTATAATTAATAATGATGTCAAACAAACTATCTTAACATTTAAAGACTAGCTTAATTTTTAATGATCGAAATGCGAGTATTACCACATTTAAAGATGAGGAGATTTAATGTGAGTGTTGTAATATTTGTCTTAATTACGTATATTTGTGGGTCAATCGAATCGAGAGCTATATCGCAATAATAAATAATTTTATAAACAAAGTTAAACAGCGACTTTTGATAGTTTCATCAATAGGTAAATTTTTGATACGTTTCGATCAGAACCTTTTAAAGCCAAAACTTGGTAGAACATTTAACGTTTTCAGAATTTTGACCGTGTCCTACTATTGTATCTTATTAGTAGTAGAGGCCCATATTAAAGAGAGAGATCCTCTAGCGTATATGGGACGCGCGTCATCTACAATTTGGGACTAGCTGTAAAAAGAAAAGTAATGTGTGATTAAGCTTAATTAATTTACCGAACGTTAATTCTCAACTCAAGTCTTGTTATATTTTTATTTTAAAATTATTTGCGAGATTTTGTTGTAGTTTTTCGTTTTTCCGGACTCTCTTATTGTTCAGAGTTCATTATTTAGGTGTATTAAAATTTATATATATGTATAACAGAAACTTGATTTGAAATTTAATTAAGGGACCACAAACCCCACAACTGAAAAAAAATTACATACTTAACAAAATATTTCGTTTGTCATGCATGGTATTATTGGTGTGTCAACTCTTTTTTTTTAATCTTTGTGTGTTTTTAAATGGTTTTAGGAATAGTTGCATGTACCATTAAATGTCTTACGACATAATATCTACTTCTTGCTTCTTTACTTTGATTTGCCTAAATAACATGAAACGGTTTGCATATAGGTAGGTAATTGCAACACAAGTACATATATAAATTAAAGCTACAAATTCGTTTTGGACAGGCCGGACACCACGCTTACTTTGATGATCTTTTATCGAATTGAAAATTATTTATTTGATTTAGTTTTTTTTAAATTTTTAACCCCCGACACGGAAATCCTAGCTTCGTGTATATAAAAAAGTTAATTTAACTGAAGTATTCCCGCGTATAGATACGTCGCTCAATTGAAATCTCGCTTGCATGCAGAGTACAGGAAGATAGGACGGGAAAGAGTTTGAACTCGTTCCCCTCCTATCTCCACAGATACCCAGTTTTTTTTTTTAGGCAAAGACGTTCAAGCGATGTATCTATAGAGCGCCTGAGGTGGGGGCTCTGAATAATCAATGTGGTATGAAACAAAATATGTTTAAGTAATATTATTAAGTTGTTGGGTTCAACCTTGCTGGGAAGCGACGGCGGCAACGCACTGGTTGAATACGTTGACGTAGTCGAAGGGCAGGTCTCCCGTGCACCCGTACCCCCCCTTCTTGTGGATCGCCATGTAATCGTAGCAGTTCACCTGGCCGTCACCGTTGCAGTCCTGGAAATAGAAGCACGTTAAATTTGTAAAAGCGAAAAACCATTGATTAATCACGAGATTTTAGAGACTATCACCTTTCTATCTTGTTATTCCCTATTCAAAGATTGTCAGGAAGAGATCGCTTATAGCGAATTCGAAATAAAACAAACTAAATGGTATAACAGTTGTATAGGTACTTTGTCTAGTTTTAAGTCAAATATTGACTTGAAAACTGACAGATAGGTCGAAATCGACAGTGTTTCCTTGTTTGTGTCGTATGAAGACTATTCGCGTTAAGTATTTCATAGGGCGCCCAGATTTTAGCATAGAGATGAAAAGGAATAGGGAGTATAGTTACTTAACTGTTAAAAAATGTTTCTTTAACCTTTTGAAAGCCAGTAACGCTTATATGCCACGATAACACTCGTTGGATAATTCTATATAAAGATATTAGATACCTACATATCTGATGGCAAACAGGACTGTAAAAGCGGTAGAAATAAAAACCTGGTTTCGGTTTGATCATAAAAAAATGAATTTTTTTTTAGGTTTTCGGATTTTCCGATTACCTACGTAAGTAGGTATGTTTTCGGACAAAACCTTGAAAGAATCACCTTTATGTTGCACCTAGGCAGTAAGTTATTAGACTGTTGTTGTCTTTTGTTTTTGTCAATGCAAACCGCCACTTATTCAGATGATGTCAGGCAACTAATTATGCAAATGGTCGGTGACATAGACGATATTTGCATCTCAATGCTGTCCACGCCCACTAAAGATATATTAGGCTCTATTACGTTTGTCTATGTTGAAGTTATAATATTAAATTGATTTGTAATTACAGGAAACAATAAAAAAATATCAGGTAATCCATAAAGATCATTTACAAATTCACAAAGATTAACACAAGTCAAATATTTTGTTCTGGATTTGTTAAGGCATGTAGGATGCAAGTAATAATTGTCTCAGTAATCTCGAAAGCATTTAGCCATTGCTAACAACCTAAATTAGGCCCTAAGTTTTAGCTACAAAAATGATATCACATCATAGTATAGGGCGCCCCCAAGCAAGGTAAAGTGAAGATGGACCCAATTTGGCAATTTCTGGCTGCGAGAAGCCCAAAATCAAGCAAAGTGCTCACGGCTAGGGCCGGTCTCTCTCAGGCTTGTGACATTTTGCCGGTTGGCCACGCTGAGCCCAGCAGTGGGAATAGTGGGATACCACAGCTAGATAAAAAAAAGGTTACCTGTCCGAATCGCGCCATGTACGCTTGCACGGCGTGCGCAGCGCAGTATGGGTCGTTTGCGCAGCTAGAGAACGCTGGAAACAAACAGTTGCACAATTAGTACTTATTGTATAGTGTGTTTAACATGTACATTGGGATGTAAGGGAGCGGCCTATCATCATTTCGCTCCGAGCCAACCTCACCTGCCCGTGATGCATACTGCCGAATAGCAAACGAGGCAGTATGCATCACGAGCGCATGCATCACGAGCGCTACTGAGCTAAGGTGGGGGTGCCCGTGGGGCCCTAGCCTTCCGTTGGGTCTGAGTGGGTCACTGGTGGTGGTTCATTCATTCATTCATTAGGATTCATTCATTAGGATTGAGTCCCACATCGCCCCGGTTTTCCGTACTTAAAACCCTTGTGGATCATCGTTAGCTGAAATGGGAACCCTGTTTGAATTTTATTTTAGTAAAGCACGATCGTGTTTAAAATAAAACACTTTACACCTTTTAAGGTATAAAATACCTATTATTAATGATATAGGAAACATAATCGAAAAGTCAAAGGTTAAAGTGATGACGGAATGTGATATATTGATATTTTTCTAGTAACCATGTAAAGGTCAAATAAGTATCATGATTCCTTTCAATGTCAAGATTGCGATAATATCTACAAGTGTTTATACAAAAGTTATATATTATGTAGAATTGTAGATATCAATATTTTATTTATACGCAAGCCTACATTTTAATCATTGTTTTTCCCCTAAATATAATACGACTTGACTCTATATTTTGGGAAAATTAGTTAACTCATTTTTCGCACTCAGCGACCGAAAAATTGCAAATAAGTAAAACTTGTTTAGGTACCTACTTCAATAACGGCCTTGTCAATTAAACATAAAATAATTATGATAATTTTTTAATAACTTCATGGTTAATAAAGCTTTCTGATTTGTGAATGATGCTAATGAATGTGGACGAGTAATTATGAATACCTATATTAATTTTGATCTAAAACTGGTTTAACTAAACAGTCACGGTATTATGTTACGATTTAATATATCATGGTTTGAGATAGGCTGACATTTTTAAAAAAGGAAATTAAATTTATTTGTAAGCCATTTATTTATAATGGACATAATGGCTTCCCTACGTCTACGCCTGATGGAAAGCGAAGGAGAAGTCCAAGTCGCTGCGACAACGGGCTAATAACCGGTCAGTCATCTGTCAGTTGCCACCGCCATGCCGGCCCAACCCTAGCCCCCGGCTTTCGATGCAACGCTCACCCCACGAGCTCCGGAAACCCTACTCACCGGCAGAAACAGGACCCGGAGGTCATTTGGCTGCGGTATTCCGGCTCAATTCGAGCCAATATGCCCCTATCTCTCTCAATTATTAAAAATACTCTAATAATGTAATACCTATAGTTCATTCGCGTTAAGAAAATAGTGACTGACAGGTCACTGACAGGCCACTAGCCAATTAAAACGCTAGAAATTATAATTTCTAGCGGCCTGTCAGTGACCTGTCAGTCACTATTTTCTTAACTCGAATGAACTATAATAATCACTGAAGCCTCGATATTTCTATCAACATGGCCACCCCACGCAGACAGCAGCTCCCTCCATCGCTAAAATGTAACGACATCAGCATTACTCTTGTCCATCCCCGTACGCGGCTCAATTCGAGCGAAGATTCGCTATGCCCTACCTCTCTTTAAAACATTTGCCACATTGTAGCATAAAAATACTTATAATCTTACCATCAGGATGGTCGGTAGGCAGGCCGTTGATGGTAGGCTTGCCCGCATCAGCCCAGTAAGGCCAGGTGATGTGGAACAGCCCGCAGTGGTCTCCCTCGCACTTGATGCCCTGCTTGCAGCCGGAGACGGCCTGGCAGATGCAGCCCAGGCACACCTCGGTGACGGGCTGCGCGTTCAGGTTCTTGCCGGCGATTTCAGCTGGATTTTTAAAAAGGTAAAGTTTAATCTATGGTTTTAGCAGTTATTACACCACCCGGTATTCAGGGACCCTAACTCTGAATAAGGGTGGTCTAATAAGATTTAGGGTAAGTGTCCCGATTTAGGGCGACCGGGCTGCCTAGCTACCTAACCGCTCTGCCTATCGCGTAATGTAATAACATTTAGGGCGATTATCGCGTATCAACTGATTTAGGGACCGATTTTCAGAGTAGTGTAATAAGCGCGCACTAACTAGGGTCCCCGCCCACCCGGTATTCAGTGCCCTGAATACCGAGTGGTGTTATAAGGGTTTTAGATTTAGTACATGTCTGATGTTATCCACTTGACTGCCACAAAGTGAATTATATTAGGTATAAATAATTCGATTTGTCAGCACTGCAAATAAATAACACTTGTTAGTATTCTATATGAAAATGAGCATTAAAATCGGAATGCATTGGCGATATTTGTGCGGAGTATCGTGGGTCAAGGCCCGCGTTACTCACGGGACCTTGTTCAGAGGTTTTATGACACATAATTCGCTTTATTCTGGTCATATGGTCACTATAATAAGATATTTTATTACAAAAAACATACATCATCGGTTGCTTATAAGCGTGTAATGTCCACTGATGGGCTTCAGCCAACCACGGTGGCCAAGTATGCGTAGTATCACACAACCATAGAGTTCTGGTTTCAATGAAGATGTGAAATGGACTTTTTAAAATTGGTTCCGATTTGGTGTTCTGAGACTTTGTGTAGGTACTATGTCTAACTTTATGTACGCCCCTCTCACCTATAATAATATTGTTAATTAAGAAATAGGAAATCATTTTATATATTTCCAGTTGCAATTATGAAACGGAAAGCAAAATTTAACTACCGACATGACTCATCAGGTGCGAAAAGCGTAGATGATTTTGAACACAATGTGCGGATGCGTGAAAATGGTTAATTAACTCAAATTACGACAAAAAAGGGAGGTGTACGAGTACAGTCACAAGCTATAATTATGTTAAATACTTTAGGATATTGTAATCAAGTAATTTTATTGATTTCTTTTTATAATATTATGGGTTTAAATAAAGGTACATATATATTTGGAGTCATTTTCTGCTCTAAAGTTCAGTGACGCTATGAAGTAAATAATACTCGAGCGTGCACAGAGCGTTGACTGTACATGGCCACACAAAACGATATCCAAATTTGTGAAAATAGTTCGTTTCATAATAAACTCTATGCCTTGTACATTTGGTTTGAACATTAGTTCGGGAAGTCTGTCAGAAGGGGTTGAGTAATGTATTGCCGTTTGTACATATGAGGTATGTAACAAATACAGCCTTCAACCGTATAAGGAAATGTTTCGCTCAATCGATGTTATCAAAAATGTGGTTGTACTACTGAATAATTATGTTCGTTCCGCGTAAAACTTTAGATTAGTTTCCTCTACCATTTCGTGTTAGTCATTGTGTGCTCATGATGATGACTTATGTTGCATTGTTATAGTAATTGTAGTTAAAATATGGGCAATTTGTCGGCCACCTTAGAGCTCTATGAGGCAATTTTTTCTCTATAATGTAGACAGTCGCTTAATCGTTGAACATATCGCTGCGATCGAGACTGAAGAAAGTATCGATGCGACATATTTATTTTCGTCGGGCTTAAAAAAGTTTGAATGTGCGCGTTAAATTCCAAACATTTTATTTCAAAAAGTTTGAATGTGCGTGTTAAATACCAAACATTTTATTTTAAAAAGTTTGAATGTGCGCGTTAAATCCCACACATTTCATATCTTGTTAATTTATTGAAACTTTAGGTCACAAAGGCATGCATAGGCATTCTCTACCAGCCATTAAGACTATCTTTTATATCCTGTTATACGGTGGAATAAACGTAAATTAAACTAATATACTTATGTGAATGTATTGCGCATATACCTACTTAAAAAAATGTTGTTAAGAAAACAGTCTCTAATATAATAAATGTACACATTTCTTCACACGAACCGATATTAATAGAAGTGTTTAAGTTACCTATGTTATTTTGAAATTAAATTAATTCACACATATCTAAAAACACACGTAAACTATCTACACATATGTATATTCTATTCTATTCTTAAAATATTCAAAATATACCGTAATCAAAACAAATCTGTAGAAACTTGTTTACATCAAGAAAATACAATAAATATCTTCTTAGCGTAACAGAGCCAATGTCAAACAAGGTCCTTCTATCTTAGTACCATTACATAAAGATAATCACCGATTAATAAATAACAGACTACCTACATACACGAGACTTTATACTGGACGAGGTAAATATGTGGTTAAATTGATAGTAAGATAAAGCAATGTGCACGATGAATGATATATCTTACGAGTATTATGTAATACTACACTATTGAAGGTGCTGTAAACTGTAGGAATCGGCCCCAGAGCACCTTAATATCTAGTCTTAAGTATATTCAAAACCGTTTGTCCTATACCAGTGACAGAAACTTTTGCAATATTTTTACCTTAACATGTTTTTATGTTAAGATCAACCATTTCCCATTATTAAAGTCCGAAGCCTGTAAGTTTGTGTGATGGAAAAGGGTATCACCATTCATTATGTGTACAAAACGCCGAGTAAGCAATAAGCGAGTGTCGTGTTGTTTTAACCATCCTTGAGCGGGGAGAACGAGGGAACACAATAACCTTTTTTTAGACGCAACAGGCGGCAGACGAGCAAATGTGATGCCTGATGGTAAGCAGTCGATACCGCTCATGGACGCCCTCAACTTAAATCAAGTTCTGGGGTCGCTGGCGGCCTTTTAAATAGGAGTACGCTCGTTTCTTGAAGGCTCCCAAGTCTGTTGTGTTGTGTGCTGGCTGTTCGGAAAGTAAGCTTTTCAGATAATTATCGTAATTATTATTTTTTTTACTGATTCTTTAAACAATAATGACTGTATAAAGTATTTTTTTATTCTTATAGAAATTGATCCATCCGGGAAATAAACCCGGAACCTTCGGATCTTCCGCGTTATACGCAACAGTCTCGTACAATGCGTGCGACACCGAGGTCAAGATGAGAATCAAAAACTTCTGACTCATACAAACTTAATACGTAAGTATTGCTTTAAATTACTTTTCAGTAGTGGTCAAGATCGTAAAAATAAATTACAAGCCTTTTGTCATGTTGTCATGCTTTTTCTTTGATTTATCAACCCAAGTTCGTTGGTTGAAATCCAACATAACCAACGACAAAAGTTGTAAATTACTTAGTTCGATCGAACTATCATGCAAACTACTGTCGTAAAAGGAAAGACAAAAGTTATACATAATCATAATCAAATTCGTTTATTGCGTTATGTGGTTACAAAAAGATAATACATGTAGGTATAGTCCTCACATAAACCCTGCAAGGACACAGCAACATCTTAAATCTAAGTATTTTAGTTATACAAGAGAAATGGAAGTAATTCAACTTAAGGATTAATATATAATAAGTAATACTTAGATGTATTATGTTTGAATCTGGCATAGGGGTAGCTTCTTGGGAATACCTACTATCTTCTAAAACTCAAGGGCGACTGACTGACTGACATAGTGATCTATCAACGCACAGACCAAGCCACTGGACGGATCGGGCTGAAATTTGATATGCAGGTATATGTTATTATAACATAGGCATCCGCTAAGAAAGGATTTTGATCAATTCTACCCCCAGGGGGTTAAAATAGGGGATGAAACTCTATTCCACGCGGACGAAGTCACGGGACAAGCTAATTTAATAATAATACTCTGCACATTCTTTGATAATTTTTCATGGATGTTATCTTAGTATTGTTTTGGAGTATTTATGGAGTTTTAGAGCATGCCGTCAGACAAGTCTGTGGCGGATGCGAAGACGCAGACCGGTCAGAAAACCGGACACGGCGACGCATATATGCATACATAATATATAGCGTCTATAGGTACTTAATAATATATGTATTGTATGAAAAAAAAACATATTTGATAAAAACAAAACCCTGTAAAAATTGCAGAGAAAATAGTGCCAAAAAATGGCAAAAGGACTGATATTTTATAATAGGTAAAAGCTGCCCAAAAACTTTAAACGATTTATATTTATACTGGGTAGTAGTAAGTTAATTAATCCTGAACTTGCTAACAAATATTTTGTATAACATTTTTTATTTCAATTGTAAAGATCTTTTGTCGTGGTAGAACTTTGACGATATGTAAAACGTTTATTTTAAACCTAGGCAAATAAAGGATATGTCCATTTCTTTTATTTGCTATCAAAATGCACATAAGGAAATACCTACGAAGGTGCCAAAATAACAAATTACAAATGTGGCCTTTAGGTGTACCTAATTTTAAGAGGAAGTTGGAGAAATACTAAATTCAATTCTAAGAACTAAATGGGTCATTATTACATAGAAAGCCTCAGAGATGATCTCTTGTTTTAAATAAATAAAACCTAACAAAAGCTAAACACTTTTTAATAAGGAAATATACACAACCTATGACTGCTACGGGAATTCCATCTCCAATAACGCGGGCAAAGCTAAACATGTATAACTGTGTATATGTTTTATACATATATGGACTTCCAACTAATTATAGGATGTAGTATTAATTTTTATTCGCAAAACTGCCTTGCCTCTTGTGCACTGTGTTATTAAAAGTATGCCGTTGATGTCTTTTCTATGGTGTTTGCAGAGTCCTTAGTCTGGGAAATTTGGAGGTATGCAAAATGAAGGTATTATTTTATTTAAATTGCAAAAAAAGGAACCAAAGTCGAACTTATTACTTAATACTAATGCGGAGAAACACTGATGTAAAGAATACTTTTAATTATGTAAAAAGGTTTTAGTTATGAGTTTTGTAAGAGTTTTTTATGGCTTTGTTGTATTTTTGTTATTGTTTTTATAGTCCACCGCAGCCGAATGCGTAATAGAAATATAGTGTTTTCTGGTTTCTCACATTTGTTTTGACTGTAAATTGAAAAAAAAGACACCAAAAAAGGGACATTAGAACCAAGACTTTATGATGAGGCAATTCACCTACTGTGAAATGTCATTGCGTCATAGTATGCTTGCAGAGACTAATGTCAGGCACTTGACCGCATATACCAGGTCTGTCGTCATTTACATGGACATAGGACGTAAATATCCATACTTACCTCATTTAATACAGAAATGAAGCACTAGAAAAATGCAAGTGTCGTTGTGTTTCATAAAATCGTCCATTAAAAAGTGGCTAATGTAAATTACGATTGATTCATAACATTTGATTGCTAATAATTATATAGGTATTCAAAGTTATATTTTAATCAACGTAAGTAATAATCAAGTCAATAAGTCATTATTCGCAAGTGGTTCGTGTTGGTATAAAAGTAATAAGTAGGTATATAAATATAATAGTGATTGCTTGAGTTCCTAAAAACCTTCATGATAGTTTCACCCTAATTGTAACCCTTTTTAATAATGTCCATTTTTGTATAAGTATGTATTAGTAGATTTATATGGCTTACAAATGAAGTAAATATGAATATCATTATCTTAGATACGATGTAGGTTAAAAATACTGGCAAAATAATTAAGGTAAGTGTCCCTATCACGGAGGTAGTCAAAATCGGTTCCTATTACGGTGGTATTTCTATTTTCGAGTTTTATTCCTATTTTATTCAGTATAAGTGCACCAAAATGTATACTATTTATTCCAAATCTATTCCTTCATCAGTTTACCGAATTTTGCAAGTATAGCACATATACAACACAACAAAATCAATCAATTAGTGTAACGACATCGATGTGAGAGAGGTTTTCATACAAACGCGCAACATCAAATGAAAGTACACCAATATTTATAAACTAAGTTTTTCGTATTAATAACCCGTTCAAGTTCGTTTGTGTGTTATTTATTGCATCTTCCTACTATTACAGCAGCTATTTAAATAACTTAATTCATATTTTAAACTCATTTTTACCCAAAAAAATAAGAAACAAAATACCACCGTAAAAAGATACAAATTTTATAGGTTGATCCTAATACGGTGGTATACCTCCGAATTAGGAAATATACTGGACATGTTTAATTGCTTATAACTTTTAATTGATTAACTTATTGAATTAGTTCCAAGTTTTATTGAAATAATCATTAATCTCTTAAATTAAGGACCATATTCTGCGGTATGCTATCTTTCTTAGAAATCTAGTTAAATATGAAAATTGTTGAGCATAAAATGTTGGTTTCTTAGAAGCGGTAAAATAAAAAGCTGTATTTTAATTGATCACAAATCGTTTATTTTGTATAACTGTTGACTAAAATTTAACACACTGAGCCAAAAAACTGTTATCGTGTGATTATGCATTTACACTATTTTGTTTATCGAAATTTTGATGGGTCAGAATTAGGAACATTATAACACGAGTAGTGTTCCTATTACGGTGGTAGTTATTTTCAGGTAACTCCGTATTAGGTTATATGGGTTCCTATTATGGCGCTATTCATAAAATATAAAATTACAAGTTTTAGGGTTCAGTAAATAAATGAAAAGTTTTCTATAATGTTTTATGGATTCTTATTTAATAAAACCAAAAGCGATAAAAACTTAACAATGTATGTAAATAATGTTATTTAAAGAGAAGAATGCCCATCATAGTATGGAGAATGTGTGGAGTTGTGTTAAGTGTTGCATCAAAACACAGAACCGGGGTATAAAACCTATTTCCAAAAATGTAACATTTATACTTACTACGAGTAGTTTATTGTATATAGTAATAATAATTCGTTTCAACGAGATCTTTTTTAATACGTCACTGTTAGAATTTAGAGGGTGCTAGGTTCTGGAGAATAAGGAAAATTCAAGTGACTCATACATCCCTGCTATATTTGCAAATTTTATTAAAAGAGAATCAATGTTATCAAATCAATGAATGAAAACCTTACAATTTACTTTCATCACCATCATCAGCCTATTGCAGTCCACTGCTGGACATAGGCCTCTCCAGTTGTTCGCCATCTAAAGCAAACTTCTGGAGGACATACCCATAATCGCCACGCTGGGCAGGCGGGTTGGCGATCGCAGGGCGTAGCTTCTTGCTCCGGTGACGCTGCTGCCCGTCATCGGCCTGTGGTTTTTAGCTACGCCTTCTATCGTGATGGTTTAACCGCCACCAGTCGGTTTGCCCGAGCCCCGTTTGTTGTTCAGCAGGATGCACCACGGGCAGGTGAGGATGGCTTGGAACGATAAGGTGATAGGTCGCTCCCTTACATCCCTTACATACAATTTACGTTACTAACACATATTTTATATTATTTAATGTACGTAACATTATTTGTTTCTGACCCTCCGAATTAGGAACCGTTTACCGCCGTAATAGGCACTGACCGAAATTATACCTCCGAATTAGGAACATTCGACTCGGCTATTTAAATATTTTTTTTAAAAAAAACTAACATCAAAAGAAACACAAAACCAATAGAAATACAAAATATAATAACCACTTTTGACGATGAAGTGGTTTTGCACATTAAGAAATACTTATAAATGCTTATTTTTGTCTCCTAGTTTCGAATGTTGCGAAATACCTCCGTAATAGGAGCGTTTACCTTAGAATTATTATTATATTACAAATAATAATACAAATTACAACAGGCCATCAGTTGTAATTTTTTTATGAAAACATGTCATGCACAGAACGCATTTGTCATCTGCTTTCATTCTTTTTCTTTGTTCAAATCCAGAATGGAATAGGATTTACGACAAGTTTGACACTAAATTATTGCTAATGATGTTGTCGTAAATTCAGACAATTAGCTGATCAGTATCATTGGCGTTGTAATTAATAAGAAATTAATTTGCAATAAACGAGTTCATTATCTGTCTTGAAGTTTTATTTATGCATCATCATGTTGTCTTGGTGCGGCGATATTTATGACCGTTTATGAATGATCATTATTTATACATTATGGCGGAAGCTAAGCTAACTATGTTGGTATTTTTTTGCGTTCTTGTTGAGAGAATAGGTAAGTTATTTATTGTAGCGTGATTGTATATATCTTAATTAGTAGGTATGTCATAATTACTTAATATAGGTATATGATAGAGTCGTGGAATGCTGTATATATTAGTAAATAGTTACCTACCTAAATAATGAAATATTAAATTCGTGTTCGCGTCGCGGCCCGCGTGAACATTGGTATTAATCAAATCAAAAATCTCTTTTTTACATAAGCTTAAGACAAGCAATTATAAATAAATATCAGACAACATCACATACATTGCTCTAATCCCAAACTAAGTAGCTTAAACACTTGTGTTATGGGTATCACAACAACAGAGGTACCACAAATACATATTTACTTAAATACAAATATAAAAACACCCAGACACTGAACAAACACAAGTGTTTATCACACGAATGATTGTCCCGGGTGGTAATCAAACCCACGACCCTTGGTCACTACCAATTCAGCCACCGAGCCAGTCAATATTGAAAGGTACAGTACAGTAAAGTATTCTGATGCATGGGCTCTGAGGTACCTAATAAACCTCTTTGTCTTTCTATAATGTCACTTTAAGGTTTCGTTTAAATCTGTTCAGTAGGTACTTTTGGCGTGAAAAAGTTGGTATCAAATATCTGTCTATTCATCCATTCCATGAAACTTTAGCATTTATAAAACTTTGTAGGATTTCAATATTATTTGGATAGGGCAAGACAAACTTGTACATTTGGTAAAATAAATATTTATATGAATTGCTAATTCAAACGAGCAAATATGAATGTTTTGTTAGTCTTTGGTTGCAACAGGTTAACGCTTGAAGGTTGTTTTAGATAAGTGCTAAAATATACGTTTAAAAAGACATGCTAAATCTTTCTAAACTTTTACTGAGCTATGATAAAAAAATTACTATTTAATTCAACTACTTTTTACTTAGATGATTATTCGTAATGAATATTTTGAAAATGGAAAATTTTCTTCACATGAATGTTTGTTCCAGATGGGAGTCGAACTAACGACCCTTGGTTGAGAAGGCAGGTCGCTACCAAACAGCCACCGGGTCAGTACCATGGATTGGATTCCAAAGTAAGTATGTAACTCAAGTACTTGTGTTAAGTTAATCAAAACGTCAAATATACGTATAACATCCAGCAATTCGGTTCTAACAAGATAAGATCATAAACGTCATTTATAATCTGTAGCTGAAAACCCGTAGCTTTGTCACATAGTAAGTGCACAACAATTTTGTACAAATGTTCTATTCAACTCATAAAAAAATTAATTCCATTGCTATAATTAAAAAAGTAAAATAAATAAAGATAAAAATACTAACACACATCGGCAGCGCACGCGCAGATCAACATGAATATGGCACTGAACTTGATCACGGCAGACGCCATCGCGGCGGTTTATGTTCCAAATTTAAATTAAACTATTAAAAAATAAAATTAAAATAAATATAAAGCTAGTGTGGGGACGGATTCGCGCGCTTCGGTCGACTGGCCCGCGAACGACCTCGGCCGGCCTTATAAGCCGAGTCCGGTAGACTGATTCACGACGTTCCGTGAAATGGTACATCGGAACATGTTAAGGCTTTTGTTTATTGTTGGAGTTTTCCTTTTTTTATATTTGAGGTTTGTTTTGGCCAGTTTCTAGTGTGTTTACTTAGTGTGTTTATCATGTAACGTTATACGTACCTACAATTTCAAATATTGTCGTGTCTAGGGTGGTATAAAAAATTTATACCACCCGTAAACGCGACAATCATTAGTCTATGGCAGTCCAGTGGATTAGGCCTCTCCAGCTGTTCGCCACTTTGGGAAAACATCTGAAGGCTTTACCCATAGTTGCCACGCTGGGCAGGCGGGCTGGCGATCGCAGAGCGTAGCTCCTCGCTCCAGTGACGCTGCTGTTAGTCATCATCGGCCTATGGTATTTAGCTACGCTTTTAATTGTGATGGTTATTCAATTCAATTCAATACCTTTATTTCAGGCAGAAACCCATATTAACAATTTTCCTTACAAATAGTGTTAGTAAATCAAATTAACAAACAAAACAATGTTAGTAACAATTTTCTTATAAATCGCTCTCTCAAGGTACCTAAGTCGTATCCATTCTGAAAGTCTCAGCTGGTAGCTGACTCCAAAGCAGGCGGATGAGGCAGATAATTACGCTTTGTGCGTAACGTACCGTGGAACACTTCCAACTATCGGCATAACTAAAACTACGTGATGTAGCTAATGATAAAAAATAGCGGGGGTTAGGTTAAAGTTTTTTTTTATAGTGGTTCGACATAATGGATTCCCTACGCCTTATGGAAAGCGAAAGAGAAGCCCTAGTCGCTGTGACAACTGGCATGTAACTGGTCAGTTACCTGTCAATTGCCACTGCCATGCCGGCCCAACCCTAACCCCCCACGAGCCACGGAAACCCTACTACCTACCAGCAGAAACACGACCAGGAGGTCATTAGGCTGCGGTATTCTATAGGGTGGAGGCCCTTCCCCGGACGGGCAGCTCAATTCGAGCGAATATTCGCTATGCCTTAACTTAGGTAAGTTCGTGATAAACTTTATACTTAATACCTACATTCTAGTAAGAATAGACACGTGAAGGCAAGTGATATAAGGCAGCAGCATATCACTTGCCTTCACGTGTCTAAGTATTCCTGTGCTCGCATTCAAGTGTCTTGTTATTATGATCTCCGATGACATTTAAAACGTGATCCAAAATGATGTAGGCGCGAACAGGAAGCAAACGAAACTAGTATTGTAGTGAACGCTACAGGATAAGACATGCAGACTCTTTTTTATGTCGATAATGTAGCGACGGAACGAGCAATCTGTACGTCACGTCCCTAGGACTAGACTTTATAATGTAAACGTCCAATAAACTAAATGCTGTTTCAGTGAAGTGCATGAATGTCCGTTGTTTCCCGATTTAGAAAAGGAACACGCCTACGCATAGCGAATCTTCGCTAGAATTGGGCTGCCCGTCCGTGGAAGGACCTACACCCTATAGAATACCGCAGTCAAATGACCTCTGGGTCGTGTTTCTGCCGGTGAGTAGGGTTTCCGGAGCTCGTGGGGGTTAGGGTTGGGCCGGCATAGCGGTGGCAATGGACAGATAGCTGACCAGTTACTTGCCGGTTGTCACAGCAACTTGGGTTTCTCTTTCGCTTTCCATCAGGCGTAGGGAAGCCATTATGTCGAGCCACTTTAAAAAAAAGCTATCTCATCCCCTAGGATTTCTAGAAGACGACTAAGGAAATATCAGGAAACGGGCAGGATCGTTTACCTGTGACCAAATAAAAGCTAGGCCTATGTCCAGAATTGGACGTTTGCAGGCTGATGAAGATGATGATGATTCTTCAGTGATCTAGTTATTTGGTGTCATAGGCAACCCAAAAAGTCCCGGGTTGTAACCAAGAGTAGGTAGGGGTCGGACATAACTTTTTGAGTTTTGAACGAAACGTTTTTGTTTTATTAACTTGTGCTAAAAATCTGGGAACATAGACAGTATAGACTAGGTATAAATCATTTGGGAACACATGATGAAGAAATACTAAGACCAAGATTTTTTGCGGTCTCATCAAAAACCTTGGTAGAGAAAAGTCATGGAACATTTAATGTGGAAATTGTGGTATGCATGAGGAACAATCATTAACGTATCATAAAGTCAATACTCGAAGCACTGAACGTGAAAAAAGAAACTTTAGCTATCTACATTGCCAAAAGTAAAGTAAGTAGGTACCTAGGTATCTAATTACCTATATAAGTGTTTGGAAATGAGCTCTACATTGATAAACTAAAGCTCCGGCATTATAAAATTGGATATTTAATTACAGTCTGCACCGTTTAGTAGATAATATATTTAGTGTTTAGTAGCTGCATTGTTAAATAATTTAACGGAACTTTCAAGTTTGCGCATACGAGATTGTCTTGGAAACTCCTAACGACTTGGAATCAGGACCTGTTCTCTAATAGGCATTTACACAGTCAACGGTACTGGCTATAGTAAAAGTAAAAATATGAGCTATTCTATCGGCATTTTAGCTCCATTAGGGGTGCCCGGCACGAAAGGCTATAAAATATTTTTATAGATTTTTTTTGCTAATCAAGACCTAAGTACTGTTGGATTTTTATTGGCCTTTAATAATTCACCGAATTATTTTCTCTCAGACTAACGGACGCTAGCTTGCTCGATCCTCATACGAATAGATGTCGTGTGACATGAAACCTTCTAAATAACTTAAATATTAGTAATGAGCAACATAAAATTACACACAGTTTGAACTTCAAACTGTGTGTAATTTTATGTTGTTGGGACTTCAAACTTTGAAGTCCCAACCCCACGGTAAAAACGTGTGTTCTCTGACTTACATTTTATCTTTCTTTTCAATTAGGAGTGCAGCATTTTAAGTACTTACAGTTTTTTCTACGCCCAATGTAAAACTAAACAAAGGCCCAAGTCGCAGCGGCAACCTATAAAAGTACGTTTCCATAGCAACCACTTGTCGGTTGCCACCGCGTCACTGGCCTGTGGGATTATTCTGGCTATACACAGACTGTAAGGAAGTGACCCATTTTTCGCTGCAAGCCACCCTCACCTGCCCGTGGTGAGGTACAAACGAGGCTCTGGCAACCGACTGGTGGCGGTATAACCATCACAATTGATGGCGTTATTTATTACATTTGCAGATACGACTTATCAATAAATTACTTTGAGCAGCCCTGCACTAGATCCAAGATAGCACTAAGTATAAAGCTCCGTCAAACCCGTTTCATCCCGAGCCCTGCCAGTTCTCGTGGGAACGCAGCCTGTTCCTAGAGCTAGAGGGAGCCGGTCCAGACTAGCCTCTAAAAGGTGCGGGACCACTGGTGATTAGAAACAACTCAGTAGATAAGTAATTCGTATACTACTGTGCCCGCGGCTTCGCCCGCGTTCATCATGTAGGAGTGTCGTATAAGTATATGAAGAAACACTTTTTTCGCAATAAAAGGTAGCGTATATCCTTTCTCAGGGATGTAAGGGAGCGGCCTATCATCTTTTCGCTCCAAGCCAACCTCACCTGCCCGTGGTGCATCCTGCCGAATAACAAACGAGGCGCTGGCAACCGACTGGTGGCGGTATAACCATCACAATTGAAGGCGTAGCTAAATACTTAAGACCGGTGACGGGCAGCAGCGTCACCGGAGCAAGAAGCTACGCCCTGCGATCGCCAACCCGCCTGCCCAGCGTGGCGATTATGGGTATATCCTCCAGATGTTTGCTCTATGTGGCGAACAACTGGAGAGGCCTATGTCCAGCAGTGGACTGTAATAGGCTGATGATGATGATGATGATGATCCTTTCTCATGGTCTAAAGATTGTCTGTGCCAAATGCCAAGAAAATCGGTTGAGAGGTTTAAGCGGGAAAGTGTAACACAGACAGAGAGGCAGACAGACAGAGTTACTTTTGTATTTAAAATATTAGTAGGGATAGTAGGGACTAGGAGGGATGTGACGGTCTCGATGGCGCAATGGTTCATCATCATCATCATCAGCCTATTATTACAGTCCACTGCTGGACACAGGCCTCTCCAGCTGGTCACCACTTAGGGCAATCACCTGGAGGACATACCCATAATCGCCATGCTTGGCAGGCGGGTTGGCGATCGCAGGGCGTAGCTTCTCGCTCCGGTGACGCTGCTGCACGTCATCGGTCAGTGGTATTCATACGCCTTCAAATTGTGATGGTTATACCGCCACCAGCCGGTTGCCAGCGCCTCGTTTGTTATTCGTTCAGGATGCACCACGGGCAGGTGAGGTTGGCTTGGGCGAAAAGATGATAGGTCGCTCCCTTACATCCCCAATGCGCAATGGTTAAAGGCCCGGATTAAATTCCCGGTCGAATGAATTATACTTGACCAATATTTGTATACCATTCAAGTGGCAAACAAGGCCGTATGCCTGATATTAAGTAAGTGGTTACCGCAACCTATGGATGTTACCAACACCAGGGGCATCACACGCGCGTTGCCAACCCTTTAAAAACCTCTTCAGAACATTATTGAAGGACCCCATAAGTACTGACTCCATACATGTCTCGGGGGAGAGACTCTACCTATAATATTTTGTAATGATCAAATCAATTTAAAACAGCCGGATTCAGTCATAGAGATCCTGTAGCTAATTGTATATTTTAAGTAGGTATGTGCTTACATAATAATTATCTTGATCTATTTTGTGGTTGCGGTTTTCTTATTAGAGACTTGAAATTGGCACGTATCGATACATACCTACCTAATGTTTATTTGTTAGTAGCTTATATAACCTAAGAACAAAAGTAGGTAGCAGGTATGCAAAGGTAGGTTTTACGGAAGGTAATTTCCAGGGCAGCGGTTACTCGTCTGGCATCCATAGCAACAAAAAAATAACAAAATTATCTTTTTCTCTATAAATAAGTTATATCTTCAGAACACTTTGGAACAACTTTGACAAAGCACTGTTACCCAATTCTGGTTCGTTTCTATTATATTTGATCTCTCCAGACCCAGAAGGCCCGGCCGTTTTCATTTGTGGTTAGCCAAGGCATACATTACCCTCCCAGGACCAGAAGTGCCGGCCGCTTGTCATCTGCGGCTGGCCAGGGCAGGCAGGGATGTGGCCGTATGCTTCGGCGCTACCCGTGTCCCTGCTACTTGCTACCCACTGGTGACACACAGGGGGGTTAAGTGGGTATGCCCTCCCATTTTTGGAGGTGTGAGTCCCACACACCATGCCGACGCCCCCGGAGGCGGCATGAAGGTGCCTAATGCATTCCCTTCTAGAAAAAAAAAGGCTTTCAGGGGCGCGGCTGCACTTATCTACCTACAGTGACGTAGTTCCAAGGGCCCTCGGGAAAATAAAAAAAAGAGGCCCCGCCGATGCCAACTTCTCTTTTCTTGTCCAAGGAGTTTCGCTTTTTGATAAATCCCTATCTTACAAATAAAATCAGGGTTTGGTTTAAAACTTCTTGCCCCGTGAAATATCGACGACATCCTGTCGAGGAACACACGACTTTAAATAACATGAACAGTGCTGATAGCTTGGTGTTGATGACTATCATAAATTAGGTAGGACCGTTAAGTAGGTAGGTATGTATTACCATATTCATTTTTATAAAGCAATCAGATGGCTTACGGGATTGAAAGGTTGTTGTACGTTTATGATTTACAGAGGTATAGTAGCAAAAAAATTGCAATAGGAATTGTCATTGCTCATTTTTTATTCACAGGCTCTATTGTAAGTAGGTACCTATTGTGTGAAGGATGGCTATGAAAGGTCAATGAACTAGGTACAGGTACCTACATAAACTAAACTTGGCAATACACTGCTACATTTTGTGTTGTTACAGTTATTGAGTGTTCGTTCGTTATCTCAACACGAAAGTTAATTGTATGAGTTACCTACACAATTATTACACAGTAAATATTTCTGTGAAATTTGAATAGGTAGTTTGGCAAATGCATAATTCTTTCTTACGAAACCTACAAGCGTAAATAAAACCCGACAGATAAGGATTGTACTTTTTTTGGATAAAAAATGTAGATGCCAAAGCTATAAATTAAAAGCGTATAAGTCTTGTGACGTGCCTTCGAAGCTTGTTTCCATTTACACTATACGTTGACACGTTTGTCAAAAAATTTGCTTTGTGATTGGATGCTAAATAGCTATTTCTCAATTGACCAATGAAAATGTTGGTTTTACTTAACCGTATGTATGGGCGAGTTGCAAATGAAATCAGACTAATCAATTTCTGAAGTGCTGTGAAATAATCGTAGTGGGTTAGTTTTTTCGTAATTTAATTTAATTAATAAGTTAATGAAGTAATTTATTTATTGCTAACAGACTAAAGTCTGTACAGGTGAGTGTTTTTGATAACTAATAACGTCTAGATTATCTAAGGCATGAAGGAAAACGCAAAGTCACTGTTGCAAATTTCATTTTATTTCGTTTGCCTTTATTTTCGATAAGTTATTTTGATCTCGTTATAATAATGAAATAAAGATCGTAATCTTCAAAGCTAAAGCCACGTGCTCTTAACTATTTATAAATTCATGGCACAGTTTCAAAAAATATTTGCGGTTAGTCTGTCTTTGACCTTAATATTTTAGTAAGTTTCTGGTAGATCTACCCAGTCACATGTAAAAACAAATGGCTATTTGCAGAAGCCTTATAGGTTTAACAATCCACACTAACAGACCTTGGAAGTGTGATAAGATTATAGTTTCTTTATTGTCAATAGTAGTAGGTATTGTATAATTTTCCTTATTCCCTGATGACTTTTATACACACAGGTTTGTTCATTTATTTCCAATAGAGATGACATACTATGTATTTAGTTAAGACTTGATTATGAAGGTAGGTAACTTAGCTATTGTAAATATATTGCAAAGGTTTGCATTTAAATGCAACCTAATATGAAATAAATGCAGTATTCAACTTTGTCCTTTTCTATAATGTAAGAAATATGTTTTTTCTTACATATACAATAGACACATTCTAACAATGTGGACTTTGTAGTCATAATTCTGAATGATAAATCACTGAATACATTATAATTTGGGATCCAATTTGAATACAAATGATGTTTACTGTGTAAATTAATGTTTATTTTTCTTTCCAGTGTAAATATGAGAGCATTACCTCTTTCAATAGTACTGCTCCTGTGCAGTGCCCTTGTGGTACGGGCTTACGAGGATAATACTCTGGAAGATGATGACTTTGCAGAGTTTGAACAGTTTGATGCTGATGATGATGTGAATGGTAATTATTTCACTTTTATTTGACTCTTTAAAGTCAAAATCATCTTTATTTATCAACCTATGATGTCCCACTGCTGGACAAACATCTCCCCCAAAAGTTTTCCACAGTTTTCTGTCAGAGGCCAGAGCCTGTCAATCCTCTGATTGACTGATCAGATGCTTACACCATCTTTTTTAGGCTGTTCCCTCAATGGTAGACATCTTTTGGCAACCATTGTGCGCTATTTATATTCAAAATAGCATGATTTAAGAAACACATATTTCGTTATCAACTAGCACATTGAATATTGTTCCAGAATTTGATGATAATGCCCAAGAAGTTCCTGTACAAAAATCAAAAGATAAAGATTATGAAACAAATGGTGAAGTGGAGGATGAGATCATAGTGGAGGTGAGTGTCGAAATAAATTAACATAAGTAATGTTCGTTTACGTCACTCTCATTGTGCAATGATTGAGTGCCGAGAGCCTTTTTATAAATTGTCAAGAATATGTACAGTTTTGGTTGAGAAAGATACATGGAAATATTTACTATTTGAATTATGATAGGGATAAGAATGCAATACATAACAACAACATGATAGATTGATAGAAAATTTGGCTTCCTTGCCTTTTGTCACAAATACTTACTACATGTACTATGTTGAATAGTTGTTAAAATAGTATATATAGTTTGTTAAAAACACATATTGGAGAAACACATTGTTTAATTTGATTCCTCCTGCCCCTTTTTATCATCGGACGAGCAGAGATACGGCGAATAGGCACCATTACATGGTGCAAGTTCCTAGGACGCGCACAGCGCGTTTCGCTTCTACCTTCATAGTGCGAACAGCTAACTAAACTATGGAACTCTTTGCCGGGCTCCTTGTTCCCCGAGAAATATGATCTTCCGATGTTCAAGGCGAGAGTGAACCGATTTTTTCTGGGTGAGCGCGTTCCATTGTAGACTGCGATATCGTATCGTATCGTAGAATGCGAATCGCAGTCAAGCGCAAACTCATTTTGAATTTTAAAAAAAGAAACATCCAATACAAACCCTTCCCTTTGAATGCCTGCAGACTTTGTTAAATGATGTTTTCATGATCCACATCACACTACACAACATGTGTAATGCCCTGTCTCCTTAGCCCGTCCGCACATGGAGCTACTCAAAAGGAACTAATCACAAACTCAAATTACTAACGAGTTTTTTGAGCGTCACCGCCCATACATTGCCATACAGGTTCGCACACGACGCGACTAGTCACTAACCAGTTAGTAACGCGTTGGCAACTGATCGCGCGCGACTCGTCGTGCCGGTCGCCGAGCTACTAGGTTACCGAGTTTACTGTGTTTTGATGTGAAAAATGAATGATCAAGCCTTAAATATTAAATTTGTGCAGAAATGCTGCAACTGACAATCTGCAGTTCACATTATTTTGGATATATGGGTGAATCGGTATAGGTAAATCTGCGTCGATTCCTTCGGCGTCTGTTATGATGATAATATTATTATAGTATAATGACATCGTCATCGCGAAGATGATCGATCCACTCGACACTTTTATTGCTTCCAATATTTCCCCTTGCTAGGTTTTTCGCACGTGTTTATTTGGTAGTAGAAATAACAGGAGTGACTGAAACCTTGCAATATGAGTAGCGTCGTGTGCGAAATACAGTTTATAACTAGTTTGTAATTCTAATTACTGATTAATTCCGTCATATTTGAGTAGCTCCATGTGCGAAGGGCCTTAATCTCGTAAGACTGAGATTTCGAGACACAATAGTTTTAACAATAGATTAGGATTTTCAAAGGACATTCCGTCTTATGACTTTAAAGGAGGTTTAATTGTTAATTTATTGGGATTTCTACAGACAAATAATTCATATATATCTATTTGCAAGATGGATTAATAAAATAATGAATGTCACTTCTGTTTCAGGATGAAGATAATGAATTTGAGCACTTCCAAGACCCTGAAGAGTTTGAAGGGTTCCAGGACAGTGCTCCCCACACATCTGAACAACCAAAGATCACTATTTCTAAGGTACATAATGTTAATGTTGTTAAGAAAGGAATATCAAATACTTTGAAAACATATCACATACTTTTCTTTATAATTAAAGTCTAACAATGTCAGAAGGATGATAAAAAAGTATACAAAGAGAAACATAGTTGTTAAAAGTTATTAGAACTATTTTCTGAAATGACCTGCAGGATATGACATTCTAAACATTTGTATTTGTCGCCAGTAACGGCGTTAGGGTAGGGGGCGGAAGGGCGCCCAATATATAGGGGCGACGCGACTGATCGGAAAAGGGCACCCCAGAGCGTCATGTTTCCTCACTTTTTGTGAACACCTAACTATTTTAATAACCTTTAAAGCGAAGATGGAGGGGGGAAGCTTGGGGGTTCGCCCAGCACGCTGGTAACTCTAAAACTAGCACGGTTTGTCGTTATTTCGTTACGAATTGAAAGTACAGTATCATTCCGTTAATAAGTAGTATCGGCAAACATTGTATAGAAGAAAAGGTTTCTAACATTTTTGAAAAATAATGTTTATTGCATTACGTTGAGATTCAGAAGTCAATAAAAAATTTATCTCACGCTGTCTCACTCATAGGAACTAACAAGATAGCAAACGACAAAATTTCGCGAACATTACGGTTGGCTAAGATTTTATCTCAGATTTCAAAAAATTAGGCTTCTGAATAGGTAGGTACATCGGTGTAACTTATTAACATGGTAATACTGTGCTGATGATGATGATGATAGCCCTTTTATTCCGAGACTAGAGAATGTCCCTTATCTCGGCGTGCCTTTTGGCATAGGCCTCCTCCAGCTCTCTCCATTGGGCTCTGTCCTCCTCCACCCTGGTCCAGTATGGTCCCAGAGTTAGGCGGATTTCATCCCTCCATCTCACTCTTGGCCGCCCCCTCCTTCTACAGTTTTCTCTGGGGTACCATAGAGTGACTCGTCTGCTCCATTTGTCGGTTCTGCAACGCAACATGTGCCCCGTAATACTGTACTAAAAAATAAAATTTACTACATTTGTGTGTCGTATGTCCGTAGGTTCCTATCACAGTGCGCCTGCGCTGGGACGCGTACTGGCTGGAGGGCGTGCTGTGCTGCGCGCTGGTGGCGTACGCGCTGGGCTACGCGCTCGGCCGCGCCAAGAACACCTCCATCGCGCTCAACTTCTTGAAACTGCACAAGCCGCTGCTGGACGACAACTTCACGCTGGTCGGTCAGTACATACATCATGCTCATCATCATCAAATGAAGCCCTTTCCAAGGCCCAAACAGTTTATTTAGCCTTTTAGAGCTAAATAAACAGTTCTTGTCGGGACTAAATAAATGGACCACCCTAAAGCGGGGGCCAGGACTTCCACCAACTATGCCTGAACCAAAGTCAGTTCTGAGTGTGATGTCAATCAACATTGAGGGCTTGTTGCTGTACTAGACAGCTATTGTTGGAGACTTTAGCCTTAGAGACTGCCAGAGCTATAGAGCTGTTCGGGTCTCTAAAGTTTTGGTCTCACAGCGTATACTTGACTCGAGAAGAAGAAGGAGATCATCATCAGTCTATCGCAGTCACAGTGTAAGAACACCTCCATCGCGCTCAACTTCCTCAAGCTGCACAAGCCGCTGCTGGACGACAACTTCACGCTGGTCGGTCAGTACATACATCATCATCATCAGCCTATCGCAGTCCGCTGGGCTACCGCTGGCAACTAATGGTAACCAAATCATTAAATGATAAACGTTTAGCGATTTGGTCACCCACATTTGACCATATCGTAAAAAAGGGTCACAACTCTAACCTAATCTAACCAACTGTGTCAGATCTGTGATAAAGAGTGTAGATTTGGTTGCCCCCCGCTTTAAAAATTACATGAATTTTATAAAAATCTCGTTGTTTCACCCAAATTTTTGATATGCTAAGAGATAAAATAATATGGCAACACTGGCGCTTACAGCGCCCCTACCAGTAGTCAATGAAATAATTCCACGATATGATCGATTGAGGCTGACCGTTTCATGAAATAGCAGTCTAGCTGGCCCTTAAACGATTTCTTATCATTAATCTGGCCTGGGCACAATATGATATGGAGATACAGTGAACATTTCATGAAATGGGCAAATTCTACGATGTGGCCACGACATATACACAATCTGATCTTTATTACCATGCGCTCAAAGGCGAGACCGGGTTGGACGTGGTGGCGGCGGCGGACGAGCGCGGCTGGCGGCGCGAGGCGGAGCACTGCTTCACGATGTGGTGCAGCGGCCGCGTCTGCTGCGAGGGCATGCTGCTCACACTCAAGCTCATCAAGGTACTGTGGTTGCTTCTGTACAAATAAGTATGATGACTAGAAATGTATTTGTAAGCGACAAGATTTTTAATGGAGAGAGCTACGAGAAAAAAAAATCGTATCTAATAAATAAATATTAGACAACATCACATACATTGCTCTGATCCCAAAGTAAGTAGCTTAAGCACTTGTGTTATGGGTATCAGAACAACGAAGGTACCACAAATAAATACTTAAATACAAATATATATACCCAGACACGGAACAAACACAAGTGTTCATCACACGAATGTTTGTCCCGGGTGGGAATCGAACCCACGACCCTTGGTTCAGAAGGCAGGGGTCACTATCAATTGAGCCACCGAGCCTGTCTATGCAGAAGCCAAAAATCTCTAAGCAGAAGCCAAAAATCCTATTAATATTGTTCCAGCGCCAAGATTTAGTGCATTTGATTTCGGGCCTGGCAAGGCCCACTCCGGGCTCGATATATAGTTTTCATTCATTAACACATTGTATAATGCTTGTATGTACATACATACTCGTTTAATAGTGATCAATGTAGTTTCTCCTAGTCGTATCTCTAGCATAAGCCAACAACCTTATTAGTGTTGTTTCAGCGTTACGATCTAGTGCATGTGACCCTGGGCCTGGCAAGGCCCACCCTGGACACGATATATACTTATAATAATAAATAATAAAAACTTTATTGAAAATAATACATTGTGTTACATTTTGTAGGTACCTATTTCACAACTTGAACAGTATTTTTTGCATGCTACCGTCCACACCGCCAGATAATCTTTAGTCCGACTGATCTACAGTGCCACGGCTATCGCGTTTTAGGAATTCGAGCTTTAAATGTTGCGTAGAAGAGGTCATGATGCTATGTGTCAGTGCAGACGGTAAGCGGTAACCACTATGACTTCGAACTTAACTTTTATGTGTCTATTTGTTTACGTATGCGGTACACAATATTCTAGTACCTAAACAAGGCCGAGCCTGTATTATAGGTACTAGTTCCTTCCTAAATGTCTTCATTTAAGTAAATTGTACACATTATAATTACATTGTTGAAAGTTATGATATTTATATGCCTAAGGCGTATTAAGGTTTTATGTTTATTTAATTGTTTGTCTATTTATTTTAACTTTGTGTGAGTTTAGGTATGTATGAGTTGTGTGTGTAGTGTGGGTGTGTGTTTGATTGCGTGTGTGTGTATGTGTTTGTATTATATGCAAATGAATTTTTAGTTAGGTAATTTGTTTGTATGCCTTATGAGTAGATTAGTAGTTTATTTGTTTATTCAAATTTTTTTTTTTTTTTTTTTTTATTGTTTTTAGGAGATTTTCTACTTCATCATATGATTGCGACCTTAACCATGTGTTTAATTTTTTTTGACAGTTGTATTTGTTTAGTTTGAAAATGTTTAGGCAATTGTTAATCTTATTGTATAGTAAAGGACCAATACGACACTGGAATCTATTCATGAAAGCAGTTTTAAATAATAGTGTAGGATATATGAGAATAAGAATAAGAATACTTTATTACATTGGGACATCACAACATAACAAATGATAACGTCACAATATACACAAACACAACATAACAATGGCTAGAAGACATACATTTAAAATTCCATAAAAATAAAACATAACAACAAAGACATAAAACAGTCGGACCGGACGTGGTGTTGTGACGTCCAATATAAAAGGGCCCCACTCAGCATTGAACCGTGGCCCGCGTAGCAAGCCACGGCGCTGGTTTTCAGTGAGTCCTGCTGAGTGAAGCCCACGGACGTATGGGTTGCAACAATATTAGAGTAAAATAAATAAATATGTTCTTATTCCTTCTTGTTGTGGTCTGCAGTTCAGTTACTATTAGTTTCTTGTGGTGGTCCAAGACAGTTTGCAGAACAAACAGTTGTCGTATACTAAGCACGTCACATTGTAGGTATAACTCACGCGTTGGAAATCGGAATGGTTTGAAATACATTACTTTTAGGAGGGCCCGTTGTGAACGTTCAACTAACAACATGTTTGTTCCGCAAGCCCCGCCCCATGCTACTAGACAATATCCCAATACAGATTGCGCTAAGGCATAGTATACAGTTTTAATAAGTTTTGGATCAGCTACATGACGTATGACTTTCATTACCACATTGCATAATGCCGGTCCACTCCCTGACTAGTGCTCAATGTTCGAGCTACGATTAGAAGATAAGGTTGTGTGGAAGAGATCGCTTACTAGCGATAAGACTACCTAAATTGTACCACTAGTTGTCTGTAATACCTTGTGTATAAATGTTTGTATTTTGTGCAATAAAGAATATCTACCTATCTATCTATACTTCTTAACGTATCTTTGAGCAGACGCCAACAACCCTATACGTATTGTTACAGCGCCAAGATCTAGTACACGTCCTTCTGGGCCTGGTGAGGCCCACTCCGGACACGCTGCTGATCCGGGTGGAACTCGGCAAAGACGACAGCGACCCGTTCGTGCTGTGCGTCGCGCAGAAGAAGGTCGCCACGCGCCTCTCTAAGGAGATGCAGGACTTGGTAAGTGTGATCTCAATGAATAGGGATAGGGATCGTGAGATAGGATAGGGGTCGGGTTTGTGATCGCGATAGGGATCGTGAGATAGGGGTCGGGTTTGTGATCGCGATAGGGGTGGGGTTTGTGATCGCGATAGGGGTCGGGTTTGTGATCGCGATAGGGGTGGAGTTTGTGATCGCGATAGGGGTCGGGTTTGTGATCGCGATAGGGATCGTGAGATATGTGTCGGTTTTGTGATTGTGATAGGGATCGTGAGATAGGGGTCGGGTTTGTGATCGCGATAGGGGTGGGGTTTGTGATCGCGATAGGGGTCGGGTTTGTGATCGCGATAGGGATCGTGAGATATGTGTCGGTTTTGTGATTGTGATAGGGATCGTGAGATAGGGGTCGGGTTTCGTGATAGGTATCGTGATGAAGATCGAGATGGTATCGTGATGGGGATCGGGATGGAATCAAGAAGGAAAGAACTTTTTATTTGTTTTATAGTAGCACGACATAATGGTTTCCCTACGCTTGATGCAAAGCGAAAGGGAAGTCCAAGTCCATGTGACAACGGGCAAGTAACTGGTCAGTTACCTGCCAGCAGCCTGTCCAACCCTAACCCCCACGAGCTCCGGAATCACCGGCAAAAACACGACCCGGGAGGTCAGTTGGCTGCGGTATTTGTTCTTCCCCGGAGAGACGGCTCAATTCAAGCCAAGATTCGTTATGCCCTACTGCTCTTATGTTCAAGTTTATTCTTTTTAAAAACACGTATTTTCTCGTCGCCCAGAGCGTGTTCTGCCCCGAGAAGAGGCCGGGCGACAAGCACGGGCTGCCGGCTGCCTTAGCGGTCATGTCCGAGTGCGCCGAGGCCACCAGCGCAGTACTAGACGCTCGCGTGTGCGCCGCGCTGCAGCAGTACCACCGCCACGTGCAGTACATACACGTCTCCGACCGCTACGCCGGGCCCAAGCAGCTCGAGTGAGTACCGACGCACTGCACGGTACCGTACGGCTACACTCCACAGCGCAGTACGCCGCGCTGCAGCAGTACCACCGCCACGTGCAGTACATACACGTCTCCGACCGCTACGCCGGGCCCAAGCAGCTCGAGTGAGTACCGACGCACTGCACGGTACCGTACGGCTACACTCTATGGATTACTGTCGCTACACTTCATGGTAACATACTGCTACACTCTATGGTAATATACAGCTACACTCCACATTACACAATAACACTTCGACACACTCTAAGAGTCTAAGGTTTTGTACTGCTATGCCACGGTACCATGTGGCTACACTCTTTGGTAACATAAGGTTTCATGGTACCACACAGTTACACGCTTTGATAACATAAGGCTCTGTGGTACCACACAGCTGCACTCTTCGGTAAGAAAAGCTCCTCGATACCACACAGAGCACTCCACGGTAACATAAGGTTCCACGTTACCAAACAGCTACACTCTTTGGTAACATAGGGCTCCATGGTACCACACAGCAAAGAACGTACGAAGAGTGTAGATACTTCGTGACATAGGGCTCTTCTCTAACGCCTCTGTTTGCCTCTCTTACACTTGGTGTTCCTACTGGGGTTTCACCTCTTCCTGTCAAATCTCATTCTATCTGCTCATGGTTAACTGATTGATTGAGCAAGATTGAAACCAGCATTTTTTTTTCTATATCAGGGACACAACGGCCACTATACAGTTTTCAGTAACATAAGGCTCTTCTCTAACGCCCCTGATTCTCTCTCTCTCTCTATCTCACACACACACACTGACACTAACTATATTATTAAATTGTCAAATCTCATTCTTTCTGCTCGTGATCACCAGAACGCAAGATTGAAACCCAACTTTTTTTTCTATGTCAGGGAGACGGCAGCCACCAAGCCTCCGGACACAGAGCGCGTACTGCTAGTGGGACTCGCGTTGGGCCCCGACGGCGGCGGCGACGAGCTCCGGCCGCTCCTCATGCTGGTCTTCTACCTGCTGGAGAAGATCAAGCGGCTGCATCTGAGCAAGGAGGTGAGTAACTCAATGGATAGGGCCACATCAGTACTGCTTTTTGTTTTCTTTAGATTTGTTTTCTTTAGATTAAACCCGAATAAGGAAAATTCTCAGACTGACAAAAACTTTGAATTTGACGTAACTTAGTTGTCAAATTATGTATGACGTCTATGCAAACATTTGACATTGATTGGCTAATTTTGTATGATTATTCTTAAATCTGAACTCAAAAAATCTAAAAATTTATTACTACTATTTATTACTATTATTTATTACCATCAGGTGACTTTCAGGCCTGTTTGCCCCATCTTGCATAAAAAAAAATGTTTTTTTTTTATTTATTTCATGTAGTAGCTGTAGTAGCCAGCAACACTATCGTGGGCTACTAACGAATGGTTTCTTACTACAAAGAAGGCATACGGCATGTTGTATGCCCTCGCTCTTTCAGAACCATCATGATCTGAGCTATTACTTCCGTATTTACAAACGTTACAGTGCGACGCGCGGACACACAGTGCCCAATATCCTATAGGTTTTCGGGTATCTGTAGCCCAAGCACGAACTTTTCGTCAATGCGTAACGTAAACGTTGCGTATTTGACGATACGTGATAAAATACGCAGAAAGAAAGTCATAACAATCGCCGCCTCGATACGATTACGTCGGAATCTAAACGTTCAGAATCCTGAACTTTCGCGCGACGCATAGTAACGTTTGTGAATAAACATTATAACAATTTGTTCCGTTTCCTCCTGCCAGGCGTTGGCCAAGTGCGAGAAGCGTCGGCAGAAGGTGGCCGAGGCGTGGCTGCGGGGCGCGCACGTGGCGCGGCAGGAGCAGGCCGCGCAGCGACGCGAGGAGCGACGCAAGCTCGAGAAGGAACGCATCCTCGCCGTCAGTATCACACGCACACATATACTACGCGCACACATATATATACACTAGCAGATATGCTCGCGACTTCGTCCGCGTGGAATAGTTATTTTTTCCCCGTTTTTTTTTACATTTTTCATTATTTCTTCGCTCCTAATAGTTGCAGCGTGATGTTATATAGCCTAAAGCCTTCCTCGATAAATGGTCTATTCAAAACAAAAAGAATTTTTCAATTCGGACCAGTAGTTCCTGAGATTAGCGCGTTCAAACAAACAAACAAACTCTTAAGGTTTATAATATTAAGAGTTAAGATTAAGATACACACACACATGCTTACGCGCACACACAGGCACATTTAGGGCCAGCGCAGACGGCACACTTTTTTTGCGATAGAGTCTGCGTCTGAGACATTTAAAAAGAGCGTCTAGGTCTGCCGACAGAATGATCGAAGATGTGCGTCGTGTGCGTTGAGTCTGTGAAATATCCGCGACAGATTTTTGCGCGTCGTGTGTGTTACTGCATATAATTGCGAAAAAGTGCGTCACGGATAGTCTGTCGTCTGCGCTACCCCTTAATCACACACACGCACTCATTAGTGTACACGACCACAGAGTTTTTGTTTAAACCTATTAGTTGTCCGCAAAGCAAACTCAAATAGATAAATAAAACCAAAATTTACTGAAAATCTGGATCAATATACAAAAAACAAATATGTCTGTACCTCTTAAACAAAAAAGAAACCTCTTTGCGGCCTTTCTTTGATACGGCTTTGTTAGCGCTTAAAGAGTGTTAGTGACGCTTTATCTTGCACTGATATGCATGATGAAGAGACGTCACATTAGAACATATCCGTTTGACGTCCAATACAAACTTTATGAAATGTATTTTCTATATAGCTCTTCCTCATGGTTCTAAGAGATCATGCAATCTAATACAAGTTGAGCGGTATATGTGCATCTCTGTCAAACTCAAACGCTTCACTATGTGTTGTGTGCTGCCATATGATATACACAAAACCATTTGTATAAAATTATTTTATCTATTGACAGGAGGATGACCCCGAAAAGCAAAGGCGTTGGGAGCTAAAGGAACAAAAACGCGAAAAGAAACGCAAGACTCCCAAAATGAAACAACTTAAGGTAAAGGCTATGTAATGAGCCGCAGTCAGTCAAATGCAATATTTACAGTGGATTTTGTTATTTATATAAGTGTTACATACTCAATGAATGCAAATAAATGATTTTAAGTTGAAACCTTTCAATAAGACTTTCGTTTTGACTTTTATTCCTTACGCCCACCTCCGTTCACAATAAAAGAAAGAAAGTTTGTAAAATCTTTCGGAAACTACTCTATCGCTTAATCAAACCTGGCCAAGGGGTTTCGATAAGAACTGTCAAATTCGAATGACCGATCGAGAATGTTTCCGCTCGGGGAAATTTGACGTTCATTCAAGTTTGACGTTAAGTGTAGGTATACGTTAAGTGTATAACACGTAATGTCCAAGTTTTTAAATGAACATACCTACCACAGAATACTTTGTAATATACTGAAAACATTGTAAATACACCAGCTGAATACATAGACAGTAGTATCGATAGAAGGTTTAATACCACACCGATTGGATTGGAATACATAGAATCTAGAGGGTACAGAGACATGTCTGCACATAACAACTACCCGCAAATAAATTTAGTTCGTCCGTGATCATGGCGCCTACCTACAACAGTGCCGAGAAATATCGGAACCAGAAAAATAAGTTACGCCGTAAAATAATTCGATCGTAGGTAACCGTGGAATCTTAGGTGCTTCAAGCTCATTTTTGAAAACCCAATGAAAAATATTTTTTACTATGCCAAGAAATACTTATAAATAGTCTTACCTACAAGTAAAAAAAAGTCGCATTTCAGTTTCGGAGTCATAGCCATAGGTTAGTGATTAACCAACCTCAAGGAACTTATTGTGACCGGAGAGGTAGATGAGAAATGGCTCGTTGTCGCAGCCCAATACGTTGGTCCGGAGGGTTATTCCCAATCGTCCCACCAGTGGGACCGTGAGTGGGACGTATGGGAATTCCAATAAATTAATTAATTTTCATTCCCATTCGTCCCACCATCAATATCAGTGGGATTCGAAGTCATGTGCATGGGCCAATCATTTATAGAATTTCCGTGATTACCTATACCATTTATTCCATGTCGTCACTCTACCGGGTAGAGTCTACACGCTATCGAATTATTTTCTTGGTAACATACCTAATATTTATTACCTACATTATATAAGTAGGTGTGTTATTTAACACACCTACTTATATAATGTGTTATTTAACACACCTACTTATTTAATGTAGGCATAATCACTTATCGATATAAACCACATTTATACAGTGTACCTAGCACGAACACTTTCGAAAAAGTATGCGTAACGTAACCGTAAACAGGGCGATAATTTTCACTACGTTAACGTACGTAAACATGATTAGGTATACTTTTTTTGTTGTTTTTTTTTTTATATTGGTGCTTCGTTTTAGTAGCAGGACCATAACCATTTTCAGGTATCAAGAGTTAGTAACGTCTATTTAAAAATCAATGAATACTAGGTATACCTAATCATATTTAATTCTAATAAATCTGTTCGAAAAAGAAAGAGGCATTAAAAATAAATACCACACCTTTAAAATTATTAAAAGCAATATTTATTTCAAATGTTCGTCATTAAATAGGTATGATAAATTAACAAAATATGTTAACAACATAAGTATCGCTTGCTAAGTCACAATAGCAATGAGTAATGTAGCATGTTTTACGGATATTAAAATTAAATTCAAATTTAATTCATTCTCAAATTTTTACATAAAATAAAATACCAATTTGAAAATAATGAGATCTTTTCACAGTCTTTTATAAAATGTAATAAGCATTTATTTTTATTATCGGTGGAATTATTAAAATGAATGTGAATATAAGTGCAGGGAGAAAATATTGCTTAGTTATTAAATTATTAAATCAAACATAAATAAAATTGCAATGTTATTAGAAAACATTTAAGTGACACATCACACCACTATTATGGTATTTTCATGTAGAAATTACTTCAGTTACTTCCAATTACACAAGTCTAGAAAATATTTTATAAAAGAATACTGAAAAATTCATAGTAAATACAAATAATCTAATATTCATTGACTTAGTTATTTAAAAACAGACAAATGGTTTTAACTTCTACATGATTAAACCCCGAGTGCATCTGTGACTTAGATAAAATAAAATAATTTGTTCTTAATAATACACTTAGGTGGTACTTATTATAGGTAACCATAAAAATCATTAAAATCCTCACAGTTAACAAACTTATCAACTTTATAGAACAATAATTAATAATTGTCTAAATGTGGATACAAAATAATTTATATCATAATATGTTAAATTTGTACCCAATATAAAAAAAATTTGAGCAATTTGCTTAATTTAATGAGTGTACAATACAGCTGCACTGAGATTTCACAATAAGGATAAGATACACATGCAAAATTAGAATGAATATTGCCAAGGAACTAGGGACATTCACAATCATCACTACACCCCCCTACTAACCAGCTTTAGCGAACCGACTGTGAATGTAATATTATTATGACTAATACCTGATCAGTAGCTTAACTAAACCATCTCAGGCCTGTGGCAAACTCTTTGAAGGGAGCAGAGACCTGTTTTTACCAGTAGAGTGTTGACTTGTGGGGTCCAGGCCTTCTCATGTTGGAAGCCTGTAACCCTATTTGCTACTCTATAAGTAATGCCGTTGAACCTGATTCCAAATAGCATATCAATATTATATTCTGTATCACAGTGATAATGGTGACTGAAAATGTTTAAACTAGAGATCTACAATGCTAAGTATTTAGGTACAATTCAGCTGAGTAAACTATTGAAAGTTTGTCATACCTAGATAAGATTTTGTACTGAAGTTTAAATAAGACAATACAATATTAAATACCCTTTAAAATTAAATTAGCCTGGGTTCTTTTATGTATTAAAAATAATACATACAATTGAATCTAACCAAATCTAAAAGTATCTGTAAAATAATGTTTAATGGAAGCTCATACTTTACAAACTAAAAAATGTATTATATTAAACAAACAACATAAAATTTTAATAGGAATACCTTTTTGAATATTAGTAAGGGGGTCCATATCCATTGGTACAAATACACTGAAAAATATATTTATAAACATTCACTTGTACACTACTTCTAACATATTTCTTTGTTATGGTAATGCCAGGTACCAAGATGACGGTGTCATTCATCAACCTGCAATTTTTGAATCCTTGTCGAGACACCATCCATGTCTGGCGATATTTCAGGGCCAGGTTGGGGATCTAGCGACAGGTTCAAGTTTTCAAGGGACTGGCACCTCTTGGCGGGGCTTTTGGTGCTCTCGGATTTGTACCCGCTGGTTGAAGGTTCTAATATGCTCTTAAATTCGTACCCGGCGTCTTTCACGTCACTGCACATGGCGTCCGAGTTCTCGCTCTTCGTCCTGTGCCTCATAGGCAGCACGTAGGGGCAGAGCCTGTTTTTATTCGTCGCCCGCCGCATGCAGTAACCCACCGTGACATTGGATACAAACCGCGTGTTCAGTCGCATCATGCCTAATGTGGCGTGTGTCTCACGAAGGTATTCTCGCCGCGCTTCCGTAATAGCGCTTAACATGCCCAGATCCTGCAGGGCTATGTCCAAATTATCTAAATTCTTGTGATGACGAGGTTTCTGTGAACAACGTAATAATTCGATAACACAAACTGAGGCCAATTAAGGTTATACTATTGTTTTACGTCAAAAGTTAAGCTTACACTCTTTTCGAATTCATTGCATTTCATCATGGATTAGATGTAGGCAAAATTTACGAAATGTGCAAAAATAGTGAAAATAAACAACAAAAAAGTCATAATAATGAATGACAGTCTTGTTTGATGTTGCCAGTTAAGTTCAAGATAATTAAAATTTCTACCAAAAAAAACTACCATTGGATATACTCATGGACGTATAAACTCCGCATTCTTTATAAGTTTTCTGAGCTTTTCTCATGGACGTATAAAACAAGCTTTTCCATCGGATATTTTCTATTTTGGGACTAAAAATTATGGTCTCATCTCATTATGGCTATGGCTCGACAGGGCTGGTTGGTTATATTGTAAACATGGAAGTTATAAGTACTACGATTAAAAAATATTGTAATTGTCAATGTTGTCAAATTACTAAATGACAGGGACAAGGAACAACAAGCAAACACGATTCAACATTTTTTTATTAATAAACAATGGCGGAAATATTGAAGGAATGGTTAACAGAGAGACTGCGCCGGCCTATCAAATGGGAAGCAGAAGATTTTGGTGAAATGATGAAGAATGGCTATATAATTGCAAGTGTACTTCTTAGTTACAATGTCATCAATGAAGAGAAACATTTCCTCATAAGATCCAGCAACGCACCTGAAGATCTCAAAAATAATTGGAAATATTTGGTAGAATGGCTACGAGAATTAGAAGTCAATCTCAATGATACTGATTTGATTAGCGTAAAAGAAGGAAAGGGCACTGCGTTACTCCGATTATTTTATCAGCTTTTCTTACATTTGGACAGGCGAGATCGCACAAATTTCATTAAACGAGAAAGAAAAATGGTATCGAATCTTGTCGATAAAATGAAGAACCGATTCAAAGTGGAAAAAATTCCGGAGGAAGAGGATTCTTTTGTCGATAATCTTTCAAAACCGTTACTAAACGAAAAACATTTTATCGAGTGGCAAAGGAAGAAAACTGAACAAGTGAAAGACACTTACGATTACATAAGGCACAAATATTCCAAAATGTTATCCAAAATAGATGAATCCAAAACACCGTTGCAATATGAAGCTGGTACACCTAAACATATGCCAAACAACACTAGAAAAGAAATGGAACGATTTGCTTTGAGATATCCTTGTAAATTCAAAAACTATACCTATGAAGAATTGTTAGAATTAGATGAAAAGGCCGCGGAAAGAAAAAGATCAATAGTAGACACTGACTGGGTCAGGGATTACATGGACAACTTGTATTGCAGAATGCGTCGAAAGTCAGATTCCAAAGAGTTTCAAAAGCAAGTGAGAAATGTTCTCAGTGGTTCGTTATGGGATCTTTCGGTTGCTGAAGAAGAAGGAAAACTTGATAAAGAGCTGGCAAAAAAAGTTATGAAATTATCTCAGTTTGAAAAACAGATGTGCACTAAAATAATGGAGACTAAACAACAAGCTCGAAATTTGGTCAAAAATAGGGTGCAAGGGGAGAGGGAATTCGCTGATCAAAGAGAGCAACAATTTAATCAGTTCCTGGACAACGTCAAGGAACAAATAAATCTTGAAATTTCAGAAATTGATTTTGAAAAGAAAAGACAAAACATACTGCACCAAAAACTATATGCTGAGAAAATGAAAAGAAAACGCCAACATTATTACGAAATATGCTACGACACAATGCTTTCTATAGTAGATTATGCTACAAAATACGCGTATTTCACAAGACTGATCGGCGATGACATACCCAATCATTTTATACATGAATGGAAAAGTTTGTACTTCAAACAACAGCCTATTTTTGATATCTTAGATCCTATGGAAAATATTTTAAAAGAACAAGGCATAGAAGAAGAGCCAGCACCAGAAGAAGAAGAAATTGTACGATTAGAGTTAGACCGCCAAGAGGCTCTTAATGACGCTGAATTTAAGGAATATCATGATTACTCACATCCGTGGACACTAGACTTGCTCATCCCTAATTACGATCCTGAATCGGAAGAGAGAAAATATGAATATTTAGGAACGAGAATTCTCGGACACGTTGTTTACACTTTGCTTGAGATAAAATACCCTTATCCACCACCGAGGCCCCCAGCTGCATTACCAGATTATTCAGCGAAAGCTCTCCTGCGTGGCCTTCCTGACAGATCAATAACAGTTGCCATGCAATCCCTTCTAAACTTACGAAAAATACACGTTGTTCGCTTGGAATCTGCCATTAACTTCTGTTTGAAAAGGTTCAAAGTTGAAATGATAGGATGTACTGACATTGAGTTGTCATTTGATAAATTTATTGCTGCAGCTATAGAGGAAGAAGACAAAGAACTTATTAGACTTATGAAAGTAGAAGAAGAAACTATCAGTAAGAGTAGCGAACCGAATATATCACAAATTTTGGGAGTAATCCCACCAAATTGTAAGCAAACTCAAACACCTAAAACGATACCGGAAGAGGAGATAAAATTGTCAGATGCAGCAGAATTGGGTAGATATACTTATGAAACTCTGAATTTCGGTGACACATTAACAGATCATTTACTGTCTGCAATGATAGTTGAATATCTTAAAGACCAGCATGATATTGATGGTTTTGTCATAGTCAATTATCCTAATTCGTTTCGAGAAGCACAGATATTAGAAGAAGTATTTTCTGGCCGTGCTCCACCTGACGAGGGGTCCCTGGATGACAGAGACGAAATTTACCTCGAGGAAAGTATTGCTAAGCATAGAAAGAAAGAATCAGATCAATACAAAGAAATAAGGGTGTCAAAATTGGTCAGTGATCCACATAAAAAGCGAATTGAGAAACCTTTTGAGAGTTACTTTTCCTGTTATATCAGGCTGAAGGAAACTGAGGATATACTCCAAGAATTGGTGATTTGGGATCTGACAGAAGAAAATTCTGAATTAATTGACCGTTTTTACGCCGTTTTAGGTATAAATTATAGTATGTATTACGAACTCATAGAAAAAGATTTTCTTGCACAAATATGCAAATACATAATAGGAGATTACTTGATGCCGATAAAGTCATGTGATAGATTATTTGGAGAAAACGTTTTGAGTCTTTTAGATTTCCCTAGCTCCGATGATAAAAGGACCAAATCTAAAATTGTAAAACCTGAAGTATCAGATGGCAGATCTAAAGAGAAGATGCGAAGATCTTCAAAATTGAGTAAAATGTCAATTACTAACGAATTAGAAGTGGTAAAACAGCCAGATTCAAAAGATGATATGCGTGATGATTTAACCATTATAGCAGAGGAAGTGGATAATGAACACATTGAAAGTAAGACCACTTTGAGTTCAGAGGAGATTAAAATTCTACCTGGAGAGGAGGATTGGGATTATGGAGAAATTCCTATCGCTGAAATAATTGGAGTGGCATTAGCAACATGTTGGGAGGAAATAGAGAAAACCTATATCCGGGATATGCAACAGTTGTTTTTTGCAAAGCGTTTACAAATGAATTCGTTAGTACCGTATGCGCGATTCATAAAGGATAAAATGGAGCAAATTATAACATTACCATCTCATAAACAAGACATAGTCTGCAGATTTCAAAAAGAATATAATGATTTTGAAAATGATTGGCGATATATACATTTAACTAAGAACGAATGGCATTGCCGAGTTAAGGAGTTACAAAATAGACTTTATCACATATGCGATGAAAGGAAACTGTATGCGGAAAATCAAAGGCAAGCGCTCATCGGCGAAAATTGGGCTATGGAAGAACTTACTACTATGGTCAATACATACATATCATGTATGCAAACCGAACTGAACAGGTAAATAGCATATTAGATTAATTATAAATTATGCTTAATAGATCTAAGAGACGCGAATAGAAAATGTATTTTGGTCAAAGACGTTCTTAACAGTAATATTTTATGTTTACAGGTCCATGCTTACGTTCCAGACTTTCCATGACTTTTATTTCGCAATGATAAAGCGCATGCCTCCAAACGATAGACTTTCATCTAAAGATTTGACTAAAATATTCAGAGAATCCGATGAAACGTCAGGAAGTAAGAAAGGCGGTGAAGATAAAGTTTACAGGCAATTAAAGGCTGCCTTTCAAGACTTGCAACTAAAAAATATTGAAATTGATTATAGTAACAACCCCTTTAATTTGATAATAGAAAATAATGTTAAATTCGCTTTGAAAATTATAAAAGAAACGAATGATTCTTATCGATCTTTAATAAGTCGAGAATACAGTGAAATAGCCAAGATTGCTCCACCAATCAAGAGGAAAGATGAAAATACTTCTGAAGAATCTATCAACTTAGAAGAAATTTTTAAAACAAATGCCTTGAAGTGTATTGATGAATGGATAATGGGAATCAACGGAGAAATGTACCGTGCTAGTCTGCGCATGTTAGCTCTCCAGTATAAATGCTATAGAGACATGAAACTCTTTAATGATCATATTTATAAAACTTTTATGGAAGTTCAAAATGATATTGATACTTATTACATGAACGAAATCAAATCTGTTGATCGTCTTTGCAAGTATCTGCAAATGGCAGTAGAAGGTGGTAGAAGAATTCCGGAGAGTCTTATTTTGGAACATGACACATTCGTTATTGATCCCAATTTGTTGCAATTTGCTCCCCCTGAACCTCCATCAACCACAGGGGAACTTAAAGAAATGGTTATGGAGTTTGAATTTAAAGTGGGACAGCTAGCAAGACTACGTAATCTGTTTAAAATCATTGCCCCGACTGGTATTGCTCTTCAACAAGGGTTTATTTACATGCTACAAGACTTTATATTTTTTGGTAAAGAATCTTGTGATGGGCCTCTGATACCTGAGGCCTGGAAACGAGTTGATCCAGAACAAGTTTCCAAATTAGTGTTCTTATTATTTGGAGATACTGCGTATATTGACTGGAGGGACTTCCTTATTTACTGTTTAAATATACGTTTCCCGTCCGTTGAAGAGTTACTAGATCTTCGCAAAAGATTCCGTTGCAATGATCTCGAGTCGACTGAACTAATATACAGAGACGATTTTATAAATGAAGAGTTTTGGTTTGAAGAAGATTTTGACTTGGACGACAGATATTCGCAACTAAGAATAAACTTGATAAAACACTTCCTATTTGAGTTATACGAGACGTCTGAAAACAGAATGAACTATTCTGCTTTTCTATTAGCGTTTTGTAAGAACGTTGAGCCAATTGAAGGATTTGTTACTGCCTTATCAATGGCCGTTGGTAAGAAGACATGTTTTTCACTAGACGATTGTGAGGAAGTCGTTTGCAAATTGATTAAACAAAAGCAATATAAAGACGCATGTCTTGCGTGTGCCCTTAAATGTACGAATCAATTTTTGGACAAAGTCATTGGCGCTGTAGTGAATATATGCGAAGGAACGTCTATTATCGAATTGGAATATACTGAACCACCGCCGGAGGTAGATAAAAAAGGCAAGAAAGGAAAACCTGGACCAAAAGCAAAGAAGATGGATAGTAGTCAGAGCGCTCGACTTCCAAAGTCGCAGAGGAGTCTCATAGCAAGCCGTAGTAAGCTGGCTCAGTCTGAAACTGACGTTAAGACTACATTTATATGCAGGCCATGCGAAGAAGACGCCGAAGCAGTGGAAGAAAAACCTCCAGAGAAAGAAGAAGTTGAAGAGGAACATAAGAGTGAGCCACAAGAAGATCCAAAGTTAGCATATGCCGTAAGCCAGGAAGCTATTTGGAATGTTCTCAAGATTTGCCTTCCATGGCACTTTGTATTAACACCTGAGGAGAGGATGACTCCTTATGTAGAACAAGTTCAAACTACGTTGAAACGTTTGGAAGTGGACACAGATAACGGAGACATTTACATCTGCAAATTTGTGTCAGATCCAAATATTTGCAAGCTGCTACACAAGGTAAAAAAGTTTACCGCGCTTAATCTTGCCGAGGAGGTTCGTAAAATATTTGTGTAATTATTACTTACTTTATTTTATTGTTTTGTGAAACTTACCTGTTGTTCTGATTAAAAGCTCCGTAACTTTAAACTGGATAATTGAAGGGGTTTACATCGACCAGTATGTGAGTGAATAGTTTGTATTGCTTTATTTCCATGAGTTTATATTCCAAAGTCTTGAGGCCTTCGTATCTGAATCGTGTTTTCGCCGTCAGAAGAGCCGAGTATCTGAAACATTCTTATGAGGATAAACCTACGCCATAGATTATTCCCAATAGATACCGCATTAAGGATATCGGACGCGAGGCAAGACATCGGTGCATTTCTGTATGCATGCAGGCGCGAAATACGCATGCGCGTAAAGTGCGTCAGTACCACTTTCTAGCATAGACACGTTTGACAATAGTGTTGTAATGTATTACTTTCAAGTATGTCGATAATGCAAGATGTGAAAAAATGTTATTGTTTCTACTTTAGATTTCCAAAGTGTCCTGAAAGAACATTAAAATGTACAAATGCCGCACCCTGCTGTTCGAGACATTTACATAGGATAGTTTTCACTGTATAAAGGATAGAAGACGAGTAAAGAAAACTGCTGTGATTACTTTACATAACCATATAGTTCCTGCTGTACGAGATACCATCTTTAAAAGTAACAAATCTATATGACGCGAATTATGGTTTCCATATTAAGAGTTTTATATAAACATATATATATTTATATGCATGCATATAAAAAGGTGATACAGACATAGTCTAATATACCTGATTGGTTATTTTTCGATAAAATTATCGACATTGCACAATACAAATGTACATCACTTGAGAAATGAGTTACGTCCCCCACCACACCCTTCATACCACCTGGAGTTGACTCGCGAAATTGAAAGCAAAATGCCGAACATGCGGTATCTATTGGGGGTAATTTGTGACCTACGCATACCTTAAAATATTTTACCAATTTAGGTACTATGAAACTGATTTTCCACCAGCGGGGCGAGACGAGACGAGAATAGCAATAGCTCTGACCCTTTTCCACCAAAAATTAACCCCGTGAGCTCGTGCGAGTGTAGAATTATTGTCAACAGTACGCAAGGCGAACCAAACAAAGAGACTCTGGTCTTGAACTTAGAAGCCCCGTGTCTCTTCGCTTGTGTCCTAGCCAATGCAGTGTCTGTATGCTGGTGCCCTAATACCTGACACACCTGACATTGCTTGTTAAGTCTGTAATAGACTTTGAAGTGCATAGATTGCATATTTCCATATTATTACTTAAAATACCTTATTCAGGTCACGCATGTAACGTTCGGCGTAGCTGCAGTGCTTAGTCAGTAGTTTTATTATAAGTTGAATTGTATTAAGTGATTTTATTTTACACTCAAGCCACCATACTCGCAAGATGTCTATCATTTACCCTAACACCACACCAACCTAGAAGACGAAGTCAAGATATCTTATGGCGACCATGCCACTCCAGCCAAATCGCTGAAGATCCGGACCATTCTTCATTCCATCTATCATCGTCAATTATGGGATCAAAACAATCTAAAGATCTCGTGATCGCACAGAATGCTAACGGAGAAGCATCCGCGACCACCAAGTCCGAACAGAGCCAGCACCACACTACACATATCCTGCTGATTGTCGCCGTGACGCTTATTGCCGCTGCAGTAGTCTACTACGTGCTCACGAAGTGCCGTAAGAACGCCGTCAGTACTCTTGAGACGGGAACTCAATGCCATCTCAATGGACAATCTGGCGCGCCCCGCTGCCCAATAAGAAGAAAGAAGAGTGGAGTCCAGGGTGGACCCGGCCCACACAGCAAGAGGTGTCCAGGGATATCCCGGCCCAAATCAAGCAGACGATACACCGCGCTCCAAAAGCGAGTGGTGGGGCATCGCGCTATCTGGATAGATGAATCATTCATTTTGAATCGTCTGTTGTCGACACTCATCAATGTTATGCGTATTTTGGCTAAGTTTGTATAATGCAGTTCCTGTCACCTTCTTATATTTACAGCAGCTTTCTTGTGCGGCAACGTGGCATACCGAGCTATTGATCCGTTCAATCTTAACACTGGTAGTCTTGAGGCTTGCAATCTGCGAAACAATATTTATAACATCATTTTAGTAATCATGAATGCTTAAGTGTTTTTATATCTATTCTTAAAAAATAGGTGGCCATGTGCCCACGTCTGATGTGTAGCGAGCGATATTCTAGCCAACAATAGTTAAATTGCGCTCACTCAGCAGATATTAGAGGGGGTTGCCCTCTAGGATAAATAGAATATATAAGTAGGCCTAAAAACAAATTATAGCTTAAACAAATGATTGATACTACCTGATAAACATGTCGTCATCTTCCGCGCCCCAATTCCGGTAATAATTGGAGTAGCCGTTGACCTTTAGGAAGTGTTGGGTCGACATAGCTGTTACCCCACCAAATAGTTTATCATACCAAAGCCTGTAATAAAAGAAACCATTGTCTGTCAAGAAATCATCTCATCATCACAGAGAACATGGCAAATGAGACAATCCAGTTTGTACCTGTTAATCTCTAAAACTACTGGGCGAATTTCAATGAAACATTTTTTATTCCATAGTTTCTAGGCAACCATCCATCTAGTCTATTATGTACAGTATTAATAAAGCAACTTCCCTATATCTAAAACACCACCACGCTAGCTGAAGTTAGTTTGCCTAATTTGTTACACCTACTTGTACGCCATTGATTCGACTGCGGTGGACATGTGGGTCGGCCTCCTCGGGCAGGAGTACAGGATCCTCTCGTCTTCAGGGATGAGGTCCACGTCGTGGAAGACGAGGCAGTGCCAGCTGCCGAACCTCTGCGTCTCCAAGTAGCCGATGTTGTACAGCGCGCCTTTGTTGAATTTTCCATTACCTGAAGATAATTTTCTGTTACAAATGTACATGTTTCCTAGCGACAGCTTTATACTCCTTTTTTGCCCATGGTTCTATCACGGAGTTCTACTAGTCGATCCATAGGTATGTTTTTTTGCCAGGACCACTGGTTCAATAGAACCACGGGAAAATATTAATTACCGTAATCCTATCGATAGGACTATGGGCAACTTTATTTGTCCATGGTTCTACTAACTATGTCTCTTGTCTGGAACTTGGCTGACGCGCTTCCGCGTTTCTACATAGAATGGAAAAATGGTTTAAACAGTCACACTTAATAACACTTTCTAGCACATTGGTTGTTTTTGCACATTTTGTTGATAGGTCTTCGTAGGGTGGGGTACTTTGAGCTCGATAGTTTTCAATGAACTGGTTTCTTCATTTCTTCTTCATTATCTTATAAGAAGAAGAAGACTGAAATAAAGCCGATGCCCTATTTCAAGTTGATCACCATACTTAAGAATCCGAGGACTTTTCTGTATCTCAACGGAGGTGAAATCCCTGAGTAGGTACTTATTTTAATGAAAATTAAAAGACGTTGATCTTCAAAACTAACAAGCCTCATACTTAATTAATTTTAAATGCTTACCATATTGTTCAATTACGAAAATTCTATACTGCAATAGCTGTTTCTGTAAGAGCGGATGTATGTAATAGAGGAATATGGCCAAGTTTTTCAGTCGATCTCTGGAAAAAATATTTGAGAAGTCATTTTTCTAGAAAACTTTTAAAAAAATCCACTTTTGTAACATTGTTCTAATTTTTATCGAAAAATCTAGAGAGAGATGGAAGAGTTTTGTAGTGGAGGTCTACTACTTCGAGGCTCGACTTATCCTCTATTGTCCCACTGCTGCGTAAAGGGCTCCCCCTAATTTCTCCACTGTTCGCGATTATTCGCCACATTTGCCAGTTGCGTTACATGTCTGTCCAAAATAACAGAAGTAGGAAATATTTTTACCTGTAAGGAACCAGTACAGCTACTCTGTGCCTCGAGCGACAGTGGAGGGGCGCGTAGAACCCCCCTTTAAGAACCCCCTGTGTCCTGTTCTCGACCCGCCACAAGGTCAGCTTTTTCTTTTTCACCTTTATCGGCCCTGTGCAAGAATACCGTTTAAAACATTAGGTTTACTACTATTAACAAAATCATAAAATAGGTAGACTAAACTAAATGACTATGTCCAATTCCTCTGCCTCTCCAGTTGTTCGCCACTTAACAGCTTACTTTAAGGCACAGATAAAGCACAGATTTTTGTACTTTAAGGCTATTAACTTATAAAAATTAAAAATTGAAAAAATAGTATCCTATTTAAAAATTCCTACGGTATTTATTTATCCGTGCCATAAATAATATTAATTAAAATCCATTCCCCATTTGATTACCTATGGGTATATTCTCTAGTAAGTAAGGGAGATGCCCCATTAAACCGTTGAGCTAAGTCGTCGTTATCTTACCTAATGAACTCTGGTTCAGTCGGCAAACTGGCGTATTTTCCTTATATACTGGCATCTCCTTTTCACCTGTTCAACATAGTTAAGTAGTTTATTTTGTCATTTCATTTGCTAAAACCAGCTAAAACAGTAAGTATAATTAATAAAAAGAACGACGAAACCTTTCGGGAAATGGTAAGTAGTGCCCTTGCGCTGCGCTTGGCTCGTCTTGGCGGGAGCACGACCGTGCCCCCAGATGATAATAATACTCTCTTGACCGCTTTTTTTAGGGTTCCGTACCCAAAGGGTAAAAGACGTGACTCTATTAGGTACTAAGACTTGGCTGTCTGTCTGTCCGTCTGTCTGCAGGCTGTATCTCAAGAACATTGATAGCTAGAGAGTTCACAGATTATGTATTTCTGTTGCCGCTATAACGACAAATACTAAAACAAAATAAATACCTATTTAAGGGGGGCTCCCATACAACAACCGCGATTTTCGGTACCTACGGAACCCTTCGTGCGCGGGTCCGACTCTCGCTTGGCAGGTTTTTTCGGCCACATGCCGTCCAGTCTCAAAAGAGCGCAGGACATATTAAAGTGCACAAGTGTGCAAGCAAGCACAGGTGCAATGTGCATACTATAAACTAGTATGAACTATATTTAATTGACAAAACTTACCTAGATTAACAAATCTGTAGTTCATTGCCATAAAACGATCGTATGATAATAAACGTTGATGGTAATGGTGAGCTGCAAGCAAATATAAATATACGACTAATTAATCCTTACTTATATACATATAATCATGAAGGAACTCTGTCTGTCGCGCTTTCACTTAACTATTTATAGAGATCGCATTTGTAAGTTGCCCCACAGCTCGAATAAAATATGTAGTAAATAAATAACTCAATCTAAGCTACACAACACAGAGCTACACAGCGCCATCAACCAAAAACTTGTACTATGGGTACTAGACAACTGATAATTAGATTTGTACGTAGTACTTAATACTTCCATGTAATTAGATAAATTCGGAAACTTTGGATGAACGTCATTCAAATTTGACATTAGCTGTACCTACTAACAATTTTCAAAGTTTCGTGAGCTTCCGAATCCGAGCGGAAATAATTAGGTAGGTATGCACTGTGTACTTAAAGCCTTTGGTACTGGTCTTGGCAGAAATACTCGGCTTTAGAACCCGAGCTTATATGGGACCTCCGCATTATACGTAAACTTCTCACACATTTCCCAACCAACTCCATCAATAATAAAGGTAGCTAAGTAGGTACGTATATCATAAGAAACTTACTTAAATTGAACTGATAATATCCCGATAATTGACTTGGATCAAGCGTCTTGGACATCCTTTTGGTACTTTTATAGCAATAATACATAGTATTGTATTGCAATTGAAGATATATAAGTAGAGCCATCAGCAAAATCCACTGAATGAAATGACTACGGCCCCTTCCACTGTCTTCGCGGTAAAAGCAAAGGAAATTAAATTGAAATCTAAAACCTTGTCCACCGTTTGTTCTTGAGTGTCTTGGCATTATCACTATTTTTTATTATATTGGACTTGGCAGCGTAGTTTCACACCCTAAACGAATTAAAAATATATTTATTTAATTTAAAAATTAACACTATTTAAAAAAACTGCATTCCAAATGTTGCCATTCAAAATGTGTCCAGTATTATTAGTAGATTTTAAGTACATAACAAGTAGGTAGTTCAAGATTTAATTTAAAATTAAATAATTTTTAATAATGTCCACTTTTTGACAGACGCTAATTTCCGTATGAACATCTTTTTTATAAACTGATTCACTCAGAGAGTTGAGATATTTACTGATACAATAACAATCAAACTATGAGCGTTTTGTAGCCTTATTCGTCGTGTTTGATGAAATATCACACTGTTTATTGTTTAACGCGGCTTACTGCCAGCTATTTCCTTTGCTTATAAGCAAAAATTTTTATTTAAATTTGTTTGGAATTCAGTTATTCATAATAAATGAATGGAAATAATATGAAATATTTGTTTGGTCATTATTTAAAAGAAATTATTTAAATAGGTAAATTGCTAGGTAATCTAAGGCTTTTTTTTATAATACCTCGACATAATGGCTTCTCTACGCCTGATGGAAAGCGAAAGAGAAGCCCAAGTCGCTGTGACAACTGGCAAGTAACTTGTTAGTTACCTGTCAGTTGCCACTGCCATGCCGGCCCAACCCTAACCCCCCACGAGCTCCGAAGACCCTACTCACCAGCAGAAACATGACCCGGAGGTCATTTGGCTGCGGTATTCTATAGGGTGGAGGTCCTTCCCCGGACGGGCAGCTCAATTCGAGCGAAGATTCGCTATGCCCTACCTCTCTTAGCCTTATACCTACTAAGTATAGTAACAGAACAGAACAGACTGACTTCATGCGTCTCCCAGAACGTACAGGGTCGCGCTAAATCAGACAGACGCGTAGACGTTTATTTGACCCGACCAGAAACCAAGCTTTCATAAACTACCTTCATCTTTAATAGGTACCTACTGGAACTACAAGTTGTTCATTGTAGAGCTGCTAGTTTTCATCTAAAGAAATTATAAAGACCCTTTAAATAGAATAGGCAGGCACATTTTGCTGAATAATGTTTTAAATTACGTCCATTGTATTCCGGTGCCTAATTCGTTATAAGTAAGGCAAATCGGAGGCAAATCAAATAATCCTTTACAATTCGGATTGTCTTCTGGAATGCTAAGTACTGCAATTTGTCGCGACCCTTTGAAGTGCCCATCGCGAGAATTTTGCCAAGGAATCGGTAATATTAACAAATTTCTCATTAATTAATCAAACAATTTAACATCCTTTGTGTTGAGAATTTACATCAATCAACTTTCATTGTCTCTGGAAATTTTGATGGAAATTATTGCGTAGCTCAAACATGTTTCTCTATTATCCTGAAATTTTCGGAAAATCAAGTTAATTGAGCTTTCAACAACATGATGAAATAGGTTACATAATGTAGATGTAGCACTGTAATGAAATTTAAAAAAAATATTCTTTAATGGAATAGTTTAAATAATACTTAGGTGTTATAGTTAAGAGACATTTTCTTTACTATATATACTTAGATAGAATAAATAAATATAAATAACCCAAGACATGACATCGAACCATAAATTAAGCCGAAGCTTGTACTAAGGGTACTAGACCACTGATAAACTTACTTATTATAGATACATTTTTTTTGTAAACAAATTATACATAGAAAACATCCAGACCATTATTACAAAAGGACATGTTAATGCACAGCACACGACCCTTGGCTCAGAAGGCAGAGGTCACTACCAAATGAGCCATCGAGCCAATCAAGTCGAGTCAGATGGATATTTTTGGCCAGAACTACAGAGGACATGTAATTTTTTGAAATCAAGCATCAAGAAGCAAAGTAATAAGTACCAGAAAGAACAGAAAGGAATAAATGATATAAATGGGTCAAGAGACACTAAGTAAGTTGTTACTTCGCAAGGGCGCTGGTGAATTTCGGTCAAAATCTAAATATACATATATGTAATTACCTAATACTTACTCAAAGGTGGAGGAGGCTGACTGACATACCTAGTGATATATCAAGGCACAGGACGGATCGGGCTCAAATTCGGCATGACTTATCCATCCGCCACTTAAAAGAGGATTTTGACCAATTCTAGGGTAATTCTATTCAAGGGATAAAATAGGGAATGAAAATCTCGTGGACGAAGTCAGGCACAGCTAGTTGTGAATATAATTAATTGTTGCATCATGCCCTTAAAACTTTATGTTACCTTTTTACCCAAAATAATTTGGACATAATTAACTTATTATTTGTTCGTTTCCATAACATCTGCAGAGGAATGTAAACATCCCATCTTTGTAATCAACAACATTCGGTGTCAAATTCGCACGGTCGATTGTCAACATGTATCTGTCAGTCTGTTCGTCATTGCGTTTGTTAGTAGTGATCGGCGGTACAAGTGAGCATGTTGCGTTTTTCCATAGTGAGAAGATTGTTAAAATGTTGGAATAAGTATTATACTTCAAGTAAGTTTGTTTATTAATTTAAATCAATTAATTTAAAAAAATCTAAGTTGGTGATAATAAATAATAGGTAAGTAAATGCCTCAAATATGCAAGAGGTCGAAGTTATGTAGGTATAGCGATTTCACTACCAATCCGTTGTTCAAAATTCTGCCTTTTTATAGTGGCTCGACATAATAGCTTCCCTGCGCCTGATGGAAAGCAAAAGAGAAGTCCAAGTCGCTGTGACAACGGGGAAGTAACTGGTCAGTTACCTGTCAGTTGCCACCGCCATGCCGGCCCAACCCTAACCCCCCACGACACTGCTCTCGAAGCCTAATACCCAAAATACCTACATTCTCCCATTTTTCCTATTCCAGAACGTGATCGTACGCCATCCTCGCTCCAAGAATGCCTGGACCCCCCTCCGCCCAAAAGAGGACTTTGGCGCAATTGGTTCATTCCCCTGATCATCATACCTATACTCTACTACTTCTTCATTATCCGAGGAGACAGCAAGTACGAAGAGTACTCTGTCCTGGTGACAGAGAAGGCACCCCGACCTGAGCAGAGGAGTAAGCAGAAAGAAGGCCAGCAACTGCAAGAGGCCTTGCTACACTTACATTACAAGCTTAAACAGGGGGAGGCCACCAATGAGCCTAAACCAATGGAGGAGTAAGTTAACCCAAGACATAAGTTAGGCCACACAGCGTCATCTAGTTGATCTAGTCCCAAACTATTATAAATGTCACCGAAAAATAGCAAGAATCGTAAGTTGATCAATTTCCTAGGTAGTTGATTAACGTCCGGAAAATAATAAACGGCAGTCGAGATGTATTATTTATTTAACGTATGTATTTTAGTAAATTGATCATTTTACGGGGTCTTACCGTAAAATCATCCGACGAAGGTGAGGTGAACGTTGATTGGTTCAATGGCTCACGTGGCGTTATCCCGGCAACCAATCAGGCAACAGTGTATTAAGTTACGGGTAATAGTGCACCGTTAAATAAAACATTTCAACTACCGTTTGTTATATTCCGAAAGTTAATCAACTACCCAGGAAATTGATCAACTTACGATTCTTGCTATTTTCCGGTGACATAAATAAATATCAGACCACAACTTCTTTTATATACTATTGTATTTGTATTCTTCTTTCTTTCTTTTAATTATCCTCTGCCCAAAGGTTGCCTGGAAGAGATCGCGTTAAGCGATAAGGCCGCCTAATTTGTACTACGATATGTCTTTGTAATGTTTGTGTGCATTGTTTTGGGTGCATTATAGAATATCTGTCTATTTAACATCACATACATTGCTCCGATCCCAAAGTAAGTAAGTAGCTTAAGCACTTGTGTTATGGGTATCGGAACAATGAAGGTACCACAAATATATAGGTACTTAAATACAAACAAATATATACCCAGATGTAAGGGAGCGGCCTATCATCTTTTCGCTCCAAGCCAACCTCACCTGCCCGTGGTGCATCCTGCCGAATAACAAACGAGGCGCTGGCAATTCCGACTGGTGGCGGTATAACCATCACAATTGAAGGCGTAGCTAAATACTAAAGACCGGTGACGGGCAGCAGCGTCAACGAAGCAGAAGCTACGCCCTGCGATCGCCAACCCGCCTGCCCAGCGTGGCGGTTATGGGTATATCCTCCAGATGTTTGCTCTAAGTGGCGAACAACTGGAGAGGCCTATGTCCAGCAGTGGACTGTAATAGGCTGATGATGATGATGATATACCCAGACACAGAACAAACATTTGCATTACACGAATATTTGTCCCGGGTGGGGATCGAACACGACTTCTATCTTTGTTCAGAAGGCAAGAGTACCTAATAGTGTGATCGATCCGCGTTGCACCTAACTAGGTGTGATGAGGATCGCTTACACTTTATGGACTTGGTCGTTTGCTTAACAAAAACATAGTGATAGTGATACTTAAGACACTTTTTTTTTCAAATAAACACCTAATAAGTACATATTTTACATAGCAAACACACAGACAAATATAAACAGACATGTTCTACGCACACAAATGTTGGTAGGTACTGTGCGGAGATCGAGCCTGCGACCTCGCGCCTCTGAAAGGCAGCGTTTACTAACCACTGAACCTAACCTGGTCGTCAAGTTAAAGGGATAAGTTATATGTTAAACTAGCTGTGCCAGCGGCGTCGCTCGCGTGGATATCGGGTTTCAAAAATAACGGACTTCCATATAATACCCATCTATACCTTGTGCCTAAGTTTTAAGTTAGGCCTCTAGCAATACATTGGTGAAAACCGCATTCAATTCTATGCAGTAGTTTTCGCGTGATGCGCGTTCAAACATACAGGTTTAAATTTCTCGCGTTTTCCCAACACTTCCCGTCACTGCTCCGCTCCTATTGATTGTAGCGTGATGAAAAGTATCCTATAACCTGCCCAGGAGTATGAAGAATAATTGTACCAAGTTTCGTCAAAATCTGTTCAGTAGTTTTTTTTTCTATAACGAACATACAGACAGACAGACAGACAGACAGACAAAAATTTTACTGATTGCATTTTTGGTATCAGTATCGATCACTTATCACCCCCTGATAGTTATTTTGAAAAAATATTTTATGTACAGAATTGACCTCTCTACAGATTTATTATAAGTATAGATATATAAGTTAAATTAATATTCTGGCGTTTACAGGCCAAAAAACCCAGAAGCAAGCGGCAGACCTGATTTTCCGAAGCCTTCGTATTATCAGATACAACGACCTAAAACTCGCTATTCTCAAGAAATTATGGACTTTCATGAGCATCCCCCGTCGTCTAAGAAAATATATTCGATTGGTAAGCGTTTAGAATGTACCTAGGTACTTAGTGAAAAAATGGGTTAAAAGTAGGTACAGGTTAACTAATCCCTTTGTATCGAAGGTAGGAGGAGTCCGGAAGGCTTTATAAGGTAGGAGAGATGAACCACCTTTCAAAAATCAACTAAGTTTTGCTCTAACGATACGTTAAGACGGTCGTTAACGATAGGTCCATTAGTCATATCATATGCATGGCTTACTTTTACGCCCTGCCTAGCAAAAAGAATAAAATTCAAATATGGGCTTCAAGAGATGTAAGGAAGCGGCCTATCATCTTTTCGCACCAAACCAACCTCACCTGTCCGTGGTGCATCCTGCCAAATAACAAACGAGGCGCTGGCAACCGAATGGTGGCGGTATAACCATCACAATTGAAGGCGTAGCTAAATACCACAGGCTGATGACAGGCAGCAGCGTCACTGGAGCGAGAAGTTGCGCTCTGCGATTATCAACCCGCCTGCCCAGCGTGGTGATAATGGGTAATGGGTAAGTATATCCTCCAGATGTTTGCCCTAAGAGGTGAACAGCTGAAGAGGCCTATGTCCAGCAGTGGACTGCAATGGGCTGATAATGATGGGCTTTAAAAATTGTTCCATAAATGTATTTCACTCTAGTAGCTGTTTTTTTTTTAGAAAATGGCACACTTATTGCCAAACTCGACGAATCGAGCAACAATACTATATTGGCAAGACCTGTTCCGCTCAGACACGAAAAGATTAAAAGTAAGTGATTATTTAAATTAAATTGTATTTTAATATGGATACCTCAAAGATTTCCTCCCATCTAAATTTTTGGATCGCTTGTATTGTATCAAAATTTCAATTTAACATTTTATTGTCTTTATCGGGATAAGTAGGTACTCGTACTTCTACTTTAATGTTCTGAGAAATGTAGTAAATAGAAAAATCTTTTGTTCATAGCTACAAAATCCGGAGGAAAGTCAAAAATATATTGGCCTATGTGTATTCCCAAGCTTGGGAAACTTCGAAATGGTTTGTATTTACCTAAATCAAACTGTCTACTTACTCGTTACTACTAAATACAATGAAGAATTATTGATATCATTATTAATTTTCTAGTTAGAACTGACGTGACTTCTCCTAAAAACTTAACAACAGAAATTATATATCGGAATATGCTGCAAAAGGGAGGTCTTTACTCGCCGAAGAATTGTCAGCCGAGGCACAAAGTGGCTGTGCTCGTTGCTTACAGGTAAGCGAGATAAATAGGTAAGCATGGTAAGCAAAATAAGCACGTAAGCACGAAGAGGCATCACACAGAATCCCTACATGTTATAAAACAAAGTCGCTTTTTTCTTAATTTCTCAACCGATGCGTCCGTGGGCTTCACTCAGCAGGATCCCTTACAAATAACAAATAACAAAATATAACAAAAAGTTTATTTGCTTAGAATACATAGGTGATACAAATAGGTGGAATTAAAGTGGTAACCAGTAGGTAGTATTAGCCTGCTGGCAGGCGTGCAAATATCTTGATTTGCGCCGTGGTTTGCTACGCAAGCCACGGTTCAATGCTGAGTGAGGCCCTTTTATATTGGACGTCACTACTCCGCGTCCGGTCTTAATGTTTCTTATCTTTGTTGTTTTGTTTTGCTTATGTTTGCGTTGAAGATTGAAATTGATGAAAAACAATATTTACTTATTTACTTATACTAGTATCGAAAACCACAATATCAATTAGGTACCCGATTTATTTTGTTACAGGAATCGCCCAACGAATTTAGCTGCATTCCTTTTTCACATACATCCTTTCCTGATCGAACAAGCTTTAGAATACAGAATATTTGTAGTAGAACAACAAGGTAAGTGGGCACATATAATCTTAACTAATATTATAAAGCTGCAGAGTTTGTTTGTTTGTTTGTTTGAACGCGCTAATCTCAGGAACTACTGGTCCGAATTGAAAAATTCTTTTTGTGTTGAATAGACAATTTATCAAGGAAGGCTTTAGGCTGTATAACATCACGCTGCAATTATTAGGAGCGAAGAAATAATGGAAAATGTAAAAAAAAAAACGGGGAAAAATAACTATTCCACGCGGACGAAGTCGCGAGCACAGCTAGTTAAAGGCATAAAGACGATCTTACTTTTTTTGTTGTTTTCTCACAGTAAGTATATGATATCTACTGAAGTACCTATAGCGGAGATAAGATGTGTGATTTGATCAATATCGTTAAATTTTGGTTAGCTGATGCTAAACTGTAAGGGGTAGGGAGCGAACTATCATCTTTTCACCCTCACCTCACCGTGGTGCATCTTGCCGAATAACAAACGAGGATCTGGCAACCGACTGGTGGCGGTATAACCATCACGATTGAAGTTGTAGGTAAATATCACAAGTCGATGACGGACTGATATAGGCTGGTGATGATGATGACGGACAGCAGCGTCACTGGAGTGAAGAGCTACACCCTGCGATCGCCAATCCGCCTGCCCAGCGTGGCGATTATGGGTAAAGCCTCCAGATGTTTGCCCAATAGGGAATATGCATGAAAAATAGTTTCAGGTATTTACTAATTTATCGTAAAATAGATCAAAATCTACTACGAACAGTGAAAACAAAATCAAAATTGGTTGAAAAATGGGCGAGATACAGTCATTGAAAGTGAATATATCCGTCTCTCTCTCGCGAAACAGATTTTTCTATGGAGTTAGTACGGCGCTCACGGTACGTGACGTCAACTACCGCATCGGATCTCTCTGTCTAATCAATAACTTTAACGCTTTATAACTCGCTTAATAGAAAAGATAGTTTAAAAATTCTTCGATATTTATGTATCTGGAAGACAAAAGATCTCAATAAATCCATAACAAAAAGTCATGCATATTCCCTATTGGCGAACAACTGGAGAGGCCTATATCCCGCAGTGGACTGCGATATGCTGATGATGATGATGCTAAACCCTGACGCACAAACGCTTGGATGGAATGTAGACCTTTAGTATCTCGCGGTATAAAACACGCTAGTAGGCGTCAACTGAGGATCTAAATTGACTGGCTCGATGGCTCATTTGGTAGTGACCTTTGTCTTCTGAGCCAAGGGTCGTGAGTTCGATTCCCGCACAGTACAAACATTTGTGTTCATGAACATGTCTGTTTGTATTGGTCTGGGTGTTTACTTTGTAGGTATAATATGTATTTCTCTATGTAAGTTTATCAAATGTACAAATTTCGGCTTAGTTTGGGGCTACATGGCGATGTGTGGCCCAGTGTGGCATGTCTTGGGTTATTTATTTATTATCATTCTCTTCCAGGTGACGAGCTATTCAACAGAGGGCGGCTCTTCAATGCTGGTTTCATCGAAGCTCAGAAATACGGGGATTGGGGCTGCCTTGTATTCCATGACGTAGATCTGCTGCCGGCAGATAGAAAAATCATGTACTCCTGCCCCACGTGGCCTAGGCATATGTCAGCCACCATCCTCGGGAAGAAGGCTGGGTAAGTACAAAAATATTCTTTATTTACACACAATAAGGGTGGTTACATAAGCAATGTAGATCTTGCAAAAAGTGACAAAGAAAGAAAAAAAAATGTTTATTAGGTACCACAAACGACTTAATACTATTACAGCACGGTTAAATACAAAGGTGTACCTAAAAGCTCCGCTCAGCATCTTATTCCTATTTATTTAGCTACTATTGATAGAGCATGTTAAGTCCGGGGAAGGACCTCCCTTCCCCGGACGGGAAGCTCAATTCGAGCGAAGATTCGCTATGCCCTATCTCTCTTCCTCCTTCAATCTCCAAGGAAAAAGGCTGGTGCTTCGAGTATAAGTGGTTTTAATACATGTGGTGACGAAAATAAATCACCACCCCCACCCCTTTTCGTGGGTATTGTTTGTGAAAACGAGTGTAAGGGACTTCTTAAGATTTCAGCTTTTAAGCGGTAGCGCGGCATCAATCAACGACTTAAACGGCTACGTTTTTAAAAGTCGTTGATTGTGGTAACACATTCGAAGGTTAAAAATAACAATTACTTATTTATTTACGTCCCCAAATTATATTTTACTATTAATTATTATTTATAATTTATGTAATTACTTTTATTTCTGTTTTCAGTCCATACTTTCAAAGTTTCTTCGGAGGTGTGACGTCAATGACGTTAAAACATTTTGCTTCAGTGAATGGCTATTCAAACTTGTACTGGGGCTGGGGAGGTGAAGATAATGATATGTTTTGGAGGTAAACATTTTTGTTCCAAATGCGACCAAGTCCAGAGAAATGCGAGCGATCTGCATTACGCATATTTAGTGCTACACATCGATCATGCTATTGACAGCCTGCATATTTCCCACTTCATGTCCCGTTTAAAAGACCTAAGACTAGAAGAGAGAAAAGAGTTCGTTCATTTTCTTTTAAGTATGTATATGTCACCGTAAAATTGTAAATACCGTTAGATTATGATCTATCTCGCGAGATTGTAAACTGTCAAAATATTGTGAAATGTAAAAATATAATGCTCACATTTTAACTAAGTATTATTCGGTCACAGACTGTAGTAATCAATCGATATCAAATTCTTAAATTAAAATCTGTCACGCGTTAAATTATAACAGTTCCTCTTTGATCGACCAAAATCTACCGAAAAATAATATTTAATGATAGTTAAAATGTAAGAATAATGTTACAGTTCACAATCTTTCGACAGTTTACAATCTCGCAAGATTGATCATAATCTAACGGTATTTACAATTTACGGTGACATATACAAGTGCGCGTCTTAGACAAACAAAAAACACCCCTACCTAGGTACACAGTTAAATTTTCTTAAAATTTTATTTTTGCTAACCGTTTGACATGTTTCACGCTAACACTTGGGCCGCGCCGTTGGGCGGGACGCTTTCAAAGCGTTTTAGTAGCGCCTTTAGGCATTGACTTTTTATCATCGTATTTCCCGTCCCCTTTACGTGTGACATAAATTATAGACAGTCTTTATCAAGGCATAAATGTATGTATTGTTGTAATTATTTTGTATTTAATTTCAGAATAAAAATCAGTGGATTACCAATAGTGAGATACAGTAAAAGTATAGCGAAATACATCCCGCTGCCTCACGAAAAGTCGCCTGAAAATCCAATTAGGTAAATAAGATTTCCATACGCTGCAATGTCTATGTACAGAGGTAACGGAAGTGATTAAAGACTTTCATTCCTGAGGTAGGGCATAGCGAATCTTAGTTCGAATTGAGCTTCCATGTCCGGGGAAGGACATGGGAGAGAGATAGGAGTCGCAGTTAGGAGACACAATATAAAAATGTATGTTTTCGCGGCCAGCCCTAACCCCCCACGAGCTCCGGAAACCCTACTCGCCGGCAGAAACACGACCCGGAGGTCATTTGACTGCGGTATTTTTATAGTGGAGGTCCTTCCCCGGACAGGCGACTCAATTCGAGCGAAAATTCGCATTGCCTTACCTCTCTTAAAATGTTGTAGCCACGTGGTAATAGATGTAACACATTTACAAATTGGGGTAACATGAAGTCAAGAAGTGTACCTACCCGTGTGTACCCTAGTTAGTCTAGTAAGTACATAAGGCTCACTACAAATGCTCTTTTTCTTTTGCAGGAAACTGCTGGTAAGAAATATCAAGGAGAGATACAAAACAGACGGATTATCTAATTTCGAATATAAATTAGTTTCTGTTACTTTATACAGGACTTACACACATTTTTTGGTGGACGTAAACCCTACACACGAAAATCTAACCGAGTTATTTAGGAAGTATAGTAGATAGTACATACCTGCCTACATATGGGAATTATTATTGCAATTAAATATTATGGAGTTAAATAACTAACCAACCCAAACTTTGTTGTTAGGTACGTCCTTCCAAAGATGTGAAAACCCATCGTGTCTGTACCTACCATGAAACGAGCAATAAATGGTTTTGAAGTCTAGAGCTCACACACAGTACCTACTATGATGACAGTAAAAGCCTAAATATCTAATAATTACATTTTCCATTATTTCTGCGCTCCTAATAGTTACAGCGTGATGTTATTTAACCTATAGCCTTCCTCGATAAATGGTCTATTCAACACAAGAATTTTTCAATTCGGACCAGTAGTTCCTGAGATTAGCGCGTTCAAACAAACAAACTCTTCAGCTTTATAATATTAGTTAAGATTTATTTTGAATTGAATACCTAAGCATCGAATTAATTATTAAAATTTATGATTTGAAAGATTTGTATAGAGATGGATCGATTTGGCAAGAAACTACATGAAACGGAACGTAATTCTCGTGAGTTGCCTCTTTAAAAATAATACCCTGATTTCGAGGTAAGTTAGAAAGTAACAAAACTAATCTGTTGTGAATTAAAATAAAAAAAAATCCAGTTATAATTGTTACATGAATTATATTAACTATTAAAGTTATAATTCAACTCGGTTTGAATATATTTTAAGGTCACGTGTTGGTATAATTTATCACTGATGACTTATCCACTCAGTGCATATTATTTTGTAATTGATGATAAGTTCTTTCGCAATAAAAGCGTTTACTTCAATACTTGTTATTTTTTGTTATTTTCAAGTAATAATTTACGCGTACCCTCATTTTTATCATTATTGTTGTATTTTTTATTCAATTGGTAAATCAATATTAATAGCTGGCAACACTGCCGCTGTCTGCTGTCATCATCTGTCGATGAATGTCAGTTGATATTGCGGTTTGCGGCAGAAGGTGACATTTCTGCGCTGTGTGCGTTCCATGCAATTTTATGTGATTTTCCGTACTTTCACCGAATTTCACTTGGAAAATTGTGTAATAAGTTAATAAAACGTGTTTGTAATATTTGTGAAAATTTTTAACGACGGACTATAAGTGTGTTGGTTGCAAAAATATATAAACAGTGCAGTTTCTTGGAAAGACTAGTTTTTTGTGTGCATTTTTGTTTGGTTCCGGAGCTTTTTCATCTGATTTCAATAGCAGACAACTTATAAGGTAAGTCGGAGATGTTCATTATCTAAGATAATCTTTCAAATAACTGGCATGCATTGGTTATATTTAAATAAAATTTCGCGAACATACCTTGGTCTAAAATTAGAAAATCTGTTCAGCGTCTGTAGGTATTTAGCTTTTGTTTTGGTTTGTTTATTATTTACTATCCTATGCCATTGGGTTGATTAAAAAAAATTACAAGAAGTAACAATATTATTAACCTATATTGAAAAGATACCTACAGCCCTTCAATAGGCTGGATCATAATAAAATTTAATCACATAGTAAATTTCTCTAGGTAGCACAAACTTTCTAGCTATTCTATGTACCTATATAATTACATATTAATAACTAATTTTTTTACTTAGAAACTTAGTATGTATATTTCACTATATTTTATCACTGAACATCAAACAAAAATCGGAAGTTATTATAAATTAAAGCAAACACATTTTATAAATCTGACATAAAAATAATTTATTGAACTTCTACGATCCTTACTACTCCATCTAATCTCTTGCTGCAAAAGTTAGACATTTATGAGACACTCTACTAAGTATGTTCATGAGCAATAAATATCTACATCATTAAAGCTTCAAACGTTCACACAGTATGCACACATGCATCCCACATGTGTTACTATCAACAATCTATGGAACACATGCAGCGGACTGTGGAATTAAAAATATGACTCATAAAATATGATATGTGACAAATCTCTTTATAAATGTATGTATAATAAATAAATAAATAACCCAATACATGTCACACTAGGCCACACTAGGTGGCACTGTGTGGCCCAGCGTGGCATGTCTTGGGTTATTTATAGTAAACACCCAGACCAATACAAACAAACATGTTCATTAACACAAATGTTTGTACTGTGCGGGAATAGAACCCACAACCCTTGGCTCGTAAGGCAGAGGTCACTACCAAATGAACTATCAAGCCAGTCAATGTATGTACCTTATCCAATTTCTTAGATTTCCTATTACTTAGTAATCTTATTACTGATAAGTGATATCGGTGATAAGATTGTACTAATTAAAATAAATGTGTATGAGCTACAAACCACCACCCGTTAAATTTCCCCAGTCAATTTTCAACTTAACAACCTAGGCATTGAGTCTATAATAAATCATGCTTTTATTTTACACATTTTTGTAACTTTATTATTTTACATAATCATCATCTGATGATGATTCAGCCTTTATTTTTAATGAATATTAAATGTCGTCATTTCTAAGATTAAGTCAAAGACTGTCTTTTCTCAACATTGTCTAGCAAAAACAACCATCTTTAAACCAGCTTCATAGAACACTAATTGATCAAAGAATGGAATTTATACATTACTAGCTTTTGCCCGCGACTTCGTCCGCGTGGCGTGTTATAAAAGAGAGATATGCATGTCAAATTTCAATCATCTAACTTACGCGGTTTAGATTTTTTCATACAAAAGTTTTTTCCCGCTAACTCCCGTTCCCGTGGGAATTTCTCAAAATACAGCCATAACTAAACTTTATATTTACTAAGGTACCTGCATGCCAAATTTCAAGCGTCTAACTTAAGCGGTTTAGATTTTTCATACAAAAGGATTTTCCCGCTAATTCCCGTTCCCGTGGGAATTTCGGGAATTCCTTTCTTAGTGCACCCCTACGGTACCTAAGCTACGTCCCTTCCAAATTTCAAGTGCCTACGTTTAGCCGTTTGGGCTGTGCGTTGATATGTCAGTCAGTCAGTCAGTCAGTCAGTCAGTCAGTTTCTCCTTTTATATATATAGATGTAGTCAAAAGTGAACCTTATTGGTTTGACTTAAGATTCAAATGCATTTATGTATGTCAATACTGTTGCAGCTAACTGGTGCAGTAACATCATAATTGATATACTAATACCTTGAGATTTGAGAACATTATAAATATTGCATAGCCTGGTTTTAACACTTTCTTAAAAGTTCATACTATAAATAGAAATGTTATCAACTTATAATATGATTTAATATATTACTTATGTTTTACTTAGTGCTTCTATGGAATCTTATATAAACTATAATAACTTATTAATTAGTAATATTATTAAGGTCTGATTAACAATGATAAACTTTAATAGTCTGATAAAAAGTAAAATCTGCATCTCACTCACAGGACATTATTTAGTTTTATTTCTTTCTGAATAAATTACTACTGTGACTATTATGAATTATATTAAGGGAACGCTGTCTCTCGCACTGGAGGTGGGCGCTAGCAGCTGTAACACAGTTTTAACAACTAATACAGCAGTTAACGTAACCTGTTAAAATGTTAATCATTGTATTGTTCCAAATAAATAATTGTTAATTGTTGTTATTAATTGTAATCAGTCATATTATCTCTTTCCAGTTGAAACTTCATCCGTTGATTGATAAATCATGTTATTTATTAAGTATTAAGTTATTAAATTCAAATGTATAAGGAAATATAAATCTTTTATTGAGATTTATAATGGCCAAGACAAGTCTAACATAACAAAATGTAATGTTTGATCATACACATACTGCAGAAGTATAGTACATAATATAATCAAAATGGCATTGGCGACATCTTCACACTATCCATGTAATGAATCACAAACATAAATACCCAGATGTGATAAAAGGACAAAGGCATGTACTGTCCGTCTATCTTCGTCACATCTGGCAAAGGTTATAATATGTAAATCTTCTTTTTTTTCATGCAAACTGTCCCGAAAGTATGAGTCAATCTGATTTGAGATAGTAACATGCTGAGTGGCTTCCCATTTGTCATCATCCCATTGTGTGCATGAACATGTTTGTTTGTATTGGTCTGGGTGTTTTCTATGTATAATATGTATTTATTTAAAAAAAAAGTATTTAAGTAGTTTATCAGCTGTCTAGTACCCATAGTACAAGCTTCGGCTTAGTTTGGGGCTAAATGACGCTGTGTGGCCCAGCATGGCATGTCATGTCTTGGGTTATCATCATCAATAGCCTGCAAATGTCCACTGCTGGACATAGGGCTCCCCTAATGACAATTGTCATTTGGGGGTGGATTTACCTTAGTCACCATGTTTGGCAAGTGGGTTGGGGACTGCAGTAGGTTTGATTTGTACCAGGTAGGTAAATGCTGCTGTCCGTTTCCTCATATCCCTTCAATGAGCTCCCAGCCGCGGTGTTTCCCGATCGCTACGACTTGTCCTTCTAATGAGAACTCTTTCCTCACGGTAGGCAACGGCTTAGCTGTGGCCCTGTCATTGCAGAGTCTATGAGCGGCGGTAACCGTTTAACATCAGATGGGCCCCTTGCTCGTCTGCCACCCACAGTATAAAAAAGAAATTGTTTTACTACAACAGCCATGGGAGGAGACAGGGTTCTCATGATTAGTGTCAACTTATCTGCTGCCCAGAGCCGCTACTGTTGATCTTCAAAAAAATTCAAAATTCAAAAAAATCATGATCAATGATCTTTAGGATATGATAAGATAAAACTTTTATTATACTGGTCTATGACTACTTTGTTGGTTAAGTACTCTCGGATACAACTTGACAACCTGAACATTTGTAGGTACTGGGTTCGAATCCCGGATCAGGCCCAAAATTGGTACTAAGTTTTTTAAGATACCTATTACTCAGTAGCAGCTTCACAGTCAGGAAATTGGTGGTGAAACACCCCTATTCATTGAAAGGATGTTAAGCTGTTGGTCCTGCTATAGTAAAAAGGACCCATTTTAATTCTTAAGTTCCTGTTATCCGTTAGCAACTAGAGTAGAAGCTATGCATTGAATACCTTAATTCAATGCAATAAGGTATATTTTAACACAACTGATAAAGCAACTTTGGTATCTTGACCATTTAAGGCAGATAAAAATACAATTATTCAACACTCAAATAGTAAGTATGTACCTAAATGGTAATTTAAATATTTTATTGATTTGGCTATTATTTATCTAATAATAAAAAAAATGAAATAAAAATTTTCTTAGTACGCCAAAGAATTCCCAATTCAGTTTGGGCCTCAACCAAAATACTCCGCTCCTTTAGGGCACATTTTAAGGAGCGCGTGAAACGCATAGCCTTAAACTTCCATACTTCGCCGTATGTTTGTCTTTTGACACGTGAGGCCTCATATTCTGCTTAGCCGGTTATGGCCTCAATCTTACTCTATACACTAAGACTGTTGCCACGATCGCTCAAGCGCATTCACGACTTAACATTAAAGGAAAATCCTTGAATTAATGACCTTAAGGAAATATGCACTTTGATGACTAATTGAGCGAATGTTAGTATTTACAATCTACAGAAATGTATCAAGGAAAGACTAACGTAGTGTGCGGTAAATGGATAACATAATTTTGCACTATTGTGTACCTACTAGCTTGAACTCGCGTTTCGCGAAAGTTTCATTCAAATTCGTTCAGTAGTTTTTACACATAAACATCCGTCCATCTATTCACCATCCAAACAAACTTTCGTGTTTATAATATTAGTAGGATAGTAGGAAGTAGATGATTTTTAAAACATCAGTTCGCTATAATGTAAGAGCGGCTTACATCCAATACGTGTGTATTCTGTCTGAACGTATTTTGTACTGCCCGTTTCAAAGGGAACGTGCAATCTTATTGAAGATCCCTAGGTGTTGAGTAATTCACGCGCTGTAATAGTTTGAAAACAAGACTATCTTGCAATATTTCTGTGGTTTGAGCGTTTTCTCTCACTGTCTAACGAATTGACCCTAAATCTTTCTGTTTTCTACCTACCTTTGTTTTTTTTGTAGGATCTCTCATTAATAGCGCCGCCTAAATTGTACTGTGCCCAGTTCGAAGTCAATTGTTTTAGTGTCCAATACAAAGTATGTTCTACAGATATTAGTCTGTTTACTTGCAGACGTTGTCCTTTTATTAAAATACCTAAATCTGAAGGTAAAAGTGACAAAGACGAGCGACCCCATAACTCGATATGAGTTGCGGGTGTCTATGCTTACCATCTGGCATCATATTTTTTTTTTAATTCAAAATGAGTTTGTCTATATAATTGTCTATATATAAATATCGTAGTCTACGAAATAGGTAAGTGATATCGTAGTCTCACATCACATTTGATCGTATGTCGCCTTTTGCATAAAAAAGTGACAATGTTGCCGGTGCGTTTATATTGAAATGGCCTCGGGAACGTCTTGAAACACCTATGCCTACTCGAGGATGTTGGCCATTAGCCCGATAAACTCGGCCGAGTTGATCTGAATGATGCTGATGCGAGCGGCAGAAACATTTCCATTCGCTATTGTGCGGCCAATGGGATTGTTTAGCTGTGCGGGTGGACACATAAGCGGGCCGGTATACTGCTTTGGCTTTCATACGGAAAAGGGCGCATCTGCTAACAGTTGAAAATGGAGAAACAAATCTTAACTAATATTATAAAGCTGAAGAGTTTGTTTGTTTGTTTGAACGCGCTAATCTCAGAAACTACTGGTCCGAATTGAAAAATTCTTTTTGTGTTGAATAGACCATTTATCGAGGAAGGCTTTAGGCTATATAACATCACGTTGCAACTATTAGGAGCGAAGAAATAATGGAAAATGTAAAAAAAAAACGGGGAAAAAATAACTATTCCACGCGGACGAAGTCGCGAGCACAGTTAGTATAAAATATGGAAAAAGGGCGCATCTGCAAACAGCTAAAAATGGAGAAACAAAATTAAAAGACATTACTGCCACATCGCCTTAGCGATTTATGTAATACTTAGATGGTAAAACGCATCTACACATGTGCATCTTTTTTTTTCTAAGTATCATGTAGCGCCGCTATTTCAACCTATATCAACTTAATTTAACCAAATGACTAAATAAATCAATCTTAAAGAAAATGTTAGATACGCCCTTTTCCGTATGACGGCAATATAGTCGTCAGTAGGTACATGTTGAATCATAAAGCTGACTTTCCGGGACTAATTGTCATCTGATATCAGCACGGATTCGGAAACTTTCTCTCACTCAAAGATTCCGAATTCGGCATTCACAAAAGCGTTCTGAAAGATCCCTCGAAACATTCTAGATCGTTCTTTGAAATATTCGATGGATTTGTAATTTCGCCAGCCTGAGAGCTCTCGGAATAGTTATACTGTTATACTGTGGAGCCTGAGCAGTGGACGAACCAAGGCTGTTGATTGTTTGATGGAGGGAATATCGGGAGCAGTGTTTACCTGGGTACAAATAAAACAGCTACTGCGGTCACTAACCCCCTTATCAAGCTTGGCGACTAAGTGTTACCTTATGTAGACCTCCCTCAACGGGGCTTCCTCGGTAGCCCACAGCTGGACATAGGCCTACATCCATTTGGTGAGGCCTATGTACAGCTGTGCGCTTCTGCAGGTTGATTAGGATGATATGTGTTAGTACCGCCATAGACCGCGAATTTGGTGTAATGCTCCTCATAACCAATTACTTGATTCACTTATCTTTCTTTTTTCCTTTTCAGTTTCCATCCTTCTCCATTTCCAGAGCCAAGAACCAAGACTTTCCTCCTTTCCTTCCTCCGTAAACCTTTGGAACAGTATATTCTTATCTGTATTACTACATGGCTGGTTTCAAGTATAAAATGTTTTGTATTTTTGTTTTCTTTTTCGCTAGTTTGATGACGTACAGTATGTATTTGTACATTTTTGAAAAGTACTCTAAGAGCCGACATTTGCTTTTGTTTGGAAGTATATTTACGTTGACATAAGGAATATGGATGATACTCGTAAGTTATTTTAATTTTATAAATTTATAGTGAAATGTTTTCATACTGGACCTGATTCTGTCAATCTGGCAATCATTTATTTGCATCAATGTTTCTCCCTTTTAATTTTAATTCTGTGAAACTCTACTGAATTCCAGTATTACTTGTTATTTGTCTTATTATCATGTTCTATTTTGAGACGGACTATGATAGCTTTTTCTGTTTATTAGTTTGAAATTGGTTAGCGTTTAAATAGTGTAATTTGTCATTTATGACAATACATATTGTATTAAATATCCATGGATATACCCACCCACTCAAAATTCAATGATAAGATGAATGTATGCGCTGATGATGATGTTAAAAATATCTTATTTTTTATTTTCAAATAGCTAGTACATATCAGACTAAACCTATAGGCCGGCATAGCGGTGGCAACTGACTAATTGAAATAGGTTACCTATCCGTTGCCGTGATTTAACCTTTCTTTCACTTTCCAACCAGCGACGGTAAGTCGGTAAGCCACCATGCCGTGTCAATTTAAAAAAAACAAATAGATATAATAGGTACCTATCTATCTTCAATGTAACTAGCAATTGAACAAAGTACCTACACAATATAATAACGAAATGTCAATAAATTTGTATGCATATTACCTATTTGTTTTTATTTAAAATTCAAATTGGCATATTTTATCATACATAATTTCCTTGTATGTGGTCATAGGTACACAGCTCCTGAACCAGAACGTGATAGTATGAAGTGGTACTTACTTTGTGTTATCGTATAATATACAGTGAGATCTTAAATGTAATGGATTTCTCCATATGGTTATAAAATGGTTTCTTTATTCGATAGGTTGTACTGGGTGAATAAAATAGAGTTATTTATAACTTACACCTGTGCCCGCGACTTCGTCCGCGTGGAATAGTATCTTTGGGTAGCATTTTTAATTACCTAATCCTCAGCCTGTTGTCCATTGCTGGGCACTCCCCCAATGATAAATTGTCATTTAAGGGATTTGCGTTAGTCACGACGCTTGGCAGGCTGGTCGGTGACCGCAATAAATAAATAATAATAAATATCTGATAACATCACATACAATGCCCCAATCCCAAAGTAAGTAGCTTGAACACTTGTGTTATGGGTTTTAGAACAACGAAGGTATACATGAAGACAAATTATAAACACCCAGATACGAACCAAACATAAATCGCATCATTTATGTGTATCGTATGTTTGTCCTGGGTAGGGATCGAACCCACGACCTTTGGCAGTTCAGAAGGCAGAAGTCGCTACCACTTGAGCCACTGAACCAGCAATAGCCTATATTCGTACCCAGGTTAACGCTACCCGTTTCCTGCTATTCCCTTAGTCCTCTTCTACGACACCCACGGGATGATATGGGGTCCTATTCTAAATCCAGAAACCACACAGACGTCATAACTGGCAGGCCTAATTGATTGTAGGTAGGTAGTTTTAAACACTGTTTTATAATCAGTAAAGTATTAACATAATCCAAATTATAATCAACTTTTACCAGAGACTCAATAAAGAGACGTCAAAGTAATAATTGGCGGGAACTCGATGATAGCTGTCAGTGTCACCGTAACGTCAACTGTCAACGATTGTGCGGTGACCCCTGAACGTGGCGAATAGTGCTGTACGTAGTGGTTGATTATTCTGTTCTAAGACTAGGTTAGGTACCTTAGATTTTAGTCCACCACCAATGCTACTATTCTGTGACACTATAAAAATTAACATGTAAGTAGGTATGTAGAACAAGTACGTACTTGTAGAAGTCATACATTTTCTGGCGTGAACATACACCTTTATGAACGAATTAAACGGCTAACTTGGTCGTAGTGTTCACGTAATATGCGTCCAAAATTAATAGTGTTATCATTATAATAGTGTACATAGAAATGTGTTGTAGCGAAAAAGAGTCTACATCAATAGGGTTGCCAACTTTGGCGAATAATAAACAGGCCTATATCTAAATCATATTGTAATTCAATTTAAGAAACTATTTACAAGCAAGTTCCGCTCCTTTACTATGGATTGTGCCAACTTACCTAACTGCACGCGAAGTTGTGTTTTGTATAATTGTAATAATTAACTAATTAAACTATTACAGCCAAATTAATACGTCTTGTGTATTTACCTTATTTTTAGCCTAGGGATTTAAAAAAGAGCTGATCCTTGATCGGGAGTTTATTTTTTGTTATTATAGGTCGATTGGGCATTTGACACCAAAAAGCAACTAATTTTATGAATAAAACCTTAAAAATTATTCTACCACAAACCCATTGACATCAAATTATTTTACCGCGTGTTCGGAAAGTGGTTTCTACAGAGAGGAACCGTTATGAAACTCATTGTTATTCTTTTTAAATAGCCAATTTTTGTATAACATTGATAAAATCTAATTTGACATAAGTTGTACTAAGTCGAATGTGAATTTCGAACAATAAACGTGCTAGAAAGTTTCCAAAACCGAGCGGGTATAGGTCTTGTGAAAAGTCTCGGTGATATCATATTTGGTATGCTTTTTTTTGCTTCGCGAATATAATATCACATTTAGTTGGCGGCCCTAACATCCATGGCTAATCTACCATCGCATTGAGCACAAGGTCATGTTTAGCGTCTCTCGTTGAAAGAGTTCGGATTGGCCAAACAGTCTGGCTATTGCGGCATTGGTCACTTATGTTTAGTTAACATATATATGTCGCAGTCATCTGGTTGAATCTCCTATTCAATTGAATCGCTAGCGCGTTCATTGAATGACGACATTCAATTGAATGACTAGACCGAACGTTGACTAAACACGCGTCACTTAACGTCCAACTAGGTAGCGGATTGAAACATAGCTCTTTGAAAAGAGCGGACGTAAAAGCAGTCAAGTGATTGTAATTTAGTTCATTTTTTTCCCGCGCGGCGTTAGTAGTCACTAAAACAAATATGGCGTCGAACATGATCACCTGAGTGTTGATATTTTTTTGATTAGATTTACTTTAAACTGACTTATACGTAATAAAATAGCGTGACAGCATGGATTTACCTATTAATACGCCGCCTCCGGATACTTTTAAAGAAAAATTAAAAACTAAACATTAAACAGTCGGCTTTTATCCATTCAACGACTATGCTAAAATGACGTTCGGTCAAGACGTTGAACGTTTCATTCAATAACTTGACGAGTTGTCCTTTAGGCATTCAATTAAATGTCGTCATTCAATGAACGCGCTAGTCATTCAATTGAATAGCAGATTCAACCAGATGACTGCAACATATACATGTAATAATGAAAAAGTGCGAGCAGTAGCGTAACTATACCATTCTAGGCCCGTGGCAAATTCATCGGATTTTCACTAAATGTGTAATAATAAATGTTGGGAGTTTGGATTCTCCTCTGACCGGGGGCCCCTTACGGCTGGGGGCCCGGCCCGTGGCATTTTGCCGACATGCCACCCTGTAGTTACGCCACTGAGTGCGAGGGATGAAAGTCGTGCTGCGCTTCCCGACTCCTCAAGAACTATGACCCTGGACAGAATACCTGAGAGTGTAGCTGATAACATGCACAGCACACTACCATCAGCCTGCCGTGGTAGGCGGACCCCTTCAGACCTTCAGGTCCGAAAGGAGAAAAAAAAGGTGCTATTATATTTTAAATCGAATCAATACCATGAAATCTAATGTATTACATGGTGATTTTATTTTTTTAATGGATTTTCTTAACGACTTATAAATCGATTTATTTTCGATTTGTTTCAATAATTTCGTGATAAGACCACATTCGAGAAACTTGTATAATCGTCGCCGTAGAGTGAGAAGTCATTATACAGTGTGTCTGGTCATGGACTAGCGATATTCTAAGGATTGTTAGATCAACTATGCTAATACACAAATACACTTCATAGCTAAGTCCAAAATACTTATGGCCAGACACATTGTATTATGTAAGTTCCGGCGTATTTTGAGTTATGACTGTTTAAAGTTTTATAAACCGAAACTTAGGTTTAGTAAGAGACTGTTATGGTTTTCATTATGATGACGCTGCTGCCCGTTTCCTGATATTCCCTTAGTTGTCTTTTACGACACCCACGGGACGAGATGGGGTGGTTCTATTTATGAATCTGTAAACCACATGGACCCTATTTAGGTATAGTATTTTTTTTTTTTTTTTATAATAGCTCGACATAATGGCTTCTCTACGCCTGATTGAAAGCCAAAGAGAAGCCCAAGTCGCTGTGACAACTGGCAAGTAACTGGTTAGTTACCTGTCAGTTGCCACTGCCATGCCGGCCCAACCCTAACCCCCCACGAGCTCGCAGCTCGGGCTGCGGTATTCTATAGGGTAGAGGTCCTTCCCCGGACGGGTAGCTCAATACGAGCGAACATTCGCTATGCCCTACCTCTCTTGTATTATGGTTTTACATCTTAAAAAATAGAAAGTGGTAGTACTTATTCGAGAGAAGTGTACCACATTGCGGTTAGGGACCTTTTGTATCCTTTACATAATGCATGAGCAATCTGAACCGGCTACTGAAGCGTTGTTTGACGTTTTAACTCTAATACCTACATGCACCAATAAACATTGTTCATTCAAATCGGTTTTGGCGAAACGTTGTAGTGTTTCAAATAAAAACTGAAACGTTTGAGCTCCGGTAAAAATTTTACTACATACATTTTATGTGTAACCAAACCAAATACCGCTATATTTGATTGAACGAAGTTGGTAGAGAGTAGTTGCACGAATTTAGGATAGGATTTTGAAAGAGAAACATACAATGAAATATGTTCGTACATCTCTCTTTATCCCATCATTTGGGATCAGTTCTCTTATGTTTTAGTACTCCCAGGACGCTTGTCTGGTGCCGCTAGCGATGTGTCATTGCATTTTTCATGTCCTTATTTTTAGTAGCCATCCATGGGATCATCTAGCGATATATTATTATATTAAAAGTATAAGTAACGTGGATGGTTCCCGTTTATGATGTCTTTTTCAAAAGTTTCAAGGAACCATCTCTGTTCGTAAAAGTGATAATTTATTGTACAAACTCATACTTCTACGTACACAATGAGATAGTCTTAGCGTTCTTTGCCGAATTTCGGTTAATCTTCTATCAATTGCGGTATGTACGCGGTGCTTAGGTCATCACAGGGACTTCATCACAGGTTTGTTTCCTCACGATGTTTTCCTTTGCCATAAGAGCGTCAAACGCACATATTACATAAGGGTTCCCACAGCCACATCCAGCATGAAAGTCAACCTTAATGCCACAGCCGTGTGGCACCTATAAATTAAAACGTTCCAATTCACCCTGACGTCAAACAAGCGTATAGAGATGTCCCCAAGACGTGGGCAATAATCGGTTGAGTGAGCCGGAGCACGTGCTCACACATAATGGCGCGTGGGCGACGCAGGACGCCGAATCGATACGTCGATGTCTTACATCGTAACACTTTCCACTCGCGTCAGGGGATGACATCAGGTCATCTGTAGTCAGACAGTCGCAGCTGATCAGAGTAGCCGTTTTTAGCTTCCCATGTGCTTATGTACTCCTGGTACTATTCCGACTAAAAAAACCTCCGATAATCGCAGGTGACTCAAGTGAACTAGAAAAGTCATTTTATTTACAGTAGACTTGAATCCCCTGGCCAGGTGACTTAAGTACGCTTCTATCTGTATCGATAAAGTTTCCGAGTGAAAATATTCATATTCATTTAATCACCATAATTTGTAACAATATCGATATCGATACGACCTTCAAATCTTCAAGAAAAGAGCGTACCTCTATCTTAAAGGCCGGCAGCGCAGCTGTAACTACTGATGTTGCAGATGTACATGGGCGGCGGTTATCACTTACCATCAGGTGAGCCGTCTGAGACTCTGCCCCCTATTTCATAAAGAAAAACAAACTACCTACAACAATGAATTATTGTGTATTTTACATGTGGCAAGAAACTGTTACATAAAATGTAACTACATAAATGTATATAAAAAAGTGCATTGTAAATGGCTTCGCAGATACCTTATTATACTTTGGAAAAAGGACAACACAAAAATCGTAGACGCCCCCCAAATCAGAACAGGAAAGAAATTAAAATGTACGCCAGTGCAATGTTCCAATTTGGCCTCGTAAAGTATTATACAGATGTTCTCGAGACGTGGGCAATAATCGGTTGAACGAACACCGAGATGAGAGCTCGTGACGAGACGCAATCGATACGTTCGCAGTGCGATATCGTAACGACTTCCACTTTTGAAGTTAAGCCATGCGGAATGACGGAGCGTCTTCGCGCAAGGGATTTGTCGGAAGCCGGATTTGTCTGTGAGCGTTTAGAGACGTCTTGTTAGAATGTTTTGTTGATATTGTAAATGCAAATTGTGCAGTTTTTGAGTATGGAGGGTTGGAAATGCGCGTGTGTTCATCGACGAGTGCAAATATCAACTTAGAAATACACAAACTGATAATGAATCTTATAAGAATCATAGCATCATCATTTCTAACCTGCAAACGTTCACTGCTGGACATTGGCCTTTCACAATGGCATTCATTTGGTGGGATTTGTCTTAGCCAAACTTGGCAGACGGGTTGGAAACCGCAGTAGGTTTATTTGTACTTTGGTCAACGCTGCTGCCTTGGAGAAGCCTATGTCCAGCAGTGGACTGCAAAAGGCTGATGATGATCAAACACTTCTGCCCGTTTCCCTTAGTCGTCTTCTTCGACATCCAGGGAATGAGATGGGATGGTCCTATTCTAAACCCGGAAACCACACGGCCGTCATAACAGGAGCTACACTTAACATTCATATATTTTATGGGTATGAGGATCATAATAAATGCATTCTTACAACGCGTAAACACTTATTTTAGTAGATGTTCCATTAGGTAGATGACTAATCTTTAAATATAATTAGCAAATCGACGCGTTTACACGTATTCTCGCGATCGTGTGATCGTGATATGCGATGCAATCTAACCATCACCAATCGCAACATCAATTGCATTGTTGAACATTAGATAGGTAAACAAGATAAATGCAGGATCTATGTACTCCTAATCGGTTAACAAAGTACCAAATAATATGGAGATATTAGGTACGTATTTGATTTAATACCAATTTAAATGGAACAGGCATTTGAGATATTAATATCGGAATAACGAAGGTACTTATTACAAACATTAGAAGTACTTATTAGATACCTACTTTTTTGTTACAGCCTGTTGTTTGATTCTACAAAATCTATTTGGATGGAAGAAGAAGATGGAAGTTTATAATAAACTAGCAGTGCCCGCGACTTCGTCCGCGTGGAATAGAGTTTCATCCCGTTGGAGGTAGAATTGGTCAAAATCCTTTCTTAGCGGATGTCTACGTGATAACATCTACCTGCATACCAAATTTCAGCCCGATCGGTCCAGTGGTTTGGGCTGTGCGTTGATAGATCACTATGTCAGTCAGTCACCTTTGAGTTTTATATATTTAGATTGAGAAACTGAAATTAAATGAACAATGTTTTTATCCATATACATATACTTACAGTTTTGTACAGATATTTCCTTTAATCACCATGTACCTACTCTTCTTAAACAATACCTACTTGTTTTAACTAATGGCGCCGTTGTGTAATTCATAATTAAGTGTAAACATTATGATTGTCACGAGACAGGTATTGCCTAGTGTGGCAATATTGTAAGTGTTTGTACGTTTTCTTTGGAAATAAACTAATTTATTATCTTCTTTTACCTTATAATATAAAAATGAATTCCTGTACGTTAGTTTCATAGGGAGGTCATTGGCAACATTCATTTTTTATAGTTTTTATAGTCTCTAACCGTTATGGGATGTAAGGGAGCGGCCTATCGTCTTTTCGCTCCAAGCCAACCTCACCTGCTCGTGGTTCATCCTGCCGAATAACAAACGAGGCGCTGGCAACCGGCTGGTGGCGGTATAACCATCACCGTTGAAGGCGTAGCTAGGCTGATGAGCGTAGCTTCTCGTTCCGGTGACGCTGCTGCCCGTCATCGGCCTGTGGTATTTTGCTACGCCTTTCATTGTGATGGTTATACCACCATCGGTTCACAAGATTATGAAAAGCAACGACTGTGTCGCTAAAACATATTGCCAGGCATCCTAGTATGTAAAGTGAATTGTGGCGACATTACTGTTAATTCGTTGTGCGTTGATATCCTATTCAAGGTTGTTATAATAACGATAGTAAAATTGAGTACAGTTACATAACACGGCACGCTTTATTTACTATTGAAAACAATTTAACACCTGACATATTTGACTGACCTAAGCTACTACGCTAATATGATTATCGACACCGTATTAGGCGCAACACGACTTTTTACGTCATTGAGAGAACGAAAGTAAAACTGATAAAGGTGACATAATTTTTAAGGCCGTTAATAATAAAATCATCATCATGATGTCGTTACATCATATCAGAGATGATGATAACTCTGACGCCTAAACTGGGAATGGGTATAGCTTACCCTAAGTGTTGCGGAGGTCTGATGGCAGTCGCTCTGTGTAAAAGCTTAGCCCTCGCCAAATCCCTCAGTTTAGGAAGCCGACCCTGAGACAATCGGGAAAAAGGCTAGGATAATGATGAATAATAAAATCATCATCAGCCCGCGTCAATTATTATTACTATGCAATCCATATAAGTGTACAGAGAGGTTAACTAACCAGGGCCGTCTCTACCAGGGGGTGCAAGGGGTGCGGTGCACCCGGGCGCACGTTGGGTCCGGCACCCCGGCGCCGAATATACTTAAGACGGCCCTGTAACTAACACTTAACCTGTAACAGTTAAGGTGTCCATACATCATCAGCCTATTGCAGTCTACTGCTGGACACAGGACTCTCCAGTTGTTCGCGACTTAAGGCAAACACCTGGAGGATTTACCCATTATCGCCACGCTGGGTAGGCAGGTTGGTAGTTTCTCGCTCCGGTGACGCTGCTGCCCGTCATCGATCTGTGGTGTCTAGCTACGCCTTCAGTTGTGATGGTTCCACCCGTCGGTTGCCAGTGCCGCGTTTGTTATTCGGCAGAATGCACTACAGGCAGGTGAGGTTGGCTTGGAGCAAAAAGATGATATTCCGCAGCCGCTCAATTATATCCCAATAAAGTCTATGATATTTTATAAAAATATTGACCAAGGTATAATAAATTGACTTTTCATCAAGTGACGGACTATATGCTGTGGTACTATAAAAAAAGTTTCCGATCCGAACCAGAATTCCGAATAGAAATGCAGATTCCAAATAATACATATTATTTTGTATGTAACTATGTAGCAAAGTAGTGCCTTTTCGTTCGGAGAATAAAAATAACATGGGAATATTCATGTCATTTTACTCTTTTTTTATTGATTTCCTTACAAGTAAGTAAGGATAAGCAGGGACAACAAATAAATACGGTTGGCACGCCGTTCCTCGCCGAAGTGTCGGCTTAAATAGATCCCGGTGTACTTTTATCCGTCAGGGAAAAGATTAACTCTTGGTTCTTAGTGAGGATAAATACTCCATGAAGTTAACCATTGATTTGTGGACTTTATGTGTCTTATTTATAGTAGATATATATAGATACAATTTTTTTTGTATATTATGTTTGTAATAATACAGAATAATGACTTCCCCTCGCCTAATGCACTACTTACTTTGGGATTGGAGCAATGTATGTGATGTTGTGTCATGTGTGTAATATTTATTTATTTATTTAATGGCAGGTTGAGAATCTTAGGTCGTTGCGGCATCCAAACAGACAAGTAACTAAATCAATAGTTTGTCAGTTGGCACCGCAAATGAAAAGTATTTTTATTCATATAGCCAAGCACTTCTAAATCATCAAATAAAGTATAATATGTACTTTAAATTCAATAAATATATAGGGATGTAAGAGAGCGACCTTTCATCTTTTTGCTCCGAGCCAACCTCACTTGCCCGTGGTGCATCTTGCCGTCATAACTCATAACAAACAAGATGCTGGCAATCGACTGGTGGCGGTATAACCATCACATTGAAGGCGTTGCTAAATAAACCGATGACGGGCAGCTGCGTCACTGGAGCGAGAAGCTACGCCCGGCGATCGCCAATCGCCAATCCGCCTGCTCAGGGTGGCGATTATGGGTATATCCTCCAGATTTTTGCCCTAAGTGACGAACAACTGGAGAGACCTATGTCGAGCAGTGGACTGCAATAGGCTGATGATGATGATGATGAAATAAATACGTCTAATACAAAGTGTTGTATTTAAATATTTATCTCTTCTAGAGTCTTGTTGCTGAACAAAAACTGCTGATATACGCCACATCTTGACGTCTTCATAAAAGCTCATATTGTAGGTACATATTAAGGTCGAAGCATTCCACTTCTGAAAGGACGGCACGATATAAGTTTCACCGTACCTACCTTCCTAATAGCTTTAGAACTATATAATCCGAAGCCAAATGACGAGATTGCGGGATTACCGATGACAACCGATTAAACAGCACAGTTTTGGTGGTTTTGGCTCGAAACGGTAGCGCTGACAATACTGATTTATTGTTTAACAATGGTGTAATCTTCTTGTATTGTTGTTGATAGGATTAAATAAAATAGATTGAGGATTATGTTCTTGGTAGGGCACTTCAAATGTAGGTAGAGGTAGGAATAGGGAAGTTGTATATGTAACAATTGATTTGACTTGATCAGGGGATATTGTTACACTTGTATGTTTTTTATAGTAGCTGGACATAATGACTTCCCTACGCCCGTTGGAAAGTGAGAAAGAAACCCAAGTCGCTTTGACAACGGGCAAGTAAATGTTCAGTTACCTGTCAGTTGCCACCGCCATGCCGGCCCGACCCTAAATCGAGTCAATTCAGGAAATAACTTTTTTTTTAATCGTCATATGTCTTGTTATTCTGGGAAACCCCTCTCCCTCCTTTAAACAAGGCCTGAGAGTTCTTTGCACTTTACTACGGATCTCTAAAAGCTGTCTCAGTTGACAAACTCCAGTTTCATCAATTCGGTGGCGCTCTTCGGGTCGCATGCTGCGGTTCGCCCAAAGTTCTGGTCAACTTTCGGGGCGAGGCTTGTAACTGGCGGGCTCGAAACATGATTTTGCCCCCTAGATGTGATTAATCAATTCACAGTTGAAAGGCTCGACCTAATTTCAATTAGTTTTCCATTGGAAATGGTTGGTGCGAAAGATGGGATCTTATACTCGTAGAGAACGGAATAGGTATTCCTATTTTATGTTGTTTTAAATGAAGTGACTCGCCATATCCCCTTAAGTAAGGCAACGTCGCAAGTGGGGGAGTCTGGGACATTTAGATATAAAAAACCCGGTTGCCCCCTGTTACCGTGGGATTTTTCGTGGGATTTTACAAAATCCCTGGTGCATCCTCAGGGGAAAAAGCCAGGGGGCTCCTGGTTTGCACTGTTCAGTCGTCTGTTCACCCAAGGGAATAGATGGGACTCAGATTTGTATTCCTGACCAATTCTCCTATCCAAGACGTGGCGATGTAGATCGCTGCACCTTGTTAAAGTTACTAAGTTTTGTATTAAAACAGATATCTTCGACAAGAACATATACCTACGTACAGAATATACCTTTGTACGTATACGTTTTAATGAAAGACATACAAAGTATAAGTAGTTACAATAAGTCGTAAGCTGAAGCGATTGCTAGCGAAATCCCATAGCTAAAACCACACCGAATTAAATCATACTCGTAGATTAATTTACACAGAAACGTGATCAATCTAAAGTCTATAATCATTATTTCTTAGTCTAAGATATTTACTTAATATACCTATTACTCGTTAATATACTACCTATTTTGTTGTACTGGTATAGATCTCGCAATCTTGTTTATGAAGTACTCAACAGTTTTTGTTAGTACAATAGAGAATCATCGAAGGTTAAGATACTACGTATTAAAGCGCAGTGTGGCATTTCCGTAGATATTTTGCAAAGTAGAACACGTTGTTACGTAATTCTGAAGGAAACATTTTAAAAAAAGTTCAGCCGTTCCGACAGTAATATAGATTTTAAAAATCTTATAATGTGTCTGATTTTATTATATACTAGCTATCCGCCCCGGCTTCGCACGGGTGCAATATTATATGCATATAATTATACACATGAACTTTCCTGTTAAATCCCTCTATCTGTTAAAAAACTGTATCAAAATCCGTTGCATAGTTTAAATATATAAACACAGAGACAGACAGTAAACAAAAGCGACTTTGTTTTACACTTTATAGTAATAAATAGTCAAATCCCTATGAGCTGAATTCGCATTCGGCGAGATTGGCTGCATTCTCAATAGGCAAACTCTTCGCCGCCGACTGAGTTAGCGGCGTATTGGCTTAGGTACCTGGCTTAGGTTCCATATATATAAATGGAGTTTTCAGTCGGCGGCGTAGGTATAGTTTGCCTACTGGCCTTATACAAAAAAGAAGTTCGAAACAGTGTTTTACTGAATACCTTACTATACTGTGGCTGGTGTTAAAAGCTATTTTACATAAATATAACAGTTACCACTATTTGCGTATGCTATAGTTTTAGCATGTTGCGTTCGATATTTCGATAGGCTTTTGAAGGGAATTCTATGGGTTTACTGATGCAGAATTGTGATATGAAAACGGGGATTTTGTTAGTTTCGAAAAACATTGGCCGGTTTGCGAAAACAATGGAACTATTATGTGTGGAAGATATGGTGTGTTTTGGGTTTCGTTTGTCCGAAATGCTTTTATTATTTAAATTGCTTTGTTTAGTATGTGACAAGGTCGTGTCGCAACGGATACGCATTACGGATTAACCTCTAAAACATAAAACCTTATTGTATTATGAAATATGTTACATATTTTTACTAATGTTAGGTCTTGCTTTTTAATATTGGAATTTATAGTCGTCGTTCATATATACGAGTACGTAATAACAAATAGTCAAAGTTTTAGTCTACTTTCTACCTATGTTAAATTTTGGGTAATAAATGATTTCAAACGTAATTTAAATGAAAACGAACAAGGGCATCTATTTGTATCTCTTAAAACTTATAAATGTACATCGATTCTCTCAAGTCGATTGCTTTGGTTTTGATCCAATTTCAGCACCTGTCAAAAATATCAATATGTGTCAAAAGTGGATTAGAAGTCGAAAGTGGACTACCTAATGTTGTCCATCTAGAAAACGATTTCCAAAATTAACCTTTTTTATTTGTTTAAACTTTATTGCACAATAGAAGTGCCTTTCCATCAATCCATCAGTCTCTACTACACTACAGTCCGGTGATGATGACAAGGCCGCCCTGGCCATCATCGTAGTCATTTAGAAAAAGAAAAAATCTACTACATTTATTTGGAGAGATTAATGCCTACATATATCAAAGTATTAATCAAATATTTATCGTGGGCATCGCTACGAAAATATACCCTGATATTTATTTAGTTGCGCAATAAATGTATTTCAATTTCAAAAACACTCGATACGTACAACTAAGTGATTACTGATACTGACTAATAAATTACTTTACCTGCTATTTTATTCTGATGATCAATATAATATGTGGCTGTTAAAAATATTACTCTATCAGTTAATACTTCTGTCATTCAAATGAACACATTATGTTCATTTTCATGAATTTTCCTATTTATACTGTAAGGAGCAGTAGGTAAGATGTTAAAGACAAACAAATGAGTTATTTCTATTTTGTCATTCTTAACATCCATTAGTGCCATTTTCATATTTTTGCTCTCTAAATAAGTATGCATAAATTTAAGTACCACATGAAGATATTTTTGACATAGACCTCTCCAGTTGTTCGCCACTTAGGTCAAAAATCCACCGCAGCTAAATGAACGGGTCGTGCTTCTGCCAGTGAGTAGGGTTTCCGGAGCTCGTTGGGTTAATGCTGCATCAACAGCCGAGGGTTAAGATTGGCAAAGGGCGTGTGATACCCTGGTGTTGCAGGCGTCCATAGGCTGCGGTAACCGCTTAACATAAGGTCGGCCGGTAGATTTGTTGCCACTCTTGTGGTATAAAAAATATTAGTCTAAGAATTAGAAGAGTATAAGAATAAAGTCTAAAAATTAATTGAAATCACGTCGAGAAACGTTTATAAGTTAACGAAGTGTGAAGAATCATTTTGTAGGCCGGCATGGCTGTGGTGACTAACTGGAAACTGAGGTATCTCGCCCGTGGCCAGAGCGACTTGGGCTTCCTTTTCAGCTTTTCATCAGGCGAGAGGATACCTACTTTACCGAGTCAATTAAAAAAAAACGTAATGAGGTCGATTGGCGACATTGCCAACTGAAAGTCATCAATCATTGCAGACTTGAACTGTAGGGCGAAATTGAATCATCGCTCGGCGCGTGCGCACCGCGGGACGCATAACAATGGCCGCGTGGCGTGACGTCACACCGGAAGTGGGGACCGATCCCGCCGGTGGTGTCGTCACCATATTTAGGTTTCTTATTAAATCTGGACTAATGGAATTAATGCGATGGACAATAATTACACTGCGCATTGACAGACAGAGCGAATGGCCCGGTGACTCATATGTAGTCGACGTAGTCTTTTGAACCGCGGGTTGTGGATTCGATCCCCATCTAGATAAACATTTGTTTTGAGAAACTGTTTAAGGTTGTTGTAGGTTCTTTCTTACACATAATTATGAAATTGACAATAGAAATTCTTTAAAACAACTGGTCACTTTGATCTCAAATATGCGGCGGCGTTTGATTAAGAAATTTTATAAAATAGAAGAATAGAATAGAATTTATTGTGAATATAAATTTGGGTACATAATAGCTGTTGACATTGCTTAGCTTACACATTATTAAAATTTTTATTATATTATTTTGGTGTTTGTGATAATTCGCATATTATCGCGCCATTTTATTTTGCTTGGTCTTTAACACAGATTAATCTGTGTACTTAAATACTCTTTGTATGTACTTAAAACTTATAAAATAAATATTACCTTTTTACGGCGACTAGACAAATAGTATGTACTACTGTATTAAATCAATTTTTTTAAATCTTTATTGCGCAATAAAGTGTTTTTTTTTATTGCTATTTTTTTGAGCATATCGTTGATATGAATGACGAACAGCGTAGGGGATAGCACCGAGCCTTGCGGAACGCCAGCGTTGATGGTTCTTGAATCGGAAACTTGGTGTACAAAAGGAAGACTTAATGTCACATTGGCTTGGCATTCTCTACCAGTCCATCATTGGTCTAACTAAGCTGAAACTAAGTTTTGAAGTATATAAGGTTTGTATGAGAAATTAATCCTGTAATTCTAAACACAAAAATATTACATACTTCCGTTTCATCATCACAAAAATATGAACACAATTCCGTAAATATATTTTATGCCTATTAAATTTCACATTCAGGTAGAAGACAAGTTGTTTCCATTATCACATTAGCATGCTAATAGTTCCTTCGTTACGTACCGGCGTTGAACAGAACTAATTAATGTGAATGTCAACTTGAAAATGAGGAACGTCATTCATACAATGTTTAGTGGTAGTTAAGTAGCGCGGCTATGAAACGAAGTTACGAAATAGTTGTACATGTTTGAATATAAACTTACTTAGATACTTTTTTTGTAAATAAATACATGTACATAGTAAACACCCAGATCAGTACAAACATGTTCATGAACACAAATGTCTGTACTGTGCGGGAATCGAACCCACAACCCTTGGCTCAGAAGGCAGACTTCCAAATGAGCCATCGAGCCAGACAAAAAGGTTTTTATAAGTTAGATTGCTGCCAATTGTACTCATATTAATTAAACAGCCTATAGCCGTCCATATACCTACATTGTTATTTTTTTATAAGAACAGCGTTCAGGATTACCTCACTCCACCTGATGGTAAGCGGTCGTGAGGTCCAAATGTTAGAGCGACAGGCATAATGGAACAAACCCATTGCGCCTGCCGCCCTCACCCTGAAGGCCCACTGAGATGCCGTTTCACGCCCCGCCTAAAGAACCCAGGATTGTAAGAGGAATGAAACACATGAGCTGGAAGGGCATTCCGGGGCAAAAACGAGGAACAAACCTATTGGTGCGCGCCACCGTCGTCTGGATGGTATGCGGATGACAACGCTGTACAGCACGTGTTGTTCGAGAGTGGAAAGGAGATTATATTGTACGTTCAATACACATACGAGTACGTACGTAGTTGCGACCCGGGAAGCAATTTTGCGTAGGCGTGCGTTGGTATTGCACTCATTTTAGCACGTATCTCTACGGCAGGAAGCAATGCTGATAAGATAACGAGCCATCTTGCAGTGAGTATGAGTAGTTTGTTGAACTATTTAAAAAGCAGCTGAATTATGATAGATTAGGCGTATATGATTGCGTATTAACCTGTCACATCAGTAAGAGTAAATTTGGGCGATAAACAATAGATAATTTACGCTGAAAATTAAACTTGTTGCTTGTTGCATTAAATTTTTTTCTCAAAGCTTAGAAATACTATCACTTCTAATATTACATACGAAATTGGTAATAGTAGGTAATACTGTTAAAGCAATCCTAGTTTCTTGTGACTAACAAAAGTATTTTCCACATTGAGGAAGGTCAAGGTCACAGTTAACCTCTCCTTTCCTTTCGTGGCGCGTTTTCCTCTGATTGATTGATTAATTTTATTGTTTTAACCTTTTTAGCGTAACTGGCGGTTTTGCCCGCGTTGATTTCGCTTTGTCATTGAATGTCCATCATTATTATCAGAATCGGTTTTTCCTAGGAGAACTCAATAGTTAGCACTGATTGTAATTATGTATTTTATATTCGGCGTCTTTCTGTAGGTGATCCGATGGAAAACCAAGGTCATCGACATACATCACCGCATTAGTAGGTAAGCTGAGGGGGGGGTTTAGTGGGTATGCTCTCCCAAAATGGGAGGTGTGAGTCCCATACACCATGCCGCCTCCCCCCGGAGACGGCATGAATGTGCCTAATGCATTCCCCTTTAAAAAAAGGTTGGCAAGAAAGGTTTATAATGCGATATAACTCAATCTGAGTCATTACGGCTGATTGTCTAAGATGCCTACCGCATTTTTCCAAATCAGTGACAATTGATGTTAAGCAGGAAAAGCAACAGAGACCACAACGTCTTTGCAGTTTTTTTAATATCCCTTCAACAAAAGCGTTCGCCTGCGAAGACCTTGAGACTGACTAACAATAGAATTAATTACAATAAAGCATCGCTGTGCCCTTGAAATTCACCGAAGTATATACTGTGAGGGATTTGTTTAAGTATTCCACTTGTATGAAATGATAATTTAATAGGGATTCTGATTCATCATCATCAGCCTATTACAGTCCACTGCTGGACATAGGCCTCTCCAGTTGTTCGCCACTTAGAGCAAACATCTGGAGGATATACCCATAATCGCCACGCTGGGCAGGCGGGTTGGCGATCGCAGGGCGTAGCTTCTTGCTCCGGTGACGCTGCTGCCCGTCACCGGTCTTTAGTATTTAGCTACGGCTTCAATTGTGATGGTTATACCGCCACCAGTCGGTTGCCAGCGCCTCGTTTGTTATTCGGCAGGATGCACCACGGGCAGGTGAGGTTGGCTTGGAGCGAAAAGATGATAGACCGCTCCCTTACATCCCTTTGTTCTTTGATTCTGATTACATCATTGGTTTAATGGTCGCTAATTCTATGTAGTAAGTACAAGGAATCCTTAGTGCCTTTTTAACGAGCCCGCTGCCCGGGAAAGCAGCAGGTTATGTGAGACTCGCTCCGCGTCGGCAGAGAATACCCACTAAAAAAACCCTGGGTGCCACCGTCTAATGTGCCTTGGGCGACGGCAACACGGGTCCTATGCCAATAACGCCGTGATGCCGCCAGCGCTGTAGAGCCTAGAATGAAGCGCGCTTACCCGATAAAAACCGATTCACTCTTATATATTTGTTACAATTACATGATATTTATAAAATTACATTCTAAATATTCCATCATTAAGAATATTTCCTATACACAATACACACATTCAAATATATAGCGAATGTATTGCGGTTAAGTTTAAAAAATGGTTTATTTTATATTTCGGGTACCTTTTTACAGGTTTATTTACTCACATGCATAATGTAATAAGGTTTTCGATTCGGGATATTCAATGTTTTTCCTTATAGTTTATATGAAATAGTGAGTCACGCGGTTTAATAAATACCTAACTATTAACTATTTAGCGCTATATAAGTATTATTAATTTATGTAGGCAGATCCATATGTAATCTAGTAGTAAAACTACTGTTGCGGAAATTAATTATCAAGAATTTTACCTTGTTTGTTACTGGCTAGGGAATAAAGTTATTGAATACAATAATAAGTATAGGATAGTAAATAGTTATACGCATATGTAATTATAACATTTTTATTCTTTACTAACTGACCCGTGCCCACTTCGTTGCGTCTTAGCGTCTTAGCGTTGTTGGACTTTAGCAATGCTTTCAACACGGTAAACTTTGATATCCTTCTGGGATTACTGCGTTCTCTTAACATATCTCCAACCGTAATTGACTGGTTTCAAAGTTACTTGTATGGGCGCCGGCAGCGCATTCGCGTTGATGACCGTCACTCCGCGTGGTGCGACGTTACTGCTGGTGTACCGCAAGGTGGCGTTCTGTCTCCTCTCCTCTTTTCAATTTTTATCAATTCAATATCACATAATCTTTCTTCCTTCTATCACTTATACGCGGACGATTTGCAATTATATTCACAGGGTAACCTTGACGACCTCTCCAGCACTATTCAGGAATTAAATGCTGATCTAAACCGAATTTCGGCTTGGAGTAAGTCGTTTGGTCTGGTGGTAAACCCTACAAAAACACAGGTTATCATCATTGGCAGTTCAAGGCTAATGTCCAGGATTAACTGGAATGACTTGCCTCAAGTCTTGTTTGACGGTGTCCAAATTCCTTTTAGTAAAGAAGTAAAAAATCTTGGTGTACACATGGATTGCTCTCTTTCATGGTCTAAACAGATAGCCGAGGTCAGCAGGAAGGTATTTGCTGCTGCTGGAGCTCTTAGTCGGCTCCGAAATTTCTTGCCTATCCCCACCAAAATTTCACTAGTACAAGCTCTCCTCTTGCCTATTATAGATTATGCTGACTGCTGTTATTCCGATCTCAACGAGAGTCTACTTAATAAGCTTGAGCGCCTTCAGAATTTTTGCATACGCATTATTTTTGGTCTCCGCAAGTATGATCACATATCTGAGTATCGGACTCGACTCAAATGGCTTCCTATTCGCCTTCGTCGCGACTCTCATATTCTTTGCACCTTATATTCATTATTATTCAATCCAAAGTCTCCACCTTACCTCCGGGAGCGTTTTCAATTCTTGCAGCCTACACACGGTCACATGCGGTCATCCAAATCTCTCCTTCTCAAATTCCTTCCTCATCGCTCTCATTCCTATACACAGTCCTTCACCGTCCGATCCATCCGCTTGTGGAACTCCTTACCTTTATCCGTCAGACAGTCCCAATCCCTTCCTATTTTCAAATCTCGATTAAAAGATCACTTTTTGGCACATTAACATTTCTCTATTTCTCTTCTCAATCTCTCTTTTTCTCTTCTTTTTCTCATCTCACTGTATGCTTTAGGATGCTGGCACTGCATAACTCGATTCCATATAGTAGATACCGATTGTAAATGTTTGTATATATTATTTGTGTATGTATTATGTGTATATGTTGTATGTCTGTATAATATTTATATGTGTGTATAGTAATGTATATATTGTATATTATGTTTTAAACCTATGTATTTATTATATCTGTATTTTACTTACGTATTCATTTATTTATTATTATGTATTTATATTTTGACTAAATCTGTTTCATCAGTCGATTGTTCACCTCACCCCTTCTGTTTAATCTATCCTCTACCTGAAGGTTGTCTGGAAGAGATCGCTTAGTAGCGATAAGACCGCCTAAATTGTACTACTAGTTGTTATAACTTGTCTATAAATGTTTGTTTTTTGGTGCAATAAAGAATATCTTATCTTATCTTATCTTATATTCCCAACTATTGCCATTCTGTGTAGGTGGGTTGTCGATCGCTGGGCGTAGCTCCTCGCTCCGGTGATGCTGCTCCCCGTCATCGGCCTGTGATAAGTACGCCTTCAATTGTGATGGTTGTACCGCCACCAGTCGGTTGCCAGAGTCTCGTTTGTTATTCGGCAGGATGCACCGCGGGCAGGTGAGGGTGGCTTAGGGCGAAAAGATGATAGGTCGCTCCCTTACACCCCTCTTTTCTTCTTTATTCTCTTTCTTTCTTTTAATTATCCTTTACCTATTGGTTGCCTGAAAGATCTCTTATAGCGATTAGGCCGTCTAAATTCTTCAACGACTTATCTGTTATATGCGAGTTTTTTTGCCTCTCATGGCAGAAGAAGCGATGATGCGATCGATCGAGCGATCTGATGTTAAACCGTAACTGCCGCCCATAGACATTAGCAATGCCGAAACACAGCCACGCCGCTGCCTACCGTGAGGAAGGGCTTTTTTAAAAAAATGCTGGGACGGAACACTGTCATATGCATGTTGAAATAAATTGTCTGGTGTGCTAGAACTATGCTATTTAACTACAGGTTTACAGTTCTAATGAGATGTGTACCCGGGTGTTTCCATGCAAAATACAAGGATTCCATTATAGTACGTGCGGATAAGAGGGGATAATGAGGATGTATCTCCCGGTGTCTATGCGACTTGTCTCGGATTTCGTAAGATTTTGTCTCTCCGAAAGCGTTCGTACAAAGCGGGCGTTTGTATTTTAGCTGCGGAGTTTCAACTGTTTCGCATAAGGATTGCTTTGAAGATGTATCGCGCTCTACAATGGAAGTGTAACATACGGGCAGTACTGTTCCCTATTAAACGAAGAACCATCTGAGATTGAGCAAAGATGACAAAAATTACTCGATGATTGGTGCAGATTAGTTTTTAACACGCTTTTATTGGGGCAACCTGTATTGTATGTAACTATGTAATGGAATTTAAGACATAGTAAACACTCAGTATTTACTTTGTATAATTATGTTGGAAGTTGTAAAGAATAGGTGTACAGGGTTCTGCTCTTAGTATTTTTCGATCTTATTTGACAAACAGATCTCAAATAACAAAAATAGACAATTCTCGGAGTGAACAACTACCCGTGACTTGTGGCATACCCCAAGGATCAATATTGGGGCCCCTACTCTTTACAATTTACATTAATAATATAAATGAACTCAATTTGCACGGGCAAATAACGTTATATGCTGATGATACTTGTCTTTTCTATTTTGGATCTGATATTAATGACATTATTCTGAAGGCACAAGATGATCTGAATACACTAGTCTCCTGGTTTAATTATAATCTCCTAACAATTAATGCACAAAAAACTTGTTTTGTAATATTTAAAGCAAAAAATAAAATAATAAAAGCATTTCAACCTCTGAAAATAAACGAAATTGAATTAAAACAGAAAAGTAACGAGAAATATCTTGGTCTTAGGATTGATGACGGATTGACGTGGAACTTGCAGATTGAACACGTCAGAACCAAGCTAATATCTCTTATTGGTTCCCTTAAGCAAATTGCTAGGTGCATCCCACGTCGGTTACGTTACACCATATATAACTCTCTTGTTAAACCACATCTATTATACTTAATAGAGATTTGGGGAAATGCTTGTAATACAAAAATTGCTTATCTTCAAGTTGCACAAAACAAAATAATAAAAACTCTTTTTCAATATCATTACTTAACATCCACGTCTAAAATATATGAGGAAACCAAAATAATGAATATTAAGCAATTATATACTTACAATATTTGTATACTAATAAAAAAGATTTTGAAAAGCTCTCTCCTTACTAATATAACCTTTAACGTTGTAAAACACTTCACCAAACGGAGCACTCGCTAGTTTTCTCGTACTACCCAAAATAAGAACCAATTATGGAAAAAAGATGATAACTTTTGAAGTAGCGCAGCTGTATAACAAAATACCCTCGGACATAAAAAATGTGAGCTCACTTAGTGCATTCAAAAGTAAACTTGCACAACATATTTTGAAAAGTACTTAGTCATACCTACTCGTATTTGAAAGATTGCACTAGGTGAGTATTTACCTGCCTAATATTTGTACACGCACGCGAACGACGTACTACCTATATTTTTGTATTTAGTTGCATAACGTTAATAATGTTCTCATGTAAGTGACTGTAAATTGTCTTATTGGGAATAAAAAAATTCTTTAACCGTATGTATTTATTTACAAAGTATCTAAATAAATTTATCAGTTATCTAGTACCCATAGTACAAGCTTCGGCTTAGTTTGGAGCTAGATGGCGATGTGTGGCCCAGCGTGGGATGTCTTGGGTTATATTAATTTTGTATCAGTGTAAAAGCTGTACTGTGCTGCAACATTCGGTTTTCTTTCCACACTGATGTAATTCTTGAATCTGTAACGTTACATAACAAGCTTGTATTCCCAGTGAAGGAGCTTCTTTACCTTAATTTACACAATTCATTATTTTATCTCGAGATTTCACATAAATAACCCCATCTTTTATGAAGTACCGTTTCATAGGGGCGACATCGCATCCTGTTCCCTTTGTCAATTTGTGGATACAAGTCTAACGGTCTCTGTTAGTGAAATGTGAATCCTTTGATCCTTTTGTTATTAGCGTTAATTGGTGCAGGGTCGATGTAGAGCGAGTTCAGGTTAATTTTGATGAGGCTTGGTATAATTTAGCCGGTTTAAAACTGTTTATATTTTAGGTGTGTGGAGATTTACATGATTTCGTGTAGTAGTAGTTCTGTGATGTAAAGTTTTCTGGCCATTTTGTAGGGAAATTCATAAATGTTTTTTTTTACAGTGACTTTTAGTTCATCAATAGTACATACATACGTATGTTTTTTTTTAAACAATAGCGTTCAGGATGACCTCACTCCACCTGACGGTAAGCGGTCGTGAGGTCCAAATGTTAGGTCGACAGGCACAATAGGATGAACCTACCGCGCCTGTCGCCCGCACCCTGAAGGGAAAAACCCAGGATCGTCTTTATCGAGGGGCTCGAGCCTTCCTTAAATTAGTATGATAATGTCTAGTTACAATTATTTTTGATCAAAGTCGAACCGATTATAAGGAATCGGATACTTATAATCGGGATGCGACATGCGTATATAATCAAATCAAATTCTTTATTACAGACTAAGTGATATATTTTGGTGTTAATTTTAATATAGGCGTTGATTGGGTCGGGCCTTTTATAATTTCATTAATAAAAGTTTCTATCTAACCATCCGTCCGTGTGTACATTCTCTCACTTGTTTTTGTATTCACACTTAAAAATTGGTAACACAATGTTTTCCAAACTTAATTAATCCTTTCCCTGTCCGCGGTCTAGACACAATAGAATTTCAATTGTTATGTATCATATGTGATACACAGGACCAGGGAACTTGTTAATATAGGAAAAATTTCTAATGCATGCAAAAATTCCTAATACGACAAACGCCTTAGTAATTTTCGCACAAATGTTACTAAACCTGTCACCATGTTATGTACGCTTAGATTCATTTACACATTAACTATACGGTTATTGTTGTTATTGCATTGTGTTTCTGCCTGCGGTAATTGGCGTACAGAATTAATTAATACGCATTCATATCAACGCGTTATAATTACTACCAAGTGTTCAATGTGGCTACATTCAGAATTGGGTCAGGTGTTCGCAAGCTGCTTCCTTGTTTAATTATAATTGTCTTATATGTGTAATTGAATTAAACTGTTTCCGAAATGTCACAAAAACAAGATAGTAGTATGAGTGTAAGATCATTAAACTTATACAATAGAATACAATGTTTATCTTCCTCATATGCACGTACGACAACGTATAGACACGTTTATACAGGCATACACACACATACACGCACACACACACACGACACACGCACACACACACACACACACACACACACACGACACACGCACACACACACACACACAGACACAAAACTGGTATAACTTTCATATCTATAATATAAAAATGAATCGCTAAATGTGTTGGTAAGCGCATAACTCAGTAACGCATGGACCAATTTGGCCAATTCTTTTTTTAAATATTCGTTGAAGTTCAATGATGGTTTCTACGGCGAGAAAAAAATCGAATAATTGCATTGAAAAACCGCGAGTAGTACCGCGGGGCGCAACTAGTGTATGTATAATTGTCAATGGTTGCCTTGTAGAGAATGCCTACGCGGTATTAAGCCCGCTTGTTGTACAATATGTTAGATGCATAATGTTTATTTATTTATTTATTTAATCTTTATTGCACAAGGAAAGTACAAATGGCGGACTTAATGCCGTGTGGCATTCTCTACCAGTCAACCATTGGGCGAGCCAGAAATCTATAAAGTGGTGCGGTAATAGGCTTACTAACAACTGCTATAATATATCCACCTATATATAAGTAATGCACATACCTACATATATATTTCGTATAAAAATATTACATACAAAATACTTAAGGTTAGAATATAACAATATACATATAAATATTATATTATATATATATAGTTACATATATATATACATAATAATAATAAATAATATATTCAGACATAGACATCAAAAGAAAGGTTGTATATAACAAAGACTACAGACTCAGACAGCACTACTTAAGAAAAGGTCACGGATTGATCTCTTAAATGCTAATTTATTACAAGAGGATTGAATATCCCTAGGAAGAGAGTTCCACAGCCTGATAGCCGCCAAGGTGTATGAATTTGACATGTAGCCAGATTTGTGAGCGGGAGTGCGGAGTAATGTTATATCCGGAGGAGTAATGTTGAATCCTTCCTACAAATATTATGAATGCAAATGTTTGTTCGAATAGATGGGTGGGTGGTTGTTTGTTACTGTTTCACGCAAAAACTACTGAACGGATTTTAATAAAACTTAACAGTAATATAGTTTATATATGGGATTAATACAAAGGCTATGTTTTATATCAATATCCACGCGGGCAGAGCCGCAGCCAGCAGCTAGTAAATAAATAAAATGGAAAAATTAGAACAGTATCACACGTCTTTTCTTAATTTTTGACCCTTTTGAAAATCGAATCTAAGTTCGGGTTAAGTTCGGTCGAAATTGTTGTGTGTAGATATGGCACTTTTTATGGGAATAACAATTGCAGACTTGTTTGCAGAAATGTATTTCATTCATTCATTCATTCAGACCATTAAAGCTGCCAGTCGTCAGAAGTAGATAGTAAACAAGTATCTTGTTTGTGGACTCCCGAAATCGCATTAGCGATAACTGAAGAACACTAGTGAAATAGTGTGGATTCTTCGTCCGCATGTAACCGAACTTTATTTCGTAACCGAAACTTCAAAATAAACAAATATATAACCTAAGATATGGCATGCTGGGCTACATAGCGCCATCTATGTGCGATTTTGCCAAAATGGTGTCCACTAAGCTATAATGTATTATTATTTGCCATGACGCTGGTTTTCAGTGAAAATCCACGAATACGTCGCAACATCTGCCAACGCAAAATGTAAAGTCTAAAAATGTAATGTAACCTAAGTCTAAAAATCTAAGGACATCATTCAGATTTTTGGACTTTTGTGTCTGCCACCAGAAGCTACGACTTATATCTGAATACATTAGTAAATACTATGAATAGTACATATCCATTGACCGAAACTGTCTTAGGATATGTGCCGAAACCGAAAGCGCTGTCTACCCTAAACTGGAAGAGACTTGAAGGGTGTGTTTTGCCAAAAGCCTTTGTACCGCCACTTTGTCTTTGAGTGTCTGCCATCATAAGAGTACAAAAATCGTTATACGAGTATATAATCCTCTTTTTAGGGTTCCGTAACCAAAAATGGCAAAAAATGGAACCCTTATAGATTCGTCATTTCTGTCCGTCCGTATGTCACAGCCACTTTTTTAACATAAAATATGTATGTGAGATTCTTTCGTATAAAACATTAATTACACACTTTCATTATATCTAAATTTTTTATGTTTCGTTACAGGTATGTTCAAACCGAATTCACAAATGTTAATGACATTCTTTCGAAGATTACAAATTCAAGGTAAGTTATCAAAGATTAGAATGCTGTAGTGGCAGTATGGTCTGCCGTAGAACCGACATTAGGTGAAGCAGACGAGTTTTAGTAGAGGAGACGCCGCTTTTAGGCAGACGTTTTATTTATTTATTTAATCTTTATAGGTACATAATAATATGAGACTTTTAGAAAGACCCAAAACAAACGCTGTGTAGAACGCCGCGCAACCCGTTGGTCAGATAACCTTAGAAGAACTCCTGGCATTGGCTGGATAGGGGAAGCCCGGTATAGAACTAAAGGCGGCACGTGTTCAGCAGCGGACAGACCAGGGTTGTTGATTGATACCACCAAAAACGAAAACGACCGTTCGTTGAACGGATCGCGTATTTTTGCACCATAAATCCCTCTCATTTGTCCCTCCCGTGTTCGAATATATCAATTGAATTAATTAAAATCGACTTTGACGAATATTAGTCCGTATATTCAAACACGGGAGGGACAAATGGGCGGGATTTACGGTACCAAAGTACGCGATCCGTTCAACGAACGATCGTTTTCGGTGGTAGGGTTTTTGGTGCTAGGGGCCCTGAGATTTTGTAGAAAATAATAAGGTTTGCATACTTTCTTTCTTTTATAAATAAATAAATAAAAATTATTTATTTCAGACAGAGTCCATAATGTTAGTAACAATTAATCTTAAAAACTATGTTAGTAGGCAGAATAATAATTTATTTTATTGTCTTTGGCGAGCTGAACGTAGGCCCAGTGCTGCATAATAGCACTGTCCACGTCCAGCCTCGCCGCGACCGTCATCAGGAGGCTGTTGGCGCTGCCGCGTACCCGCCGCGTCAGAGACGCAATGCGCTTCCTAATTATGGCTTAAAAATAACTTTTCTTTTTTTTAACCGTTTTTACAACAACGTAATATGTGGGCGTGGCGTGGAAGTCAATAATTATTATGTAATTAGAATGTATGCTAATTAATTGATTAGGACTATTAGGAATAATTAAACAAAAAATTAAAAACGATTAAAAATTATAGGTTACGATTCATTACAGTTTTTAATAACCAATTCCTCCTTATCGTCAGCTGTTAAAAATTTAATGACCCTGCATAAAAACTATTTGTAATTAAAATCGTCCGTTATAATGTACTATAGTATAGTTTCCATCTTGTTGGATAGTTTCTATTTCATATTTCATGCCACACATTGGAGATATTTGTACCAACGTAACGTTCAAAAGCCATCCTCACCTGCCCGTGGTGCATCCTGCCGAACAACAAACGAGGCTCTGGCGAACCGACTGGTGGCGGTAAAACCATCACGATAGAAGGCGTAACTAAATACCACAGGCCGATGACGGGCAGCAGCGTCACCGGGAACAGAAGCTACGCCCTGCGCCCGTCTGCCCAGAGTGGCGATTATGGGTATATCCTCCAGAAGTTTAACTGGAGAGGCCTATGTCCAGCAGTGGACTGCAATAGACTGATGATGATGACATAACAAGGTTTCAGCAATACCTCCATATTAAAATGGAAACCTAAATATATGTAATAGAAAACACAGCGAAAATGTTTGCTTACAATCAGAAACAATTTCTGCGCTTAATGTGGGAAATTGGAGGAAATAAATTCTAACGCGAAAAGTGCCTTACAATTAGGAAGGTCGAAGGTTCTGGAGGTTTTCATGAATATATAATCACAAGGACGACGCTATATGTACCTTTGAATTGTCGTAGATAACCTCAAATTAGTTAAAAGCATGTGCCAAGTACTTGGTCTTGATTGCAATTGCAATTCAATCGACTTAAAACTAGGTACAATAGACTTTTGTTGCACAATTAAGACACATCATCGTCATCATCGACCTATTGCAGTCCACTGCTGGACATAGGCCTCTCCAGTTTGCCACTTTGGGCAAACATTTGGGGACTTTGGCGATAATCGCCACGCTGGGCAGTCGGGTTGGCGATCGCAGGGCGTAAGTAAGTTCTCGCTCCGGTGACGCTGCTGCCCGTAATTTTTTGTCATCGTACTCATCATTATCATTAGCCTTTACGCGCATCACGCGAGAACTACTGCATGGAATTGAATACGGTTTTCACCAATGTATTGTTAAAGGTGTAACTTAAAACTTAGCCATCTTTTTATGGAAGTCAGTTATTTTTGAAACCCGATATTCACGCGTGCGAGGCCGCTGGCACAGCTTTAGTATTCACAACGTATCGTAGGTACATAATACTCAGTGTCTAAGTTATTAACCTTTTACAAATTACCCTGTACGTACACAGTACAAAACAGAAACAGTAAACAAATTTGTGAATGTGTCACATTTCATCAACGATTCCGAGAAGTGTGCTTGATTATTTACCTATTCATTCATTGAAATGTTCAATCCCAAATGCTAAATTGTATTACACGCTTTGCACATGATACAAAATATGTCGTGCGTGCAAATGAAATGTCAGCTGCAAGTCTGTGTAGGGAGAATTTGTTCCGTAAAATCAGCATAAAAAGCATGTTTGTATACAACCTTATTCACTTGAGTAAATTACCTTAAATATACAAGTAGAAAGAAGAAATGTACGTGCTATAAAATTTGCTTAAGTCATCAACGGCCGTTTGATAATTACTTTTCTGTCGTTTTTAGCCTAGCTACCTATTGTGCTACTTCAAAATAATGTTACTCAAACAAATTTTTAAAATTCAAAAGTAAATGAGCATTTACTTAAACCAAATGGTAACATAACATTTTCAACACGCTGCAATATCGAACAACGCAGCGTGCAAAATTTCTCTCTCTGTTCGTAATTAACTATAACATGATCTTAGAATATCAACCTATCAGAACCGACAAACTATCGCGAACATAAATGGCTTCGTGAATGCTGTTTGAAGCTTATTCCGCCCCCGAGTTATCTTCAGACGATTTCAAAGCCATTCTACGGAGACGACAGAAACTTGTTGTTCCGAAACTCTGCTTATTAGTAAGTTTCCCGGCCAATCTGATAAATATTAAAGAGATGCGATTATTATGCAGAAGCTTAGTGCATAAATGTCTAGGAATGCACTAAAAATAATACTCTTGCTACTGAATTTCGGCCAAAGCAGGCAATCTTCGAAAATACTGGTCAAGTTCAATATTAAAATGCACAAGTGCGTGCCCAAACGCAAGTGCATTCTGTTCCTTCACTTTCGTAATTTTAAATCAAACCAAACCATTTATTTGTTAAACATGGGAGGGGAGTACATAAGATCCGGGGGAAGCTTGTACCATGGGCACTAGACAACTGATAAACTTATAAACGCTTTTTTGTAATTAAATACACCTTATACATAGCATACACCCAGATCACAAATAGACTGGCTTTGAGAACTAGAAATGTTTATACTGTGCAGGGTCGAACCCCCGACCACTATTACAGAGGCAGAGTTCACTACCACTGAACCACACTGATTTTTAGGATGAAATTAGTGTGAAGAACGGATGTACGTACAAAACCAACCTGTGTGCTACCAGGTTTGCTATACGATTACACAAAAGTAACACAATCTTTTGTTGGCATTCAAATCCGGCATTACTCAAAATACACGTGTACGTAAATACGAACGAAATTTCCAAATGATTATATCAAAATCCGCTTGAGCGAGCAAATCAGTTTGAACGATTTAAAATCAAGTTAAATCTACATCAGATGCCGTCAAGGTTGCCAGATTTTCAATCATGAATCTAACGAACCAAATTAATATTGTAATTCGAGTGACTGCTTTCCTTCTTCAATCTTTTGTGGTTAAATCTAGTGTACAATTTTATTCAGACTGTGTTGTATTAGCATTAAGATTTTTTATATTACCTTTGGTAGAAGATAAAGTGAAACTATGTTTGACTCATAAGTCGTGCTTGAAAACTTGAGCCCCCTTTAGATACTGTTCTACTCTGTATTTATCTAGTATTTGTGTACCTGATTGCCTCATTGATCTAGTGGTTCACGGTGGTGGCACGGTTCGAATCCCGGTTTGGCTCAAAAATGTTTTTGATCCAAACCGGTATATTTTTTTTTACTTGCGCTCCCGGAGTTAGTAAGTTGGTAAGCCGTTGGTCTTGCGACTGATCTGCGGTCGTCTCGAATTGTCGTCCCATCGAATTGTGAGTAAACGAACTCTTGGGTACAGTGAACATTATTATCTGAGTGTAATGCTTGCTTAGGATTACTGTACACTAGTGTACACTCTCCATCTAGTCTAAATCTAAAGTTTTCCCGTGGTTTCCCTCATATTATGAGAACTAGATGATTTAATTATTAATGACTACGACTGGGAACTTTCCCCGGAACACACAAACCTGCGCCAATTTAGAAATGTATGACACATTATAAGCTACTAAGCTCGTAGCAAAGAGCTTTCAATATAAGTTGCTCTTACAGTCCTATAGAATTAAAGTGGAATCCAATCGTAATGAAAATTGGAAAATGTCTTTGGAGTGCAATCACCGCATTCCGACATGAGGTTGCCAACCAAATCCCGTCTCGACTCACATTCCAGACATTCCCCCTTCCAGTATTAATTCTGTCTATAGATTAGCTTTGATGATCAAAGGCTAAAGCCAAATTAAAGACCCCAGGTTAAGTCTAGAAATGTTAGAAGCAAGTCTCAGGAAAAGATTATTTAAATATAATAGATAAATGAGCCAAATAGTTTTTTTTATAACCCAAGCAAGACATGTCTCGCTGGGCCACACTTTGCCATCTAGCCCCAAACTAAGCCGAAGCTTGTACCATGGGTACTGAAAATTAATAAACTTACTTAAATTGACTTAACTTACTTATTACTTACTTACTTTTTTTTGTAAATATGTACATATTATACATGGTAAACACCCAGACCAATACAAACAGACATGTTCGTGAACACAAATGTATTGTGCGGGAATCGAACCCACGACCCTAGGTGCAGAAGGCATAGGTCATTACCAAATGGGCCATCGAGCCAGTCAAAAATTCTCACCAACCACCAACCTTAATTTGAAAACTAAGGTTTATTTTTTTGTTGTACAGCATAGGTACTGATCTTCGTCACTTGATGGAAATCGAAAGAGAAGCCCGACTCGCTGCGACCCTGCCCACAACGGAGAAGTGACTAAATCACTAGTCAGTTGCCTCATACTCACAGTTTTTCTCTTGTATGAGAATTAGGGGCATAGAGGAGACAATATTTATAAAAGTTTCTGTTTCCTGATCCGACGTGGAATCGAACCTTTCAAACGTCTGTGCTTTAATCTAGGACGCTCTTTTATGTGGCATCACCGAAGTATACATACTCGTAAAATGATTTCTTGTCGACTCGTATTATTGTCATTTGTAACTACTTACTCTACTGTTTTAGCGTATACTGTGGCGATAATGTACCGCAATCTGTGCATTTAAATAGTCAGCAATGTGACATTTTTATCGAATCAGAGACAAATAGGTTTATTAAACGCCAATATCTGTGTTTACGGCGGGCTATTAAGTTTCAATCGCAAAAGTGGGCGGTGCTAGGGACATTAAACTCATTTAGTGGGTATTTTTAACAGACGTCAAAAAAAGGAGGTGATTATCAATTGATTTTTTTTATGTTGTATGTATGTTACAACATATCTCAGAGAATTGGGAACCGATTTGGAAAGATATGTTTATTCAAACGTACATTATTTTTTCTTGCTTTCGAGAGATAGTAAATATAAACATTGTTTGATGTTGTCCAAATTGGTTCGGGTATAGAAGACGCCCATAGTAATACTATTAGTACATACCACGTTTTATATGTAGTAATGTATCCTATTTTGCCCGTGCCGTAGGGACTCGCGCACGTAGGGTTCCGTACCACTGATTGAATGAAAAAAATTAAGTAATTTGATTTATGATGTTTAAAAAAAAACTACTGTCTAGATTTCATTGAAACTAATTTGGTTAGTAGTTTACATAGTAATACACATCATATATTTTTTTCAGTTTTATAGTGCCCATATTTTAAAAGTTACGGGGGGAGGGGGCGGGGGGGGACACACATTTTACCACTTTGGAAGAGTCTCTCGCGCAAACTATTCATCTGAGAAAAAAATTATGTTAGAAACCTTAACATCATTTTCAAATACCTATCCATAGATATCCCACACGTATGGGTTTGATGAAAAAAAAATTTTTGAGTTTCAGTTCCATGTATGGGGAACCCTAAAAATTTTGGATTTTTTTCTGATTTTACTTTAAAATGTTAATGCGGTTAACAAAATACATTTACGTACCAAATTTTAATAATGTAGCTCTTATAGTTTCGGAATAAACTGGCTGTGACATACGGACGGACAGACAGACATGACGAATCTATAAGGGTCCCGTTTTTGCCATTTTGGCTACGGAACCCTAAAAATCCGTTAACGTTATATTATATTATTAAACTTTTACTTTTGGTCTCCACATCTCATATTATCGTATTAAGTGCGAAGAAAACGCACATAAATCTATATCACACTTACATTCTATCCACTTAAACACATTGTAAAAACTACTTAGCTAACTTGAGAAACTTCGACATTTTACTTTTTTTAACCCTCTTGATTCTGTTCATGGGTATTTGAAGTGGTCGATAAGAAACTACGAGAATAAGTGTTAATTAAAATAACTTACAAATAAATCTTTGCTTGCGCGTGGGGTTTGTAAACTTTAATCATTTTTTTTTCTCCTTGAGGACGCGAGAACCATATGCGGCGATGGTACATGGTCGTCTTTTACTATACACGTTAAATTAATCTAAACAAAAGAGTCATTACAAAAAGTTAGTACTATTAATGACCTAAAGAGGTAGTAGATAGGTGGCGACTACATCTCCCCAATGACAATTGTCTTATGTCCAGCTGTGGACCTTTGCAGGCTGATCATCATGATGACATATTTTATATACAAGTTATCTTGTATTAAGCATATTTTTAACCGACTTCAAAAAAAGGAGGAGGTTCTCAATTCGTCTGTATGTATAATATTTCTTTTTATATGCTCGAATCTGTAACGTAGGGAACCTTTGTTTCATATTTAGATTTATTTGTTATTACTACCAAATTGAACGATACAAGTTAGGCATCTGGCGATATAACATATTCATAAGACACATTACACATACGTCTAGCACCCATTCCTGTTTCGTATCGTGTTCGGGAACATTACACGAGTGCGGGATAGATCTTCGTGCTTGCGTCTTTGTGTCACTCTTGTGAATGTTGTTGCATTGGCTTCAATTTTAGCATAGATTCTTTCTTTAGGACAGCGTAGTGATGACGTCGCCCTTTGGAAAGCGTAAGGAAGCTGCAGCAACCAAATTATGCATATCGTTGCGAGTGAAATGAAAAAAAAGAAGTTATAGTTCATTCGCGTTAAGAAAATAGTGACTCATCACCGACTGCCGGCCAAGCCACACCCCCTAGCCAATTAAAACGCTAGAAATTATAATTTCTAGCGTTAGCCACACCCTTGGGTGTGGCTTGGCCGGCAGTCGGTGATGAGTCACTATTTTCTTAACGCGAATGAACTATAGTGCTTGATTGCTATATGTATAGAGAGTAGCAAAACGAGGGTGGTGACGCGGCGAAGGATCGGTGGCGGCGCGGCGGTGACGTCGTGAGCAGGAGCGCTAAAGCAAAAATAAAAAAAAGCACTGTGGCAAATCCTCCTCAAATTACAATTGTCATTGAAGGAGGCCTATTTGCAACAGTGGATGTCTGCATGCTGATGATGATCATCATCAGCCTATCACAGTCCACTGCCGGACATAGGCCTCTCCAGTTACTTGCCACTTAGAGCAAATATCTAGGAGGATATACCCATAATCGCCACGCTGGGCAAGCGGGTTGGCAGGGCGTAGCTTCTCGCTCCGGTGACGCTGCTGCCCGTCATCGATCTGTGGTATTTAGCTACGCCGTCAATTGTGATGGTTTTACCGCCACCAGTCAGTTGCCAGCGCCTCGTTTGTTATTCGGCAGGATGCACCACGGGCAGGTGAGGTTTGCTTGGAGCGAAATGATGATAGGCCGCTCCTTTAGATCCCTGATGATGATGACTACATGTAAATACCTACTTTCTGTAAATTCAATAATGTTAGTAGCCCATCTGTTGTCAGCCAACCGAGCATCGCAATACTTAGTACACGCGAATGTTTTGGTAAATTGTGAATATACGTCAGAGTTGCCTATGCGGAACAAATTGAGCGATGTATTTGGAGTGTTAAGCACAGGCGTTTTATCAGTCAGTGCGCGGAAACTCTCGCCATTTATTTTGTACGCAAATTAAAATGTGTAGCACATGGCTGGGAGGAAATGGTTTTTGCTGCAACGATAGTTAAATTGAATTACAGGAAGATTGGTACAACATGGCTGAGAAGACTTGTCCTGACTTGTGTTATAGATAATCAGAGAAAAATCAGTTTTACCAACATGGTCGTCACAATATGTATGAACAAGTAATTCTAAACCAAATGTTTTATACATTACGTAGCCTGTTATTTATCATTTTTATACGCAATTGTTATTTTTCATATCTCCAATTTCATGATCTATCTGAGTACACTCTGGTCTGCATTCATTCATGGTCGGAATTGACGAAATCCATAGACTCCCTAGACACCAAGTTATGATAAATCACGCACCGGGCGCGCCGTGGGAAAAGCTATCACAATATAGGAAGAATGAACAGCGAGCGATTTTTTTTTATAGTAGCTCGACATAATGGCTTCCCTACGCCTGATGGAAAGCTAAAGAGAATCCCAAACCGCTGTGACAACTGGCAAGTAACTGGTTAGTTACCTGTCAGTTGCCACTGCCATGCCGGCCTAACCCTACCCCCCCACGAGATCCGGAGACCCTACTCACCAACAGAAACACGACCCGGAGGTCATTTGGCTGCGGTATTCTATAGGGTGGAGGTCCTTCCCCGGACGGGCAGCTCAATACGAGCGAAGATTCGATATGTCCTACCTCTTTATAGGAAAAATTCCTTATTACTTACCATTGCGCTTCAAGCGGCCCTCGAGGAAGACGACCACACGTGCCTTCAAGCACAGTGGTTAGTGGCGTCGCTAACGCAAGTATCGGGAATATTACAAAGTTCTGCCGAGATGTCCGGCCCACGTGGGCGGCGCTTCACTATGGGGCTCTCCGGGCATACTGACCCCCTTCAGACAGAGCTTATAGCGGCCCATCGTCGGAACCTCAGGGTTCACATCTGGGGCCTCTGTTCTTCATACTCTTCATCAATGACGTGATCTCTTGTTTTCATCATTCCAATTGTTACTTATACGCAGATGACCTAAAAATTGTAAAAAAGATATCAAGCGAAATCGATGTAAAACTACTGCAGGATGACCTTGATCGCTTCTTGTCGTGGTGTAATCTAAATTGCCTAGAATTAAATTACAAGAAATGCTATTTCATGCACTTTTCTAGAAAAAAATCACTACATTGCTCATCTTACAAACTGCACAACCAGAGCCTGAAAGAGGTCGACACTATTCGCGATTTGGGCGTCATTGTGGATAATAAACTTAAATTTAATAAACACATCGAGAATATAGTTACAAGAAGCTTCAAGCTACTTGGATTTCTGAACCGTAATTGTAAAGAGTTTAAAACAGCCTTCAGCAAAATTTGTTTGTTCAATTGTCGTGTAAGATCCATACTGGAGTATTGCAGTTCGGTTTGGTCACCAATGTATGAGGTTCACAAAAAAAGAGTTGAATCTGTTAATAAAAGATTTCTCTGGCATTTAGCCTACCAGAAACATAAAGCCAAAAAATTTCCATCATATATAAGTCGTCTGGACCATTTTGGACTCCAGAGCCTTGAGGGGCGAAGAGATATGGCTGATCTCAAGTTTTTGCATAAGCTAGTCAATGGTCGCTTAGATTGTCCGATGCTATTATCTGAGGTTGTATTCAGTGCTCCCGCTAAATTACCACGTCCTTCTAAATATATTTTGTTTTCCACTAAAATGTTTAAAAGCAACTTGGGTCACTTGTCATCAGTAAATAGAATGCAGTTACTGTATAACAAAGTCTCTAAAGGCACACATATAGACATATTCGATAAGCCAGGTGTTTTTATGAGATCTATTCGTACCACTTTAAAAAATAGTTAAGCCCAAAGTGGGTATCGCTGTTGTATCAGCGGCAGTGTTGCCTCTGTGGCAGTGGCATTAGTGAGAATCTCTCGATCCCAAGACGTGTAGTCGTAGGGCTAATGCCGCAGCCACAGCGGCAACACATTTCAACCATTTATGCATGCCGTGGCAGCCTCTAATTAAGGCGTCACTTTAGCACTAATAATGGAACTATTGTTTATACCATGTTACTGAGTGATTGTTTTGTTGGCTGTCCTTAAATAAATAAATAAATTTAGTGGGCGTTCTCCGTAAGATAAGAGTGAGCCCCACATAGCCAGGTGTCCCGTACTCTAGGCCCTGGTGTGTGCGTAAAGGCATTCCCGACGAAAAGGAAAATTAAGCCGTATCACCCTTGTTTAGGGCAGGCTCATACCTCTGGGTATATGTACGAGTAGATGGGCTGTTGACGATTCAGTGAAAAGGGTATTATGTACTACGTTGTAGTATCATGTCATTTTCATGTATATGTCATCATCATCATAATGTCGCCAATTTAGACGAACATCTGAGGAGGAGAACATCGAGGATTACCCACTGTAATGGTACGTTAGTAAAATATAGATATAAAGATATTTTTTATGTGCACACCAAACAGATGACTTAAAACAAGGTACAATGACAACTCGGCGTACAAATAAGGCGGCCTTATCGCTTTCAGCGATCTCTTCCAGACAACCTTTTGGAAGAGGATGGTTAAAAGAAGAGGTAAGGGGTCGTTTGACATTGTCATAACAAACAGTACGTTCTTTACTGTTATCCGTTACAGTATACTGCTGTAGGGATGTCAATAACTCGAATTTTCCATTACGTGGTTTGACTTTCGATGCCATCGGCGAAATATTGTATCTCGATGAATAATGGACTCCGTCGTGTCGTAGTTTACATTTATAAATTGTGAAGTTGCAATATTCGATGTCTGATGGAAATTATTGCCTTATGTTTACTAGAAGAGACCAGGAGTGCCGGCTGCTTATCATCTGCGGCTGGCCAGGGCTGGCAGGGATGTGGCCGTATGTGTCCCTGCAACTTGCTGCCCACTGGCAACACAGGGGGGTTTAGTGGGTATGCTTTCCCATTTTGGGAGGTGTGAGTCCCACACGCCATGCCGCCTCCCCCCCGAGACGGCATGAAGGTGCCTAATGCATTCCCCTCTAAAAAAAAATGTTTTCTAGAAGAGAATATTCTAACAGATACTGTTTAAAATTCGGTTTCCAATAATATGCATTAAGTATACGATGATCGGCTACGAGCGCTTCTCTGAGGAGGGTCGGGATGCCCGTCGGGATTCGTTCTCCCTCGAGACCCCTCTCCAGCTCAGTAGCGCTGCGCCTGAAAGACTGGTGGCACTCCTCGGGAGGACGTAGTGATGCCCTCCCGGTACGACGTCACAGACCACGTGTGTCCGAAGACAGGTAACGTCGTCTTCACCGGGGTCTCTGGTCGGAGTGGAAGGGAGCCCCCAAGTGCGCCACAACCCTGGAGGCACTTTAGTCGCCTTTTACGACAGGCAGGAATACCTCGGTAGTATTATTACGTCCCATACCGCAGAGCGCATACGATTGTCGACTGCCTCAGCCTGGCCGGTAAATCCTACCGGCATCTGAGAAGTTGGAATGTCAAGGTATCGCGTTAGTCTTCTTTTACGATATCCATGGCAAGACATTGAGCAGTGATTTGTGTCCTTATCAGTCACCGTACGGAAAGAATCATGCACAATAGTGCAAGTTTGAGTCAGCATTTAGCGCACACGACGCCGTTATGTAACAGTAACTGGTACACCTAATAACGTAATCATTGCCTGTATAAATAAACAAACTCATAACGATGCCCTTTGTCTTGAAAGAACAAACAATAAAAAGAAAATATAAATAGGTAGTATGAAAGTTTTATTGCACACAACAAAACATAACAATAAACATATATATTCTAAACTTAAACATAATAAAAAACAACCGGGTATACGTGTCGTCGTCTTCCTCAGGGTCGCTAATCGGAGCCCCCAAGTGAGCAACATTTTTTTATAGTAGCTCGACATATTGGCTACCCTATGCCTGATAGAAAGCGAAACAGAAGCCGAAGTCGTTGTGCCATTGGGCAAGTAACTGGTCAGTTAACTGTCAGTTGCCACCGCCGCCGACCCAACCCTAACCCCCCACAAGCTCCGGAAACCCTACTCACCGGCAGAAACACGACCTGTAGGTCATTTGGCTGCGGCATTCAATAGGGTGAGAAGCGAAGATTCGCTATGCCCCTCCTCTATTAAAATCATCATCCCCACAGGCCCTTTTAGTTGCCTACGACAGGTAATCTTAGGGTCAGGCCACACGGTTCGGTGCGGCACCGCAGCGGATTAACTGATTCATAGACATTGCCTTGGGATGTAAGGGAGCCACCTATCACCTTTTCGCTCCAAGCCATCCTCACCTGCCCGTGGTGCATCCTGCCGAACAACAAACGAGGCTCTGGCAAACCGACTGGTGGCGGTAAAACCATCACGATAAAAGGCGTAGCTAAATACCACAGGCCGATGACGGGCAGCAGCGTCACCGGAGCAAGAAGCTACGCCCTGCGATCGCCAACCTGCCTGCCCAGCGTGGCGATTATGGGTATATCCTCCAGAAGTTTGCCCTAGGTGGCGAACAACTGGAGAGGCCTATGTCCAGCAGTGGACTGCAATAGGCTGATGATGATGATGAGACATTGCCACTCAAATTCACTCAATACGGAGGGAATTTCATAGAAATACATAGAAACCAGTAAGGTCGCTGCGAGAGGTCATCCGCTGTTGGCTCATGTCGGCTACCAACTTGCACCGGACACGGTACTGAAGTGTCAACCCGTAATGTATACCTTACAGATGTTACAATATTATTTCATCGTCGCCCCTTCCACAACTTTCTGCATACATGTCATATTTGATTCATAATATCATAATATGCGAGCCCGTGGCACTCGTATTAAATTATAATTACCAAGAGTACGCCAGTGACGCGACGTGCTTCGAATGTGTACACTTTTTAGGGGTCCGTAGTTTAAGTACGGAACCCATACAGTTTCGTTATGTATTTTTGTCTATCCTTGGCTTACCTTCGCTACAGAAAGATGAAACTTTGGATCGATATAATAATAATAAATTATTTTATCCTTGCCAATTATTACAAACTTTTTCATCAGTTTTACATGGACTTGATATGCGTCTAGCCCCCTCTCTAAAGGCTAAACTGCTAACGTTCAGTGTTGTATAAAAAATAAATAAATAATCACACAACATCACATCCATTGCTTCGATCCCAAAGTAAGTAGCATAAGCATTTGTGTAATGGGTATCAGAACAATGAAGGTACCACAAATAAAATTAAATATATACTAAAATACGAATATAAACACCCTAACATAGAACAAACTCAAATGTTCATCACAGGAATGTTAGTCCCGAGTAGAAATCAAACCTACGACTCTTGGTTCAGAGGGCAGGGGCCACTACAAATTGAGCCACCGAGCCAGTCGCCTGTGATGTTGGCTGGTATTTATTTACCTGTTTAGGTAACTTTGTAGTTCAGGACATAGATAAAAGCCTAATTAATAAAATGCTTTAGGAACGTCGTAAAAAAACGAAATAATAATTATTATGATTAAATTTTATGGTTGACTACGGAACCCTATTCAATGACACGTACTTGGCCGCTTTTATTTAATATTCGACACCATATGTTGCGGAATTCGGGGCAAAACTGTTTCTGTCTGTTTGTAGCAGGTGTACTTACTAGGATATTGTTTATCCCACTGTACATGTGAAGTAGACTGATAAAGTTATCTATTTTGATTTATATGGAGCGGTATTGTATGAAGAATTTTAATATGAGCAATTTTTTTAGGTAACGAATTTTATCCGTTCGGTAACGGATATAGAATAAAATCACCGCCTCATCTCATTCATGTCGTATGAATCGACTAAGGGAGTTCTTCAGATTTCAGCTTCTCAGCCGGTGGTAGTTTACCTGCCTGACTGGCGACTACTGTGCACCTGTCGAAACACCCGTGAAGTGGCTTCAGTATTGTTTAGAAGTCAATATAGGCGGAGTTATCTTATAGGCCGACATGGTAGTGGCAACTGATAACTGATTGATTTGGTTGATTGCCCGTTGCCGCAGCGACTTGGGCTTTTCTTTCGCCTCCCACGAAGCTAGTCTTACGCATTGTATGACCTGTATACTAGTGGGCAGCAACTTGCAGGAATTCGGTTAGCATAGACGTATGCGGCAGCGTCCCTGCCTACCCTCCCGATGACAAGCGACCGGCATTCCTGGTCCGTGGAGGGATCAACATTGTGACCAATCGGACCGACTAGACAACTTTTCCTGCGATACAAATATGGATGTTTTAAAAAAAGTTACTTGTACGTACACACCGTAGAGAATAGAATACATATATGACAAGTATAATTATTCTCCATACAAGAATACACGCCAAGCATGGCAAAATTGGGTTAACAGAATCGGTGTCATAATTAAATATTACCTATTTTCTCATTTGGCAAGCGAACCCTAAAAAGGCAAAGATTTTCAGGCAGCCCTTCTCGTAATAAATTAGTTAAACCCAGTTACTTTAATAAACGCTTAATCCCGACCCGTGGATACCCGTAGCATTTCCAATTAAAAATATTTCCTTTCCCGCGCTTCATACGATAAATGCCTTCGTTGAAAAGTTTAGCCTCTGAAGGATCCAAATCTCAAAAGTCCCTTTGGATATTTCACAAATAAAATTTAATCTAACTTTTCCCATTTAGAGCCAGCCAATAATGCCTGTAATAAAGCAAAGATTGTGACGGAAACGAAGGAAGATCTTCGTTTTTGATCTGTGCCCAATAAATAACATGTATTAGTATAGTTATGTAACATTATTGTGTAGTGAGAATACTAGTGGAACTTGGCTGACACGCTCCCGCGTGCCTAGATGTAGTTTTCTGTAGATAACTTTTGAAACTACATGCCCAATTTTCATATTTCTTTCAAAATATGTTAGCTACTTTCAAGAGAACTTGGCTATATTTAAATACAGTAAAAATCAAATCAAAATGACAGTTGTCATTTAGAAAAATCCCCCCAAATATCCATTTAGAGAGGTAGGGCATAGCGAATCTTCGCTCGAATTGAGCTGCCCGTCCGGGGAAGGAGTCCGGGGAAGGTGTTTCTGCTGGTGAGTAGGGTGTCCGGAGCTCGTGGGGGGTTACGGTTGAGCCGGCATGGCAGTGGCATCTGACAGGTAACTGACCAGTTACTTGCCAGTTGTCACAGTGACTTGGGCCTCTCTTTCGCTTTCCATCAGGCGTAGGGAAGCCATTATGTCGAGCCACTATTAAAAAAAAACATAGGGGGGTGCCTATGTCCAGCTGTGGACGTATGCAGGCTGATGATGATACTCATATATTTTTTATAGACCTCATCGTCTGGCTAACATCAGTCAGGATGTCGGCCTTTTTGACGAGATAATATAATAAAAACGTGAGCGTAATTCATTTTGAGAGCAGGTGGTTTGCGTAAATTGCATGGAGCATTTATTATTTTATAAGCTGCCTCACCTACTGGAAGCTAGTAAAAATAAACTATCAATTCTTACGATATTATCGACGGAAAAATGTGACGTCTAAACAGGATGACACTCTATTGAATCAACAGGTCGTGTGGGCTTCGCACTCTCCCGGCATATAAGGACTTAATTACAGTGGTTATCTAGAATCGATAAATCGATTTCAGATAACGTAGTATCTGTAGTGTAAACGGACTGTGGTTATCTGTCGATATTTAGGTTAGATTGCGCTGTACATAATCTACAATTATTATTACTAGCTTCAGTTATTAAATACCAATCAACATTTCTTTCCGTTTATGTGGAGTTCTTGAGATTGCACCATTTCACCCGGTGGTAGGGCTTTAACCAACTTTGAGGGGGGAGCCTGTTGGGGCCTGCCATGACCAGGCCGCGCTGGTGATGTCAGGACCCTCGACACTACCCTTAAGGCGCATGACGAAGGTGCCGGGGTTATTAGTGGGTATTCCCTGCCTCACTTCAAAGTCGCGACAATGGCTGTCAGTAGACGGTTTTCGCCCTCGGGAAATGCCCAAGGAAATACGGTGTGACGATCTGAGCTGCAGAACAGCATAGGTTACTCCAGCGTGGCATGCCTTGGGTTATTTATAGTGAATAAAAAAATATATACCTACAACTAAGTACAAGTATAAAGGTAAAAAGCTTGCGTCTCCAACAAAAACACTTCCAAATCTAATTAAGAACGTTTTAGCACAACCAACCATGCGGCAGACTGTTAGTTTAAATTGTATCGCGCCCATGCTTCCTGGCAAATCTTATTATCGCGGCATTTAGCGGAACGTCTCATTATTCGCTTTTGAGCAAGAATTCACGGTTTGTGCAGCTAACGTTTTAATATAGCTGTCTTTCAGCGTTTAAATAAACTTTTCACTTTATTTCTACGGTGTTGTTTGAACAATATATCTGCAGTGTTGAAACAACGCTAGGTTTTCGTGAAATATTATGTGGGTATGTTGAATGAAGTGTTTTTTAAACAATTGTTACCAGCTTTTGAGTTTCCTGACCACGTTTTGGGATGAACTAGGAAATCTTACGTGACAACTGACAAGTGATTGATTTGGTTACTTTCCATTTATGCCTGGTTTCCATCAGTCGTCTTGAGGCCACTACGCTATCATCAGCATTAGCCTATCACAGTCCACTGCTGGACATAGGCCTTTGCAGTTGGTCGCCGCTTCGTTCAAACATCTGGGGGATTTCCCCATAAACGCCACACACACACGTCTCAGGTTTTTCAGCAAATAATGCGGACGAAGCCACGGGCATAAACTAGTTTGGCATAAACAAAAAAAAACGATACAAAGTACATAATATCACGTACAGTCACCCTGTACTCACTCCACTTGTTTAATCTCATTTATATTTTATACATTCTCATGTACTTAACATTCATTTTACGCAGCACTCGTCTCTATGCTAATACTATAGTTATGCTCTAATAACGCTGAAGAAACTGACTGAATAAAGACTGTTCAGGCTTTCAGAATGTTCGGACGGAATTGTGTAAAGAATTAGAATGCAAAAAAACTCGTCAAACGTGAAAGGACATTGTAGCGACATCTAGCTCTACACAGCTACAACATATTCACTAGTTTCGTCGACTAACAACAGATGGCGTTAAAAGATAAAAGATAAAGATAAAGATAATTTATTTGTTCGAAACATGTGTACATAGGTAGATTTCAGGTCAATATTACAGGTTTCAACATGTCGTACCTTTACGGTGTACAAATTATATAAAGTCAGACTAGGTACATATAATAATATTATCATTCATGCAATATTTTTGTCACTTAAAAAGTCCGTCAATTTATAATAACATTTGTTGATTAGTATTTGTTTCATTTTACATTTAAATTCACTTAATTCTAATTTCCGTAATGTCAGGGGGAGAGTGTTATAAATTCTAGGTACCATACATAAAATACTCTTATTCATGAGTGCCGTCTTTGAGGCAGGCACACATAATCTTATGTTGTCGCGTCGATTTCTGCTGACAACATCGGATATTATTGGGAATAGTTGTGGATTTGCTTTTGCATACAGTACTACCTCTAATATGTATAAAGACGGAAATGTTAGAATTTTATGCTTTCGAAAGAAGGGTTTACAACTATCTGTTGATTTTAGTCCAAACATAGCTCTTATGCATCGTTTTTGCATTTTAAAAATGACTTCTTTATCAGTGGAGTTTCCCCAAAAGATAACACCGTATCTCAAATTTGACGCAACTAATCCATGGTAAGCCAAACGCAAAGTATCAATATTTACCAGAGGGGCTAATCTATATAAAGCGTAAGAGGAACTGCTTACTTTTTTACTTAGGTACTCTATGTGCTTTTTCCAATTCAGTTGTCTGTCTATGTACAATCCTAAGAATTTTGCATAGTCAACTTCATTTATATGTTCGTTTTGATAAGTTATATCTACGTCAGGTGTGTTTATTGTTCTTTGTCGGAATTTTATCACTTGCGTCTTTGATAGATTAATTTTTAAGTTATTATTATTCATCCATGATATTATAGAAGTCAATGAATTATTAATATTATTTTTATAATTGTCAGTTTGATTTCGTGCTATTGTCAATGTGCTATCATCTGCGAAAAGCGTCATAGGGTTGTCAGTTGTCAGCGGTAGGTCATTTATGTATATTATAAATAGTAGAGGCCCTAACACACTACCTTGAGGCACTCCATAGACAACATTCCTTTTATAGGAGAAATATTCCTCCTCCATTTTTGTGTTCGTATTAATACGCGCAACCGAGGTGTATTGTCTTCTATTGCTTAAGTAAGATTTTATTAATTGTGCTATGTTACCTCTAATTCCATATGCTATTAATTTATCTATAAGTATGTCATGCTTCACGTGGTCAAATGCTTGAGTCATATCACAAAATATAGTACAAATGGGATTTCTAATGTCAATGTTAGGTATTACATTATTCAAAAATTTGAAAATAGCCATATATGTGCTTTTATTTTGTCTAAAGCCATTTTGTTCCTTACAGAGAATGTCATATTTTTCTAAATACGAGTATATTTCTTTAGAAATATATTTCTCAAAAATTTTTGATATAATAGGTATTAGCGATATAGGTCTATAATTTTCTAGTAAGAGTTTACTTTCTTTTTTGTGTAAAGGTTTGACCACAGACGTTTTAAGATATTCTGGGTAACTTCCTTCACTAATACATAGATTAAGAATATGACTCAAGTGTTTGCTTATTAGGTCACCCACTTTTTTTATTATCTTAGTTGATATTCCATCGTATCCTTCACTATTCGTACTTTTCAATTTATTTATTATATTAAGTATGTCATATGGTGAGCTCGGTATCATGAACATGGAATTTAATTGATTGTGTATGTTTTCGGTAGGTTTGATGCCTGATCCCGGTATTGATTTAACTTTATCCACAAAATAATTGTTAAACAGTTCAGCTATGCTTTGTGGATGTGATACTGTTTCATTCCCTATTTTTATTTCTTGTATATAGTCTTTTAGTCTGTTTACTTTCGTGCTATTTATAATTGTCCAAGAAGCTTTGACTTTGTTAGATGAGTTTTTTATAGAGAAATCATTCTGCGCTCTTTGTGTTAATTTTATAATTCTTTTATATATTTTTGTGTACGTACTATAAATAATTTTATTGTTTTTAGTTGGGTTCAATCTCGAATTCCACAATAAATATCGTTTTCGTTTACTACATAATTTTATTCCCCGGGAAATCCATTTAGTCTTTTTTGTGGTTGATATAGTCAGCAGTTTAAATGGAAAGCATAACTCATAGAAGAGTTTAAAGTCTTCAATGAAATTATTAAATGCTTTGTTTGCATCTTCCGTACTATATATATCGGCAAATGTCAACTGTTTTAGACAGTATCTGAACTTTGTAATGTTTTCATTACAGAAGTCTCTCCTTCTAATCCTAAAGTACTTGAGAGATGGCAGGTCTTCTAAGGGAATATGAAGAAGTTGTGTTGTGTGGTCTGATAGACCAAACTCTAACACTTCCGTCAAACAGAGTTTTTTGAAATTATGTGCAAAATTGTCTATACAAGTGTGACTTCTTAGTCTAGTAGGCTCTCTAATAGCTAGTTTTAGGTTAAAGTTTAAAAGTATACACTCTAATTCCAAAGTAATATCATTATTTTTCAAAACATCAATATTAAAATCACCTGCTAGTACAATGTTACAATTTTGCTTCTTCTTTGTTATTAGTCTTAATATTTGCTCTAGCTTACAAAAAAATGTATTCATAAATTTCGTCTTTGGTACCCTATAAACACATACAATTATTGTATTCACTTCGATCAACTCGATTGCACAACACTCAATCATGCCCGGTATGGAAAGTTTAGTGACTTCAGGGATAGGCTTAAACTGAAATCCAGCTTTTACAAATATACAGGCTCCACCTCTCTTGCAATTATCTCTACAGTAAATTGAGGCTAATTGATAATTACGTATGCACAAGAACTTCTCATACCCACCCATGACAAAATGTTCGGTGATACATATGACATCTACACTTTTATCTTTTTCTGATAATTCGTCCAGATACACCATAAGTTCATCTGATTTATTAATCAGGCCAGCAATGTTTTGATGCAATATGCGCAAGTACTTATTTTGATTATTGGGAACGAAAAAACTGGGATTCATAAGTCAATTCAGATTTTTTGGATGTATCCATTACATTATTGTTTATGTCAGAATTTACATTACTTATGTCAGAATTTACATTACTTAAGTTACAATTTTTATTACACAAGTCAATACTTTCGTGAATTATGTCAGAGTTTTCATTATAAAACATTATTTCATTAGATAGTTGTTTAACATTTTGAAACACATTATACATTCCTCTATTATTAAGCGTTCCCGTAACTCTAGAAAACATAGCACTATCATATGTCAATTGGCAGTTTGAATCGATCAAATATGCATAATTGTGATTCATTACGTCCAAATATAATAAATTATTAAAGGTTTCAACTCTCCAGTTAAACATTGCTGAATAATTTATACATTTATAAGTAGGCAAACATATTATTATATTAGTATGTACCAGGGATTGTAACATTTCCCTTAGACTTATAATAACGTTTACATAGTTGTTTGTGATGGAAAAGTCATTATCTCCTACTAAAATAACGCAGTAGTCCCGTAGTGTAAAGTGTTTTAACTTTAGTTCTAGGTCTTCTGTTAGCTTATTCAGTCCAGCATTTGGAGTTAAGTAATGAATAACTTGGGCATCAGGAAAAGTAGACCTTGCTATAGCTCCTACTTTATTATATTTATTACTGCTAATCACACATATCTTCCGATTATGTTGCTTTTGGTGTAGTCTGCGTACATTAGTATTGCTGCTACTATGTTGTTGATTTTTCCTTTTTGGCGTCGATGATGACTTTGATTTTTTAATCTTTCCTTCTGCTATACTCGAGCTATTTGTACATCTTTTCCTCTTGGTACTTTTTCGTTTTAATTTAGTACGCTGGGAGCTATTGTTTTCGGCAATTTGTTTATTAATGGGTGAAGATGGCTGATCAGGGTGTGATGGTCTTGGATATAAAGTACAATTTCCTTGTTGTTTGTTATTCAAACTCTTTCTCTTACTTTTCACACAATTACCCATTGATGGAGACAGACAGAGAGACTTTAACTGGTTTATATTTTTGTCCTTATTCTCTAATGTGTTCCGTAGTCTAAAATTCTCTGCTAAAAGGCTTTGTATTTCTAAGTGTGCCGATTCCAGGTCTAACCGTAATTTTGCTACGTTTTTTTCCAATTCTTCTATTCTCATATGATGATTCCGCCCGATCTCCGGACAGCTCCTGTTAGCTATGTCCCGAGGCGAGTCCAATGATACATACTCATCGTCTTTCAAATTACTTAAAAATTCAAACGAGTTATGGGTTGAAACATTTATTCTTTCTTTTCTTCTGAATGTAATATTGTCACTCTTTTGACTAGTGGACAAAGGTGAAATCATAGGTGACAGGTGCGTTTCTAAATTATTTTCCATTGTTTCCATAACAATTAAGAAAATATAAAAAATAAAAAAAGCCCGGAAATGCACCTCAGTGGATTCGAACCGTCGACCCTTGTATTAGAATCGTGAGACTATCCATATCGCTACGGAGCTGTTACGTGGGAGCGTTGAAATTAGGCTCTTATGGTTAGTCGTCCTTGCATTCGGACGACATCGGAGTGTGTTCGGTTTGCACTCGGAGGATCTCAGCTGACTAACAGCTGACCGAAGGTCACGCACAAATTTAACACTGTCACTGTTTATAACGATTTTTACGTTGATCTTATTCTTCATTTACACTTCACTTTCAGCGGTTTATGTCGATGTTTTAGTCACTAAAACACGGGTTTGTCGTTATCTATTGATGATCACAACTTTTAGTGTAAACAAGTCGAAATTTCTATTGTTTTGGATTTTTTTAGTACGGAGCTCTTTCAAAACACACCCGCTCGGGCCCGGGTTGGGGGGGGCGTTGAAGCTGTTGTTTAGCAATTTCGGTATATTGCAAGAAGTGCACTGTACAAACTCTATGAAAAACCTGCATCGCACTTGTTAAGTTTCCATCACTGTTTATACGACAAACTAAGGCCGCGCATCGAACTGCGTCCTCGGTCGTCATTACCATTACCAGCCTTTCGCAGTCCACTGCTCGCATAGGCCTTTTCGCCACTATGTTCGATCTTAGGCTCCACATATCCAGCACCTGCCAGCCATTATACGCTTCTCTTGATTTAGTTCCACCTATAAGATAATAAAAAGGTAGAACAAGCTAGTGGGCGGAATATTCAAAGCCTCGGGGCGGTCAGAAGTCAACATTAGGTAAATAAATATCAGACAACATCACAGACATTGCTCCGACCCCAAAGTAAGTAGCTTATGCACTTGTGTTATGGGTATCAGAACAATGAAGGTACTACAAATAAATACTCAAATACAAATATAAACACCCAGAGACGGAACAAACACAAGTGTTCATCACACGAATGCTTTTCCCGGGTAGGAATCGAACCCACGACCCTTGGTTCAGAAGGCAGGGATCACTACCAAATAGCCACCGAGCCGGTCATAGGTATTCGTGATTTGCATCATTTGATACATACTCTTAGCAAGTCAAGTCAAGTCAAGTCAAAATACCTTTATTCACATATACTTAAAAGCACTTATGAATCGTCAAAAGGGAAAACCTTAGTGTGGGACTTGTTTATACGGACTTCTTCTTCATAATCATCATCTGCCTGCAAACGTCCACTACTGGACATGGGCCTCCCCCAATGATAATTGTAATTGTATAAACCACACGGTCAACTTCTTTTCACTTGCTTATTTTCTCTACGAATTTAAAATGCCATGATATTCATTGTAGTTTCTGCATAATACCGGACACGATGACTATGCAAGTCTAATATGTGAAACTTGCAAGCTTGTACTTAAAAAAAAACTAGCTAAAAGGGTATGCGTCCCAAAAGGAAGACTAAACAGTAATATGCCCGGCGTTCCTAGACAGGAAATTGCCAAACATTGTGAGTGGTCGAGCTCGTTCATTCGTTCACACAAGAGGTTCTCAAACTTTTCACCTGTAAACCTCATACTGATTTTTCTCAGGGGGCCTAAATAGTAAACGGCTGACACACAAATTTAAAAAATTTATGGAATGATAAAATTAATTTCACTATAATAATATATACACAGCACAATATTAAATGCTACTACATCGCACTCCTAATAAAATAACGACCTAATTCTATTTGTTGGAATATGAGTTTATGTGAAAAATGGTTCTCTGCTGGTTTTTTTTACTCATAAACTAAATTTTCCCAAAATTTTAGGTTAGATCATTATTTTATTATGAACCGTCATGAATAAGTATTTTCAAGCACTTTGAAATCGACACCAACAAAGGTATCACAAAATTTTCATAAATACATACATCACATTGTTGCATTCATTACATCTCTGTCGAACTATGACTATTATGTATGAGAGAAGAACACTATCCCTATGTACCACCTTCATCTTTTTCTACGTGGCTAGACTTGATTCTTCGTTGTATTTATAAAATTATCGCTAAGAAACCACTATCATGGCAACTTCGTACGCTTACATCGACCCCTAGGGACCTTATATTGCTAAGTTTGAGGACCACTGCTTCATTCGGACGGTACGCCGCTATCCCCGAACGGTTTCCTTTTGCCGTTCGTTCAATGGCCCCTAAAATTCTGTGTAGTTAGGATTTCCAGGGCAAATGAAATGTTTTGGACAATCCGGAAACCGGCGGTGCCACCGTTTAATTTAATTACTGAGGTGCAAATGAAAGGCAGTGTATGTGTGTTTTGATTACGTCTGATATTGTTTGTTTGATATTTTGTTAGGGATATGACCAACAATTTGTAAGCCACACGTCGAAACGCTGGTAGGAAAAAAGTGTGACGTTCAAAAGTGTTACTAGTGAATCTATTTGCAAAAATAAACTATTTCATTTTATTTAGCCATATTCCTTGCGAATTGTATTTATGGCTAAGCGTATTATTGTAATTGTTCACGACATTAAAACTATTAAAAATATAAAAAATATGTCAACTTCCTCTTCCGGTCTGGCCTCCGGTCTAGCAATACGCATCATGGCTAATAAGGACAAATAAATTCATTCTTCTTCTTCAAACCAGCCTTTCAATCCACAAACCAGCATCTACAGTCCGCTACAGTCTCCGACAGTAATTACTTTTCAAAAAATCTTGAAACTGTGTTGTCCTGTTCTTTTATGTTGTTACTAGCAACCTACTTTTGCTTCGCTTCGGGTATTTCAAATATTATTGGCGTTTCAGTAAGGATCCCTAATTATCCCTAATCTGTTCTTGCTAAAAATGTATCCTAATTTTCTGTCGATACTGCTCAACATAATGGCTTCCCTATGCCTGATGGAAAGCGAAAAGGAAGCCCAAGTCGCCGAGACCAAGGACAAGTTACTGGTCAGTTACCTGTCAGTTGCCACCGCCATGCTGGCCTAACCTTAACCCCCCACGAGTTTCGGAAACCCTAATCACCGGTAGAAACACGACCCGGAGGTCAATTGGCTGCGGTATTCTATAGGGTGCAGGTATTTTCCCGGACGGGCAGCACAATTCGAGCGAAGATTCGCTATGCCCTACCTCTCTTACCTAATAAATTTAGTCTAATAATATAATCCACCGACTGGCTCGATGGCTCAATTGGTGCCCCCTGCCTGCTGAACCAAGGGTCGTGGGTTCGATTCCCACCCGGGACAAACATTCGTGTGATGAACACTTGTGTTTGTCCCGTGTCTCGGTGTTTATATTTGTATTTAAAAGTATTTATTTGTGGTACCTTCGTTGTTCTGATACCCATAACACAAGTGTTTAAGCTACTTGCTTTGGGATCGGAGCAATGTATGTGATGTTGTCTGATATTTATATTTAATCACTGAAATCTCGATAGTTCTATTAACATGGCCACCCCACGCAGACAGCAGCGCCCTCTATCGCTAAAATGTAACGACATCAGCATTACTCTTGTCCGTCTCTTCATTAAAGAAAATGAAACGGTCTCTGGGAGCCGTTTAATTTTTGCGCTGACGATTTAAACCGTTTGTTTAAAGAGGACATTACTGTTTTGCCCGAGAAACGTCTGGAATTATTTTAATAGAATAGTGTAAAATGTTTATGTCCACTGTAGCTAGTTTTAAGTCGTTTGTATGGTGTGTAAAGAGTCTACTATTTAAACTGAGAAATAAAATTTAAAATGCCAAAGTTGGATTGGATGGACCGGACCAGTAACAAACATTCATCCATCTGGTCTGTTTGTATTGGTTTGGGTGTTTTCTATGTATAATATGTATTTATTTACAAAAAAAGGTATCTAAGTGAGTTTATCAGTTATTGTCTAGTGCCCATAGTAGCTTCGGCTCAGTTTGGAGCTATAGTTCATTCGCGTTAAGAAAATAGTGACTGACAGGTCACTGACAGGCCACTAGCCAATTAAAACGCTAGAAATTATAATTCTAGCGTATAGATGGCGATGTGTGGCTCTGCTTGGAATGTCTTGAGATATTTATTTATCTATCCGGTTAAATGCTAGTTAGTGGCCCGATGGCTCAATTGGTGGTAACCCCTGTCTTCTTAACAAAGGAGGTTGGGTTCAATCCCCACCCGGGACAAACATTTGTGTTCTTTCCGTGCCTAGGTGGTTATAATTATACTTGTCTTTCTATCGGGCACGTAAAAACCAATTTGCTGTGTCACTATGAAAAAAATAGGTTACCCTACTTAATTTTTTTTAACAATTGTTTTTTTTATATTGGTGGCCTTTTATTTTAAAAGTAGGTAGAGATTTCCTGTGTACGGATGTGAGTATTGCAGATAAACATACTAAGATACGTCCGAATATACAAACGTTTTGTCTAAACCGGAAAAATCTCTGATACAACACGGTAGTACGTAAATAGATATAATATATGAAGTATATTTATCAGCTCAAGGAAATATGCTGTTACAAGCGTGTTATCAGTACGCTTTATATCTGCCTGCTGGCAATCTTATTTGTTTCTGTGATAATCGCCATTAACGTTATGATTCATCGTTCCAGGTAATCGCCGGTGTCTGACAAAGTAATGTGACAGGTAACTTTAGATAATAATATTATAATTATACTAAATATAACCGATTGGATAACCATCACAATTGAAGGTGTAGCTAAATAGCACAGACCGATGACGGACAGCAGCGTCACCGGAGCGAGAAGTTACGCCCTGCGATCGCCAACCCGCCTACCTAGTGTGGCTATTATGGGTATATCCTCTAAATGTTTTCCCTAAGTGGTAAACTACTACAAACCTACAAAAGAGGCTCCTAACCCAATAAAAACCGATTTCTTTTTGCCTAGAAAATATGAAAATTATCGGAGTACAATGACCCTGGCGAAAAGATCCTAATAATAGTTATATACATATTTATAGGTATTGTTCAATACTGTTATCTAGAACCTAACCAGGTATTTATCTAGAAACTTGCGGTACCTATTATAATAAACTTAATCACAAGCTAAGAAATTAGCACAATTATTTTTATTGCCGATTCGATTGCCCACATTAAAGTTAAAAATGTACTTATTTGGCGAAGAGAGTATCACACGATCCACATTCATATGTAAGTCCAGAAGGCCAATTATTTCATTTCATTTAATCATTTCAAGTAACACTTGCTCATTTTGGTTAGTAATACATACTTAATGACTGTTATTAAAAAATGTAATAATAAAGTTTTACAAAATACATTTGAAAATTTGTAGTTTGAAGGAACAAAGAAACGCTACGAAATCTTTGTTTAATTCAAAGCTCATTACATAATACAATGTCCATTTACGTGACATAATGCAGACAGAACATCTGTACTATTCAGTGCTTCCGAGGTTCTTGGAGCATAACGTCCTGAGGGAACCGCACGGAGCCGCCGCATGGTGCAGTGTGAGCGAGGGACAGTGAGGCAACTCTGTACTTAATAGAATTGGCTACATTCTCAGTCAATTTTATAGATCTATTATGGTCACATTTTGCGACTGGTTTTAGTTGTGCAAAATCAAATAAACGTATAACTACCCCAGCTAGTGAGAACGGGCTGATTTCCGCTGATCGATGACTGAGCGCCTATTTTGCGTGGGCTTAAGATCTATCGTATTGTGTGTTGCAAAATTGTTTTTTTATTCATTAATGTTTGACAGTCTTGTAAACATGGATCTTGATTAAAACCCGGTACTTTGTATGTAGGTGGGTGGGAGTCGTAGAGACATAGAGAATATCAGGAAACTGACAGCAAAGTTTGCCTGGGTACAAATAAAACCTAGTGCGGTCACCAACCCGCCTAACAAGCGTTGTGACTTCGTTGTTAAGAGAAATGACCATAGTTATTGGGGGAGGCCTACGTCCAGCTGTGAATGTTTGCAGGCTGGTGATATTTATGATAACTTTGTATGTGTGGTGCATAATTACGTTCCTTAAACCACATAGCGCCTGCACCCATCCTTGTGTCGCAGCTATGTGGTTTGCCCATTTAAAAGTATGTCTATTGTCATTTGGAGTTTTACCTTAGTCACCACGCTTGGCAGACAGGTTGGTGATTTCATCATCATCATCATCAGCCCGTGTCAGTCCACTGCTGGACATAGGCCTCTACTAATGTTCGCCGCTTAGGTCGATTTTAAGCTTCTCGCATCTCGGTTGGTGACTTACTACTACTAAATTTAAGAGCTTTGCTCGTGTCGGTGGAGCAATTTTCACTCCTCCCTGGAATCTGCCAGCGCCTTCAACTCCCTGTAAGTCATGAAATTAATTTTCTCATTCAACTGTTGTGTAAATATTCGTCTTGGCCTCCCTCTACCTCTCCTGCCTTGTATTTTACCTTCTAGTATAGTTTTCATACGTGTGTCATGACACACAAAGTGTCCCACAATTTTCCCTTTTTTGTTTTCAATCGTTTGCATTAAGCATCTCATTTCCTTTACCATCTCCAATACCACCTCATTCGTCTTCCTTTCTACCCAGCTTATTCCCATGTCCACACCGTCTTCTCGTGCACTGTGGCTGTAGTTTGCATTAGCCTTACTCCTCATTGTGGCGGCCTGTCGCGGCGTTGTATGAATGTTCAATGAGACCGCACCGCTCACCCCTTTGGTCGTCTACGAATCCTGGTCGTAACGTAACTGGTTTAAATGCAACGTTTTATTTCACTTCTTTTGACGTTACATGCAGTACTGCATTTGTTTTTGGTGTCTTGAGAATTTATTGCTTCCTTTTTATCATATAACTAGCTTTAGCCCGCGGCTTCGCTCGCGTTAAATTCGCGGTGAATGCTCCATACAAACTTCCACCCCCCATTTTGGGGAAAATGGGGGTTAGAAAGGGGCAGAAATAATAATATAGCCTATGTTACTCTCCATCCCTTCCAATTATCTCCATGTAAAAAATCACGTCAATTCGTCGCTCCGTTTTGCCGTGAAAGAAAGAAACAGACAGACACACTTTCCCATTTATAATATTAGTATGGATGGGCTTTACTGTATAAATCTGGTATCATTTTGTACTCAAATGTTTACAGAATAGAATCAATGAAATAAATTGCCTTTCTAGAGTGAGTTTCATCAACTTCAAGCGACGTGGTCCCGTGGAAAATTTTCTTTTTTTAGTAGCACGCTATAATGACCGCCCTAATGCAAAGCGAAAGAGCAGCCCAAGTCGCTGCGACAACAGGCAAGTCATCTGTCTGTTGGATACTTTTCACGCCCCGTATAAAAGATCCCATGTCGAAAAAAGAAGAAAACACATGTACTGGCAATTAATTCCACACTTTAATGACGCAGCTAAGATAGGAATTGCCAAACTTTTTGTTTATTTTTAAATAAACAAAAAGTTTAAAAAATTGGCAAATTAACGCTTATGAACACTTTTGTTCAACACGTCATTACACATTTCCTGTTACACGAACAGTTTAATTTAATAATTTATCAGTAGGTACGTTATCACCACTCTGACTAGTTATCATAACTTGATAACAGCAACGATTATGTACATTCCTTATAGTTGCACACGTATTTTATTTTAAACCAAAGTATTGCGTTTATGTGAATATTCCTATTAACTTAACACGTAACTACATTACGTATTTTAACACAGAATAGGCTATTTGACTATTTTTCTGTTTTGCTATCGATAGAATACTTTATTAAAGAAATATTAGTAAAAAAATTTGTTCGCTTGCATTAATTGTCTCCAAATTATCACAATTTCAAAAGTACAATAAATGAGTACCTACTACTAACTATTAGGAACTTGTTCAATTTACGAGTCTTGCTATTTTCCGGTGACATCTATAAGCTTCTTTATTCTGTACATTTGCATTTCTCATGCATTTAACGTTCAACGCAATATTATGTATACAAAAGGGGATTTATTACTCTGTAATACGTCCCGTTCGTCCCAGCTGTAAATTTTGCGCTAAAACCTCAAAGGCCCTGAAAATAGAAAACTTTGTGTGTATTCACGGGACGAAAAATAAAATGCCGCGTGCATTTTATTTAACACCGGGCATTGCACTATTTCTATGGCTCGATAAAACCTGTATTTCTCTCCACAAAAGCAACGAAAAAGACGAAATATAGGGCCACTAGCAATCGCGACAGACTGCAGCTTATTGCGACGGTGTAAAGTCGAATGTGCTATGTATTTATTGCACGTGCTGTATATTTCGGAATACGGAACTAGGGTACGAATGCTCGGGTAGAATTAGGAATCGATATTGGATCGGAAAACTCACGGAAAACTTTTGCTTTGCACTTGGAAATAAATTGCAATGCTCTGACCATGGATGTAGAAGAATTATGTGCAGCTGTTATTTGGGATCAATTTCTACTGCGGTATTTCCGTTTAGATACAAACAACTCCCCAAGAAGTGTATAAATTCTTAAGATCCGGCAAAAAAGGGACTCAGGAACGTATCAGCCAAGTGCCAGTCGAAAGAACTGGCAGTTCCGTGGAACTCATGATTATACACGAAACATAGCTCACCGGATTGGAGAATTGAGATTGAAGTGGCAAGGGGTTGGCCATATATTATCAGCAGCAGAACCGATAACTACTAAGGTAAACGAGTTATGGAGTGGGTACCGCTTCTCGGTAAACGTAGTGTCAAGCCAGGTGGAGTGACAATTTGAGCTAGATGTAAGGATTGAGTAAAGTGTCGAACAGTTGGAGAGGCCACCATTTGGCTGCGGAAGGCTTGATCAAAAACAAAATAATCTTTATTCGTAGGTATAGGTTTAGAAAAATACACTGACAAATCGTCAAAAGTAACACCGGCTCGGAAAGCAGCATTCCATCGAGAAGAAACCGGCAGGAAACTCATATTTGCTTTTTTCAACAAAGTGCTTTCTAAAACCGTACAAAAATAGCTATGAATTAGAATAAATAGATAAATTAACAGATACAGGGTTATCAGGTGATGATGATTTGGACATATTTTAACGATAAGATAAAATAATACGTTTGGTAGAGCCTTTGAGAGAACACAATACTCAGAGAGTAAACTAGCAAAGAAACTAATTATCTATCTTCTACCCCGGCTTAGATGTTGGCATCACCATTTAATAATGCGGCAAAATGAAAATGCGCCCGTTATCAAAGCCACATCAACTACCGCAATTTTCTTTTTGAAAAATCTGAAAGGCAACTTTCTGTATAAAATTCCCTCGGTCGGTATTGGGCCGGTCTTGCTTCGTGAATACTAATTACTCGCTCAACAAGCCTTTGATTCCTGGGGGCGAGGCTTATTACTTAGGACACCGCTTCTCAAACTAGCGACGAGACCCCGCTTAAAAATTTCAAAGTAAGTTTACTCTGAAAAGCTTCTTTTAATTAGAGCTTAATTTGAGCTTTGACACCGGCTAGTTATATAATTGACTTTGATAATTTAATGGCTTCGAAATTGTAAGTAGCCATTAGGTCGGTTCATGGACTAACTTATACGAGACTTAACTGTAACAAACACTCTTCTAAATCATGTTTAAATCATTATGTCTTATGCTACGCTACACTACTTGCTTTGAAATCGGTCAATGTGAGTCTGACTAATTTGTTTCATATCATGCTGTGCCCCAGTAGTCTCGTTTAATTTTTTTGTTAGTACAGCATGGTGATTTCCCCCCACCCGATTGGAAAGCGAAAAGCCAAAGTTATGAAGGCAGCGAACAACTAACCAAATCAATGATTTGTCAGTTGCCACCGCAATGCTCGCCTGATAAATAGCTTTGACTATATAGTGACTGACTGATCTTACAACATGTCAGTAATCACTTTACGGGTGGTTCGCCAGGGTACGATGTCCGCCAGTGAACCCTACCACCACATGAGAAGTTGAAATCTCATGATTAATGTATGGGACAAAGGGCAGAAGCTCAAATTAACGCCTTGTCTCTTGGTAATATTTATTTAAACCTTCGTATTCGCTCTGCATGTCTTACGTCTTTTCCATACGTCTCCTCTCTCCCTCTTACACTACTTTACCTTTCAGTCACACTCTGTCATGCGTTCTTTACTACGCATCATACAATTCAACATTTTAATTAACAGATTGAGAAACTATGGCCAAGTATCAGACGCCGCTTTGCTGCCTTTCCTTTGAAAGAGTAATATTACTTTGTGACAATGGCAGATGTAGTGAGACGGCAAACTGCAGAATTTGCAGTATTGGGTATCATTGAGGATTTGAAATAGCAATACTAGGTTTCAGATTGGAGCGAAATTTACAATGAAGAGCTGAATAAAAGCTCGAGACTGTGAAATCCAATAGCTCGGTCTTTAACTAGGATATTACCTTGGTGTTGTACTGAACATAATACATACATATATGAAATTATTACTTACCTTTGGCGTCTCTCTGTAAACTCTAGGAGAAACCAATTTAGTAAGAAAATTTATGCACAATTTTGGTACCGTCAATTGGTAACCAACAACTAAGTTACGCCGAAAATTTTACTAATTCGTGATTTTATACGCTGACCACACACTCATTACAATTATATTATCAATCACTAAATAGTATAAAACAAAGTCGTCCTTTTTTCTGTCTGTCCCCATGTATGCTTTGCTAATATCTTAAAAGTTACGCAACGGATTTTCATACGGTTTATTTACGGGTTCACGCCCGTGCGAAGCAGGAGCGAATCGCTAGTGTAAATTAAATAATAATTTTCATCAAATTTACATTTATAATCTATTAGGTATATAATACGTATATAATCGCCGTATTTTATACTCGTATTTATACACGATAATATGCATGATACATAATTATTGACCACTATCGAATTTAAACCTCGTATTATATTTTTGCCGCTGTGGTTTAATTATTATGTCTGTCTATGTATGTAGTATGTATTTACATACTCAAGAATGGTATAAACCTACCCTTTCTATTGAATCTTCTTACAACCAACGGTGGAGAAATATATGTTTGCCCCTAACTTGCGACTTTGATGGAGTTGCGAAAGCACGGCAGCAAAAAGGTTTCACCTCGCGCTCGTAAACAAAAAAAAACACCTTTTAGAGATCTGTTGACACTCAAATTTTAATAAAATTCTTATGTCGTATGAACTACTCCACCTCACCCCTTCTATCATGCTGTTCTTTATTAGACTCAAAGATTGTCTGGAAAAGATCGCTTATAAGACTGCCTAAATTGTACAACAATTGTATACTTTATCTAGTACTTAGTATATGCAGTAAATAATGTGTTTTCAGGTTTCGTTCAGGAAAGGCTAAGAGCTAATTCCAGAACTTACATGTACGCGTAAACTAAATTAAATATGTACACTTATACAGCTGTATAATGTATACTAAGAACGTATAATTTATAACAGGCATTTGTTGCACAGGCAACTTAAATTTTCCATTATCGAAAAGAAATTTAAAAACATAAACAGTGCGGAACCCATTAACCATAATCTTATTCTTACTTGCCAGTTTTTCGTTGCTCACTTAGCTAACGCAAATTCCTTGCCAGAACTTCTTTAAGTAGATTGCGTTCCTTTCAAAACTTAGGATTTGCCGCAGAAAAAAGCACACGAAAACAGCTCAGCTTAAAAGTTTAGTATGTGGTTTATATTGGACTTTGTATACTTACTAAGAGTACATGCACTCACAGATGTATCTAGCATAGAACGGCCTTAATAATAAATAAATATCAGACGACATCACATTGTATTTAATTATTTTATTCAGCATCACTATTAGCCTATTGCAGTCCACTGCAGGACATAAGCCTCTCCAGTTGTTTGCCACTTAGAGCAAATATCTGGAGTATATACCCATAATCGCCACACTGGACGGACAGTCGGATTGGCGATCGCTCCGGTGACGCTGCTGCCCGTCATCGGCCTGTGGTACTTAGCTAGGCCTTCAATTGTGATGACTATACCGCCACCAGTCGATTGCCAGCGCCTCGTTTGATATTCGACAGGATGCACCACGGGCAAGTGAGGTTGGCTTGGAGCGAAAAGATGACAGGTCGCTCCTTTACATCCCTATATTCTTTATCGCATACAAAACAGTTCACTTATTACAGGAAGATTTTTAAAGGTATAATGTAAGAGTGCACCTTGGTTTGAAGCCAGTTGTGTGGTGTGAATTGTGTGATGCAATGATTTATGACAACAGCCTGGATTATTATCTCTTTTTTGCGACGATAAAAACACACGTAGTATATAACTAAAATAACACAACACGTGTGTAACCAATGAAAACAAAAATACGCATTTGTTTTCACAATTTCGTCATTCGATACGAGTATGCTTTGTGTCAAAAGAGAGTTTGTAATCTCCATTTATTGTTTTAGGTGAGTGGTTGTCGAGACTCGAGAGCAATCGTTTTTTTGTACATTTGACAAAAGCACTTAATGCTTCAAAACATATAAAAAATGACATCAACATTATCAGACCATCGCAAACCACTGATGGAAATAGGTCTCTCCAGTTGCTCGCCACTTCGGGCAAATATCTGGAGGTTTTGCCCCTAATGGCCACTGGGCAGACGGGTTGACGATCGCAGGGCGAAGCTTCTCGTTTCGGCGACTGTATTTGGCTACGTCTTTAATGGTTTTTTTATAGTAGCTTGACATTATGGCTTACCTACGTCTGATGGAAAGCGAAAGAGAAGCCCAAGTCGCTGTAACAACGGGCAAGTAACTGGTCAGTTACCGACAGGCAACTGACAAGTTGCCACCGCCATGCCGGCCCAACCCTAATCCCCCACGAGCTCCGGAAATCCTACGCACCCGATTCTACAGGGTGGTGGTTCAATGGTGATGGTTATTCAGCCACCAGTCGGTTGCTAGAGCTTCGTTTGTTATTTGGCAGGATGCACCACGGGCAGTTGAGGGTGACTTAGAGCAAAAGACCCCTACATCCCCCTCCATAAAAAGTAGCCATCCGAAGTAGAACGGTCCGCTCCCAATCCCTAAAGGTGAATGAACTGAAATCCGCGGATTTCAATCAGCTATTCCAGTGAAAAATGGATCATTTAATAAATTGAAGTTCCAGCTATCTTTTAACAAAAGCTTTTTTCTATCCTTTTCTCGTCCATTTAGTTTACAAAATGAGCCGCCACTTTGCATAAATTGGAATTTGTTGATTAATTTCTCATTTAGTTGGAATAATTAATTTACGAAAGTTGTTAACGAAATCCGAAATTTAGACTAATTGAATTGCTTAGATTTTAATATCAATTTGTGTGATAAATAACCCAAGACATGCCACGCGGGGCCACACAGCGCTACCTAGCCCCAAACTAAGCCGAAGCTTGTACTATGGGTACTAGACAACTGATAAACTTACTTAGATATATTTTTTTTTGTAAATTAAGACATATTATACATAGAAAACACCCAGACCAATACAAACAGAAATGTTCATGAACACAAATGTTTGTGCCGTGCGGGAATCGAACCCACGACCCTTGGCTCAGAGAGCAGAGGTCACTACCAAATAAGCCACCGAGCCTGTCCTGTGCGAGATTGGTTGTACAGTGAAGAAAATTATGTGCCTATTGGATAATGTGATACACCAAATCAAGTTCATGAACTTGAGTCATGACTCAGTCTAGTTTAAAGAACTTAAGACAGAAGGACTCAGAAGACTCAAAGGACTCGGAACTCATGTGACTAACGAGTCCTTGAAAAAGACTCGAGTCTCGAAATGAAGACTATAGACTTGAGTTTTTTACAACTCTACTTGAGAGATTAAGCACATGCGTCCAAAATCTGTATTGAGCATTCCAGTTCCCAAAATAAGTAATGAAAATCTTTATATTACTCAGGTTGAACGAGTTTCGTTTCCCCCGGGACCCCTTCCCGCCTCGGGGACGTCTTTACAGGCTGTTTTACTGTTAATGAAACAGGCTTTTTATATACCCTCCATCGGGTTTCTATTTATGGTAAAGAGCTCCTTAGGTTTAATTGGGTTACTTTGGATACTTCAGTTGTAGACAATATTTAAGGGTACCTATTCATCTATCTTGACTTCAAAGGTAAGGTTTTATTAAAGTGCCATAGCGTTGTGGCCTACCTTCGCCTCGTGGAAACTCAAAAAGAAGCCCAAGTCTCTACCTAACAGACAACTAACTAAAGCACTAGATAAAACCGGCAAAGTGCGAGTCGGACCCGCGCACGTAGGGTTCCGTACCACTTTAAAGCTAAATAAATGTTATTCTTTTTTTTTTTTTATTAGATTGGTGTCGATTGAACGACACCCATAGGATAAGATTAGAGTGCCACCGTGTCCCACGAGTGGGGACCTGCTCGCTCACCGAGCTAATGTCAGTGACTGGGGGTGCGGTCGGGGTGGCGGAGCACTGGGCACAGCGTGTTTGATTTGCCATCGAAAAGCAAAGAAGAAGACAGGATAAGATAGGATGGTCAATGTAAAGAGGTAGGGCATAGCGAATCTTCGCTTTTGAGCTTCTTCGCTTTGACAATTGAGCTGCCCGTCCGGGGAAGGACCTCCACCCTATAGAATACCGCAGCCAAATGACCTCCGGGTCGTGTTTCTGCTAGTGAGTAGGGTCTCCGGAGCTCGTGGGGGTTAGGGTTGGGCCGGCATAGCATTGGCAACCGACAGGTAACTAACCAGTTACTTGCCAGTTGTCACAGCGATTTGGGCTTCTCTTTCGCTTTCCATCAGGCGTAGGGAAGCCATTATGCCGAATTTGCTGTTGCAAAATTTTGTTGCGATTAGGCTTAATGCAGGGATAAGCCTATAACTGCCAAAAGACTACATAATATAATTATGTATTGTATTTGCTCCATTAGAAGATAATAAGTTAATTAGAGAAACGGTTCTAGTCAATGAAAGCTTCAACTGTGCCATTGCAGGGTTTCAGGATGAAACAGCACAATGCCATTCTTTTAATCCTTGTTTGAATTCGGGCTCAGCCTACAAAATGCATACGCAGCGATACTCCGACCGGTACAGTCGATGGCAAAAGCGTTTGAAAACTTTTTTGAGCTGGAAATCTTTTTTTAGGGACTGTGCGTCGGTAGTATAGATAGCTCAAACCCACGACGTACCAATTTGTTGTAAAAGTAAAATGGATGAATAAAGAACACTCAAAAGTTTCTTTGTTCTAATAAAAGCTCATTCAAAAAATGTTTTCTTTTTATACGAGAGACGGCGACGAGCTCGTGTGATGCCTGATGGTATGTAATGCTAGTTTAGGCTTAACAATCAGACCTCTCTGCGATTTTTAGGTATTCACTCAAAGTAATTTACGACTTACGATTAATAATACGACTCGAGTGTATTGCATTATTTGTCAGTGTAAGTTAAAAGAAATCAATTATAGTCTTTTTCAGATAGGATGGGTACGCTGACACATCAGTGACACTTGACAACGAATCCTTTTTACGCAATTCCTATGACAAAATGATAAATAATCATCAAAATAAAAAGTGTTTTCACTTTGTTTATAACGCATGATAACAGAGATTACTTTAATTTGTATTTGAAACCATAAATAACATTATAATGTACATAACTAAAGAAATCTAATACATTAAATATTTTTTATCAGTAATGCTTGATGCGTAAATTGAAACGTATTTTCATAGGGATTGAAACATTGAAATCGTTATAATACCGATTTAATCGTAAAATCGCTTTACGATTTTTCAACTATTGTATAAATTTTATTAAATATTTAAATTTCTTAATAAAGGATAAGCAGTTATTGGTGTAAAATCGAAAATCTTGTATAACACGACTGAGATATTACATTTAAATGGGTACTTTAGTCGTAATTCAAATAATTATTTATGTAAAATGAAGAATGGAGAGATTCTTCAAACTCAAATTGATCTAATGATTAGTTTTACATAATTTTGGATGATAAATAAATATTATTTTATTAAATCATGCAATTTTTAATTATCTCGAAATCGATTCTCTCTCCATACAAAATGAAATCGATAAATCATAAAATCGATTTTTTTACCTTCGATTTTCATTTTACCACATGACTATAAACTTCAAATCCCATGTGTCAGCGTACCCATCCTATCTGAAAAAGACTATAAATAGATCTCCAATACGTCACGTCCAATTTTATTGTGCTTCTAAGTTAATTTAATTAATTAATTATGTCTGTAGAGTCTGTAGAGACTACGAAGAAGCACGAATTAATCCTTTGACTGATGTAAGGCCAGACGCGATTGAAGAAAGTTTGACTATAATCCCTTGCCCCTGTAAAAAAATAATGAGCTTCCAACGACTAATCTCAATTATGTATGAATTAACATACCTAGTCTATTCTAAAAAAACATCAAACAACTCATTTCGAAACTTTATCGTCGTATAATTAAAAAGTTAAAAATGCAACGTTTCAAAAACGTAATAACCCATTGTCGTACTCGACTGTACTATCTTTTCATTTGATTCTGAACTCTATTCCTATAGCAATAAGAATGCACTGTTTCAGCCGTTTGTACTGCAGTTCTCCGCAAACAATAGATAAGAGGGCCGTGCGGAGTGGATGCCCGGGTTCAAGTGGGGGGACGGGGGAGTCCATTCATCATCCCTCAGTGATGGCTCAGCACTAGTGTTGCCAGATATTTCGATTTTCGTTGGGTCTAGCGATTCGGGCCGTAAAACATAGTTTGGGATATGAATAATGCGTGACTGATTGGAAGCTGATAGGGAAAGTTACCAATCGATCCCTTCTGTCACGTTACTACTTGGTAACTAAGTACTCACATATTAAAGTAACCCTAAAGTTCTATCGTTGTATAAGTAATAGCCTTCTCTGTAACGTGAGTGATGACCATCACTGAAACTTTAAAATAAGGAAAATCTGTATACGTGTAGCATTTGAGTGAATTAATTGACTATATGCCTAAGCTAGCAAGTATTCCCATATATACTTACTATTACTTACTAATACTGTAACTCACTTTATTGTGATCAGGGTTTTAATGGACAGTGACTATTTTATACTGGAATATTTTTGACTTTTACTGGAATATTTTGACGGACTTAAAAAAAAAGGTTTTCAATTCTTACTTACTAGGTATTTCACCACAAATGTAAACGAAAGATTTTTAATAACAACATAATCTTCTATATTTCATCTCTGAAAAAAAACCATATAAAAAATAACACCATTGGCTGGCTTGATGGCTCATTGGGTAGTGTCTTCTGCCTTCTGAGCCAAGGGTCGTGGGTTCGATTCCCGCACAGTACAAACATTTGTGTTCATTAACATGTCTGTTTGTATTGGTCTGGGTGTTTCCTATGTATGATAGGTATATTTATTTACAAAAAAAAGTATCTAAGTAAGTTTATCAGTTGTACCCATAGCACACATAGTACAAGCTACGGCTTAGTCTGGGGCTAAATGGCGATGTGTGACCCAGTGTAGCGTCTTGGGTTATTTATTTTATAACAAGCCAGATGGCTGATCAACGGAACATCTAAATGAACACTTCAGTTAAAGTGGTAACCTTCAGGAAACGTTGTTGACTAAAAGTGAACAGTGTTTCAAGAGCTGTGTCCTTCAGTAAATTGAGTCTCGCCACACTAGACTGAAACTTGAGCTATTTACCGCCCTCCTTTCGCAGAATACTCACGTGGAAGTGCTACCGCAAAATTCCCTTCTATTACGCTTGACATTTTTCTGAAAATTCATCGATTAGTGAAGCAAGGAGCGTTTGAAAGTTTCCTGATAAAATTCCATCCATTGGTTCCCAAACTGAGGTTGAGACCACAGTAAGCGAAACTGGGTTTTTGATGATTCAGTATACAATTAAGAAGGCGACGGGATCGGGGTAGATATCAGGAATGTTCCTAATGTTCCGCGTGTTCCTATTCCATCCTGATTCAGGATGGAATAGGAACACGCGCAATAAAGACTTCTGGGACAAACATACATTAACACGAGTGAAGCTGCGGGCAAAGGCTAGCATATTATAGTGATACAGTTAGGCGCGGTTGAATCGTACAATGTTGTATGAAATAGTAATATAAAGCGTATAGTACTGTTTCTATTTCAGTCTACAGACGTCACATCAGATTCATTTATTCAGAAAATTCAAATGTTACTTCCTCTACCTGAGTGTTGTCTCGAAGGGATTGTTTATATACTAGCGATATACCCCTAAATTGTACGGCAAGATGTCTGTGTACGTCAAGGACCTCCACCCTATAGAATACCGCAGCCAAATGAGCTCCGGGTCGTGTTCCTGCCGGTGAGTAGGGTTTCCGGAGCTCGTGGGGGGTGGGTTTGGGCCGGCATGGCGGTGGCAACTGACAGGTGACTGACCAGTTACTTGTTCGTTGTCACAACGACTTGGGCTTCTCATTCGCTTTCCATCAGGCGAAGGGAAGCCATTATGCCGAGCTACAATAAAAAAATAAAAATCACCCCTTTCGATGGGGTCGCGTTACGAAACTTTCTCAAATGTTGAGAACCGATGGCTGGATAAAGTTAAGCGGGGTTTCTGATTTACGGCGCGCCATTTGTCAGTGTTTCTTGCAGATGTTTAATTTTGACGTTTCTTCAGCGGCGGAGGCCGGTACAAAAATCGCGAGAAGTCCCTTTTTTAACTTTTACGGTATTCAGCACGAACTACCATTAATTATGAGACGGAATGTAATCCATTTTGATAAGCCACCTTTGGCACTTGGCTTTGTCCTTGGGGTTTCCGGGTTCATAATAGGACCACCCCATCACATCCCGTGGGTGTCGTAGAAGACGACTAAGGGAATAATATCAGGAAACGGGCAGCGGCGTTTACCTGGGTACAAATAAATTCTGCTGCGGTCACCAACCTACTTGCCAAGCCAGGCTATGTCCAGCAGTGGACGTCTGCAGGACTGATGATGACATGGTTTCCTGTGGAGTTTATTTTAAACTAGCTGTGCCAGCGGCGTCGCACGCGTGGATATCGGGTTTCAAAAATAACGGACTTCCATAAAATGGTGCCTTAATTTTGCTAGCAATATATTGCTGAAAACCGCATTCAATTCCATCCAGTTGTTTTCGCGTGATGCGCGATCAAACATACAGATAAAAATTTCCCCTGTTTTCCCAACACTTCCCTTCACTGCTCTGCTCCTGCGTGATGAAAAGTATACTATAACCTGCCCAGGAGTAATTATTAATCTGTGCCAGGTGGATGAAGATTAATTGTACCAAGTTTCGTTAAAATACGTCGAGTAGTTTTTGTTTCTATAACGAACATACGGACGGACAGACAGACCGACAGACAGGCAGACATAAATTTTACTGATTGCATTTTTTGGCTTCAGTATCGATCACTAATCACCCCCTGACAGTTATTTTGAAAATATATTTCGTGTACAGAATTAACCACTCTACAGATTTAATATAAGCATAGATAGAAGATATATTAGGTCTAAAAATATTGTTATAATTAAATATTCATTTTGAAGGATTGTAAAAGCAACGATATCGAATAACTAATGCGATAGATACGTTATCACAGTTACGTAAATAACATAATCGGTTTTAATAAAACATACTGCCGAAAATTCATATTTATAGCTGGAATGTTAATAAAATGAAACAAAGCTAGGTCTAGATAGCAAAAGTGGATAATTAACGTAATTAAAATAGTTGTTCGTTATTTTGTGGCGAATGGAAAACCGTTATTAGCAGGTACGGGTTAATCTATGTGGTTGAAATAATTAGTGCTCGTGTATTATTAAATTTATGTCCAAATGCAATTTGTTTTGTTAAACATTAATTAGAGAGAATCACAGTCAGTATAGCATATATAAATTATTAAGTTTACAAACAAATGTTTACTTTTATACAAATACTTGTGACCCGCTCATGCTTCGCTTCTTGTAAAATTAACTGTGTTTTTTACTATTTATTGTACATACATACATGTAAACCTTTTGCTTGAATCACACACTATCTATTACTATTTATCTATTAAAAACTGATCATCTAAATCTGATTTTGCGTCGTTTTATTCTTAGTTTCAGAGATAAGCATGCATACAGACAGACAAAAGTGACTATTTAGTGATAATAAATTTTATACGGCTTATACAATAGCTAAAGTTTCATAATCGTTGCTTAAACGTTTTGTTTTGCTTAAACCTATGTATAGGACTACATAGTATTAAACTATGTATAACTGTACGTATATATAATATGTATAGTTTAAGTGTAGTTCGCTTATCTCAAATGAATAGCCAATTAAATCTAATGATATTCTTACAAAGAATGTTTACATTTAAATTAATTATGTCAAACATGTGTTGATAAAGATGTACTGATAAGACCTTAAAATGACTAATTTGTCAAAATGTGTATACGATCTGAAGTCACAGGGTCACGATAAAGTAATTTACACTTTAGTTAAATGCCTACTTAATATAAATTAACGATGAAATTATTATAGCGTTAAGTCTAAATCGCAGATATTACAAAGGTCCCGGCTTCGATTGCCAGAAGGGTTAAAATTCAATTAAGTATCCGGCTCTCCAGTCATCTTCTCTCCAGAACTCGCCTACCCCAACGGTTATTTGACTGTGGTACGCTGCCGGATCACCTCATATCGGAACCGATCCCGCAGAGACGCGCGTAGCTCTTTCCACTGTTAACTGTACATTAAAACAATTCTAATAACCTCGTGGATGGTTAGGGTTGGGCCGGCATGGCAGTGGCAACTGACCAGTTACTTGCCAGTTGTCACAGCGACTTAGGTTTCTCTTTAGAATAGAATAGAATAGAAAAAGATTTATTGGCAACACATAAGTAGACACTTACAAGAACAGTAAACAGGCGCGTACAAAACAGTCTTTCTTTCGCTTTCTATCAGTCGTAGGGAAGCCATTACGTCGTGCAACTATAAAAAAAGGGCATACCTATAGTTAGTCAAACCGAAACTTTTCTTTTTGCGCTGTTTCACTGCAAGCCCGTCTATTTTCAAATACGGCTCTGTTAAGCAAACTAATTGATGAGCGGCTTAGAGGAAAACCTGTTTTATTAGTAGGCTTAAACGTGCGTAAGTCCATATTATTCAGATTTGGGATTAAGTAGGCAAGGGTAGCTTGCTACACTCAAATTTACTTGCGTCTACTTTAGATTACTCATAATACAAACGTTAAACGTACCATTATTATATAAGCGTATCATACCGTTCAAACCTCTAATATGTATAAATAATTATAGGGGTGTAAGGGAGCGAGGAAAAGACCCACTACCCTCACCTGCACGTGATCCTGCTGAATGGCAGCCGACTGATGGCGGTATAACCATTACAATAAATAATAATAAATAATATCACACAACATCACATACATTGCTCCGATCCCAAAGTAAGTAGCTTAAGCACTTGTGTTATGGGTATCAGAACAACGAAGGTACCACAAATATATACTTAAATACAAATATAAACACCCAGACACGGAACAAACACAAATGTTCATCACACGAATGTTTGTCCCGAGTGGGAATCGAACCCACGACCCTTGGTTCAGAAGGCAAGGGTCACTACCAATTGAGTCACCGAGCCAGTCACAATGGAAGGCGTAGCTAAATACCACAGGCCGATGACAGGCAGCAGCTTCGCCGGAGCAAAAAGCTACGCCCTGCGATCGCCAACCCACCTGCCCAGGGTGCCAATTATGAGTATATCCTCCAGATGTTTGCCCTAAGTGGCGAACAACTGGAGAGGCCTATGTCTAGCAGTGAACTGCAATAGGCTGATGATGAACCTAAGCGCTAATATTGTTATAATAGAGTGTATTCGTCATCGAAGTTCAATATGTTTTAATGCATGTGACTGTACCTACATACAGCCAGTATCTGATACCATGCTTTTGTGTTATTTATCATTGACACGTCAAAACTTTGAAACCAATATCAACGAGAGGGATAGGGGTCATCAGCCAGAAAAAAATGTGAAACATGTTATTTTTATGTCTTTATACCAGTAGGTATTTATTTTCTAAATGTCTATTACTATAGAATGTATTCATCTGTCATAATTATGAGAGCAGGTACAATCGTCCGTGGGCTTCACTCAGCAGGACTCACTGAAAACCAGCGCCGTGGCTTCTACGGGGGCCACGGCCTAATGCTGAGTGAGGCCCTTTTATTTTGGACGTCGCAACGGCCGTGTCCGGTATAATTGTTATGTGTATTATGTTTGTATGTTTGTTTGTGTTTAAGTGTAATTTGTGTGTTCTGTATATCGTGTTGTGATGTCCAAAAATAATAAACATTTCTTATTCTTATCTGTGTGCAAGCCTACTGAAAAGACAAATGAAAGAAGAATGCATGTCGCAGAGAAGAAAATGTTGAGGTGGATATGTGGAGTGAAGTGACCAGAATTTATTTTTGTGCAAGAGGCGGCAGACGAACAAATGTGATGCCTGATGGTAAGCAGTCGACACCGACCATGGACACCCAAACAACATGGCAACTCAAATCGAGTTCTGGGGTCGCTGCCGGCCTTTTAAATAGCAGTGCGTTTCTTGAAGGCTCCCAAGTCGTAGCTGTTCGGAAAGACTGTGACACCTGTGACTCCCCTGGTGTTGCGTTGTCTATGGGCTGAAGTGATCACCTACCATCAGGTGTCTTTCAGGCCCGTTTGCCCCCTCTATCATAGTAAAGGCCGCTCCTCCCGGACATCTGATCACATTTTGTTTTTTTTTTATCATAAATTTGCACAGCCGACTTATTTGACTGTACAAGCGATCAGATAACAGATCGATCGACACGTTCCCACATGTACTGCCTAATATCCCAACAACATCGTTACACTTAATCACTTTAGTGGGTAGATGGTATCTGGGCTATCTAGCTATTTGCGCGAACTATTCTGGACTCTTTCCCATCGACACAAGGCCGGTTTTGGACTAAATAACGGGACTCATTATTTACTTGTTACGAACTCAGTTTAGCGAATAATCCAGGAGGGACTTTGTATCAAATTATATGTGATGTCTTTTAATCTGTTCGGATATTAATTGGTGTCCACCCACGACTGTGGTTTTGGGTTACATATTAATTTGATAACGAGAAATAATATTAATGTATACCTAACTTATAACCTAACTATACCTTCAATTTGTTGGATTTTTTTATCGAATGTTTGTTTATACGGTTTTTAATTTAAAAAGAAACAATGTACGAGTATAACTATGGTGAGAATAAACGGTTATTATTATTATATATTAATTTATTTACTCTTAAATTGCTCGAATTACAACACTTTTTAGGGTTCCGTAGCCAAAATGGCAAAAACGGGACCCTTATAGATTCGTCATGTCTGTCTGTCTGTCTGTCTGTCTGTCTGTCCGTCCGTATGTCACAGCCAGTTTATTCCGAAACTATAAAAGCTACATTATTGAAATTTGGTACGTAGATGTATTCTGTAAACCGCTTTAAGATGTAAAAATAAAATCAGAAAAAAAACAAAATTTTTTGGGGTTCCCCATACATAGAACTGAAACCCAAAATTTTTTTTTTCATCAAACCTATACGTGTGGGGTATCTATAGATAGGTATTTGAAAATGATGTTGAGGTTCCTAACAACATTTTTTTCTAAACTGAATAGTTTGCGCGAGAGACTCTTCCAAAGTGGTAAAATGTGTGTCCCCCCCCCCGTAACTTCTAAAATATGGGCATGATAAAACTGAAAAAAATATATGATGTGTATTACTATAAAAACTACTAACGAAATTTGGTTTGAATGAAATCTAGACAGTAGTTTTTTTTTAAAACGTCATAAATCAAATTACCTAATTTTTTCATTCAATCAGTGGTACGGAACCCTACGTGCGCGAGTCCGACTCGCACTTGGCCGGTTTTTGTATCTTTCTATCCGCACCTCATCCTCTCTAACAAAAGGTTGTCTGGATGAGATGGCTCATAGGAATAAATCGCCTAAATTGTACAGTAATTGAATAGTTTTCCTAGTTGTAAATAAAATTGTTGATATCATAATAATAGCTGACTATTTTCTTATTAGTTGTGGAAAATAAACAATTCTGATATCATAAAAAGTACTCAATCCACCAATTTTGGTTCAGTCCAATTTTTAAGACATTTGACTTTTTTTAAATAAGGTTTGATGTCTACGATACCCTTTGAACCCAATACAAAATGATCCCTTAACCACCCTCGGTGTTTCAGATGATGAAGATTAATTACAACCCTCCCCACCTAGTTACCTTTGCCAACCTTTACTGAACGATTACCGCACACCCTTAGTCGTTAGGGCTGCCTAATGTAATGTTACATCCCTTCAATAGTTAAGTCAAGCGATCGCTGATAGCCAATAGACGAAACACCCGCAAATTGACTTCGGTCGCATTTCAAGTTGACTGGCTCGGTGGCTCAATTGGTGAACCCTGCCTTCTGAGCCAAGAGTCGTGGTTTCGATTCCCACTCGGGACAAACATTGATTGATTGGTTGACTGGTAGAGAATGCCTACGTGGCATTAAGTCCGCCTTTTGTACAAATTTTATGTGCAATAAAGATTAAATAAATAAATAAACATTCGTGTGTTTGTTCCGTGTCTGTGTGTTTATATTTGTATTTAAGTATTTATTTGTGGTACCTTCGTTGTTCAATTTCCAATTCAAGTCAGCTCACGATTGTTCAATAGTGTCTGTGCTCACGCCCTCAGCTATTGGTCAATGGCCCGGCATACCGGCGGGCGTATTGAGGCCAAATGAGACCAATTATGACCACGGTGACGTCGTGGCATGCAGTACTATGTGGCCTTGACTTGTAGTTGACAGGAAGGGATCGACGCAGACAATACAAACGGCGATAAAATCAGTTGTTGTTTAATGGTTTTATGTGATTTTAATTACGAACTTTGTTGTCCGTGTTGTGATTTTACCTGTCTTGGCATTATGTCAGAGACTAAATAAGTAAGGATATATCTATGTATAATATGTATTTATTTACAAAAAAATAGTATCTAAGTTTAACTAGTAGCCATAGTACAAGCTTCGGCTTAGTTTGGGGCTAGGTGGCGCTGTGTGGCCCAGCGTGGCATGTCTTGGGTTATTTATTTATTATTTATTTATATTTAGACTGACCCGAATTGACCCGATGGCTCATTTGATAGTGACCTATGTATTTACAATATAAAAAAGAAAAATATAGACATTAATTAGACATGATGCGTTTTGTGACAACCTTAACCTAAGACTTAAGAGCGTGGCGAATACAAAATTAAATAAATAGTTTATTTCTGCAAATAGAATCACAAGTAACAGTTTTGCACGTCAAAGATTTTTGATGCTTTTTTTTCTTTTTATGATGGTACGCGGTCCTGAGGTCCAAATGTTAGGTCGACAGGCATAATAGGACAAACCCGCCGCACCTGTCGCCCTCACCCTGAAGGCCCACTGAGATGCCGTTTCACGCCCCGCCAAAAGTACCCAGGATTGTAAGAGGAAGGAAACAGATGAGCTGGAAGGGCATTCCATGACTTAGTACCACGGATTTTCATACAAACTGATTATAGTAAGTGATCCGACCAATATCGTATCTTTTTTTAATTTTTTTATGATGTGGGGGCAGACGAGCAGACGACTCACCTGATGTTAAGTGATAACCGCCGCCCATTTACATCTGCAACATCAGGAGTTACAGCTGCGCTGCCGGCCTTTAAGAAAGAGGTACGCTTTTTTCTTGAAGATTTGAAGGTCGTATCGGTCCGGAAATACCGCTGGCGGCAAAGCATTCCACAGTTTAGTTGTGCGGGGCAAAAAAATGCTAGAAAAGCGCACAGAGGCTACGTTCACACGGAGTCATTTTTCACGTATATCGTATACGAGATTTTATCGAATATCGTAGTGACAGCCAAATTTGTATAGCAATTTTTAAAATCGTTCACACGACGTCTATACGAGAAAATCGCGTATTCGAGACATATTTTTTACCGTATACCGTAGGGTCTTACCACCGGGAATGCGAGATTATCGAAACGATTTTAACGAATGCGATACTCATTGGCGCTTGCGTTTACGTTGAGAAGTTCACACGGACAAACTGGTTTCTCGTACACGAGACGCACGCGGGGGCAGGCAGCCGCCTCCTCCTCAAATACCAATATAAAAGAATTGGAACACGGGGATCCATGTCGGTGTGCACTCAACGACTGGCGGCAGGTTGCATCGAATAGACGTCGCGCGCCGCGGCGGCTGTCACGTGTACGGGAAGACCGTATACGAGAAAAAACCGTGGGCCTCGCACCGTGTGAACAGCCGTCCCGTATACGGTACTCCCGTAAGCGAGAAAATATCGAATCGAATAGTCGCCGTGTGAACGTAGCCTAAGGACTGCCAAGTGTCGAGATGGTACGGATGGCAAGTTTGTCGTTCAAGGCAAGGTTCTCGTTCTTGCCCCGTGCCATTAAGTCATGGAATGCCCTTCCAGCTCATGTGTTTCCTTCCTCTTACAATCCTGGGTTCTTTAGGCAAGGCGTGAAACGGCATCTCAGTGGGCCTTCGGGTGAGGGCGACAAGCGCAATGGGTTTGTTCTATTGTGTCTGTCGACCTTACTTTTGGACCTCACGACTGCTTACCATCAGGTGGAGTGAGGTCATCCTGAAAGCTTTTCTTATAAAAAAAAAGTGAAGAGCGATTCCGGAAGGCAGCGGCTGGAATAATTCCGAACAGTTCCTCGGAGCACTCCGCGTCATCTATTTCCGAGCTTTGCTTTCAGGAGGTCATACATATCCTCTACACATACATAAATTTATGTGAGACATACAAATGTGTATCACATTTGTTACACCGGTGACGCATTTCTGATTTGACCAAACGGTTACCTTGTTTGCAATCTCAACGCGGCAACCTAAACAAACATTTATACACTCTGTATCTTGTTGTTTAAAGAGCGTTATTTGAACGGCCTTTATATCAGAACGGGGACAAATATTGATAAAAAAAATGTTTACAATAACTTTTCAATTATCCACGAAACTGTGTTACTGTAAATTATATTCAGAATTGAATTCAATTTATGTTCTGAAACTCGTTAAAAATTCTATGAGGGATGCTGGCGAGATGAAACTCGATCAATCAATTTGGTGTCCACCTGTGAAAATTATAACGAAACAAAATCAATTATACCTCCATACGAGAGGATACATATAACGATAGATATTAGATACGCGTAGATCAGAACCCTAGGTACGGGACACCTGGGTTTTGTGGGCGTTTGACGCAGAATGTGCACTGCGCAAAATGAGCACTCACTCAAAAATGCGAAATTCGCAGAATGTGCATTTCTCAAAAGGGGCAGTTCTCAGAATGTGCATTTCTCATAAGGGGCCATCCATAAATTACGTCACACTAAACGAGGAGGGGAGGGGGTCCATGAAGTGTGATATACAAGAAAGAAAGGAGTCTCACCAAAGGGACCAGCTGTGACAAGGAGGGGGGAGGGGTCAAAAAGTCTTGAAATTCGTGTGACGTAATTTGTGGATGAGCATTTCGCAAAATGCGCACTTCGCAAAATGTGCACTTCTCAAAATGTGCACTTGTAAAAGGGTACCGAAGTCAATTAAGGGTGTTCCACCGAGGGTCCGGTAGTCGCCAGCCAGGCGTGTAAATCCGGTAGGGTTAGATGTGAAATCACACCGGTGGCCGGGAGAAGTTCGTTAGTCCACTCTTACGATACTCACGGGACGAGATAGAGCGGTGTTTTATATTTTTTTCGATCACCGCACAGCAATATAAGCAGAAGATTTATTTGTTATCATCGTTATCTATCTATCCTCTACCCTTAGGGTGGAAGAGATCGATTAAAGCGGTAAGACCGCTTATTTGTACAACAAATGTTTATTATAGTTAATTGGTTGGTGCGCAATAAAGTATTTATTTATATATTACTTATCTACGAGTATCATCACTACACAGTATAAAACATAGTCAGTTTTGTTGTCTGTCTGTCCCTATGTATGATCTTTAAAACTACCTAATGGATTTTGATGTGTTTTTTTTTATTATATAGAAAGATCCAAGAGGAAGGTTAACATGTATAATACATGCATGTAGTAGTATTGTATTCACGCGAAGCCGGGGCTAGCCCTAGACTAGCGACCCAGTTGTTAATGATACCATCAAACCATTAAACCGTAACAAATAAGAATTATCAAAAGCAATATTTATATTACTAGAGAAGTTAAAATAATAACCCATACCTTTCAAATTAAAATAAAACCAAAACAAACAGTAGCTACAAAAGTGATGAAAACGAACTCTCAAATCCAATCGTTCTCTTATAAATCGAAGTATTCAGTTAATTAAATAAAGTTCCATCTCAACAGCTCCTTGATAGTAATTACAACTTTTCCAATTTCATCTCTTAACACCTTTAAGAGCTTGCAGTTTGAACTCGTCCGATTTGTTTTAAAATAATTTAATACCGAGATCCATTTCATTTCTGAGTTGTTTTGCTATTTGTGAATTATATGGTTGAGTAAAAGCTCTTTTAGAGATAAATAGGTAGATTTAGGCTTTTGGATCTGCCTAGCAGACAGCGCTGGTGGTGGCGTGGTGTAATGGTTTATACCAAGATCCCACGTCACCATCGCCCAAGGCGCATTGGCGGTGAAGACCGGGGTTTTTTAGTGGGTATTCTCCGTCTCGCTATCTAGAGGCGGAGTGAGTCCCACATAATCTGCTGCGTCCCCAAGTAGCAGGTATGATGCGTAAATGCATTTTCCCCCGGTACAACAAAAAAAAAAGGCTTTGGAATGACATTAGATATGTGGCCGTATGCTTCGGCGCTACCCGTGTACCTGCAACTTGCTGCCCACTGGCGACACAGGGGGGTTTAGTGAGTATGCCCTCCCTTTTGGGAGGTGTGAGTCCCACATACCATGCCGCCTCCCCCCGGAGACGGCATGAAGGTGCCTAATGCATTCACCTCTTAAAAAAAGGCTTTGGAATGACATCCCTTCTCATCCTGTGGGTGTCGTAGAAGACGACTAAGGGAATATCAGGAAACGGGCAGCAACGTTTACCTGGGTACAAATAAAACATACTGCGGACACCAACCCGCCGACAAGCATAGTGACTATGACGGACCTATCGGCCTATCTCCAGCAGTGGACGTCTGCAGGCTTTTGTCAGACAGACAACATCACATACATTGCTCTAATCTCAAAGTAAGTAGCTTAAGCACTTGTGTGTTAACACAGAACAACGAAGGTAACACAAATAAATACTTAAATACAAATATTTATATATATAATACTTAAACACCCAGGCACGGAACAAACACAAGTGTTCATCACACGAATGTTTGTCCCCCTGGGAATCGAACCCACGACCCCTGGTTCAGAAGGCAGGGGTCACTACCTATTGAGCCACCGTGCCAGTGATGATTATGTAAAGAAACGTGCACTTTTCATAGTATATTATGAAATGACGATATGTATTGAATGCTGCCTCTGAAACTGTGGTAGCGGGTTTGAGTCCTGCACAGTACCTACAAGCATTTGTGCCGTAACATGCCTATTTATTTACAAAAAAGTATAACCTTCGGCTTAATTTGGGTCTAGGTGGCGCTGTGTGTCCCCCCACATGGCATGTCTTGGGTTATATATCTATCTATTTATTACATTTTGCTTCATGTTCAGTCTGAAGGAACCAAGATCCCATGCCCTTACACCAATAACGTGAACCGCAATCGTTTATTTAATCAAAGCCTAAATTTCTAATCCATGGAGCAGAATGCTACATGGGGTTCCTTGTTCCTATAACAATCCCATTATACTCTGTACCTTCGCACCGCCAAAATCAGCAAGCGATAAATCTGAGGTCACGCCTCATTACCATATACGGACACACGTCAGTTCGTTACTCACCCACAGGCTGTAAGGGAGGGTACACCCTATATCAGAAACAACTGACGGCAATTATGGAAAAAAATACCTAAATAATGTATGTGTAATAGCGTATATAGTATATACCGGTCGCTAGCGACCGCCCTCGTTTTGCTTTGGGCATTTAAAAAAACAGTTTCGAAACTGCTAAAAACAGGATAAGAGGTCAACATTGCAATCCATGAGAACCCACTATCATCATCATCATTAACCTTTCGCAGTCCGCTGCTGGACATAGGCCTCTCCAGTTGTTCGCCACTTTAGGCAAACATCTGGAGGCTTTACCCACGCTGGGCAGGCGGGTTTGCAATCGCGTATCGCGCTCCTCGCTCCCGTGCTACGCTTTCAATTGTGATGGTTATACCGCCACCAGTCGGTTGCCAGAGCCTCGTCTGTTATTCAGCAGGATGCACCACAGGCAGGTGACGATGGCTTGGAGCGAAAAGATGATGGGACGCTCCCTTACATCGTCTAGACTAGACTAAAGCAAATCCCCCCAAATTAAGATATCATTTGATTTTCCAGAGGAGGAATTGTTTTTAATTCTATTCTATCTAAGAATGACCGATTCTTGAAATGTACAATTCTTAGAATCGGTCCTCGGTTCCTATACAAACTGCTTACTGTTCATAGAATTGAAAAATCAGTCATTTGTAGAATCAGCCATTTGTAGAATCGGTCTTTTGTAGAATCAGTCATTTCTAGAATCGGTCATTCTTAGACTAAACGCTATATATCAAATTTTAACTGGCGTACCGACCATCCCGCCCAACCAAACCAAACCATCGGACCTCGTTTCGACCGGAACTGTTATATTTTCAAAAATAAAAACAAAATGCATGCCAAACTCGACGCTTCGAGTAATGAAGTGGGCGGGCTACGCGCCGGCAAACTTTAGGCAACCACTCACATAAGCTGTTCCGTCGTTTTTTCGCTTCCGAAGCTTTTAGTGCGCAAAAACGAGCTTTTAGTGAGGTCCTTAATAGACTAGTGATGGAACTTCATCGATTGTACCTTGTTTATTTGTTGTGAATTTTATTACTTTTTTTTTGGATAGTTGCACCGTATAGGGGTTGTAAGGGAGCGACCTATCATCTTCTCGCTCCAAGCTACCCTCACTTGCCCGTGGTGCATCCTGCTGAATAACGAACGAGGCGCTGGCAACCGACCGCGGTATACCTTTGACCAATGACGGGCAGCAGCGTCAGCCGAGCTACGTCCTGCGATTGCCCAGCGTGGTGATTATGGGTATATCTTCCAGATGTTTGCCTTAAGTAGCGAACAACCGGAGAGGCCTATGTCCAGCAGTGGACTGCAATAGGCTGATGATGATGATGTTTACTCACCCACAGGCTGGCTGTATGTTACCACATATCTTCGAGAATTGTGAACCGATTTGGAAAATTCTTTTTTTTTGTTCGAAAGGATGTAGTTAGTCCCTTTGTCACCATTTTGATGTCGGTTTAATTTTGCTAAAAATGCTATTATTTCCATAGCAAAAGTGCTTAATTATAACAATGTATCCGGACATAAACTTTTGTTTTAAACTGTTCTTTCTTTGTTTTCAGGTATTGTAAACTTCACACCGTACATCGAGGACCCAGTCCGCAATTGACCAAAAAGAATCAGTTATTTTACCAGAACTAACACTGTAAGTTTTAGAGATAATATCTTATGCAAATCATATTTGAAATGCTTATAATTCATAAATGGTTTGCTGACATAGCCCGAAGGATTAATACGATCAAGTGGAAGTAGGTCATGTCTGCCGCAGAGCCGACAATAGGTGGAGCAGACGAATCTTGGAGTGGACACCGCGTTAAGGCAAACGTAGTGTAGGACGCCCCGTAACCCGCTGGGCGGATGGCCTTAGAAGGACTGCTGGCAGTTGCTGTATGGGGGAAGCCCGCGATAGAGAAATGTGGCGCGAATTAAAGGAGGCCTACGTTAAGCAGTGGACGGACCAAGTCTGTTGATTGATTGACATAGGCCGTTTGGGGGGATTTCGCATATGCCACGCTTGGCAGGCGGGTTGGTGACCGCAGTAGTTTGAAGCGCAACCATCATCATGAGCCTTTGGCAGTCCACTGCTGGACATAGGCCTCTCCCAGCGTTCCCCACTTTAATCGATCCTGGGCTTCTGTTGAAGCGCAACATCTTGATTCAAGCCCCAATTAACTTATGTAACAAAATTTTAATTGCAACATACCATTAAGTGTATGTTTACCCTTGTAGGTGTTTAAATGACATTCTACGTTTTGTTCCATTTTGATACAGAAAGCATTTCTGGTAAAACGTTGGAATGAACTGTCGGTATGCAACCAGCAAACATGCTCTACCAAGAGACTGCGGTTTAGTCATTAAGCATTCGAACTGGTACTATTGCTATGAATGTACTAGATAGCAACTGGAGTGTCAAGTTTAGATTGTTTACTTGCCTTTACATACAACAATGCTCTGGAAATTATTAATACATTTATTCTATTAAGTGTTTGTTTGTGCACTTCATGCATAGTTATTGATTTATGTTTTCCTATAAAACGCATCGGAAAGGAGTTATTACCAAAAAAATACTTTAAGCGCCATTTAAACATGGCGGCAAAGTTAAAATTCGGAAATAGCACCTCAATAACTCCCAGAAAACTTTCCAGGTAACCTCTATTTTTTCAACCAAATTCGTCAAAAGATCTTTGTAAGGCTTAAGGTTGAACTGAACAATATCTGCTAATTAATTATCTCCCATGTCCAAAGAAATTTGTCTCGTGCAATAAAATGTCTACATGAAACCCTCGTGATTTACTCTAACGAGTAATTAATGACTTTTCTGATGCTAGCCGGGGACATTGGAGCGAAAATTGCGGACATCTTTTTGCTTTGTATGTCCGACATGTTTGTTTATCTTTTTCTGTGTGTATGTGACATGTTTTGGCAAGTTATGTGTTGTAATGTCCTCGTCGGTAACATTCGCTTGTTACGTATAATAAAATGAATGGAAAAGTGAGTGACATTTTGACTGGCTCGGTGGCTCAATTGGTAGTGGCCTCTGCCTTCTGAGCCAAGGTCGTGGGTGATCGAACCCACACATTACAAACATTTGTGTGCATGAACATGTCGGTTTGTATTGGTCTGGATGTTTTATGTATAATATTTATTTATTTACAAAAAAAATGTTTCTAAGTAAGTTTATCAGTTGTCTAGTACCCATAGTACAACCTTCGGATTAGTTTGGGGCTAGATGGAGCTGTGTGGCCCAGTGTGGCATGTCTTGGGTTGGCTCAGAGGGCAGAGGTCACTACCAAATGAGCCACCGAGCCTGTCAAAATATTAATAATACACATAAATAATAATACGTCATATTTTCATAATACACGAATAAAATATATCAAAGTAAGTTTTTATACACGTACCTACCTATTTAATTTGTTAAGCGTAAAATCATTGCGAATATGAATACATAATAATCATATTTCAACCTTTTATCTGTTAAAATTAATTAACCCAAAGCTAATGATACTTAATTATAATTATTTGCAAGCGTTTCAATAAACAAGGACTGACCCTGATATTATCTACAACAGAGCGTATTTTAAACAAACAATTCATAGTTAATTTTTTTTTAATAATATATTATTAAAGGATTTTACACTGTTCAAATATTTACGTGTTTTTCTGTGAATTGTAATTCATAATAACATGGTGATATTATCAGGTCAATCTATACTAATAATTAAAAGAGAGATCAAGAGGAAAGATTTGATTGTTTTTTGTTTGCATTGAATAGGCTCCGAAACTACTGTACTGATTTGAATAATTCTTTCACTGTTGGCAAGCTCCACTGCCTCCGGTAAACATAGGCTATATTACATTTTCAAAAAATTTAGGGATCCATACCTAAACTCCAATAATGTAACCTAAGTCTACCTAAGAACGATCGAAGTAACTAATTTCAAGTGAACTTACTTTATGTCCTCTTACGGCTACAAAATCTCATTGAAACGTGGTAATTTTAATACACTTTCTAAAATTAAGTTTGCTTTATGAGAGTGGCGCTTAACTTGTTAACAAAGTTGGGAATATCGTTAAAATGACACTGCCCACGCTAAAACGATTTGTAGCGGAGCTATGGAAACTTTATAAAATTGGGAGCACAATGGTTAGGGCGTTCAGCTTACATCACAGACGACAAAGGTTTTGGGGTTAGCTTCCGATGAAATTCATCATCATCATTCCGGCCCTTCACTTGTCCGTCCTCGGACGTAGGCCTCCTCCAAATCTCTCCATCGCTGCCTACTCCTTGCCACTCTCATCCAATTTGGTCCTGCCGCCTTGGTTATTTCATCGACCCATCTCATTGGGGGACGGCCTCTACCGCGACGATTTTCCCACGGTCGCCATTCCAGTAATCTCCTAGTCCACTTAAATTGCTCCATTCTGGCTATGTGCCCCGCCCATCTCCACTTCTGTCGTTCCAATGAAATTACCACTACTAAATTATCTCGTGTGTTAGAGACGCTCCGAGTCACTATCTCAAGAAGTCTCTCACGACATACTCGGAAGGAGATACGGCGGTGATTTTGATTTTGGTGTCCCATACCCTCCTTTCCTCTCCCGAACAACACGTGCTAGACAGCGAAGTCATCCACATACCATACAGATAATAGTAGAGTGTACCAAGAGATTTAGTTCCTCGTTCCTGCCCCGTGCCATTAAGTCATGGAATGCCCTTCCAGCTCATGTGTTTTCTTCCTCTTACAGTCCTGGGTGAGTCCTTTAGTCGGGGCCTGAAACGGTATTTCAGTGGGCCTTCAGGGTAAGGGTGACAGGCGCGGTGGGTTTGCCCTAATTGCCTGTCGACCTGAGATTTGGACCTCACGACCGCATACCATCAGGTGGAGTGAAGTCATCCTGAACGCTCTTTTTATAAATAAAAAAAAGATTTATACTGTTTTCTGTCACCGCACGAAAGCATATAGAGTGCTGATACAATGCAAAAATATTAAAGTTCAATCAATCAGCCTTTCGCAGTCATAGGCTACACTGCACTACAGTACAGGCGTTTCCAACTGTTCGCCATTTTACCCGATCTTAGGCTTCTCGCATCCAGCACTTGCCAACCATCTTGATAGGTTCAGCAATTATTAGTTAACGATGTAACGAAACCAATTGGCCAAACGAAAAATCCGTCCAACTCAATGCATGAATAATCTAAAAGCCGGTAATCTGTTTATTTAGCGGGCTTAATAAAGGTTTCCCTAATCCCCCGCCCTAATCCCTTAATCTTGGGCTCAACTTGGCTCTGGTTACTCGCTATCGTGACGTCTTGGGGCGCTCCCGGCGAGATGCAAACGCGAAAATTGAATTTGTGCTTGCTCAGGTACCCATTTTCGTTGACAAACACTCGCCTGAAGGATGAGACTTACTACGTTGACTGTAGTTACTGAACTAAAGAGTATAATGCAAGATTTAAAACTTTAAAACAATGTAGGTAGGTCCTAGTAGTACAGCACTATGTGAACCGAAGTATGTAAACCTACTTGTTTAAATAAATATTCTTTAATTTTGAATTTTTCGTTTACAATACGCGTGACGACTAGTTTTTGTTTTGGATTAATATTGATGCATGACCCAATTATAGAAACATTGGTGAATGAATTTTACCGGCAACCGGTCGAAATCGTGACGTCACGATTTCGTATTGTGTGCCTCATTTAGAAGTCGAACTCCTAGTTTAGAAGTAGAGGGAAGACGAACGAACGACATACGTCCGACCATCTAGAGGGCGTACGTTCGCGACTTCGCTTCAGTAGAGACTCGATTCAGTAGGCTTACTCTGAAGTGTGTTACCGAAGTTTCAGGCACAGAGTTTTTGAGATAGATTGAGATAGTTTTTGTGTCCATGGGCGGTGTCGACTGCTTACCATCAGGCATCACATTTAATCGTCTGCCGCCGCTTGCATAAAAAAAGCTAACAGCTATTGGAGGTTCATTAAATTCCATCTAGTTGTACCAGATCAAATTCAAATTCTTTATTACAGACATACATTGAGTTGTACCAGATCATACACTGACAAAGATTCATACAAAAGGCTTGGTTTAGACTAGTGTAATTTTTTTTAGAAATATGGTAACGACTCCGAAACATCGATAATAAACTTCGGAGTAGGCCTCCTGGACTCGTTACCCGTGACGTCACGAGCGCTTCTCGGCTAGATGCAAAGTCGCCTAAATTGAATTTGCGTTCCCTCAGGTGCTCATCTTCCTTGTCAAACACTCGCCTGTCTAGGATAAGACGTCCTTCATTATCTACAAACGTACTTATACTATATAAGGGATGTAAGGGAGCGACTTATCACCTTTTCGCTCCAAGCTAACCTCACCTGCCCGTGGTGCATCCTGCCGAACAACAAACGAGGCTCTGGCAAACCGACTGGTGGCGGTAAAACCAACACGATAGAAGGCGTAGTTAAATACCACAGGTCGATGACGGGCAGCAGCGTCACCGGAGCAAGAAGCTACGCCCTGCGATCGCCAACCCGCCTGCCCAGCGTGGCGATTATGGGTTTATCCTCCAGAAGTTTGCCTTAACCTAAGTGGCAAACAACTTGAGAGCCTTATGTCCAGCAGTGGACTGCAATAGGCTGATGACGATGATGATGTACTTATACTGGCTACATAGATATTATACTAGGGGCGGCTTGAAACCATATATATTGTATAGATACCTTTGATCACTTTAGTTGAGATAATTATGAAAATTCTTTACTTATGAAAACTACAAAAAATCCTTGAACATACATAGGGGTTAAATCGATAGGCATGGCACCCTGCTATCAGCTCGCGCCGACTTAAGACCTTAGAAAAAACACCCTGTATACTGTTTTTTTTTAATTTCATTTTGTTTTTTTTTTAGTTGTTACCTCCGTGCCCTCTTTTACATAAGAAAATGCTTACAAGACGAACTTACCTCACGGCTATTCGCGCATTTGTTGGCTAAGTGAGCCTTACGCGAGGCCCTCAGACCTCAGGAGTGCCGCCCGTATCAAATTACGGCGGGACAAGAGGGCGCGAGGGCTTCTTGACAGAACACACGAGATGGAGGCATTTTGATCTGTACTCCAGTACATTTGCAGTATATGAGAGGGATTGTTATGTGCAACGTCGTGTGAACTCTTTCGCCAAGAATTAATATATAGATAGATAGATTTAAGCGAGGTAGGGCATAGCGAATCTTCGCTCGAATTGAGCTGCCCGTCCGGGGAAGGACCTCCACCCTATAGAATACCGCAGCCAAATGACCTCCGGGTCGTGTTTCTGCTGGTGAGTAGGGTTTCCGGAGCTCATGGGGGGGTTAGGGTTGGGCCGGCATGGCAGTGGCAACTGACAGGTAACTAACAAGTTCCTTGCCAGTTGTCACAGCGACTAGGGCTTCTCTTTCGCTTTCCATCAGGCGAAGGGAAGCCATTATGTCGAGCTACTATAAAAAAAAAAGATATCAAACAAACTGACATACATTGCTCCGATCCCAAAGTAAGTAGCTTAAGCACTTGTGTTATGGGTATCAAAACAACGAAGGTACCACAAATAAATACTTAAATACAAATATAAACACCCAGACACGGAACAAACACAAGTGTTCATCACACGATTGTTTGTCCCGGGTGGGAATCGAACCCACGACGACCCTTGGTTCAGAAGGCAGGGGTCATTACCAATTGAGCCACCGAGCCAGCCTATTGTAAGGAATTTCGCAGTTCTTGTAGGCGTTCCTCGAGTCACGCCAACTTCCCGCGCTTACTGTGATGTTTACCGCCCGCACTTACTGTCCGGCTTACCACCAGCGTTTAATATAATACTTACCACAGCTCCTTTTTCTTGTGTCGATGGCAAAAACAAAGGTTCGAACTTTCCGCCACCTTACGCCTTCTATAGTGATGGTTTTACCGCCACCAGTCGGTTTGCCAGAGCCTCGTTTGTTGTTCGGCAAGATGCACCACGGGCAGTTGAGGATGGCTTGGAGCGAAAAGGTGATAGGTCGCTCCCTTACATCCCTTACATACCGACCGTTACTATGACGCATAGGCGATAAGCTGTACTAAAACCAGCCTTAGTCGTGACGTCCTCTTGCATCAGAGAGCTAGTAAAGCCATTTGCTGTCTCCAAATCAACCTCCGGTCGCATCAAATTGCCGTTCCATTTAGTAAGGTAGATTGCCGAGTGAACTAGCAGAGTGCGCCTATGAATGCATTTGAGTACTCACCTGTCCAAGTGTCCAGTGTCCATATCACTGTGTCTAATATAAACGACGTACGCGGTTAAGTCCCATGCAGGCTGACCGCACGGCAAAGCTGAAAATTGGGCTTGAAATTTAGTTCGAATGCGATATTTCTGCTGCGCTAAGTCTAGTCTAGTATGTTTGTAATTCAAATTAATTGCCTTGTTAATCTTAACCATTAATCTATCGCAGTCCACTGCTGGACCTTTTAGCTGATAGGTCTTTCCAGTTGTTCGCCACATAATTCGTAAACATCTGGAGAATACATAGAGGAGGATAATAGCCACCCTGGGCAGGCGGGTTAGCGATCGCAGGGCGTAGCTTCTTGCTCCGGTGACGCTGCTGCCCGTCATCAGTCTGTAGTATGAATGAATGAATGAATTTATTTACCTTCTAAAATACAGGATACTTACAAAATATAGGCTACACAAATATATCTTAAACACTAGAACAGAAAGTTGTTAGGTATAGCCAAAACAATTGCTCATATAAGTATTTAGCTACACCTTCGATTGTAATGGTTATACCGCCACCGTATTATGTTTATTAGTTGTCCGTTATCCATTGTACGAGTTTCAGCTAAAAAGCCGGTATGAAGATGTGAACTGCCAGGAAAATATTATTTTTTACGAGTATGTTACTTGCCCGTTGTTACAAGGACTTGCGGTCACTTTGTCTTAACCAAGGCAAAGGAGCCCTCTACGTTGTATTTGTATAATAAAGAGGCTTCAAAGACTAGACTGTCTATGATATTCACAGGGTCAGGGAGCGCTTTAGGATCCCGAGGAATGTAAAAGCTCGCTTGTCGAAAACATTTTTGGCCGTTTGAAATATTTCCTTTGCGTCTTTTTCATGGCATATCCATACATAATGTAATAGTTTTTCTAACTACGAGTATAATCAATAAATTATTACAAACATTTACAGACACACAAACTACACATATGTAAATCTCTGCAATCTGTAAATGCTCCATGCAATGTACCGAGGTACGGGTCCGAGTAATCGCGGGTTTGATCCCCGCACAGTACAAACATTTGGGTTGGTCTGGGTGTTTCAATGAATCATCATCATCATCAGCCTTTCGCAGTTCACTGCTGGACAGGTCTCCCCCATTGTTCGTCACTTTGCTTAAACCTTCTTCACTCTACGCGTCACTCATCCAGCACTTGCTACTTTGCAAATATCGTCACTCCACATGGCTTGAGGGCATCCACTACGTTTGTCAAGAAGCGGTATGCTATGTGTATTTATTTCCAAAATAGTACCCACAATACAAGCTTTGTCTTAGTTTGCTACTAGATGGCGCTGTGTGTCTTGGGTTATTTATTTAATGCAGATCAAATCGCGACGGATCTGTTCGTAATGTCTCCCTTAGCACGCCTTATGAGATCGGAAGATTTACGAGCTGTACGCTCCACGACGTTTTGTGCAAGCTGGCTGTTTCATATGTGATTACAGATAGAAGATCACTCTGTGCCCTCAGTCTCAAAACCCGATGGGACCAATATAAGTAATAGTGAAAAGAGTTTATAGTCCGCGGTGAACTAAAGGTAAAAAAACCTTTAAGCAACGACACTCTATTTCTTTTAGGGAAATAATGTTTAAAGCTATTTTATTATCTATTCCAAAATTCCAATTATATTTTAATTTAAGAGTAGTTTATATGGCGTCCTCTTTTGTAAGAGTATCCTATTGAGCAATCTTTTGAATCCACCCCAAACTCTTTACATATATATTTCAGTTAGAAAAGACGGTGATATGTGTACGCTTCAATAAACATAAAAGCTACGTCATTGTAGCATCTTACCGTTTAGCATGTAGCCAAGCCGGTGACATGACTGATCTGTCGGTAGCGTAGAAAGATTTACGATCGAGCAATTTGAACTTAATGTTATGTGTGTTACGATAACAAATAAACGCAGATCTCGGAGTTGTAATAAAATTAAAGCGGATTTTATCGTAAGGTACGTATATTAAGTTACCATTAAGTAGTACGGCATATGTTTAAGACAAAGATATCACGAGTATGAAGTGTAGTTCAGTGTATCAAAACCACCATTGCTGAGCCTTAGATGCATCAGCCTATTGCAGTCCACTGCTGGACACAGGCCTCTCCAGTTGTTCACCGCCCAGGGCAAACATCTGGAGGATATATCCATAATCGCCACGCTGGGCAGGCGGGTTTGCGATCGCACGGCGTAGCTTCTTGCTCCGGTGATGCTGCTGCCCGTCATCGGCCTGTGGTATTTAGCTACGCCTTCTATCGTGATGGTTACCGCCACCAGTTTGCCAGAGCCTCGTTTGTTGTTCGGCAGGATGCACCACGGGCAGGTGAGGATGGCTTGGAGCGAAAAGGTGATAGGTCGCTCCCTTACATTCCAAGATCGAACAAAGTTGCGTATAATTGAACACGCTTATGTCCAGTAGTGATCTGCGATATACTGATGATGATGGACAAAACCAGTGATCTCGTAATAAAAAATCATTGTAATGAATGAATATTAACATTGTAATAAATGATATCAACATAACATTTAAGAGAGGTAGGGCATAGCGAATCTTTGCTCGAATTGAGCCGCCCGTCCGGGGAAGGACCTCCACCCTATAGAATACCGCAGTCAAATGACCTCTGGGTCGTGTTTCTGCCGGTGAGTAGGGTTTCCGGAGCTGTATGAGAGTTTCCGGAGAGTAGGTTGGGCCGGCAACTGACAGGTAACTGGCGAGTTACTTGCCCGTTGTCACAGCGACTTGGGCTTCTTTTTCGCTTTCCATTAGGCGTAGGGAAGCCATTATGTCGAGCCACTATAAAAAAAAACATAAGTTTTCCCTTGGACTATGAAGACCTGAAATGATTAGCTGTGTCCACAAACTTTCTTTTTTATGTGGACAAATTCATTTACGTAGCCAACGGGTTGTCAAGCCTTGCGTACTAAAATTTACTCTAAACGCATGTTGATATTAGGCATTGCTATCCTACTCGCAATGTTTGTTATATTATATCTCATTCATTCAAATCTCATGGCATCCGCCCATAAATCTTCTCATCTCATAACGAAACTCCCATTTCATACAAGAAATGTTTTTCATCGTTTATATTGTGCCATTTGAGATTTGACATTTATCATCGGATCACGGTGGTTTGCATCATACTTACGGCATTTTATGCTTTAAAAAAATGAAATCTAAACATTATTCTTTTTAAAAGAGCATTTACCCGAGCGGTATATTGATGTTATCATTATCAGCCTATGGTAGTCCACTGTTAGACGTATGCCTCTCCAACTATTCGCCATTTTGGGCAAACAATTTTTTGTGCGAAACCGGTTACGTATAAAGATCATTTATTCCCCATTCGCAATTGGTTACGAGACTACGGTTACATAGACGGCCGAAGGGATTTACCCATAATCGGCACGCTGGGCAGGCGGATTGGCGATCGCAGCTCGTAGCTCCGCTGCTACCCGTCATCGGCCTGTGGTATTTAGCTACGCCATCTACCAATAGGTTGCCAGAGCCTCGTTTGTTATTCAGCAGGATGCACCAAGGGTAGATGGTGGCTCGAAGCGGAAAATATGATAGGTCGCTCCCTTATATTCGTCGATAGAAAACTGCGTTCGATTCACCACTTAAAGTGACGTACTAGGATATAGAAACCTTTACATTACGGTTAGATGAAAATCATCAAATTACAAAACTGATAACTATACAAATGAGGGATGTAAGGGAGCGGCCTATCATCTTTTCGCTCCAAGTCAACCTCACCTGCCCGTGGTGCATCCTACCGAATAACAAACGAGACGCTGGCAACCGACTGGTGGCGGTATAACCATCACAATTGAAGGCGTAGCTAAATACTAAAGACCGGTGACGGGCAGCAGCGTCACCGGAGCAAGAAGCTACGCCCTGCGATCGCCAACCCGCCTGCCCAGCGGGCGATTATGGGTATATCCTCCAGATGTTTGCTCTAAGTGGCGAACAACTGGAGAGGCCTATGTCCAGCAGTGGACTGTAATAGGCTGATGATGATGATGATGATAAGCCTAAGTGTATTATATCGAACTTCCAAATAAAACGAGTAATATCACAAAAGAAAAACAGGTAATATTTTCTTGTATAAAAATACGATCGCTTTAATGAGATCCGCAGATTTACGAGAAAGTAATATTAAATCTTAACATTTTGCTTATTACAATTTTAATTACAATGCTATAATATTTCTGGACTTAGTGAAAGATATAGCTAATATCATCTACTTAAAAAGACAACCTAATAACTAGGAAGAGGTCGCTAACTAGCGATAAGACCGCCTAATTTAACTACAATTAAGTGTTTAATCCACAACTGTAAACGCAAAGGTCACCTTGCAAGAGTTTGTCTACAATATAGACGTAAGCAAAATACTCACCAAATTGAAGAAGATGCGATCTGTAGCGATGAGAGTCTGTGTGATATCAATCTCATAAAGTCAGACATTCCAGAAAAATACATGATATCTATTGAAATTGAAAATAAACGAGTTTCATTAGAGTTTGACACAGGAGCAGCTTTAACATCAATGTCATTGAAACAATTCAAAGATCTTGGAATTCAGAAAAAGCTTTTCAAAACTGATATAAAGATGAGAACATATACGGGAGAAATTATCAAACCTGCCGGTGTCGCATATGTAAAATACGCCTACAAAAGACAACAATGTTACAATAAACTGTACGTAATCAATAAGAATGTTGACCCTATTTTTGGGCGAAGCTGGATAAAAGACCTACAACTTGAACTTGCAGACATAAGACACATACACATTGAATCACACCCCAAACTGGACGAACTTCTGGAACAGTATTCTACAACTGTATTTGCTGAAGGCCTAGGTAAAATACCTAATTATCAAGCCCATCTGAATTTACGTCCAGATACACATCCTATTTTTGTTAAACCCAGAAGAGTACCCTATGCTCTTAAAGCTAAGGTTGATGAGGAGATTGAAAGACTATGCACACAAGGTGTTATTACAAAGGTTGACCACTCAGAATGGGGGACTCCTATAGTACCCATCGTAAAACCTAACGGCAGTATCCGCTTATGCGCCGATTACAAGGTTACGTTGAATAAAGTGATTGAAGACGAGCAGTACCCCATCCCAATCATTGAGGACATATTTTCGGAAATGAATGGCGGTGAGTTATTTTGTACTCTTGACATTAGTCAGGCCTATTTACACATGGTTATGGACGATGATAGTGCCCTCTTACAGACACTAAGTACTCACAAGGGCACATACAGGGTAAACAGACTCATGTTCGGAGTGAAAGTAGCACCAAATTTATGGCAGAAATTCATGGATAGAACACTCCAATGTATCGAAGGTGTCAAATGCTTTTTTGATGACATAATCATCCAGGGGTCGACTGAGTGTCAATTACTACAACGCCTGAAAAAGGTACTTGATCGTCTCAAGGATAACAACCTACGGGTCAACAAGGACAAATGTCATTTCTTCGAAAGAAGCATCAAGTATTTAGGCCATACCATTGATAAATACGGCCTTCACAAGAATAAAGATAAAGTAAACGCCATAGCCAATGCAGAACCACCAAGAAATGTCACCGAACTACGAACCTTTTTAGGCATGGCAAATTTCTACAACAAATTTATTCCAAATTTAGCGTCAATTACGAGTCCTCTAAACGAACTACTTAAAACTGGAGTTGATTTTCAATGGACGAAGAAATGTGAAGAAAGTTTCAAGGCAATTAAAATGCATATCTTAAGTGACAGCGTTCTAGCACACTTTGACCCCAATAAACCTGTGATACTTGCAACAGATGCTTCACCGACTGGCTTGGGCGCAGTTCTGTCTCACAGGCTACCGAATGGTTCTGAAAGACCAATTGCATTTGCCTCCAGAACTCTGTCTAAAAGTGAGAAAATTACAGCCAAATCGACAAAGAGGCTACAGCTATCTACTGGGGCTTAAAGAAATTTTTTCATTACTGCTACGGAAGAAAATTTATTTTAGTTACTGATCATAAGCCCCTCACAGCAATTTTCCACCCACACAAGACTTTGCCGACAATGAGTACTATGCGCCTGTTTCACTACGCCCATTTTCTTTCTGGATTTGATTATTCCATTGAATACCGCTCATCACTGAACAATAGTAATGCTGATTTCTTATCCCGATTTCCGGTTGACAGGACTCCTGAAAATAAAATTGACAGAATCACTACTTACCAGACACAATTAATCAATACACTAAGTATAAGTCCAGAAATCATTAAAGAAGAAACGCGAAAGGATACAGAACTACAAACGGTAATTCAAGCCTTGCTAGCTGGCCGACCACTGAAACAATTGGGCTATAAAGATCATGAATTCACAGTTCAAGATAATTGCTTATTTAGAGGAACAAGAATTGTAATACCACAAACCCTACGAATTTCTGCATTAGATGAATTACACGCTGGACATATAGGAATTGTAAAAATGAAACTTTTGGCTCGAAGTTTCATATACTGGAAGAATATCGATCAGGACATAGAAGACAAAGTTAACGCGTGCCGAACCTGTCGAATGCAACAAAACGAACCTACAAAAGCACCACTACACCATTGGGAAATTCCTGCTAGTCCTTGGCAAAGGATTCATATTGATTTTGCAGGTCCAATAGCGGGCTATCAACTGTTCATAGTCGTGGACGCATTCTCCAAATGGGTAGAAGTCTTGCCAACGAAATCGACTACAAGTGCTTGGTGTATTACTAAGTTAAAAGATATTTTCGCTACATTTGGAATTCCCCATGTACTGGTGTGGGATAATGGACGTCAGTTTACGTCCACAGAATTTGAGACGTACCTCAAACAATCGGGTATCATTCACAAGACCAGCGCTCCTTATCATCCGGCTACAAATGGACAAGCAGAAAGGTTCGTTCAAACAATAAAAAAATCACTGAGACGGATTGCAGAGAATTCAGGAAACATTAGTGAAAAAGTAAGATCAGTTATCACCCAAATTCGACAGACCCCGAACAACGCCGGCCAGACTCCATATCAACTAATGTTCAACAGAATGTACATTTCCACTCTTCACAAACCCCCGAAGCGCCGGTGAAAAAGACATTCGTCACTGGCGAAAAGGTGCAGGTGCGGACTTATAGTGACCCTTCCCAAAAGTGGGAATTCGGGAAGGTGATCCGGCGTCTGGGAAGTGTACACTACGAGGTAACTACAGAAGGGGGGAAGACCTTGCGGCGCCACATTGACCAAATGCTTCCAGCCGGGAGAGTAGCCCTAAGGGACCCGACTAGGGAATTCACGGCGGAGGACTGTGGTGTCTCAACGTTGCCATAGCGACGGTTTTGTGTTATGTGTCATTATAAATAAATACCCCGATAATATGAAGACGTAATTTCATTATATCTAGTGAGTAAATACATATCACAAACGAACCCTCTGGTAACCGGTTTATTTTATGAAAACTCGTTTTTATTGGGAAGCACTTAGCATTTCATTCATGGCACGCTTTCGAGTGAATTTCGAGGAGGTATCACTTTGGTAATTTGCTTTGGTACACAAAGTAAGGAACATGTTGCGGAGATGGCTTCAAAGGCTGAATTACCACCATCAAATTGGATTTCAGACAGGTGATATTCTTCGATGTTTTACAGCAGTCAGCGAGGAATTTCGAATTACGTTACTCGTAAAGTACGTCATTGCATCTGATAGCGTATGTTACGTACAAAGTAAGCGATACTGTATAATATAGCCTTTTTTTAATAAAGAGATTCGCGGGTTTTTTTCACTCTTAAGCCAGTTTTAAGGCCATAATATCGAACATTCCTTTATATACCACTTTCTATTGTTAAAAGTATTGTATCTGAAAATATCGGTTTTATATGAGACGATGTGTAGTCATAGATATTTAGTGTGACTAACAAGAAAAAAAAATCTTTTTGTCATACTGGTGTGAGAGAGTCCGGAGGATTATTTATCTATTTAAACTTTATTGCACAGTAGAAATAGTGTACAAAAGGCACACTTAATGCCGCATGGGCATTCTATTTTCTATTTTTTATCTTCATTTTTTATTTGAATGAAAAAAAGGAAAAATACGTGTCCAATACATTTTTATGATCTAAAATACGGACTAAATGTAATGTAATTTTTTTGACCGCCAAAATATCCCTATTAGGTAATTTCAAGACGAAGACATCACTTAAGGTTTAGTATTTGCCTTTCAAATAACTATCGCCCACGCCATGGAAAATTACAGATGACGCAAAACACACAGATAAACCACATTTTTAATTAAACCTCGACATCTAAAGTACCACACGCCACAGATAAGTAAATTCATATTGACATGTCAGAAGTTGTGAACTAAACAGAGTCCAGATTTAGTTGGCAACTCAAACAACTGTAGTTCGCAACTAGACGCGGTTCGGTTGTCTACGGGCAAGAACAGGTTAATGAGACTACTCGTAATCTCGTCTGAAGGCAGATTCTCTCTGATGTTGTGTCTATGTAGTTCTGAGCAAATAGTGTACATTTGTTAACATTTCTAAGTTAGTTCTAGTATATGTCGTGGCCTTTCATAAGAGGAATTAATAAAATAAATAACCCAAGACATGCCACACTGGGCCACACATCGCCATCTAGCCCCAACTAAGCCGAAGCTTGTACTATGGGTGCTAGACAACTGATAAACTTACTTAGATACTTTTTTTTTGTAAATAAATACATATTATACACAGAAAACACCCAGACCAATACAAACAGACATGTTCACGAACACAAATGTTTGTACTGTGGGGGAATCGAACCCAGAAGGCAGAGGTCACTACCAAATAAGCCATCGAGCAAGTCGGGAAACTGTATTTGACACCTTCACGCTGAATCCTGGATGAGCCGGCGTGGTATGTGAGACACATCTCCCAGAATAGAAGGGCATACCCACAAAACCCCCCTGAATCGCTAGTGGGACGCAACTTGCACGGATACGGGTAGCATAGAAGTACGCTGCGTCCCTGTGTGCCCTGGTCAGCCGCAGATGACAAGCGGCTGGCACTCCTGGTCCGGGGAGGGCAAATACCCCTGCTTCTGGGGAGTGACGGAATCCTCGGGAGGACCTCGTGCAACGGTGTGGCTGCGCCCACCACACCGTCACGCCCCATTCAGTGGTTCGCGCCCCCGAACTTAAGTATATAGTGGGTAACTCTTTCAATCTCGTACAAAGTATTTCAGCTACTAATGTTCCCAACAGACGAAACTTCTCTAAAAGTAAGTGACCATAGATAAACGATCAAAAAGCACTTACAAGGGTCGCGGGTACGATCGCCGCCGGGGACAAATAATATTTTGTTTGTATTTTGTACTAAACATACGTTTGCGGTAAATTCATTGCCAATAGCTGTATCTGTATCGCATCTGACCCGCATTTTCCTGTACAATAACAATTTCAATACATTTTTCCCTAACCATAGCAATTAATAGTAGAACATAACTGTATTTCATTGATTAAACCCGCATTTTCGCTAAAAAATCTCTTATCAGGGCTGCCAACTTTCTACAGAGCGGGGGCTGCCAACCTTTCAAAATTAAATTCGCTGACCCTTTGATGTGTATAAGCCACATGCGGGAATACTTTCTGGAGCGTCTCTATTAAGGGAAAATGTGCAATAAAACGTGTGGGGCAGAGTTGAAAGTTGAAAAATCGTTCGTCCTGGCAAATATTTGGCCCGAGCGCCGTGACATCTGGAAGCTGAAATAAACATTTATGGCTCGAGACGGTGTTTGCAGGTGTTTGATAGAGTGGATCAAAAGCAATGTTGATATTTGGGCTGATGAGAAATTTCGCGAGAAACGATAGGAACTGCGGACGTATTGTGCGGTACAGTTTTAGTTGTTTGTTTTGGTGATAAATTCCTTTACACGTTGCGACTTTTTATATCCTATCCTACTTCCTACTAATAATATAAATGCGAAAGTTTGTTGGGATAGATGGATGTTTGTTCCTCTTTCACGCATTAATTACTGAACAAATTTTAATGAAACTTTACAGTAATATAGCTTAAACGTTGGATTAACACAGGCTATGGTCACACACGCGACATGGGCTTTTCTTTCGCTTTCCATCAGGCGTAGGGAAGCCATTGTGTCGATCTACTATAAAAAGTGTCTTATATCGAAAGATCGAACTCGAACAATAAGAGAGTCCTATGCCAGCAGTGGACTGCTATAGGCTATTGATGTACGCTTTTCTTTGGAAAACCATTGTCAGATATTTAGAATCGCGCATCACGTGAAAACTACTGCATGGAATTAAATGCGGTTTTCACCAATGTATTGCTAGAACTCTAATTTAAAATGTAGGTACCAATTTATGGAAGTCCGTTATTTTTAAAACCCGATATCCACGCGTGCGACGCCGCCGGCACAACTAGTTACTAATAACGTAACCTTTATTGTGTACTTTATCACTTATTTTAAACTGTACTTCTGGCAACCAACCGTACCGACGTTTGATTAAACCCGTGCAGAGGACAAAGTGATAACGTCAATATAGAGGAAACTAAACGTACGCGATAACAGTCTTCCCGTCAGAATTACTTATTCATACTCTACACTCTACAGCTTCAGCAATAAAGTCTACATTACAAAAGCAAGTTAGAGCTAGCAGATGCAAATATTTTTACAGAATAACGGAATAAACACTGATATATTATTCAGCTGTTTGTATGCAAACTGCAGTTTAGAATATGTACGCCCTTTGCGTCAAGAGACTTGATTCTTGCAATGCTGTTGCTATCGCAAATGTGATTGTTGCTAAGAACTCTATTTACTACGAAAAATATTTTATCATGACCATCAGTCTATCACAGTCCACTGCTGGACATAGGCCTCTCCAGTTGTTTGCCACTTCATCGCCATGCTGCCGCTCTGGGCAGGCAGGTTGGCGATTATGGGTAAAGCCTCCAGGTGTTTGCCCGAAGTGGCGAACATCTGGAGAGGCCTATGTCCAGTCATGGACTGCGATAAGATGAAGATGATGGTGATGTACCGTACTAACGGTCACAGTACAAAAACAGCACCAAAGGGGGTATGCCTTTTGACAGATGCTGTCAAATTCGCTAAACAATTACCGAAATAAATGTACATAATAAATAATAATAAGAAATAACCTAAGACATCCCACGCTGGGCCACACAGCGCCGTCTAGCCCCAAACTAACCCGAAGCTTGTACTATGGGTACTAAACAACTAATAAACTTACTTATATACTTTTTTTTAAATAAATACATATTATACAATGTATAATATGTACCATGGTGTTTACCATGTCATGGTAAACAACTAAATACATTTACAACACCCATACTAAATACAAACAGACATGTTCATGAACACAAATGTTTGTACTATGCGGGAATCGAACCCACGACCTTTGGCTCAGAAGGCAGAGGTCACTACCAAATGAGCCATCGAGCCAGTCAAGATCATCAACATCGTGCTATTCCCCTAGATATTTTGAAGAATTTCTACAGATAAACATAGGTTGACAAGTGTTGTGTGTACACGGTCCTTACCAAATATGTCCCCACCAATTACTCTCATTAATTCCAGCTTACCCATCCCGGCTGTAAACAGCACCCACACTAGCCTCACGCATCCCGCAAATGGGGGCGAATCCCCAAATCAACGAATAACAAATGGCCACCGGGACAGCCGGGATTAGACCGGGATCAGAGCCGTTATCGCGCCACGGGATCCTTGTAAAAGGATTCTTCTACAGGCTAGCAGTCTCCTGCTACTTGTCAGTTAGCCTCGTTTAAGAAAATTCAGCACAACAAGAGGATAAGCTTTTTCCGGACGCAGTATCAGCACAATTCAATTCAATGCATACATATACACATATACATAACGTCTTGCCTATCTCCCAGAGGGGTAGGCACCACGTCCATCCATTTGCTACGATCCTGGCACATAATAAACCCGTCTGCCCAGCGTGGCGATTATGGGTATATCCTCCAGATGTTTGCCCTAGGTGGCGAACGACTGGAGAGGCCTATGTCCAGCAGTGGACTGTAATAGGCTGATGATGATGATGATGATGATGGTACATAACTTTTGCTTAGTCCACATCTCTTCATACATGCTCGGGGTACTTAGTATTTTTCCTTTTTTAGGACACTTTTCATGCCTATTGTGATGGTTATACCGCCACAATTCGGTTAACACCCAATTAATATCAAAGCTTATTTAGAGCTTTTATTTATTATGATATTCCTAACTTTAGCTAGTCTTTTATGGGTCACTTCCTGCCATACTTACTTGGATACCTTTTTTCCTAACGAGACACTTTTCAAAAGTTGACATTTTTCAGCTCATGCAAATCTTAGTATCAATTTTCACTCTCTTATGCATTGATCGAAATTCAACTTAAACTAACATATCACATGTCTACACTTACATAGATCACCCAAATCCATTTACAAGCCACCACCAAGGTATGTCGCAGACAATGCGGCTGTTATGTAACAGAGGGCAATTATTGAGATTGAGGTCACAAAGGAATACCGGCGCCTAAACCGTATTGGGCGAATTGGAGATGTTGATTGGATCTGCCTGTTAGTTTTGAGACCGATTGTGTTGGGATTGATTACATTGTATTACTTTTGTTGACCGACTTCGAAAAAGGAGGTTTCTTGACGGAGAATAGGGTTGGATTGAGAGCTCGTACATATCCTACTAGGATAAATGGTCCTATTAGGTGCCCATATATGCGGAAGTTTGTTTTGAAGGATGGACGTTTGTTAGTGATCGCCTAATCTAAAATGACGCACCCACTAACGCTTTGACAATATAATAAATATCAAAGGACTTTCAGTGCCGTTTGCATCCCAGAATTTCTTTGACAAACACACATCAATGTACCAACACGAGATTTCACAGAACTACGGCGCAAATCTAATAACAGCGTTGGTAAAACAAAATTCGATGAAACAAATGAATACTTTGAAATGGGAATGACAGGGCTTAACAAAACAATTTGTTTGGATTTAGGATTCCGGATGAAACGTGTCACTTAAGGAGAGAGATGAGAAGATAGACAGTGTTTTTCCTTACTGTACTTTATGTGTGGTTTATGAACATTTTATACTCGCTTATAAGCTCGTCGTTATGTAAGGGAGCTACGTATCATCTTTTTGCTCCAAGTCAATCTCACCTGCCCGTGGTACATCCTGCCGAATAACAAAGGACGCTCTGGCAACCGACTGGTGGCGGTATAACCATCACGGTTGAAGGCGTAACAATAAGCGGTTCACTGTCGCCTTGAACATCTTCAGATTATATCGCTCGGGGAACAAGGAGCCCGGCAAAGAGTTCCATAGTTAAGCCGTTCGCTCATATGCGAGTAGGTAGAGGCGAAACGCCGAGTCTTAGGAACTTACAGCATATAACAGAGCCTATTCGCTGTATCCCTGCTCGTCCGATGACAAAGACTGGTAGAGAATTCCTATGCGGCATTTAGTCCGTCTCTTGTACACTATTTCTATTGTGCAATAAAGATTAAATAAATAAGACACGCCGTTTACGAAAGGCCATTATGTGCTAATACAAAAAACTCGCTTAATATAACGTTGTCTTCATAGTGATTCAATCGAACGCTTGAACGTATTAGAATCAATCAAATTACTAAGCAAAATGTGTAGAAATTTGTATTGTTATCCGTTCCTACGAAATAGCTTTTCGTTCGTACCAGAATGGGTAACAAGTTACTTTTGTATTCTCACTGGCAACTTGCCCGTAGATTTATCTACAAGTACCTACATATGTTATGAGAATAGCTTATTACGTATGAGCAGAATGTTGTTCAATAAAATTGGGAATACATATATGGAATACACGGATATCATCAATATTCCTGAAAGTGCGTTTATAAATAAGCAAAATTTGCGTCTATCACTCTAGCTCTCACGGTAAAGGAAATACCCACTTAAGCCTAGATGATTTGAGTCGACTTCCAGAACACCCAGTCTCGGGAGAATCACAGAAACACGACCCAGAGGTCATTTGACTGCGGTATTCTATAGGTGGAGGGCCTTCCCCGGACGGGCGGCTTAATTCGAGCGAAGATTCGCTATGCCCTACCTCTCTTAAAAAGTATGTGGCACTTCAAGGTCAAAGGGTCGGCAAAGCAATGCCCTTGGTGTAGCAGCTTGGTGGGGCTGTGGTAACCGCTTACCATCATTTTGCTACTCTAGTCATCATCATCATCAGCCCACATCAGTCCACTTGTGGACATAGGCCTCTCCCAATGCTCGCCACTTCGATCGGTCCCGGGCCTCTCGCATCCAGCACTTGCCAGCCGTCCTGCGCAAATCGTCACTCCACCTGGCCTGAGGGCGCCCTACACTACGTTTGCCGAGACGCGGTCTCCACTCCAGAACTCGTTTACCCCAACGGTTATCGGTTCTGTGGCTAATATGGCCAGCCCACTGCCACTTCAGCTTACTGATCCGGTGAGCTATGTCGGAAACTTTGGTTCTCTGCCGGATCACCTCATTTCGGATCCGATCTCGCAGAGAGACGCCGAGCATAGCTACTCTAGTAGTATAAGAAAACTTTGGTCCTTTAGAGCTTACACCGTATGGAGGCATACTCCGCCGTATGTTTGTTTTTCCGGCGTTCCGCGTCCCACAACGCGACGCGCGACTTTCCGCGCCCCCTAAGGAGGCCTAAGTCAATAAATATTACAGGCAGGTACCACATTGGCTCAAGTATCGGCCGCACGTCTCCGGAACAACTCGGAATGCAGGGGCCCATGCGGAGGTCGCAAAAATGTAATATCAAACCGGCAATAAATTTTGTTTCCTCATATTAATTCTATGGCGATATCAGAAAAAGCCGACATCCTTTAATTAATTTGAAGGAGCATTTTCTTATTATTTCTTGTGGTTACTTGATAAAAGAAAGAAAAGTAGATCTAAAGAATTTTAATTTAATTTATTAATAAAATTTAAAAGTATACATAAAATTATTTTTATAGTAATTCTAACATATTAATGTAAATTCACGAAACTAAAACGAAAACAAAGCGGTACCCCTTTACATTCGTAGTTGCGAACTGTTAACCTGGAACTCTTTGCGAAAGTCCGTGTTCGGCAGATTTTATTATAATCTTCAGAGTCAATCGGATTTTTGTTTTGGTCAGTTCAAATTGGTTGGGCGAGCACAATCCATCAATCGGGGGAGTTTGGGGTTAAGCACTAACCATTTACTTTGACATGGCACAATATATTCTTTTTAACCGACTTCGAAAAAAGGAGGAGGTTCTCAATTCGTCTGTAAGTATAATATATTTTTTTTATGTGTGTTCACCGATATTTCCGTCAATTATGGATGGATTTCAAAAATTTTTTTTTGTTTGACAGAGGACACTTCCGAGGTGGTCCCATTATCACCAAGTCAGGATCTGATGATGGGATCCTAGAGAAATTGAGGGCAACAACCAAAAATTGTATGCTCATGTGGTGTTTTTGTTACGTAATTCATATTTTACTCAGGTATATGCTTCCGGGTGTCAACATCTGGTGCCAGCCAACAAATAAATGTATATTGTCGTGTGGATTTTTTTAAAAATAATTAGTCTTTCGTTACGGAATTCTTTTCCGTTCTTGTAATTTACGCGCTATATCCACAGTTCGATTCCGATTCGCTATTCGTAACCTAATCTGTAATCTAAGCGGCGTCCGTGCTGCTGCTGCTGACCGACTGCTCTATACTCGTTGTCGTCCAACTGGACGAAGAGGGCGGTAACTAATTCGTCCTGCAGTAGGGTTGCCTATACGGCTTTGTAATGTGTATCAGGAGGTGTCGGGTTCGAAGGACCAATTATAATAATTGTATCTAATCGTCATGAGTAAGTAGTAAGGAAGTAGACTAAATTACGTCGATAATGGTCTGACTTTTCCATAGCCGGATAAGCTTTAACAGTCTGTTAAAAAGAGGCAGGACATATAGTCCGGTCAAATTAGACCAAAAAATAATAGCGAATCTTCGCTCGAATTGAACCGCCCGTCCGCAATAGAATACCGCAGCAAAATGACCTCCGGGTCGTGTTTCTGCCGGTAATAATTAGGGTTTCCGGAGCTCATGGGGGCTAGGATTGGGCCGGCATGGTGGTGGCAACTGACAAGTGACTTACCCGTTGTCACACCGACTTGAGTTTCTGTTTCGATGTCCATCAGGCGTAGGAAAGCCATTATGTCGAGCTACTATAAAAATATCGTTAGGATAGACCTATGTCCAGCTGTAGACGTCCGCATGAGTCTGATAAAAAATATATGACTATGACTGTATGTCATGTAATATTATTACTTACTAATAAGTCATCATGACTTATGAAATTAGTCGTGTTATATTTTTTCGGTCCGTTAAACTTTATACTGTAATTAAAAAATCAGCCGTTATTATATTTTTAATTTGCAAGCGGCCTTTGTACCTAGTACGAGATATTCCGAACCCACGCAAAAGTCCATTTAAAATTTCACTGACGCTAATTCATACCCACCGCAATTCATTGCAGACTTAGCTCTTTTTAAGGTACAGAACGAAAATCCTAGGGCATAAATTTGGAAGCCTAGAATTCAAAAAGGTTGCCCGTATAATATTTGACCGGAGCGTAATATTATTCAGTGGACCCTCCATTAAGAGGCTTCATTTTCAGCAAAATATCTCAGAGCTGTGTTCGAGGACATATTGTAGGCGTGTTACAGGGCTTGGTAACCTTTTCTTTTATAGAAAGTTTTGAAAGGCCTAAATGTTATCACATTTAGCGTCAAGTTTTGTTCATTTGCATATATTGAAATTCGCCTCTATTTTTTAGTACAAAAAAATTCTCTGGTGATCTTAGAATGAAATTTCTACTAGACTTTACATACAAGTAGCGGTTAGTTTAGATACCTAATATATAACTATAGATATAGAATAGAAAGATTACTCTTTGCACACCATAATAATTTAATAAGAACAAGGCATAGTATAAATTGGTTGTGCAATTTTTGTTTATAATCATAATGTTTGAATCCTTGTGGTTCCCGGATTTAAAAAAGGACCATTCCATCTAATCCCGTGGGCGTCGTAAAAGAAGACTAAGTGAATATCAGGAAAAGGGCAGCACTGCTTACACCAGTACAAATAAAAGCTACTGCGGTCACCAACCCTCCAGCCAAGCATGGTAACTAAAGCAAGTCCTAACAAATGACAAACACTCAATAGGGATAGGCCTATATTCATTAGGCTGATGATAATGGTATATGATAATGACTTAAACTTCTTTTCTTCCGAGATCATGACGTTTGCAACATTGCTCAAATATCGAAACCTGTACCATCAGCTACTCTGTGGAAACCCATGTAGTATACATAGATAGATAGGGCATAGCGAATCTTCGCTCGAATTGAGCCGCCCGTCCGAGAAGGACCTCCACCCTATAGAATACCGCAGTCAAATGACCTCTAGGTCGTGTTTCTGCCGGTGAGTAAAGTTTCCGGAGCTCGTGGTGGGTTAGGGTTGGGCCGGCATGGCGGTGGCATCTGACAGATAACTAACCAGTTACTTGCCCGATGGCACAGCGACTTGGGCTTCTCTTTCGCTTTCCATCAGGCGTAGGCAGGCCATTATGCCGAGCGTGGGGAGGGCGTGTTGGCGGTATCATTTGACATCGCCAATGCCTTCAACACCATCCCCCACGCTACTATCTTAGAGGCCCTTCGGTTCTTTGGCCTCCCCTCCTATCTCCAGGCCCTGCTGGAGAGTTATCTGGCGGACCGCTCAGTCCAATACATTGATAGAGAGGGAGCTTTGCGCAATCATGGAGTCGAGTCCGGTGTTCCACAGGGGTCGGTCCTAGGACCCCTCTTGTGGAACATCGGGTTCGATTGGATGCTCCGAGGTGCTCTCCCCCCGGGCACGAGTGTCATCTGCTATGCGGATGACACGCTGCTCACGGCTCGGGGGAAGAGTTTTGACGAGGCTGCACGTCGCGCGGCTGCAGGTGGAGCCTTTATCGCTCGCCGCATAGAGCTGCTGGGGCTCAAGGTGGCGCTCAGTAAAACAGAGGCTGTGTTTTTCCGCGGTCCCCGTATGCGCTGCCCCCGAGATGCCCACATCATGATCGATGGGGTAGAAGTGGCTGTCAAGGCCCATATTGTGTACCTGGGCCTAACCTTGGACTCGCGATGGCAGTTTGGCCCGCATTTTAGCGGGCTGTCATCGCGACTCCTTAAGGCAGCTAATGCCTTCGCTTGGCTCCTCCCAAATTTGGGGGGGCCAAAGGCGCATTGCCGGCGCCTTTACGCCGGCATACTGAGGAGCATGGCGACATATGGGGCGCCAATATGGGCTGACGTTGTCTCACGCCGAGACAACGTAAAGCACCTGAGGCGCCCCCAGAGGGCCATAGCCCAACGGGTCTCACGGTCCTATAGGACCGTGAGCTTTGACGTGTCCTGCGTCTTGGCCAGCACCCCGCCCTGGGAGCTTGAAGCCCAGGTGCTGGCCAAAGTTTACTGGTGGACGGCCGAGCAGAGGGCGAGCGGGGACCGCCCTACTCCGGCCGAGAGAGGGGCGGTGCGGAGAGCGGCCCATGAAGACCTGCTCCAGCAGTGGGCCGTGGGTCTTGCATCCGCTGCATTCGGGCGGCGCTTTTTGGACGCCGTAGGTCCGGCGCTACAACAGTGGCTAGAGCGGCCGCATGGATTCCTCACATTCCATTTGTGAGGTTCCATGTGTGAGTCCAGCGCTGGCGGTGTCATGGTCGTATGGGTTAGCTCAGGCCCCTTGACACCTTGATACCCACACATAGGCGCACGACGAAGGGCCCGGTGTTTTTAGTGGGTATTTCTCGTCTCACTTCCATCTTTCCGAGGCGGGATGAGTCCCACATACCCCGTTGCTCCCCCGAGCAGCGGGTATGCCTAAAAGCATTTTCACCGGGTTAAAAAAAAAAAAACGCCATTATGCCGAGCCACTATAAAAAAGAAAAAGATATTCGAGTTTCTACACTAGCAACACCCAACACGCGAAACCATGTTAATTCTAAACTTTATCGGATAGACTACAGCTGTCCGACCGGTGAAACGTAACATATTTTTAGAATCCCCGCGGAACGTCAGAGAACTTTTATTTACGCGTTTACTTTCTATCGAGCAACCCTACCTTTCACTCACTTAGTCGGTTCTGAGTTATTTTCCTTATTTTGTTGCGTTAACGGTCGTCAGGGCTGCCGACCACTGACTAATTTACAGGCCGTTTAGAGCTTAAAAAACCCTTTCCCGAATTACTTTAGTACCAAAATCTTTAGTTTGGTTTTCGATCTAATACAGAGTCATAAAATCTAAGTATGTAGGTATGTCATCAATTGGCAACACTATGCATCAAAGGGTTTAAAAAAGCCACACGCGACCGCAAAACAATACATTTTCTATTGTGTTTGCTTCCACATGTTTATGTCCAATTTATAGAGACCTACTTAGACACTTTGACCCTATAGAATACCGCAGCTAAATGACCGGTCGTGTTTCTGCCAGCGAGTAGGGTTTCCGGAGCTCGTGGGGTGAGCGCTGCATCGGCAGCCGTTGGTTACGGTTGGTGGTGGCAACTGACAGTTGACTGATCGGGTACTTGCCCTTAGTCGCAGGGACTTATGTTCCTCTTTAGCTTTCCGTCAGGCGTAGGGAAGCCATTATGTTATCCTACCATAAAAAAGACATCTTTCTTTCTTAACAGGAAATTTGTCAGAAAAGGTTGATGAGGCTCCCCATTATTAGATGTCCCCAGGAGACTATAGTTTTCTGAGGAGTCTCAAAATATATAGAATGTTAGAGTGTTAGCTTGGCTGGCTCGGTGGCTCAATTGGTATTGGTAGGAACCTCTGCTCTCTGAGCCAAGGGTCGTGGGTTCGATCCCCACACATTACAAACATTTGTGTGCATGAACATGTCTGTTTGTATTGGTCTGGGTGTTTTCTATGTATAATATGTATTTATTTACAAAAAAAATGTATCCAAGTAAGTTTATCAGTTGTCTAGTACCCATAGTACAAGCGTCGGCTTAGTTTGGGACTAGATGGCGCTGTGTGGCCCAGGGTGGCATGTCATGGGTTATTTATTATTATTTATTTATTTAGTTGGAACCACCCTAATTATTATATTTCGATCTCGATAGCCCTAAGAAGCCGCGAATGTGTTGCGTATAAAACCATGAACTTAGTTGTGTTTGTATTTATTTATCGGCGATAAGGGCATAGATTTATGTCCCTACACAAGGCCGTTACATCTTCTGGAGTTCCGTATACATTATTGAAACGGCCATACCATATACATGGGAATATTTACTCGGGTCTATTTGACTTTGGAAATATGTTTGTTTTCGATAATATTCTGAGTTCTTAATCTAGCTAGACTGTATTGTTCAATCCGTAGTCTGATTGAATAGATTTCCACCGCTTCTTTGTACTCGTACCTATTGAAATTTTTATGTGCAGATTTCTTTTTGTAACTTATAAATAAAACAGCTTTTTGTTTTTAATGACATATAAACGAGCCAGTAGATAAATAGTTATTCTTTATTGCACCATACAATTGACTTAAAACGTATATACAACTATTATAATAGTAGTAATATTGATGTTTCCACACTGTCATCATCACCATCAGATATGAAATATTATTGTGTTTCTTTCTCATATCCCGAAACGCGAAAGTCACTGCCCATAGCACCAATAATTTTATTGGTTGACTAATTGTTTCCTCACATAACTATCTCAGCGACAAATTAATCTAAGACAGTGTAAATAAGACTATCTCGGGTTTAGTAATCTGGGCGCAGTCGAACCATTTGTCACGGAACTTGGCGGATTGAAACGTCCCGTCGCGACGGGTTGAAACGCTTCGCATCCGCACGGATCCAATCGGCCGAGTTTGCGTTTCAATTACACACGTTTCTATGAGTTAGGGATTTAGATGCAAGAAAGGGTTTTTACAACGCTTCACACCATACTGATAGTTAGATCCGGTGTCTGCGTTATTCACAAATTCACAAAAACATACAGATATTTGGCCCCTCTGAACATCGACATCCGCTAACACTGGATCTAAGGTGACCAATTCTTTCTCCGTAATGGTAAAGTGTATTTTTTTTGTTGTAATGCTGATGTTTCCAAAAATGAGACTAAATCTCTTAAACTTTGGCTTTTGGCACGTTATCAGAGGCGTGAAACCCTTCAAAAATAGTATATACATCTATGAACCAAATTGAAAAAAAAGCTAGATCCTGCATAGGTGTCCTGCAAATGCCTATTAAGAGCAGAGTAAGTGACTTTGTCATAGCCCACAATGTCGTTAGTGCATAAACCTAACCTGTATGACATCGTTTATTTCGTATATCGACTCATCATCATCATCATCATCAGCCTATTACAATCCACTGCTGGACATAGGCCTCTCCAGTTGTTCGCCATTTAGAGCAAACATCTGGAGGATATACCCATAATCGCCACGGTGGGCAGGCGGGTTGGCGATCGCAGGGCGTAGCTTCTTGCTCCGGTGACGCTGCTGCCCGTCACCGGTCTTTAGTATTTAGCTACGCCTTCAATTGTGATGGTTATACCGCCACCAGTCGGTTGCCAGCGCCTCGTTTGTTATTTTGCAGGATGCACCACGGGCAGGTGAGGTTGGCTTGGAGCGAAAAGATGATAGGCCGCTCCCTTACATCCCATCGTATATCGACTAATCATCCCTTATTATATACGTAGATATTTATCTCACTTATGTGTTTTGGCATCTTGTTAATCCATGTCGGATATGTTTAAACTCATCTAGTAATCAGAGAGGTGGCCCATTTGTCAAGCGACTCGGTCGTCCCTCCCGTTTTGTCGTAGGTATATTCAATTTACTCATTCAAGAAGGAAATGTATTTAGGGTCCAATTATCAAATACTCTATCACTGTAAACACAAAATTTCAACTCATGTTAGACAAGAGGTAAGGGGGAAATTCGTCGATATACAGACATAATTATATTTTTGTTAATTGAGGATGAGTTTGTCCGCATGTGAAACAAGAAATAGATTTATTTCTTGTTTCACATGCGGATGTATTTTAGTTTAATTTTTCATAGTTCTGATAAAGTTTAACAGACTGATGATTGGTTGTAAACGTGATGACTTAGGTAACACTAAATGACGTCTTCAAATAAGTTATCTTACCTTTTACCACTCTGTTAACTTTATCGGGCGATTGAAAATTAGTCCTATTTTCATCTTCATTTCATTCATCAAACATCAGTCTCAAACTGTGTCGCATATACCTTTCCATTGAACCTCACTAACTGCACTTTGGAGGATCTCTGCCAAGCGACTTACAGAGGTATCTCGGTTACTGAGTTTTGGTACTGTCGACGACAGGCTGGCTAGAAGCCATTTAGTATGTTTCCTTTCTTGTTGACGCGTTGCCTAGGCGACGCGCTTCTGTTGTTCTGCTCCTGTCTGTCTTAAATTCTGCGACGATTTGGTTTTATATTTTTTTTTAATATTATTATTTTTGCTTGTGCTTTTATACCTTTTCTTCCTTTTAATATTATACTCTTATCTCATTAATCAGCCCTATTAATTTTACAGTTCATATGTACTAATACTATTAGGGGTTTATCGCTGACTCGAAAAGAAGAAGAATGAAAATATTTCTTACCTGTAAATGAATCCCCATTAGTATAACCATAACTTGACAATAAATTGCTACGGTGTTTTGAATCTCAAACTTCGAATAAGTACGAGTGTAATTAAGAAACCAGACTGTCATATAACGAAACAGATACATTTCCATTAGCAGCAATGACACCTTTTATTCGCAAATATTAATTACGGGCGGCACGCACGTATCTCAGCGGAAAATTAATCTAAGACAGAGTAAATAAGATTTCGGAGACGGCCCATTTGTCACTCGGATCAGCCGTCGCGGGATTGAAACGTCTCATCGCGTGGATCCAATTGAAACCTCATCGCCGCTGGATCCAATTGAAATCTCATCGCTGGTGGATCCAATTGACTATGTTTGCGTTTATATTACGAACGTTTCAATACAGAGAAAGCAAAGCTTAGAAACTTCTGTTTGTGAATTATATAAATACTTCAAACTTCGTAGTAATTAAAATCATACATTTGTGTTACGTTCTCTGATTTAGCTGTGTGAATTCTTAGTCTTTTGTTTGGTTTCTCAAATCGAGCAAACGGTGTTATTGTAAATTGAAACGCGTTTTTTTAACTGTAGATCGCGGCTTTGCCTGCTTGAATAACGGTGATATTTGATGTGTAGATCTGATGTAAAGTTTTATACAAATCCATTTAATAGTTTTCACATGACAGACAACCCTCCAGCCATTCAAAAAAACTTCCCGTTTTAGTCCGTCGTATCGTATCTAAAATCTTTAGAGCAGTGACTGATCGAGAGCAAAGTACCAGAATCGCATAGATACGTAGGAAGTCTATAGGTTGCGTTAACTTACCTAATGTTGGTTAAATAAGATTCTACTCTACATTCTTAAAAGCAATTAGTTCAGCTTCGACATCTAACGCATCTATGCAGTCTTTTCGCTTAATCAGACACTCATCTTGTTTCAATGAAAATTTGACATTAAAATTTAGCATCTTGGGCGTTCTGCGACTAAACGAAACTTACGAATTATTTTCTCCTTTACAATATTCACCCTGTCTGTTTAATTTATCCTCTACCGTAAGGTTGCCTGGAAGAGATCGCTTGGAGCGATAAGGCCTCCTAATTGCACAACTAATGTCTATTTTACTAGTTTTAACTCGATTGTATGGTGTGCAATAAAGTATATCTATTCTATTCTAATATTAATACGATGTTTTAAAACTTTTACAGAGATTCAATAAGTGGTTAAGCGCAAAGATAAGCAATTTATGGCTAGTTTTATATTCTTGTTTATGGTGAAAATCCGAAGTTATCTCGCCTCTATTATATTTTATAAAGACGTACGTACATATCCCGGAAGGGTCAGTGATAAAATAGGGGTGTTGCGAATGTGACTTTGTTTATTGTTGACCTTATTTGCAAAGTACACTTGGACAGGGAAATGAGGGGCTCTATTTCACCAACAGATTGGTAGTAGATATTTTAGCTAACATCATTAATTAGCATTTAGGGGACCTTTTCATCATTTGCCTGCCCTGTTCCCATTATCTGGGGTCGGCGCAATATGTTTTCTTCTTCCATTCATCCCTATCAGCCGTCATCGTCCCATTCACTCCTTTCTCAGCCATATCATCATTCACACAGTCCATCCATCTTTTCTTCGGGCGGCCTCACCCTCTCCACCCATTCACGTTTATCTTCATCACGGTCTTGGTCACATGTCTCCTTGACATGGACCTTTTGACATTACGAAAAGAACTGTTTTTTTTAAGTTGTCTAAATTTTACGTCCTTGTTTACAGAACTGACGTTTTACAGCATCTTGCGCTGAATATTTATTATATATTTGCGTTAGCGTGAAGGATTCGGCTGTTCACCGACTGATCCCAAAACTTCATGGGTGTGCCAAGTGTACGGTAGTCGCCTGCCAGGCGGATCCACTCTGCCATCTTCCGAGAAGCTGATATCTTAAGAACTCCCTTAGTCGACTCTTACGACACCCACCAAAGGAGTAGCAGTGATTTGTATTTGTTTGTCTTATCACACACCAGACGGTGCTATCCTTATATATGGTAAAAAAGCCACGTCCACCAAAGTACTTGTTAGATTGAACTTTCCCCTTTGAGCCAAGGTTCAAAGAAGCCGAAACGCTTGCGTTGACCGCGCAGCTCAAAGGAGCAAGCGAGTCATTAAGGGAGCTTCAGACTAAGACCAATAACAATAAGGGGATATATTATGTCACCGAGACGCTTAATAATTTGTGCATACAAATGCAGAAATAAGTTTTGATAAGTCTCTGCTCGCTTCGATAATATTCAAATACTAGTGAAATAAAGTAGGGAGCAACCCATCATCATTTCGCTCTAAGCCACCCTCACCTGCCCGTGGTGCATCCTGCTGAATAACAAACTAGGACCTAGCAACCGACTGGTGGCGGTATAACCATCACAATTGAAGGCTATATAGCTACAGGTTGATGACGGGCAGCAGCGTCACCGGAACGAGGGGCTACGCTCTGCGATCGCTAACCCGTCTCCCAGAAGGCGATTATGGGAAAAGGCTTCAAATGTTTGCCCAAGTAGAAAGGCCTATATCCAGCAGTGGACTATAGGCTAATGATGATGATGATGATGATGAGTGTAACTCAATTAAAAGGGTATCTGAAATTCCCGAAGCGAAGCGAGGGCGGATCGCTAGTATTATATAGTTTAATTAATTAAAATAGTTCATCTCAGTCATCAATTATATCTCTTCTAGACAACCCTCAGTTACAGTAGAATAATTTGTCGAAAAACAAAGAGTATGAAGACCGTTAAAGAGTGAAAATTTAATTGGTTAAGAAAATAATACGCACTCCAATTAGAAATACCAGTGCAACAAAGGAATGAAACGACTCTACTATTAACAAGAATGTTCATTTCTTGTAGCTTTCGCTATATAGTCTCAATTATAATCGGATGAGTTTAAGAGTATTTAAGGGATTGCGTTAATTAACAGCCCTGTCGAAGGGTTGAGACGATAAGCGGATACTAGACTTCATTTTGGGTTACTGTCGGCTTTATACTTAAGATTCGAATTCAGTCGAAGTACAGTCGGCGATAAATGTCGTTTACATTTTTAAATTTCCATTCACACTACTACGTGTTACTGAAAATGTGCTAAACCTGAAGTAATTTTTTAACCCACTTTAAAAAAAGGAGGAGGTTCTCAATTCGCCTGAAAGAATATGCTTATTTTTTTGTATGCTTGTTACCACATATCTCTCAGGCTTTTTTGCTTATAAATGCTGTTATTTTAAAAAAGGTTTAATTTTTTTACCAAAAATATATTTTCATTACGCCTACATGCTCATCATTACTTAACTCTATTATGAGTGTTCGTGCATGAGAATTTTAAGGGTTCAGGTTTTCAAGGTGAGAGTGTATCTGTTTTTTTAGCCGAGCGCGCTTTTCTCTACGTTGCTTAACATCAGACGTATTGGGGTCGAACGCTTCCCATTTGCTTATTAAAAAAATCTCTGTCTATCTATCTCTTGTTTTAAATCAACTGTAGTGCAAAAAAAATTCTATCAATCCTTGCGAGTCTTTGTAATCTTTTTGTACTGTTTCATTAAATTGAAATATTTGACATGTGTTACAAATGAAGTAAGTGTGGGCAAACAATATGAGCATCGACTTTTATCGCCGACTGTACTATCGAAAGTTTCACCAGTATTTATGATTGGCAAGGATCTTTGTAACCGAAATGGAAATGAGATTTGATGTAACGATTCGGGATTGGGACGCCTAGTCGATAGTAAGAAGGATTACGATATTTAGTGCGGTTGTTTTAAACGGGATCTTGACTTTGTCTCAAGGGCCTTGTTTGTTTTAGTGGTTTCAAGTTGAAGACCAAAAAGTTATAGGATTCTTCTTTCAATAAATTATTGTGTTGGCATCTTGGCAGGCGTGTTGGTGACTGCAGTAACTTTTATTAATTCAGGTAAAGTCTGCTGCCCATTGCCTGTTTTTCCTCATTTATAGAATACTAGCTGACCCGTGCCCACTTCGTTGGACATAATTATATAACCATGACACTCAGTAATAATGGGGCTTCCTATTGGTGAAGAATTTTTAAAACCGGTTCAGTAGATCCCGAGATTACCCCTTACAATTTAACAAATATACAAACACACAAACTTTACTTCTTTATAATATGAGTATGTATAGATAAAATCTATAATGATTATTTCTGCCAACTATCATCATTTTCCGCAGACCAAAATTATTTTAAAAGCGCGCAGTAACTTCAACGGAAGCCATTATGACGAATTCTGTTAATCTCAGTCTTGGAGCGACTATGTGGAATTTACCGCTGCGTTTAAAGTAGCTAAATATTTCACAATACTGCCCGTTCCAACCGCGATATTTCATTAAAATTTCCATGAAACTTGCTTCGGCTAAGATGTTTGGCTCCAGAGATGGGCGCGCTAGTTCTGAAAGTCGGATATTTAAGTTCGCATCTGGTTAGGAACTGCTTTGAAGTAGTTTATGAGTGAACGGACTGGAGCGCTGATTACAAATAATTTTATTACTATTACAAAGCACTAGCGTGGCGGTGGCAACTGACTTTGATTTTCTGACTTGGGTCTCTTTCTCGCTTTTTTTTTATTGTAGCTCGACATAATGGCTTCCCTACGTCTGATGGGAAGCGAAAGAGATGCTCAAGTCGCTGTGACAATGGGCAAGTAACTAGTCAGTTACCTGTCAGTTGCCACGCCGTGCACGGGCAGCAGTGTCACCGGAGCGAGAAGCTACGCCCTGCTATCGTCAACGCGCCTGCCCAGCGTGGCGATTTTGGGTAAACCTCAAGTTGTTTGACAAAAGTTGCAAACAACTGGAGAGGCCTATGTCCAGCAGTGGACTGCGATAGGCTAATGATTATGATGACCTATATGCTTGTATATGTTTTATAAATGTTATCACATTTTGTCTAACAGCTAATCTATCCAATCCAATTACGTATAGAATTGCAGTTAATTGCGTGAGTATTACGTGCTGTATGAATACGGTTAATTTCATCACTGCACGGTGTATAGATAAGCGGCTTATGTTATAGGTAACTGGAGACTGTTAGATAAGAGTATCCGATATCCTGTTAGTTTCAATAATGTACCTAATATGTCGGTGACATAGTTGTAATGTAAGTTATTATTATTAGGCAGATTCAATTCGATTCAAACCCTGCTACCAGACTTTCTCGAAACCCCGGGACTTTGAGGTCGAGACTCAAGATTTTCGAGACAGTACATATTGTTATTATTTTATCACAGAGAGGGCGAACTGATCTGAAATTCACCTGATGGTAAGTGATCACTTCAGCCCATAGACATTGCAACACCAAAGAAGTTTGAGGTGCGTTGCCGGCCCTTAACAATTTATACCCTTAACATTAGTGACTGGCTCGGTAGCTCAATTGGTAGTGACCTCTGCCTTCTGAGCCAAGGGTCGTGGGTTCGATCCCCACACATTACAAACATTTGTGTGCATGAACATGTCTGTTTGTATTGGTCTGGGTGTTTTCTATGTATAATATGTATTTATTTACAAAAAAAATGTATCTAAGTAAGTTTATCAGTTGTCTAGCACCCATAGTACAAGCTTCGGCTTAGTTTGGGGCTAGATGGCGCTGTGTGGCCCAGCGTGGCATGTCTAGGGTTATTTATTATTTATTTATTATTATTTATTTATTATTATTAGTATCCATTCGAATAGGTCGCAGTTAATAGCTGATTTTAAAGAATTGTTGCACGACGCGGCATTAAATAGCGCGCTAAACGTGCCGTGGTAGACTTCCGACTATCAAAATGATAAGGATGAAATCTTAAATTGGTTTGGTGTGTACTATGGTGAATTGCACGGTAATAATTTTTAATCGAAACTATTGAACGTGCCTACTGTCCTTTATAGGTTTTATGACTAATCATTTGGTACTTCTGCGTAACTAGCATCCGTATTGAACGTCTGTGTTAAGGCAGTTTTCATGCAGGAGGCAGCGGTGCTCACCCCACTAGGTTATATATGTCCTAACTTGTAATTACGAGTAGATATACCCCTACATAACTAGGGTACCAATCGAACTGAGTTTTGGGCCGCCTATTATCGGCCATTATAGACCCTTTAGGCGAGGTCTGCCTCTGCCAATGAACCTTAGGCTAACAATGATGATTTCAAATTCAAATTCTACTTAATAAAATTTGAATAGACCTTTCCTGTAATAATTCCAACAAATATTTTGCAACTGACTAAACTTTGTAATCAACGGTCCTCATCATGTTCCGCTAAAATGAATTTGAAGCCTTTTATTCAAACTTTGAACAGATATTGTCTCGGATAGGGCTACCAACTTCAGAAGACAACATAATATTATAAATTTTTTCTATCACATATCTAAATATATAAAAGAACATGTCCTGACTGAACGAGCAACGCAGAGCCGAAACCGCTGAAGCGAATGCAACGAAATTTTGCATGTAGGTTACATTTATGACGTAGGCTAAGAAGGGATTTTTCGAAATTCACCCGCTAAAGGGGTAAAATAGTGGTTAAACGTGGGTGAGCCGCAGGGGCACAGCTAGTATAATATATAAATATGTGTTAATATATAACAAAAAACGTATCTAAGTAAGTTTGTCAGTTGTCTTGTATCCATAGGACAAGCTTTGGCTTAGTTGGGGCTAGATGGAGCTGTGGACCACCGTGGCATGTCTGGGGTAAATACTCTACACTAATAAAAGAGGAAAGATTTGATTGTTTGTTTGTTTGAATTGAATAGACTACGAACTTACTGGGCCGATTTGAATAATTCTCTCACTGTCGGAAAGCTACACTATCTCAGGTAAACATAGGCTATATTTTATTTTAAAAAAGCTAGCGATCCGTGCTGAATTCCAATAATGTGTTTCCTCTAAATTCCTCAAAGTGTGAAAAAATTACCAAAAAATTTTCAATCTCACATACTGACGTGTCTTGCCATAGCAACCTAACCCGTTTTGACATCTAAATAAATACTTCTACAGGTAAAGTTGGCATCTTACTTATGCAATGCAATTTCGCTATACTGTATGTTTAAAAATAAATTAAAAACACAAAATTTTCAATTTCACTCAGATAAACCGAGCCAAGTTCTACGTTTTGAGGTCAGATAAATTACACAATATTAATTTGACTTTCAGATTCAAGGTCTGTAGTTTTATACGAGATATAAAAATGTGCGTGTCACTCGGTTTCACGTGGGAATAATTTACTAATGGAGATGTGATTTTAAAAAAAAAATTGTTGCTTCGTTTACAGGAAAGGTTACATATACTTTGGAATCGGAAAATATATGTGATATTCTTTGGTTATTCAAAAGTCAAATTTATATCTAACAAATAATCTAACAAACAATAGATAATTTAAGTTAGATTGTAGCAGTTTGCTATTACAACCATACTAGATTCGTTAATGATTCTAAACAAAATCATATACAATGACATGAATTTCTGCTGAAGATATCTAGAGAACGCTTACACAATCAGTGTATTCTCTAGATTTACTGAATGTAAAATCCATTGCTTATCATTATTTTACTTATATAGTCATTTCATTACTGTTATACCAGATAGGTATGAGTTTTCCCATTTACTGCACCCATTAATCATATCTCTGCATGTCCCTAAGGTTAACTTGTATAAATATAAGTATTTCATACTTGTTTTTTGCAATGTTGCTTATGGCATTGTGGTCCAAAAGCTGACGGCCAAACATTTTTTTAAAATTCCTGGCATTCTATGTATGTTGCGCGATTTTTAGTAGTGTTTGAACCAACCTGTTTTCTTCAAACCTTCTCTTCTTTGGAGCTTCTACTCTCAACCCTAACTCTCCAGAGTAGGGGATCTCAACCCTAGAATGCTGCCTCCAGATAAAATCATACCGTTTTGTTTCCCGTCCCCACACTATCCCGGTAATGGGTAAAGTTGGTACACTTCCGGCGCCAAAACAGACTGTGCCGGTCTGGAGCTTAGCTATTATGCTTGAGGAAACTCGTAAAATTGATCTGCTGACAGACGTCAATGGTTATCTGGGAGATCTAACTAAATACCTGTTTTTAGGGTTCCGTAGCCAAATGGCAAAAAATGGACGCTTATAGATTCGTCATGACTGTCTGTCTATCTGTCTGTCCGTACGTATGTCACAGCTAGTTTAATCCGAAACTATAAGAGCTCCATTATTGAAATTTGCGTAGATGTATTCTGGTAACCGCATTAAGATTTAATAATACAAATATTTAAAAAATCCTAAATTTTTGGGGCTCCCCATACATAGAACTGAAATTTAAAAAAAAAATTTCATCAAACCTATACGTGTGGGATACCTATGGATAGGTATTTTAAACTTTTTATAAATTTTTTTCTAAAGTGAATAGTTTGCGCGAGAGACTCTTCCAAAGTGGTGAAATCTAAAATGGTTTTTATGCAACTGTAATTGTATAATAACTGAATCAGTACTGCTCGATTATCCGAAAGTACCCGTTATACAAACTGACATGTTCCCCAAATCCAAGTAGTTCGGATAATCAAATCCATTACAGGAAACTCTACTGTATTAAAAAAAGAATTACCTACTACCATTGTTTTTATGTGAATAAGCCCCTTGACTAACATCAACAATCTTCAGAGAGATTGTCAACTGATTCCTCCACCCATTACAATAACTCTCGCCTATACAAATTTCTTTTTCAAACAAACAAACAAGTAAGTTTCATTCGCAATCTCGAAGTTGCCGAAAAAATCTACGTATTGTGTTTCCAGGAATAACTTAGATATTCTAAGTAAGCTTCGCTAAGCGACAGCGGACCAACTTTAGCCTTCTTGCAAGTTGATATTCTGATTTTATAGTTAATGTTCAGATGTCTTATTTATAAGCTAAGTTTGACTTGATATTGCACTCTTCTATGCGATACGAAGATGTTATCATCTTAACTTGGTGAATATTCTTCAGAAACTGTAATAACGTTTAATAAATATTCAAAGTTCTTGAAAGTCTGACTTGGCTATTTTTGGTTTTCATATTTATTACTCTATTCTTGTGGTATGACGTCATCCCGGTCAGAATCTCTTCGATAAGTGAAGATGGTTTTAGCTTGGACTGGTTCCATAGCTCATTTGGTAGTGACCTCTTCCCTCTGAGCCAAGGGTTGTGGATTCGATTCCCTCAAAGTACAAACATTTGTGTTAATGAACATGTCTGTTTGTATTGATCTGGGTGTTTACTATGTATAATGTATATTTATTTGTAGAAAAATGTATCTAAATAAGAAGTTTATCAGTTTTCTAGTACCCATAGTACAAGCTTCGGCTTAATTTGAGGCTAGATGGCGATGTGTATGTCGCAGTCATCTGGTTGAATCTCCTATTCAATTGAATCGCTAGCGCGTTCATTGAATGACGACATTCAATTGAATGACTAGACCGAACGTTGACTAAACACGCGTCACTTAACGTCCAACTAGATAGCGGATTGAAACATAGCCCTTTGAAAAGAGCGGACGGAAAAGCAGTCAAGTGATTGTAATTTAGTTCATTTTTTTTCCGCGCGGCGTTAGTAGTCACTAAAACAAATATGGCGTCGAACATGATCACCTGATTGTTGATATTTTTTTGATTAGATTTACTTTAAACTGACTTATACGTAATAAAATAGTGTGACAGCGTGGATTTACCTATTAATACGCCGCCTTCGGATACTTTTAAAGAAAAATTTAAAACTAAACATTAAACAGTCGGCTTTTACCCATTCAACGACTATGCTAAAATGACGTTCAGTCAAGACGTTGAACGTTTCATTCAATAACTTGACGAGTTGTCCTTTAGGCATTCAATTAAATGTCGTCATTCAATGAACGCGCTAGTCAATCAATTGAATAGCAGATTCAACCAGACGACTGCGACATGTATACTGTATGTATATGTACCTATATATTTAAATTGTGCACACGCAACTTCTCAGTTTCTTCCCTATCTCCCATAAAAGCTTATTACTTGACAAGTATCATAACGAAACTCTCCATTAAAATTAAAACGGTACAAATTTCAGCCGAACAAGAACCTCAGAATGTTGCATTTTGACATTAACGATGATATACAAAGTGTCGGATGCCGTTTCGTCTATTATCGTTAAGTTTAACGTTAATATTCCGTCCAAATCTAAACGTTATTTAGTCGTGAAACTTCACAATGTACTGCTAAGCCTTTGCTATGGAAATTAGATGGTTCCCAGTTTGTACAGAGCTCGATTCAAAGTGTTTTCGCCGGTAGTCGAACTTCCACGCACGGTATGCAAATTCGGCTGTTAAAAAGCTTCGTTCGGATTAAATTTGGACGTGCGAACCAATGTAAGTTGTTGCTCTAATGCGTTGTAATAGGGTTTGTAATCGCATTGTAATTTTGTCACTTAAGTAGTGCCACAATAGGGAACGACCCCGTGACATCCACGGTACGTGACGGATTGACCAGCTCGCGACTCCTACACGTCTGCTCTTCGGTAACCCACAGCTTCTGCGTTCCGTTTGGAGAATTTGCAACCCGTCGCCCCTTTCCTCAAAACAGCTTCTTGAGGGTGCTTGGACTCGGCTTTTCTGTTCTTCTCACGCTTTCCATCGGGCGAGGAGAAGTAATGTGGCTATGCTACTATAATTTGTTGTAGGGTGGTTCGCAGAGTGTGTTTTACGCACAATAGAAAAACGCCAGCACTTCGTGGTTTCACAAATATATTCAGAGTGACACAGAAAAATAACAAGAGCACATCAGAAAGAACTGTCTAAATTTCATAGATTAAACTAGCCAGTATTAATTGCATAGCGCATGCATCCTCCAATATAATTAAATAGTACTTACTTATTAGGAACAATCTCTACGATCCAACTGTCTTATTACCGTAGCACCCGTAGCACTGTAACACGTACGTAGCACCTTAGAATTGTAGCGTCCGTAGCATTATACCAGCCATTTTTGTTCAGCACAAAGATTGGTATAAATTTCATAAAGGTTATACTAAATTATTTAAAAGCTCATTTAGAGCTTTTGTATTGACTTCTATTATGAATATTTTTTACTTTTTATCAAAAGAGAATTCAGGATGACATAATGATGATAAGTGGTCGAGAGGTCCAAATGTTAGGTCGGCAGACAGTAATAGAACAAACCCATTGCGCCTATGGCCCTCGCCCTGACGGCACACTGAGATGCCGTTTCACGCCCCGCCTAAAGAACCCAGGATTGCAAGAGGAAGGAAACACATGAGCTGGAAGGGCATTCTATGAATTAATGGCACGGGGCAGGAGCGATGAACTAAACCACCTGGTGCGCGCCACCATCGTCCGAATGAATCGTTGGAAATCCTAACTTTAACTAGTCTTTTTTATTTTAAAAGAGAGGTAGTGCATAGCGAATCTTCGCTCGAATTGAGCCGCCCGTCCGGGGAAGGACCTCCACCCTATAGAATACCGCAGTCAAATGACCTCTGGGTCGTGTTTCTGCCGGTGAGTAGGGTTTCCGGACCTCGTGGGGGGTTAGGGTTGGGCCGGCATGGCGGTGGCAACTGACAGGTAACTGACCAGTTACTTGCCCATTGTCACAGCGACTTGGGCTTCTCTTTCGCTTTCCATCAGGCGTAGGGAAGCCATTATGTCGAGTCACTATAAAAAAAAAACAAGAAAATTTACGGGTACGAATTGAGGAATTAATCCTAGGGCGAAAACAGCATCGCCCCAGCATTTATTCCTCAACCTTCACAGGTGTGTGTGTGTGTGTGTTTGTTGTAACGACCTACTTATCGTACTGTTGTACGCAATTCATCGCTTTAACAGTGTGTTAACAAAACAATCCAGTAACTCAATTACAATAAATGTCTTTTCGGATCGGTCATCCTGTTCAACAAAGGCTAAACGTCCCTTTTAAAACTTAGGGGTATATCTCTCTGAAATGCCTCTGCGTGATAATAATATCTTTAATATGTACTATTAGGATGAAAATCAGGCTATTGATTTTGCACCTGAATTTCTCGTGTGTTGAATATCTTCCTATAATTTATCTACACTAATATTATCAAGAGGAATGATTTGATTGTTTTTTTTTGCATTGAAAAGGCTCCGAAACTACTTGACCGATTTTAAAAATTCTTTCACTGTTGGGAATTTACACTAGCTCCGGTGATCATAGGCTTTATTAAATGAATGCCCGTGCGAAGCCGGGACGGGCTGTTAGTTGGAGAGAAAGAAAGTACACTAATATTTGCATCGCATGGCATTTGCATATCTGCAAATTATATTTAAAATTAATTTTGAAAATTATCTAAGAAAGTTTATCAGTTGTCTATCATCCATAGTACAAGCTTCGGCTTAGTTTGGAACTAGATGGCGCTGTGTGGCCCGGCGTGGCATTGTTATTCATTTATTTATTTCGAAGGAAGATAAGCTTCGGCCGTAAAAGTAATTGTGGACAAAATTAGAAGGTATGTAATTATAGATAATCAATAAATGCTAGCGTCTCTGTGATGTAGGGACCCGAAGGGAGCTTAAAAAGGAAAAGCAATTTATCAGAGGGTCTTCAGAGGAGTGCTGTGCATAGCACATAACTATGACTTGGCGATTTTTTACCAGGGCCGTGAGTGGGCGGACGTTAAATAAAACTGTTATGTAACTTTACGTAAGTTATTGGCCTGATTTAGAAGGATACCAAATGATAAAGCAAAGGTCCTAATATTGAGCCCTGAGGTACTCCCAGGGATAAAACGAATACCACTAGAAATCAATGTTATTAGACTTAGCTTTCTGAATACTATCACATACCATAAGCATAACTAGAGTGCGAAAGTGTTATTTGTGTAAAACCATAATGCTGTTACTTGTATTACATGAACGGTGTTTAACGATCAACACAATCAAATGCCTTCCACAATTCCAGAGAAGGCAGAGAGAGTCCATACTACATTGCTATCCCGCGCGATCTAGAGCTTCGCGCTTTACTTCGCTCCAGGTCATTCCTATCGCCTTCGCTTCTGCAGTGATCCTGGGACAGGATTGTTAAGGGCGGCTATGTTTCCGTGTTCCTTAGGGAGTCAAGTCTAGGGTTTGCTTCGGTACATGATCCGTCCATTTCGTGCCTGTGCAGAATGCAAATGTTTGAAGCAGGACACGTAATTTGGTTGAACTGAAGATAAGTATGCCTCTTTATATATCTGTACCACTAGGTGTAGCTTAATTTACACGCGATTGTTAGAACATAGAATGTGATGGCCGTTCTATAAGAATAGAATCAAAGTATACATTTCTATGATAGGTCCTATTCCAAGGTATGCAAAATGAGTGATGCTTGTGACAATCTACTCGCTGTTCTGCCACGCTCTTGACATCAGATCGTCACAGTGTAGATAAATCTACCACACCCCACGAAATCTATTCACCCAATACGTCACAGGGCTGTATCCTATTGCCTCTCAAGACACGTTTATTGCGACATTCCTGTTATTTAACGGTGTACGCTGCACGGACTCCGGTAGGCGGTAAATCAGCGAAGACCGGCCGTTCATACATAAACATATCCTAAATCCGGCCCTGGGTATAATGGTTTAGCAGTGAAGTGACGACATTTTCCTGGGCATTGGTGACTTGTAAAATTGGCGTTCTGGTCAGAAGCGCGGATGATCTGAAGAATCCACATTCGATAATCGCTCGGAGGAGTTTCGAGTTAAGGAAACTAAGTTTTTATTAGCGGCTCGACTCTGGGTGTTCTCGGAAAGGTGTCAGTCATAATCATCACCTGGTAGATCATAATAGTAGGAATGAAAATCTTAGTTTGAATTTGACAGTTTTGACCGTTCGCACCATAATGGAATATCAATGGAAAACCAACCATGTATAGGCATGCGCATCATCAAAAAGCCGAAACAAAAGTTTAAACGAATTTACAAATATGTATGTATAAGAATATTTTCAGAGGCTGAGACTCTGAGCGAAAGTACCTCACTGCTATGTTTTTGATTGTGAGAAGGACGTCTGTACGGGCAGGAGCACTTCTCCCGACCCGCCAAGGGTCAAAATGTCTGGGCAGGAGCGGTGGTTGTAAGGCACCGCGTCCCGCCAAGGGTCAAAATGTCTGGGCAGGAGCGGTGGTTGTAAGGCACCGCGTCCCGCCAGTCAGAAATATATGCGGTTAGGAAGGGAACCTAACTCCCTAGTGATCCTAGAGTCCCTTTACCCCTAAGACACTAAGTCCCTAGAGCCCTAGCCCCGCCTAACCGTGAAAATAAATACTTATATAAATAATAGGTGTGGGGAGCTCGCTCCCGGGATGCCCGGGGTAGCGAGCGGAAGAGACGGGACGGTAGGTAGGTGGTGCGGACCCGCTGCCAGCCGCGCAGACTCACGCGGCTGATCATAGTGACGGCTAAAGGTGTCTTGGCCGCAGCGGGGGGAAATGAGACCCAACACAGACGGTTGAAATCTATTTTATTATGATAATTCAATGCTATTTATAGTAAGTTTTATTGTATGCACACTGTCGAGGGTCTTCGCTTGTGTGTCGTCGGTGTAGAGTGCCGACGCTGCACTCGCTGGGTCCATCGGTCAGGTCGCTGCATGTAGGTCGCTGCTGACGGCTGCACCATGTACGACGTAGCTCGTACAACGTCCCTTATAGATTATTCCTTTCTCCTATCCTATGTGAATTAAGAAAAGGATCCTTGGGAATCGTACAGTAAATAATTAAAATGGTCTTCCATTACACTGCACCCTTTAGTAGCCTGTAATTTAAAAAATTAGAGATTTCAGGTCAGCTAAATATATATATCAACGCACTCGCTATCTTGCGCAAATCGTCACTCCACCTGGCCTGAGGGCATTTTACACTACGGTTGACGAGAAGTTGTGCTTCATAACTCTTTTACTCATCATTAGGTATCATCCGCAGATGAAAGTATTCATCTAGAAAACTCAAAATTAGAGAATGTAAATTAGACAAAGAAACTTCTTTTTCGTCTGCGTCCTGCGCCCGGCAAAAAATAGCTAGCTTAACTTAGAAATTACCGTACCATTCTTGTAGCAGAAATGGTCTAAAATAAATTGGTGTAGCGATAAGACCGCTTAAGTTGCTACCTGTAATTTCCAGCGAACTGGTTTTTTTGTGCAAAAAGGATTATTTTGGAAAGTTAATTTAAGAATTACCGGGATTGTACTCGTACAAACGGAAATGGAAGTTTTGACACTTTAATCATGTTACGAGTAGTTCTATAATTAAAGTGTCAAAAGTTCCATTGTAGCGAAACAATATATCCATATGAACACAATTCAAAATAAATAAATATACCATACGATTTAGACCACCTCAATCTAGTTTTTCGTTTGAACTATGAGTACCAGATTATGACTGGGGGCGGCTCAACGCCCAGACCCGAGGAAGGTTAAAAAGGTTCAATTCCTAAATAATCCGACCGAATCGAACCGGGAGCGTTCTAACTATTCCGTCACTGAGGTCGCCTAAGTAACTCAATCGAGATACTCTATGTTCTTTGCCGTCACGTGCTCATGGGAATCAATGGGAAATACTTAATTGTCGTCATTTACCATCAATTAACATTCACACATATCATGTATCTATCTGTCCGTGTGATTTCCGTATTAAGAATAGGACTACCCCATCTCGGGATGTAAGGGAGCGGCTTATCATCTTTTCACTCCAAGCCAACCTCACCTGCCCGTGGTGCATCCTGCCGAATAACAAACGAGGCGCTGGCAACCGACTGGTGACGGTAAAACCATCACAGTAATTGAAGTCATAGCTAGATACCACAGACAGGTGACGGGCAGCAGCGTCATCAGCGCGAGCAGCTACGCCCTGCGATCGCCAACCCGCCTGTCCAGCGTAGCGATTATGGGTATTTCCTCCAGATGTCTGCCCTAAATGGCGTACAACTGGAGAGGCCTATGTCCAGCAGTGGTCCGCAATAGGCTGATGATGATGACCACATCTCATACCGTAGAATACGACTAAGGTAAACGAACAGTAGCGTGTACCTGGGTACAAATAAAACCTAATGCGGTCACCAACCCACCTGCCAAGCATGGTCTAAGTGAAATCTCCCAAATGACATTGTCATCTTAAAAGTAAAAAATCCTCTGAAACTTTGTCATCTTAAACTTAACTTTAAAAACGAACACTTAGCTCATTCATCCCTAACTCTTAAGTACTTTAGCCACACCTTAAACCTACTCGTTAACTTAAGCTGCAAGTAATACATTAAAGTAAGTACTAATAAAGTTTCCAAATAATTCAACTTCTCATTGGAGATAAATGTGTTTAGGTACAGCTAGGGATGTCTATTATAAGAAATAAATAAGAAATAAGAAACCTTTATTTTCCGGACATCACAACAACACAAAGCATAAAAAACACAAAAAAAAAGAAAGAATATAAAAAACAAAGCACAAAAGTACAAGACCGGACACAGCATTGCTGCGACGTCCAAGAAAAAAGGGCCTCACTCAGCAATTAAGCCATATTACAACTATTTTTACACATAATATATGTCACTGTAAAATTGTAAATATCGTTAGATTATAATTTATCTTGCGAGATTGTAAACTGTCGAAAGTTTGTAAACTGTATGTAAATGTACATAATGCTTACAGTTTAACTATTATTTTTCGGTAGATAGTAATCGATCGAAGTGAAATTCTTAAATTAAGATCTGCCTGCTGCACGTTAATATCCACAGTTTCACTTAAATTGATCACAATCTACCGAAAAATAATAGTTAAACTGTGTAAACATTATTTTACAGTTTACAATGTTTCGACAGTTTACAATATCGCGAGATATATTAAAATCTAACGGTATTTGACATTGAGGTGACATATTATACGAGCATAGTAAAAGTAAAAATGTAAGAATCTTCATTGCAAAAATGATTATAGGTAGTTTTTTTTCTTTTAATTTGTAAAAGTGTATTTGCACAACTACATATTGAACATACCCCTTGAAGATTATAAAAAACAAAAAAAAATTGAAATCCATCCATAATTGACGGAAATATCGGTGAACATACATAAAAAAAAAATTATACATACAGACGAATTGAGAACCTCCTCCTTCTTCGAAGTCGGTTAATGACAGTTATATTGAGATGATAATGACAGTTGTAATAACAATAACTATTATGGTCAACTTTTAACTTGCATAAGTTCGCATATAGTGTCCACAACATTGTGCTAAGTTATATTTTTATTGTCTGAAACACTAGCGATAAACTTCCTTTATGTTCCCACTGAGCAACTTAATGTCTACCGTTATCATGCTTTCCTCAAAACGCCGTGCATTTTGCAGTAGTATGCCGACATATTTTCGAATAGAATAATATTTTGAGAAACAGAAGTTTATTTTTAAACTTATAATCGCTGGAGTATGAAACTTCTGCCGTGGATACGGTAAACGTAGCTTGAAACTCTCCGGTTAAATGGTCCAACCATTTGCACATTTCGACAGGCGGTAACTGGAGGAGTAATCTGCTAATCGAGCTAAGTGGTGCGTCTTGAAAGAATAATGAGTCTTGAGAAAGAGAGCGAATACATGTTACTGGGTTTTTCTATGAATAACCCGCGCACACTCAGGCTATGGAATGACCTTCCCAGCGACAATCTCCCCAGAGACTACAGTTGGAATCCTTCAAAAAGGTTGCAAAGGGGTTTTTAAGGGGTCTAACACTCGCGTGTGATACTCCTGGTGTTGCAGGGGTCTATAGGCTGCGGTAACCGCTTAACACAAGTGGTAAAAAAATAAATTTAAAAGCCAGCTTTCCCTCTCCGGTTGTGTCCAATGAGAATGAAGAAACGGAGAGTGTACCTGGGTTTGCGCATACGCTTGTGATGTGCACTTTAATTAATCGATTTTAAAAAAAGGAGGTACTCAATTCGAGTGATTTTTTTTTTGTTGTATGTTTGTTACCACGTATCTCCAAGAATTGTGAACCGATTTGAAAACCTTTTTTTTGTTCAAAAGGGTGTACTTCTTAGTTGGTCCTGTTGTCACCAAATTAAAGTCGTTTTTTTGCTAAAAATACTGTTACTTGGCTGCTGTTGTCAAAATTCTTTTAGTTGAGTATTATACACGAGTAACCGGCTTCTTGTGCTCCCTCCCGAACGGAACGCGGCAAACCCATTAATTAAAATAAATTACGCATTATTCATGACAGCCCTAGAAGGTATTATTTATATCTTTTGATATGTAAAGTTTCATACAACCTTCGCGAAATACTTTGTACGCTCTACCTACCTTGAACGGGTGTAAAGTTGCCAGTTTAATAAAGGCAACTTTTGTTTCTAGCCTGTTCGTCGTTTATCTTCATATTTCACACTTTTCCAGTCACCGTTCGGGTTATGTTGTTCGGAAATTCGTGAAATACGTATTTTGTGATGTATCTGTTAAAGTATTCATGTCTTTTTTGGATTTGGTTATAATAACATGGAACGTGGTTTAAGGGGATGCCAGAGAGTGACCCATCATCTTCTCGCTCCAAGCCACCCTCATCTGCCCGTGGTGCATCCTGCCGAATAACAAACGAGGCGCTAGCAACGGAATGGTGGCGGTATAACCATCACAATTAAAGTCGTAGCTAAGTACCACAGGCCGATGACGGGCAGCAGCGTCACCAGAGCGAGATGCAACACCCTGCGATCGCCAATCCGCCTGCCCAGCGTGGCGATTATGGGTATATCCTCCAGATGTTTGCCCTAAGTGGCGAACAGCTGGAGAGGCCTGTGTCCAGCAGTGGACTGCAATAGGCTGATGATGACCCGAAGCGAAGCAAAGGCGGTTCGCTAGTAAAACAATATACATAGCTAACAGACCAATACAAACTATCATGTTCATTCCCACAAATTGAGGGAATCGAACCCTCGACCTCTGTTAGTCGTCGAAATACTGAAATGAATACCACTTTGGTCAGTGAATAATAAAATAAAACACACGTTTTCGTTCAAATGCCCCCCATTACCCGCCTTTTTTTTAATAGTGGCTTGACATAATGGCTTCCCTACGCCTGATGGAAAGCGAAAGAGAAGCCCAAGTCGCTGTGACAACGGGCAAGTTACTGGTCAGTTACCTGTCAGTTGCCACCGCCATGCCGGCCCAACCCTAACCCCCCACGAGCTCCGGAAACCCTACTCACCGGCAGAAACACGACCCAGAGGTCATTGCGGTATTCTATAGGGTGGAGGTCCTTCCCCGGACGGGCGGCTCAATTCGAGCGAAGATTCGCTATGCCCTACCTTTCTTAGAATTTGCTTTGTAAAATGTGCCTAATTCCGCCTGTATAATTTGCTTTGTAAAATCACTCTGTGGAAACAAAACCTGTACACAAATAGTACACACACTCAACACACAGGCAAACAATATAAATCAGCCTGAAGTGCCCTAAACGAATACAGGCGTAGGATAATTCATTTGGAGGGTTAGCTGTACAAATTGTTAATCCATTTTTAGGGTTCCGTTGAGATAGATAGATACTCTCTATTGCACACAAAATCAATTGATGTAGAACTTAGTAAAGTATAAAATTGTTGTTTTTTTTATTCAAAAATGAGTTTGCGCTTTACTCCATTCACCTGATGGTAAGTGATATCGCTCACCCAACAAAAGCCGGTTCATTCTCGCCGATGTTTACATCAGAAGATTATAAGTCTAGGGAAGCAAGGAGCCTGCCTGCCAAGCGTGGAGGTTTATTTATTTTATTTATTTAATCTTTATTGCACAATTATAACAGTGTACAAAAGGCGGACTTAATGCCGCATAGGCATTCTCTACCAGTCAACCATTGGGCTAAGCAGAAATAAAAATGTAGGTAGTGTGCTGCAACATTAATAATAAGGTTAATGAAAATCTGTCATTAGGCCTATGTCCAGCAGTGGACGTTTGCAGGCCCAAAGACTCTTAAGGTCCAACACCACCAAACAGCAAGTTTGTACGGACCCTTGACTCCAGTTACGACTCGCACTTGACCGCTTTTTATTATAACCTAAAACGGCATAATTTTGTCGAAAATGAACGTTTCTATTTATCACGTCTGATAAAGCGCAAATGTTATCTCGATTAGCAATCGTTTGTCCAATTATCCGTTTCAAATGCACAGTGTAGAAAGTCTGGGCAGTAATGTACGTTGTTTCATGAGACCTAATGGTTAAGGGATGTAAGGGAGCGGCTTATCACCTTTTCGCTCCAAGTCATCCTCACCTGCCCGTGGTGCATCCTACCGAACAACAAACGAGGCTCTGGCAACCGACTGGTGGCGGTAAAACCATCACGATAGAAGGCGTAGCTAAATACCAGATGCCGATGACGGGCAGCAGCGTCACCGGAACAAGAAGCTACGCCCTGCGATAGCCAACCCGCCTGCACAGCGTGGCGATTATGGGTATATCCTCCAGAGGTTTGCCCTAGGTGGCGAGCAGCTGGAGAGGCCTATGTCCAGCAGTGGACTACAATAGGCTGATGATGATGATGAATGGTTAAGCGGTAGATTGCGCAAATAACAGATTAAGTAATTATATCTATACTAATAATCAAATTTTGAGTGTTGTGTTGTGTTCTGCCATGTCATATTATGCAATTATTCCTGAATGCTATTATAAGATACTAGCTGTGCTCGCGACTTCGTCCGCGTGGAATAGTTATTTTTTCCCCGGTTTTTTACATTTTCCATTATTTCTTCGCTCTTAATAGTTGCAACGTGATTTTATATAGCCTAAAGCCTTCCTCGATAAATGGTCTATTCAACACAAAAAGATTTTTTTAATTCGGACCAGTGGTTCCTGAGATTAGCGCGTTCAAACAAACAAACAAACTCTTCAGCTTTATAATATTAGTTAAGATTTACATTTTTGTCTGTCTGTTTCAGGTAATCTACATTACTGACTAGAACCAATTTTACACCACATCTGACAGGTACATTTTTGTTAAAACTAGTGACATAGTTGACAAACAAAGTAGAAAAGGAAAAACGTTTGTTTGGATGGAAAGAGTTGTACATCCACAACTCTTTCGCGTAAAACTACTAACCGGTTTTTAATGAAAATTCACTGTAATATAACTCATACTACAGATTACCACCTAAGCTGTAGCTTAACTAATAGTTAATAGTTGTAACTATTAAGAATATTATCACTGTACGTATCTTTGCACTATTAACTGAAATGTGCTGAATGAATGAAAGAAAATTGATCGAAAACGAATTTGAACGCAATGTTTTTTCTGAAATTTTCGATTCTTGCCATTCTTATTATATTGAATTAGAATTCCGCCAACGATTGAAAACTTTTAAAAACAAACTGTAAGCACAATAATACGTATTATAAAACTAGGTTTAGTACGGTACTCCTTAACGAAACCTCTAAAAGCAACGAAGTACTTCCCTATTTCTAAAATTGCATGTCTATTCGGACAAATCTAATACTCCGAGTACACTGCAAGCCGAACCGTCCAGCATTAGTGTTGTCCCCTATCGGAAATTGCTTATCGATTTAACCTGTCTATCGGCGGAACCGGAACACACTGAGAGTACGTAACGAGCGACTAACAGGACTGTGATTCGTTTACCTTTGCCACGCGAAATGGCGATTGGGTATTACAAAAACTTATGAGCAGTATTATAGTGATGAGAAACTAACGTAACATGTGTGAATTTTTTTTTATATAAAAAGAGCTTTTAGGATGGCCTCATTCCACCTGATGGTAAGCGGTCGTGAGGTCCAAAAGTTAGGTCGACAGGCACAATAGAACAAACCCATTGCGCCTGCCGCCCTCACCCTGAAGGCCCACTGAGATGCCGTTTCACGCCCCGCCTAAACAACCCAGGATTGTAAGAGGAAGGAAACACATGAGCTGGAAGGACATTCCATGACTTAAATAGTAATAGTAAATTAAAATAGTCATTATACCAGTTTTATTGATAACGGGTAGATTCTTCATGTGCGTTTAGGTTTTTCTGGATTTAGAGCCACTTAGATTAGAGGACCGTCCCATCTCATACCGTGGGTGTCATAGAAAACGACTAAGGAAATTTCAAGAAACGGACAGCAACGTTTACCTGGGAATGTATGAAACCTACTGCGGTCACCAACCCGCCTGCCAAGCGTAGTGACTAAGGGCCCAAAATTATAATAGGGAAAATGTCATAAATATACGTCATATATATGTATAGCTATATATATACATGTATAGCTATTAGTGGAAAAAACTAGAGGAGGCTTTTGCCCAGCAGTGGATCAGTGGATTAGGGGGCGGCATCTCGTCCCAGTCAAAAACTAGGACCAGGGACCAATTTGCCCGAGCCTAGTCAGAAAAAAAAAATCTACTTCAACGTAACATGATATGAAGGCGAGCGTTAGTTCCGTATTCGTCCACGTGCCAATACATGTCAGTTATTAAGTCATCACAATTTGTTTCACCATGGTTTATCGATAACATCGATTACGTCTCGATCGCATCACTAGCGTCCATTACGAATGCCCGCCATGTTCACAAGTCAATAGGTACATCGCCTTCAGAGTTGGCACGCCTTTGGAAATTTTCTTTCAACTTAACGTTTTCTTTGACCTCTGTAAGCTTGTTTAAAACTTCCTACCTAGTACTTAGCGTCGGCGCTTTTGAATCTTGCTTCATTTGGCACTAGGGAAGTCAGGTGAAGTTGTTGATTAAGTATTAAGTTGCCAACTTTAATGAACTGCGCGAATACGGTGTAGCACTAACGGTGTAGACTGCCTGTGGTTTAGTGGTTGTAGATACAAACTAGTTATAAATAAATAACCCAAGACTTGCCACGCTGGGCCACACATCGCCATTTAGCCCCAAACTAAGCCGAAGCTTGTACTATGGGTACTTGACAACTGATAAACTTACTTAGATACAATTCTTTTTTCTAAATAAATACAGCAGCAGACCGGTACTTATTACACAGTACAAACATTTGTGTTCATGAACATGTCTAGGTGTTTTCTATGTATCATATATATTTATTTACCAAAAAAAAGTAAGTAAGTTTATCAGTTGTCTAGTACCCATAGTACAAGCTTCGGCTTAGTTTGGGGCTAGACGGCGCTGTGGCTGTGTGGCCCAGTGTGGAATGTCTTGGGTTATTTATTTATTAATTACTTCCTTGGGTCAAACTCTTTTTACGTCTGGGATTAAAAAGCCGTATGCACAAGATTTTCACAACAACTCAACTTTAATTAGATGCAAGGCAAAGTTTGCACTGTTAGTAAAGCTGGGTAAATATTACTCCTTTAATGAGATTGCAAACTAAATAACGGTGGTGGAGTATTAATCTAGAAAGTTTGTACGCGGTGTACGGCCTCGCGCCGGTATTTGAGATTGTTGATAAAATTGTTGGTAAAAGGAGTTTAGTTGTGTAAAGTAATTTAATAAAAGTAAAAAAAATATCCTAAGACCTCATTCGTCTTTATGTATTTTATTGTTTCTTTTTAAGTCTGTCATTTTCTCAGTTGTCACTTATCTGCCTTCTTGTGTGCCACATTGTGTGCTCTCTCAGTTACAATACAATACATGCAATAAAAATTTGAATTTGAATTATTTTAAGATTTAATAAGATACCTACCGAACGATCGAACCCCCAACCACTATATAAAACTCATAGGGGCAATCAGCAAATGCATAGAAAACCTCACCTTTCAATATCCGGTAAAAATTAATTCACCTTACATTTCTACCTAACTAAGCGAGTATATTACAAAAGGAAAAAATAACTTATATTTTCTTTTTCATCTCGTAATCATAATAAAAATCCAAAGGGATTACTATTGTAACTGCAAAAGGGAGGGAGCAACGCTCTGAATCGAAAAATAACTTTTTGGCTAAAGTTCCTTGAATTTCTTTTTATGTTTTTTTAAATAAATCTCTGGAACACTTTGTCCCCATTGTTGAGTTCTTTCATGGTGGTATCGTTCAGGAGTCAGCGACGCCACGAAACCGTTGAGTTCCTTTGTTGAGTCCCGCGGGAGCCTGGGGGGACGCCAAACGAGACATAAATCCCGGTAGGGATAAGGTTGCTAGAGAATACCGGTTAAAGATCGGTCTAAATACCGGTTGAAAACATACGCTTAGACCGTACCGGTACTGTTGGGCGAGAATACCGGTTAAAATCGGTATAAACAGGTTGAGAACATAAGCTTGGACGGGTACAATAAACCTTAAGCACACTACAGTACACTGCTAAATACTATGATTGTCTTTCTTATCAATGAATTAATCAGCTTTATAAATAATTTTTGCCCTTTTTCTTTGTTTAGTGTTTGCAGGAGTAGGTACAAATTGGTGTTCTATAATTTCCAATATGACTATTGTTGCCGGTACCAAAATCGGTATCTGTAAACACAGTTACATCCCTAAGTCCAAACCAAGATTTTGGTGTGTGCTCGAAGAAGCGGAACATTTGCAACACTCTAATATATAACGCTCAGAAAATGTTAAAAACGGGCGACGATCTTTGTACAATTTTCTTCTATACGCGCGCGCTATTTAAATGCGACGAACTGGTCTTGTGTGTAGAGATATAAATAATACTTATATGTCTTGTTGATCGTCTACGTGAAGTACTCGTATAGACACATATTCAAAGTTTGCGGTATCCCGCTGTTCTCTCGTCAATAAAGTTAACAAGTTGTTTCTGCTTCGTCGGATTTCGGCCAAACGTATCTTGTAAACCGCAGCGAAATGCGTCAGAAACTTGAAATTTACATTGAAACTGAAACAAACATACATGTTCTGGGATATTAATAGGTTGGGTTTGTTTATTGAATTGTTAGAGAACAGAGCGTGATAGATAACGAATTGTATTTGTGGGCAGAAGGTGTAACCAAACAAACAGTGAGTAGACAAATTAATTATATTGATTATTATTGGCCTCAGCTAAATCCAACATTAAAATTGTTTTAAAATGTCCACAAAATGCATGCTGTGTTCACTGTTTTTGCAAATGAACATATAATCTATCAATGACAATATATCTCTATGTTACATTCCGTTTGTGAACTGTACATAAAGAAAAAAAAAATCCTAATCATCTTGAAGATGTCCACTGCTGGACACAGGCCTCCCTCAATGACATTTACAAAGGGTAAAACAGCCGTACTATTAAAAAGTGGGTCTCTCTTATGCCGTACTATTAAAAAGCGGAATTCTCTGCCAGCACACGTGTTCCTTCTTATAGTATGGGATCCTTTAAACGACGCGTGAAGAAGCATCTTGTAGGCTAGCTAGGCTGTGATGACTGACTTGAAGACATGGTTTCATATGGACAGAGTGGCTTGGGATTCCTTTCCTGCTTTTCATCAGGCGGAGTCAATATAAAGTCAATGTTCGTACCCTTCGTGTGTCAATCTGACTCGCATTTGGTCGGTTTTATTAGGGTTCCGTAGCCAAAATGGCAAAAACGGGACCCTTATAGATTCGTCATGTATGTCTGTCTGTCTGTCCGTCCGTATGTCACAGCCAGTTTATTCCGAAACTATAAGAGCTACATTATTAAAATTTAGATGTATTCTGTTAACCGCATTAAGATTTTAAAGTAAAATCAGAAAAAAATCCAAAATTTTTGGGGTTCCCCATACATGGAACTGAAACTCAAAATTTTTTTTTTCATCAAACCCATACGTGTGGGGTATCTATGGATAGGTATTTAAAAATGATGTTGAGGTTTCCAAAATCATTTTGTTCTCAGATGAATAGTTTGCGCGAGAGACTCTTCCAAAGTGGTAAATTTTTTAACATCATAAATCAAATTACCTAATTTTTTTCATTCAATCAATGGTACGGAACCCTACGTGCGCGAGTCCGACTCGCACTTGGCCGGTTTTTATAATTATGTCCATCGTTTTATATTTTGGAAGATAAATTTGTAATACGAGCATACTTCATGGACGGTTTAATGAACGTGCGTTACGGAGCGTAATCTCAATTAAATAAATAACACCATATCGTATATTTCGTTTTGCTCACTCCCCAGGAGAGCTATAAAACAAATGACTCTGTCCGATCAAAAAAGATAATTTACTGCCATAATAAAGCGACTTCATAGGAGTATTATGTTTACATTCATTCATCATCATCATCATCAGCCTATTGCAGTCCACTGCTGGACATATCCCTCTCCAGTTGTTCGCCACTTAGGACATCATCCCGTAATCGCCACGCTGGGTAGGCGGGTTGGCGATCGCAGTGCGTAGCTTTTCGCACCGGTGACGCTGCTTCCCGTCATCGGCCTGTACTTAGCCTTCAATTGTGATGATTATACCGCCACCAGTCGATGCCAGCGCCACGTTTGTTATTCGGCAGGATGCACCACGGGCAGGTGAGGTGGGCTTGGAGCCCTTACATCCCTTTAGGAGGACGTTAGTGGGAAACAAAAATATCAATATCAACGTCAAATAAGACATTTTGTACGAAGACGGGCTTTAGTTCCGATTTCAACCACTTGCCATTCTTGTCAGATCTGTAATCATCAGGCGACTCACGTATTTTTTTTTTATTATTAATCCTTTGACCGCCGAGAAATGAGACACAACATAAAGTGTGACATAAATTGTTAAGTGAATTGTAATGCTATGTTAAATGTTGTATAAATAAGTTTTTTAATAATTTTCTTAAATTGACATCTAATAATTAATTTAATTTGACATGTGTGTAGTAATAATTTATTTAATTTGACCACCCTTAATTTATTTCCAATGTATTCAATTTAATAATTTATTGCAATTGACAAATTGTTACAACGTTTGCATGCTCTGAAGAGTGAATGTGTCTAGTTCTAGATTTTATTACATAACACCTGTAGCACTATATGTACCACATTCTAGCAAATAAATTTATTCTATTCTATTCTATTCTAAACAGAAAAATTGTTGTTATCATCGCATATAAGGTAAACGGTGTTCAAAAGGCTTTGCACTGAGACGGTGCACTTTAGCGAGTGTCTAATAAAGTAAAAAATAATAATGTATTTATGGTCGTTTAATGATACCATAAATTAACAGCTGACATCGTTCTAAGTCATTAAAACAATAAGGTTCATATTCACGAACGCGGCCAGAGAAATTAAAACGCATACATTTATGAATATTACGTCATAATACGTAAGATTACGTCATAGCTTTTTATCGCAGCGCTGCTGCGGTAGGGTTGCCATAAGTATGGGACATTTCAAGAAAAACTTTTCAAGCTTTGTGTTAAATACCTATTATTTTTAGACGACCTATCATCTTTTGGCCCATTTGAGGACGATTTTACTTGTGTCAAAAGCGTAACTTATTAAATTACTGCCACCTGTCACTGTAAGTTGATGAATTAACTGAAATCCATTGCGTTAAATAATATATTTTAACTACCGTTTGTTATAGTGCGAAACTACCTAGGAAATTGATCAACTTAAGATTCTTGTTATTTTCCGGTGACATAACCATAACGATTGTAGTCGTAGCTAAATAACAAACCGATGACGGGCAGCAGTATCACCAGAGCGAGGAACTGCGCCATGCGTTCTCCAACTCGTCTGCCCAGCGTGGCGATTATAGGTAAAACCTCCAGGTGTTTACCCAAAGTGGCAAACAGCTGGAGAGGCTTATGTATGTGGAATGTGGACTGCGACAGGCCGATGATGATGATTTTGAAGCGGAAAATTCACTTATCGGCCATGCTTCAAAGCCGTACGTATCCCGATATACCGGGACATGACCCGTCATACCGAGACGTATGGCAACCCTATGTTACGGAATATTTGACGCTGTGCCAAGCTGAGAGTAAGCTGCCCTATTAACAACCGGTTCGATTTTTACCGTTTCATAACATATTACGTGAGGGTAGGTTTTAGGGGGTGTACGCTTGATGGATCGCGACTATTTAGGAAGGGTCGTCGGGTCGGTAAAGGGTGAAAGATTGAACGGAAAATATGGATCAATTGGTTGATTAACGGACGGATTACATTATGGTTTTTCCTGTATTGTCGTAGCCGGAGCAGCTGTCTAGGAAACAGGGATGTGGCCGTATGCTTCGGCGCTACCCGTGTCCCTGCTACTTGCTGCCCACTGGCAACACAGGGGGGTTTAGTGGGTATGCCCTCCCATTTTGGGAGGTGTGAGTCCCACACACCATGCCGACTCCCCTCGGCTAGGAAAGGGAGGGAATGACGTCTGTCACCATTGTGGCTCGGCGTGGGACACATCCCAACACAAGTCGGAAGAGTGCTCGTCCTGGGCTATAGAGCGCGCAGCCCTGTTCTTCACCTTGGGAAGAGACCTTTCCTTGGCGGCTGTGATGTCGGCTATGTTGGTGGGAGACCGATACTTGATGGCAGTGTCTTCCTTCTGCCACGAAGTAATGGCCCAAAAAGAGGATGCCGAACGTAAGCGCGACCGGTCGGACCTTAGTCGTCAGCAGCGTATGCTTCCCAGCGTAGGGTGTGTACTGATGTGTTCAGTGACTTCGGACCGGGATGATGATTACGACTAATCAGTAGTATTATTTGTAATCATAAAAGTCTTGAGTTAGATTTTATTATGCAGTAAGAAACAATACTAAATAGGCTATTATGTCTAAAAATTGTAATTAGTTCGTCATTTAGCTTATTCAAAAATAAAAGATACGTAATTTTCCTTTTTTCATTCAAATAAACAATAGCAAAGATACAAAGCATCAAAAGTTAGGAGTCGGAGTCTTTGACGTCACTCGCTCCCGTAAAAATGCCTCACCGAGTGACGTCACGCGTATTTTCAACGGGCTATAACTTTGTAATTTTTAGTCTAATTTACAAATAAAAAAATACGTGTCTTTTATTTTTTAATAAGCTAAAAGACGGACTAATTATAATTTTTAGCCATAATAGCCTATTACATCCTTTTGTAGGCTCTCCATTATCTTACCTTTAATCGAAGTTTTAAAGCTTAACCAGCCATTGGAAATTCAGATTTTTAAGGGTAAAAAATGCACACTTCTCTCCTACAAAACTTATCGGAACAACACACTAAACTTACACGGTTCCACATGAATTATTGCCCTCTAAAAGCACGCCATAAGCAAGCTTTTTTCATAATGCATCACACACTGTTACGTGCCCACTAGTTGAGAAAAATACCAGTGATTTATCTCAGTTTCGTTGTACTTAGCCAACATTCTCTGTTCCTTTTCTACCATTATTATACGTCAAAGAAGGCTTAAAGCTCGGGTTTTATGTTCAGGGAGTTGGGTCTCACAACCGGGTTGTAGTTTTTTATGCAATATTGCAATTTATTATAAGAATTATACCTTTGTTACTTTTTATGTTATGGTGGACTTAATGATGCAACGAAAACATTATAAAAAAATAAATAATAGATAAATCACCCAAGACACACTGGGCCACACATCGCCATCTGGCCCCAAACTAAGCCGACGCTTGTACTATGGGTACTAGACAACTGATAAACTTACTTAGATACTTTTTTCTTTGTAAATAAATATAAAAAATATCCAGACCAGTACAAACAGACATGTTCATGAACACAAGTGTTTGTACTGTGCGGGAATCGAACCTACACCCTTGGCTCAGAGGGCAGAGCTCACTACCAAATGAGCCAGTCAAATTATGTTTTAATTAAATTCAGTTTTGGAGCCGTTGAACTGATGACCTAAGAAGAACTGCTGATATTGGCTAGATGGGGAAAACTCGGGATAGGGAAATGCCTGTGGTGCGAATTAAAGGCCCACGTTCAGCAGTGGACTTACCAGGGCTGTTGATTAATTGAAAGATTTTGTTTTAAGCCGGTAGTAGGTTTACCTGCTTACTGCTACTCTATAAAAAAGGCCCAAGAATTCTTAAAAACTAAAAATTAAAAGGGCTGTAGCGCTTCGAGAATTCGTAACTAAATTATATAAATGTATTGTTTTATGTACTTTACAGCGATGTAATGATGAAAATATAACGTTAAAACGTATAAAAATTGTTCGAAAAATTCCATTGGGATACGAGGCATCAGTACTACACGCAAACTAGTTATTGAACGCTTCAAATAGTACGCATTCCCGCGGGAACGGAGTCAGCTGCAAATGAAAGTTTAATTAAATCGCTCCAAGGTCGTGCCGTGATGATGTGTCAGGCAGGGCACGTCAGGTGTTCAGTCTATGCTCCCTTTTAATAGCACTATTAATTGTCACCTGCATTTTTTCACACTGAGTAATACAGAGAATCGATTTGGAGTAACTTAATCGCAGAGATCGCAGGGCGTAGTTACTCGCTCCAGTGACGCTGCTGCCCGTCTTCGCCCTGTGGTATCTAGCCTTCGATCGTGATGTTTATGCCGCAACTAGTCGGTTGACAACCCATGTGTTCCAACTCTGTAGGACACCACCTATAGATTTATTTTTGCTTCGCCCAATTACTGTCCGCCTAAATTGTACTAAGTTTTGTATGTTTTATGTTTTCCTGAAATGTCTGTGTTTTGTGCAATAAAGAGTATCTATCTATCTATCTTCTGACTGATAGGGAGTGCTTATGTGGCATCATGTCTTCCTTTTGTAATAAATATTTTGTAATATTAAATTATTTTGTAAGATAATTAAGAAATAAAAAAAATATATGACGAATAACCACAGGCTAAAAAAAAAAATCAAACAATCAACAGCCCTCATTTGTCCGTCCACTGTTGAACGTAGAAAAATGAAAACTAAAATAAAAATAAACCGATAAAAAAATATAAAAAGCCAATATGACGACGCACAAGAAAACATGAAAAAGATTGTATTGTTTAATATTATGCCTAATCCAGCAACAGTATTACTACGAGTATTACGATTAGAGGATTCGGTCCCGGTCGATTTTTCGGATCCCGGGATTTCGGGATTTTCTACAGTTAGTCCCGGGATTCCGGGATAGTCCCGGGATTGTATTGGTAGTATAAAGTGGTAACAAAAAGACAATAAAACAAAAGTCTTCAAAACACTAAACAGAATTAAAATTATACACCATACAAAATTCTTCGGATTCATTGTTAACTTCTTTAGCCAAATGAAAAAAAACATTTATGCCGCGGTCATATATTGGATTCAACTTTACGTCTAATATTAGACGTGGTTTATTTATTAGTAGCTGTGTATGCGGCGTCGCACGCGTGGATATCGTTTTAAGAAAAAATGCTTAAATCTTAAGTTAGACCTCTAGCAATACATGGTGAAAACCGCATTCAATTCCATGCAGAAGTTCTCGCGAGATGCGCGTTCAAACGTACAGATTAAAATTTCCCCCGCTATCCCAACATTTCCATTCACTGCTCTGCTCCTATTGAATGTATCGTGATAAAAAGTATACTATTATAACCTGCCCAGGAGTATGAAGAATAATTGTACCATGTCGTTCAAATCCGTCAAGTAGTTTTTGTTTCTATAACGAACATACAGACAAAAATTTTACTAATTACATTATTGGCCGTTTTTTCAATGGGCCGTTACGCGTACGAAATAGGTACATAATTATGCTTATTACTTGCATCAGACATGTACTCAACGAAAGAAAAGCCCATGGTGGATGATTACTCGATAAACTCCAAGACCTGTAGTGCATTTTGTTATTTTTTTATAAATTCTTTGATTAACAAAATAAATATCATTATCACGACGTGATGAGGAATTTTCACTCACTTTTAAACATAATCTGGTGCCCGTCGTTAGCGCAATCAAATGAAATCAGCCGTGTAAATGAGATGGCCGTCAAAATGTTAGATGAAAGTAAGTGCGTTTCGTTTTACGCACATTTTTATTAACTTATAATAAAAATATATCAATCCCGAAAATCCCGGGACTCTTTAAATTTAATCCCGAAAATTTCGGGACTGAAATATGACCGGGATCCCGGGATCCCGGTTTTCGGGATCCCGGGATCGAATCCTCTAATTACGATTCATTTATCTCCATCGCGTAGCAATTTATCATAAAGCATTCCCATAAAATATACAACGTTAAAGCATAGTTGCTTCACTGCAACATCTCCCATTTTACCCGCGACCTGACCCAAGCAGAACGTAATTTATAGATGACCCTTCGTGTGCAATCAATCAATTTTATTAAGCATTAATTGAATTTATCGCGTGGAAGTCGATAGTCTAATAAAATATTAATATTGTAATTCAAGGCTAGCGTAATAACGTAAAATCGGTCGTAAATTTATTTCGCGTTTATAAATCGATTTGTGGAATTTATGCGTGGGTTAGAAGGAGATGGGGTAGTTACTGTGATAAATGCGGTAATTCTGCCGTGACCGCTCCTTGGGGGTGACTAAACGGTGCATCGTTGGGCTGGGAACGAACCCTCATCGACTATCGATGAACAAGAGGAGTCTAAAAGACTTTATCAGATAGGAGAGACGAATCACCTATCAAAAATCAACTTAATTTTTAACCGACTTCAAAAAAGGAGGAGATTCTCAATTCGTCTCATCATCATCATCACACCTATTACAGTCTACTGCTGGACATAGGCCTCTCCAGTTGTTCGCCACTTATGGCAAACATCTGGAGGATATACCCATAATCGCCACGCTGGGCAGGCGGGTTGGCGATCGCAGGGCGTAGCTTCTCACTTCTGTGACGCTGCTGCCCGTCACCGGCCTGTGGAATTTAGCTACGCCTTGAATCGTGATGGTTATACCGCCACCAGTCGGTTGCCAGAGCCTCGTTTGTTTTTTTTTTATCCCTCTCTCAATTCGTCTGTATGTATAATATTTTTTTTATGTATGTTCATTGCTCTAACAAGACATTTATTGGTTTATTATATACCTATCGTTATAGACCGTCCGTAAGGGAGCGCCCTTACATGAAAAAATACTTACTAAGAACTAGAAAAGTGTTCGATTTTGATGCAAAATTTAGGCGGTCTTATAGCTATAAGCGACCTATTTCAGACAACTTTTATGTAGAATACAATTTTAGAAAGGATGAGTTGGTGTAGTACAGACGATATTAATAAGTAAGAGAACAAATATTAGAACTAATAAAGTATAAATATAATTAAATAGTGAAAGCTGCTATAAAATTTTTGTAATAAATATTTCATACTTTTTTCATTTCAAGCCCTTTTATATGAGGTTTTAGTTATTACTTATGTAATATGCTGTAGTGCACTACAAAAAACAAACTCATTATACAAACTTAGAATTAAACATCACTATTAACCCTTAACATTATTTAAAAGTTCAAATATTTTGCTCCTCTTTACATAATGGGGTCATTTCGACCTCATTGTAGCTATAAAGGTCAGGGCATCGTAAATTAAACTGCCACCTCTTAACATTTGTAGCAAATTAAGTACGATTTTATGTCATTTGCTGGCGTTTTGTGGTAAAAGCTGTGTAAACATTATGGTATGTTATACTGATGTAAAATCTGTGTTGTATTTGGAATAGTAGCTCGACATAATGGCTTCCCTACGCCTGATGGAAAGCAAAAGAGAAGCCCAAGTCGCTGTCAGTTACGGGTCAGTAACAGGTCAGTTACCTGTCAGTTGCCACCACCATGCCGGCCCAACACCAACCCCTCACGAGCTCCGAAAACCCTACTCACCGACAGGAACATGACCTGGAGGTCATTTGGCTGCGGTATTCTATAAGGTGGAGGTCCTTCACCGGACGGGCAGCTCAATTCGAGCGAAGATTCGCTATGCCCTACCTCTCTTACCGTTTGGGGGATTTGCCATAGTCACTGTGACACAATGATCGCGGTAGGTTTTATTCGTACCCGGCTAAAAGCTGCTGCCTGTTTCCTGATGTTCTCTTATTCTTCTACGACACCCACGGAATGAGAAATGAGAGGTTTTCCGATTCTAAATCCGGACAAGATTAAAATCAATGATTTGATATGTACTGGACAGTGGTAATAGACAAGTAATTGATTTGGTTAGTTAATTGTTTTCGCGGCGACTTGGGCCCTCTTTCTTCCATCAGGGGAAAACCACGAGGCTGTGCTAATATTAAATATACTTACTCGTATATCGAGAAAGTAGATAGGTACCCAAAGTAAAGATAAAAATGCTAACTTTTCTCTTTGAATTTTACTTTTATCTTTTTACTGGCCTTCAAAGTTGATTGGGCAAGTCTAAATAGACTTGCGAAGTATCAAATTAATTTAATAATAAGCAACTTTTCGTATAATCCGCGAAATTTGCGAAACATTTTTAGCGAACCGTTCTTACTTGTAAACAAACAGCCTACTGGAAATATACCAACTATGTAGGCTTTTGCAAAAATTAAACTTTTTACTGGCTTCCGAATACAATTATGTTCTGACTGCCTCATTGGATTATTGGATGTAAGTAAGTGCCGTCTAAGACGAAGAGGTCTCGGATTCGAATCCGGGGTCATGTCAAAAACCTTACTGGGTCTTTCTGTCAAGAAATTAACAAATAACGGCGCCAGGTGACCGAAAAGCACATTATGCTAGTTATGATGTTATCATACAGACGTGGTTTGATTGCTCCAGAAGGCAGGTTTAATACCAAAAGAGCCAACGCCCAGCATTATCTTAGTGTTGTTGTATGTGCTAATGCGTGCACACATGGCAACATACATACCATCAGGCATGAGATTTACTCATCTGCCGCCACTTGCATAAAAAAAAAGAAATGTTCTGTCTAGAGGTACTATTACCGAACTTACACCCAGGTTTTACGAACACATTCTCAGCGGAAATATTTGTGTTCATGAACATGTCTGTTTGTATTTAGTCTGGATCATCATCATCACCATCATCAGCCCGTGTCAGTCCACTGCTGGACATAGGCCTCTCCTAATGTTCGCCACCATAATCGATTTTGGGCCTCTTAGTCTGGATGTTTACTATGTATACTTAATATGTATTTATTTACAAAAAAAAAGTATGTAAGTTTATCAGTTGTCTAGTATCTTCAGTACAAACTTAGGCTTAGTTTGAGGCTAGACAGCGCTGTGTGGCCCAGCGTGGCATATCTTGGGTTATTTATTTATTTATTTACTTGCTAATCGTAACTTCGGAAACTAACAATTTACCTTATAAACTGATGAATTACTAACAAGATTAGCCTACACGTGTTAGCAATCGCCGCGACCCAAGTGGAGTATTTTCAAGGCGTTTTGTTAGCTTAGGATCTTGCCCTCTTCAAATCTTTGCACATTTTAGCTTGTGTGAACGGAAGATCCAATTCTCTGAAAGCCGGGTACGTGAATTGAGGAAATTGGCTCCTCGCATAGTGTGGGATTCATGTAACAACTTGGACTGTTTAGGAAGAATGGGGACTTTTTGAGGTAGTTTTTACCCGACTGCCGAAGTAAAGAGGGTAATGATTTTCAAGAGTTTATGTACGAGTATGTCCATGTCTTTGGCGCGCCTAAACGACCCTACAGCCTAAACGACTTGACGGATTTTGACAACCGATTTGTGTTAATTAGACACCGCGTGTTTTAAAGTTTCTTGAACATTAAAATGGCAGATTTTTTGGCCATCTTGAAATTCTTCGATGTCTTGGTATGGTATGGGTCTGTCTTGGTATGGGTGTTTGCTATGTATCATCAACCTCTATGAGTCCACAGCTGGACATAGGCCTCTCCGAGTGTTCGCCACTTTGATCGATCCTGGGCTTCTCGCATCCAGTACCTGCCAGCTGTCCTGCGCAAATCGGCACTCCACCCGGTCTTGCTAATTATAATATGTTTTTATTTACAAAAAAATGTATCTAAGTAAGTTTATCAGTTGTCTAGTACCCATAGTACAAGCTTCGGCTTAGTTTGGGGCTAGATGGCGCTGTGTGTCTCAGTGGCATGTCTTGAATTATTATTATTAGGTAGGTATTTATACGGCTAGTGACATAAGTATAGGTCATAAGTAAGACCAGTATTTTACCTGTGCTTTGCAAATAAATAACAAAATAGGATTACGTAAAAGCCTTCAGTGCGCAACAGAGGTCGTCAAACTCTAACTGAGGAGGGAATGCATTAGCTATCTGAGACCTTAGCTGAAAGGGAAAATCGCCATATTTTATAAGGTCAAAATGGCACAAAGATCCAATTCTGCGTAATAGGGTCCCTTTAGCAGACAAATTGTTAAGGTAACTGGTACTTTTAGGGTGAAATCGGTGGGAAGTCGCGAAAAGTAGGATGGAACCCAATAAAGAATGGACGAAGACTGACTAAGGATTTGTATTACGCCAAACGCCTTTTAATTTAATATGAGGGGTAGGTAGATATTGCACTTAGTAGTCAATTCAGTTTAAGAGAGGTAGGGCATAGCGAAGCTTCGCTCGTATTGAGCTGCCCGTCCGGGGAAGGACCTCCACCCTATAGAATACCGCAGCCAAATGACCTCCGGGTCGTGTTTCTGCTGGTGAGTAGGGTCTCCGGTTACTGACAACTAACTAAGGTAACTAACCAGCTACTTGCCAGTTGTCACAGCGAATTGGGCTTTTCTTTAGCTTTCCATCAGGCGTAGGGAAGCCATTATGTCGAGCTACTATAAAAAAAAAAAGTCATGATATTTCTAAGTAGGTAGATAGATAAACGTCATGATTCGCGAGAATCTAGAACAAGAAATTTGTACTTTCTTTATAGTACGTAGTGGCCTCTATCAAATCCAAGTAATCTTGTAATCTGTAACTTTACCTAGGGTCTTGGGCGGACCAAAAATACTTACTAGATTTCATCTGTCAACAAATTACTTTTAAAACTACACAATTTATTGTTGTACCTATTTTTGTTATACTATCTTAATATCAGGTATAATACTTAGTATCAGGATTATTATGGTGATACAACCACGTGAAAGCACGTTAATCCAATTAAGTCATGAGCCTGATCTCTCTCCGGTCGTGTTGAATTATCAATCCATGGGATTATAGCAATGAAGGTGCAAAGATCTATATTTGACTGGCTCGGTGGTTCAATTGGTCCCCCTACCCCTGCCCTCTGAACAAAGTACGACACTTTGTTTTCACGGGTTCGATTCCCACCCGGGACAAATATTCGTGTTTGTATACTTGTGTTTGTTCCGTGTCTGGGTGTTTTTATTTGTATTTAAGTATTTATTTGTAGTACCTTCGTTGTTCTGATACCCATAACACAAGTGCTTAAGCTACTTACCTTGGGATCGGAGAAATGTATGTGATGTTGTCTGATATTTATATTTATTTACATTTGCTCATACTCTTATGAACTTTCATATACCCCTGCTAGAAAGATTATGATCTTTGAATGACAGGATAAATTGCCAAGAAATGATATAGACAGCCACATTCTATTATTAGACACATATAATGTGGCTGTTTACATCTGTATAGAATACATAGTTGCACTTCTGCATCTTTTTTGTCGAACTAGACTTATTTATACCTTCCCGATCAATATAAGCGATAGGGAACACACCAAATTCCCACTGAAATTCGCCTTTATTTATAGTTCAGACTTTTGAAGATTTACCCAAAAAACCTTTTTCTAGCAGAAGTGGTGTGATGGAAGCGGTGGTGTTGCTAAAATATGACTTAAAGCTATAGCCATAAGAATCAAGCGTGAGTGCAATCTATTTCGTGAAACTCTGCCCCTATGGTAGTGTTTTGTTTGCCTTTTTTAACTCTTCATAAAAGAAGGATCGCTTTAAACATCCGTAGGTTGAGCGTCAACGGCGGTTATATCTCTCCCGTTATGATTGCGTGAAGCGATGGCTACACTACTCCATGCTTGTGGATAGCTGTTCGTTTTCTGTTGAACAAAAGCTCAGATTCATATTTTTAACCGACTTCGAAAAAAGGAGGAGGTTCTCAATTCGTCTGTATGTATAATATTTTTTTTTTTTTTTTATGTTTGTTCACCGATTATTCCGTCAATTATGGATGGATTTCAAAAAATTTTTTTTTGTTCGACAGAGGACACTTCCAAGGTGGTCCCATTATCACCAAGTCAGGATCTGATGATGGGATCCTGGAGAAATTGAGGGCAACAACCGAAAATTGTATGCTCATATGGTGTTTTTGTTACGATATCATATTCTACTCAGGTATATGCTTCCGGTCGTCAACATCTGGTGCTGATGATGAAGCCACAGAACTCCTTAACGGTTAGGAGTTAGGGAACAGTACTGACATTGGTCGATAGAAACTAGGTAGTAGTATGTACTTATGCAGGGCTAATAGGGCAGGTGATTTGGTAAGTGATTTGCTTGATTCTAAATCGCAAAGTCTTCACTTGACTTAAAACAAAATTTTTCATTCCTAAGTAAAACTCTTAAGGACATTAATTAGCCCTTATTCAAGGTCACAGCACATTAACGCAACTAAAAATAGAGAAATAAAATTATTTTTAAAAAAAAATTAAACCGACTTCAAAAAAAAGAACACAAACGACCAAAACTAAAAAGCGATAAATAACGTAAGTAATTCTATCCTTAATACATAATTATTTAAATATTACAATTATCACTTATTTTTGAAGTCGGTGCCAGCCAAACAAATAAATGTACATATCTAAGTATATTGTCGTGGGGATTTGCCGGCCGCGCGCGTCATACAACAACAGTCTACGTTAGGTACCTAGAGGCTGGCACCGACTTCAAAAATAAGTGATAATTGTAATATTTAAATAATTATGTATTAAGGATAGAATTACTTACGTTATTTATCGCTTTTTAGTTTTGGTCGTTTGTGTTCTTTTTTTTGAAGTCGGTTTAATTTTTTGTATATTTTTTTGTCTGGGGTCTTGTTGATCTTGCAGTTGCAAATGCTATCAGGAGTGCCGTACGGTTCGCCAAGCCAGGCAGGGATGCGGCCGTATCTATGCTTCGGCGTTATTCGAGTCCTTTCGCACTTCTTCATGAAGCCGACTCCCCACAAATGACAATAGTCATTAGTGAAGGCCTAGGATGATGATAATGATGATGATGATGATAATTGACAATTTATCGTTATCAGTCCACGGGATCGAAGTCGCTGGCACCAGCTAATAGTAATTTACTTGACTGGCTCGGTGGCTCGATTGGTTGTGGCCCCTGCGTTCTGAACCAAGGGTCGTGGGTTCGATTCCCATCCGGGACTAACATTCGTGTGATGAACACTTGTGTTTGTCCCGTGTCTGGATATTTATATTTGTATTTAAGTATTTATTTGTGGTACCTGCGTTGTTCTGATACCCATAACATACAAGTGCTTAAGCTACTTACTTTGGGATCGGAGCAATGTATGTGATGTTGTCTGATATTTATTTATTATTAATTTGCATAATAATTCATTGGAAAGTGTGTCTGTCTGTCTGTATGATTGTCTTTCTTTCACGGCGAAACGGAGCGACGAAATGACGTGATTTTTTAAGTGGAGATAGTTGAAGGGATGGAGAGTAGCCTATGTTACTCTACTTTTTGACCTTTTCTAACTTAATAAACACTTCTGTGACACACCTACATGAACGCGGGCACAGCTAGTAATTGCATAAATAAAACAACATCCTCTAAAAAATTCCGCACCATATTCAGTTCTTATCACCGTCACTTTGTCATGTATATTACCAGGAGTGTGTGTTCACCATATGCGACTAGTGATATATTGCGACCAATTTGGGGAGAATTATGATTATCACCTTACATTACCCTCCTAATATACGCTTTGTGAACGTAACGCAGTATCTGGTGACTCGAGATTAATTAGAGGTTAAATTATCAATGTTACTTTTGCGATATGGTAACCTACTCATTATTTTATCAAATACGAATACTGACTAACCCGGCAAATTTTAAATCACCGCTGAATAAAATAAATAAATAACCCAAGACATGCCACGCTGGGCCACACATAGTCACCTAGCCCCAAACTAAGCCGAAGCTTGTACTATGGGTACTAGACAACTGATAAACTTACTTAGATACTTTTTTTTTGTAAATAAATACTTATTATTCATAGTAAACACCTATACCAATACAAACAGACATGTTCATGAACACAAATGTTTGTACTACGTGGAAATCGAACCCACGACCCTTGCCTCAGAAGGCAGAGGTCACTACCAAATGAGCCATCGAGCCAATCAAATTATTTTTATCAGATTGAATACAATCCTTAAGTCCAATCTCTTTTCGAAATCCAATTTCTAATCCGTTCCCAGTTACGCCAATGGTTCCTTTATCCCCTTAGGCGGGAATGGGATAAAAACCATTGGTGGGACTGGGAATGGATTAGGGACTCACGCAGAGTGCGTGAGTGAAATTCAATCTTATCAGTCGTTCAATATTAAGAAGAAGCAGAAGATGGACCTCTAGAAAACATCCGTTCAGTATTGATAGTATTAAACATTGAACAAGTTAGTATGGATACGTAATAAATCACGCAAAGTGGCTAGTCCTCTCCATACATATAAAGTAAAGGTGTAACTCATATCTTCGAAGTTGAACTTATATTTGTTCACGTTTTATCTCTTCCGGGGAATACTTTCCTGGCTGGTAGAAAAGTTTTCTATGCATACAAAGTGACATTCCATTTTCAACGCCAGTATTTGAAACTGCAGTTTTAAACTTTAAAGTTTCTGATTTCCTTGACGTAGAAGTGGATAACATGAGAATCTTGGTCGGGAAATAGCCGACCGCATAAAAGCGACATTGTTCGAAACTTGTGTTCAACAGGGTTTTAGTTTTACTTGTAATCAAATGTTTTACCCGTTTTCACAAGCAATACTATGAAAACTAAGAACACTATGCGAGTAAGGCATTCACAATGGCGATCGTCAAGTAGTGCCTATGAATATTGGTACTGTGCATCCGCGCGTCTTATAGTGACGTTTGTGAATACGGGTGTTTGAATCAATGGTAGCGCTTTATATTTTCTTTTTAGCGCATGCTTGTCCCCATTGAGGGATCGAGCCTATCCTAAGCAAGGGCGAAAAGACCTTTTTAACGTCTGGAATGCTTTGACGCATACTTGCCAAGTGCGGGTTAGACCTAAGTCTAACTTCTCTAGTAAGTACCACTAATGGTACTTACTAGAGAACTTTTTCATACGTGTAGGTTTCCTCAAGATATTTTTTTTACCATACGAGTATCGAATAAACATACATTATGAATTTCAAATTTAAAAGCACATACTAGTGAGGATTGGTGAGGAATGGATTAATAATGTGAAGGTTTGGACCACTGGGCCAAACCTTAAAGCTTAAACCTTAAAGTGGGCATCCACTTAAAGCAGGAAATAACTGGCCCCAATTTAAACCAAAGCTTATTTAAAGTTTGCTAATAATACACATTATTCCGGTGAACTTTCTGTCCACGTACTGTCCAAACATACGAGTAGGACTCGGAATACCAAACCGGAAACTATTCCGACGCGGGACCGATTTAACCGCGTTTTATGTTGGAAGAGTTTCCTAACATTGGTAACTTGTTGGTTAACTTATTGGTGGTGGTGACTACGTTAATTCCCCCCAAATGACAATAGGCCTGTTGCCGTAAAAAATGTAGTCCGATTGTTGAAAAATAAAAGACACGTATTTTTTCATTTGGAAATTAGACCAAAAATGACAAAGATATAGCCCGTTAAAATTACACGTGACGTGAAAGAGTGGGAGCTTTTTCGCCACTGAGTGACGTCAAAAACTCCCACTCCTAAATATTGATGCCTTGTATCTCTGTTATTTTTTGTTTAAATGAAAAAAGAAAAAATACATGTCCAATATATTTTTATGATTTACGATATGGACTAAATATATTGTAATTATTTTGAACCTGGAAACATCCCTATTGTCCGATGCCTATGCCCAGCAGTGGACGTTTGCAGGCAATACTAATCCATTGTTTTTGTATAATATTAAATATACTCGTAAGTCAAACAACTTTTATATTCAAAACGAAGAATGCAGTTTCCTTAAATCCACAAAGGCAAATCTCCATAGAAAGTAGCTACGCTATGTGCCGGGGCCCGGGACCTGTCGGTCATCCGATAAGAAAAGATTTTCCAAAATTCAACCCCTCAGGGGATGGAAAAGCGAGGCAAAGTTTGTATGGGACAACGTGATTCCTGGTCCAATCTACTTTAAACTTTCCATAAACATTCTTGAACAGTTTATGGAAAATGTGATTTGTGTTTATTGAAATCCCCTGACAGGGTCAAATATGGGGTAGAAAGTTATATTGGGCACCCTCAAATGTTTTTGAGTCACCATTTAAAAACGTAAAAATATAAGAGTATTTTTCAGTTCCTATGAGGACGAAATCGCGAGCAAAAGCCAGTAATAGAACTAAATGTAGTAGTGCTATAGAAACACATCCTTTAAATAACCATTTTATCTTTCAGTAAATGTTAATAAACGGGCAAAAATCACAAAGACTAGCGAAAACCAGTTGAATAATAGTCGTTGATATCTAAAAGGACTTTATTCTATCGATAAAGTGCCGGTACAATTGAATCGGGGAGCCATTTCCGCTGTGCGATTGTTTTTCAATTAGGGGTACTCTCTGTATTGATAGATTTTTAGCTTGCTTTTCATGCCATTGAAGACATAATTAATGTAGCCAGTGTCGAGTCATTCAAGAGCCATAATGTTATGTTTCATTAAGACATAGGTATGCATAACGTTAAGATCACCTTTTCACTCCAATGCTACGTCTCCTGTCCATCGTGCATCCTGCCGAATGACAAACGAGTCTCTGGCAACCGCCGAGGGGCGGTATAACCATCATCCCCTTAGCGTTGTCCCGGTTTGTGCCTCTAGGCCCAGGAACCGCTTTGACCATGATCCTAGATTTAGCGAGTCTGGTTACATTGAAGCTACTGCCATCTGGCCTTCGTAACCCTCAGAAAGGGGAACCAGACAAATTTGGATCATGGTTACACATTCAGAATTAAACTGGATGTGCAGGTTTCCTCATTCAGGGGCGGTATAACCATCACGAATATATAGCCTTAGTTTAATACCACTCGCCGATGACGGGGAGCAGCGTCATCGGAGCGATGAGCTGTGCCGTGCGATCGCCAATCCGCAAATTAAACGCTAGAACAGGAACGTTGTTAGGTGGCCATTTAAGGTGAGAGACGGATATTTGCTTTAAAAGTCTAAGTATATCTGATCTATTTCTAAGCCAATTATGATTTAGTTTTTCTGTATATTAGTAGGTATGTATTGTATATATTTACCTAAGTTTACGATATTTATTACGATAAATAAAGTTCTTTGCAATCAGCTTCCAGCAGTGAATTGTCCGAATGACTTAGGGTTCTTCAAGGAATGAGCCTACAAATTTCTCAAGGGCCGGCATCGCTCCTGTAACTCCCCCGATGTTGCAATGTCTATGGGCTGAAGTGATCACTTACCATCAGTTGACCTTCCCTCTCGATTACCCATTCTGAAATCATCAAATATCATCAACCTCTCGAAGTGCACTACTGAACATAAGCCTCTCCAGTTGTTGGGCTTTTTGCTCGATCCTGTGTTTCTCGCATCCAGCATTTACCAGCCATTTTGAAAGAAAAAAGGTTTTTTTTTATTGGCAACACAGGTTACAACAACACTGCGCATAAAATAACATGCAAAATAACATGCAAAATAAAACATAGAAAACAACCCCTTTGCAAACACAGCCATAGATTCAATTAAAATGCATAGCTTGCAAGCTCCAAGGTGATAATTCTATTTCGCCGTCGCGTCAATATGAAATTGCGAAAGATTAATCTATTCTCTTGTATAATGGGTATTCAAAGCGGTTACGAAGAGTTTGACTTGCTAATGGTAAACTGTATCTGTTTGGAGACCGATATGGGGGGAAGGGGGGAGGGGACACGATTGAAACTTGAATACAAAGCAATCAGTGACGTTAACGATTCCCGTCACTGTTCTTGTGAACTATCATGCAATTGTGGGTACATCATTTGTGTTATGTGTATGTATCTATTTGAAGGTGGTGGATGAAAATAGAGTAATAGTTTGTAACTGAACGGATTTAGATTACACGTGGTTAACACGTTAAATAATTCACCTTTTAAGCAGAAAAACAACCAAATCAAAAACAATACGTTCAATAATTCACCTTTTGAGCAGAATACTACTAAATCAAAAACAATTCACCTGTGTGAGAGTTACAATGCCACAGATACACATACAGACAGCCTGAAAAGCATATCAAAGTAATTGCCCCTCTTTTTGCGTGGGGGGTTAAAAATTACAGAATACGGGTAAGGGACTTAAGTTCCAAGGGAGATTTGGAGGGCCATTCCTTCATAAAATGAGGAGAAGAGGCAAAAAAGAAGAGTTTGTAACCCTCAATGGGCGGAACTTATATAGATTGCCATGGACACAAAATAAGAAAACCCTCCATAACACTAAAAGTTTCCTCACAAGCCTATATTCTCAGTCCAACCTACCTTTACAAAAGAAAGCAGAAATTAGGAGAGCCAATCCTTCATTAAATGGGAAGAAAAGGCAAAAAAGAGCAGAGGTAGAACCCCCAATATCAATACCAGCCACTGTACAAGCCTTATATTTTCCGAGCAACCCAGGTAGGCGAAGGTAAAGGTTTCCAAAACAAAGATCACCAATCACATCTCCCTTGATACTCCATTACCCAAAACTTTACTCAATAGAATAAAATTTACCCTTACCAACTATAAATACGGCTATTAGATCCTCAACCTGACCCTATGCCATAATTTAATAACAATTACACAAGTTTTATTCGCCTAATGCTAACTACACATACGGAGCAGTTTTTGCCTCAATAATAAAGTTGTTACCGAAAGCCGTGTTGTAGATAGTAGCTTGAAGCAAAGCGGTAGCGGAAGCGGATAACTAAAATTTAATTTAACGGGACTGAAGAATACATTTACGAGTATTATGTACTTAAATTAAGTTTTAAAGGCTTTTCGTTGCTTTCCATTACGAAAAGCCTTAGATAATATAGTATTATGTTTTCTATGCGACTGATAGTATGTGAGTAAAAGTATTAGGCAGACCAGGTAAACTGCCTTAAAGCCTTATGACAGTCCACAAGATCAAGAATACGCGATTGATTCTGTACGATTTCATCAACTGCACATATTGTACAATATATTGAGTTTCTTCTACATATTTTCTAGCACTTCAAATGCGCATGTTCAAATATACGGAACTAGGTTTCCAACTTTTGTCTAGTGTTGTATAGTCTCGGAAAGGGACATTAGTTTTCAGTAATTGCGAGAGTTCGCATCGGAAGCTTTACAAGAATTCTGAGCGGGGGGGCTCCATGAAGATCGCCGTGAAGATGACAAAATTTTACCAATGATATATATTGTTTTACTGAAGCGGGGCGGAGATGACATGTTATACATTATTCGGGCATTATCATTGGTCAATTTGTATTGGTCTCAGCTGGACTCCGCGCAGCCCCACTTCTGTAGAAACGCGCGCTAAGGTTGCGGTCCAATGAGGCGGAGTGTAGCAGAGCGGAGAATAGTTGTGTCACGATTAACCAATCACATGACTTGAAATCCACATCTGCATGGTATTCAAGCTATGCGATTGGCAATCTTTGCTCCGCCTCAGTGAAGCCCCAGCTTTTAATCTCGCTCTGCCACCCGCTGTCACCCAGACCGCGGCCCGAAAGTTAATCCCAAAAGGGTTGTGATTCGGAGTTCGCGGGAACACGACGCCATCGCCGGGACCGATCTGAATCGCAAATAAGTCGCGTTTGTCGGCTAACTTATAAATGATGAGTGTTTATGTTGCTTCGGGGCTAGTTGTGCAAATATTTTATGCGTACAGTTTGGGTATTTCGTGTCCGGTTGGTTTGGTACTTATGTGTTATGTTGCTGTTTACTTTTTAAAGGAGCAGATGGACAGTCGTGTTTATTATTCAAGTACCTGCAGCCCGCGGCTCTGCTCGCGTGAATATTCTAATATATAAATATTAGCCTTTGTGTTTATTTATTTATTTAATCTTTATTGCACGTAGAAGGTACAAATGGCGGACTTAATGCCGTGTGGCATTCTCTACTAGTCAACCATTGGGCGTGCCAGAAATCTATAATGTGGTGCGGTAATAGGTATTCAAACAACTGCTGTAGTAGTAATGCACAAAGGTACATAATATATTTTAGACAATAATATTACATACATACAAGATTCCCAAAATGTTTAATATGATGTATAAGCTATATTACTATGTTATTGAGCAAATGTGATGCCTGATGGTAAGCATTCGACACCGCCCATGGACACCCGCAACTCTAACCGAGTTTAGGGTCGCTGCCGGCCTTTTAAATATGAATACGCTCGTTTCTTGAAGGCTCCCAAGTCGTGGCTGTTCGGAAAGACTGTCGCAGGAAGTTGGTTCCACAACACCGACATATACCGAATACTTTGGGGTCGCAACAATGTATGTGATGTTGTCTGATATACTCGTACTTATATTCTAATAAAGATGTTTTATGTTAACCGTTGGACCAATCCGTCTCTTCCGTAAGAACAATGAACGAAAGTCTCCAACTCATTACGAAAGGACAGACGCGTGACCCTCGGCGCGTCAGCTACCAGCTGTCAAAGTGACGAAACTGTAACTGTTGAGCCGCGTCATAACAGACCCTCGTTAGTGTCGCGGCCGCGTCATACTTTTATGACGGATCCGACTTATGCCGACTCGTAATTGACCTACTTTATTGTTGGGTATTGTGCGGTGGGTACGTTATTTTGCGATGTCCGTACACGCTTATTGGCATCGGCTGATTAAAACCGGCCAAGTGCGAGTCGGATTCGCGCACGAAACCATTATTTTATTACCATTGACTAAATTTCGTTCGTTTACCTGGTGTTGATTATAATATCGGGCAAAAAGAGGGATAATGTGTATAAGAGTTCCCCCGTTTCTACGCTTTGGGTCCAGAACAATAAAAAATATGTTTGATCTGTTGGGTTAGACCAAAGAGGTAGTAAAACCTATTGAATCTTATCGAACAAAAATAGTGAAATGGCAATAGTGTAGGATTGCCATAATACGAGTACGGGCCCAGTAAGCCAGGACACGCCCCAATTTTTAAGTATGGGATCCGGCGTCGTTTAATAGAAGACTAAACTAGACCTTTTTTTATGTGGGGCATCCCTTCGGACCTTCGGTGTCTGCAACGGGGATGCAGACACCGGTGTGCGGCCAAGTTATCCCGCTAAACCCCATGGTGACCCACCATCGCCGCCGAGCCCAGGGGAGTCTGGATCCTCAGGAAGAGACTCTACCACGGCTCCCCCAGTAAGGCGGTGTGCCGCACAACGGCTCGCCCTCTGTGCGCGTGAGCGCGCACCGGGAGCATGCTCGGTCACAAAGCACGCCCCCTCCCAGTGGACCCCATGTCGGGCGCCGGACGACCCCGTGTCCGACGGCCCAGGTCCCAGCGGCGGAAAAGATGTTCATTCCGCCGCTGACTTCAACGACCGCGACCTTTCTCACACTGTGCCCTCTACTAAATTAGAGGGACACGCGAAGCACGTCGCGGCCACCCACCTACTTGGCTCCACGGCCACTACACAAGGGCCACAGCCCTACAGCCCACAGGATAGGGAGGACGGCAACGAAATATACGTAGACCTGGCCTAAGTACTCGCCATTGCCAGTAATAGCTATATATTTGGTAGTCATTAACAAAATAATCAATTGGACACACGTAAATAGAAACGTTAGCCGACGATGCAACCGACCGACGCCTGTGGGCGGACCCTCGTTAACGTTGCGACGTCATACTTTTGTGACAGGCCTAATTGACGTCCTTTGCTGCTGCACGATTCGTTAGATGTATTTAGCATCATGTATGATTAAATGCGTGACGCTTGGCGAAAATATTCGCACTTTGCTGTTACGTTGAAAAGTGAAACTCATTACAGGGACATGTATTTCACAAATCTTTATCTTTGGTTTAGCCTAAGAATGACGGTTATGTGACGTGAGTAATAAAAGACCTTCCAATCTGTTAATTTATTTTTTATATTATGAGCTTTCAGGATGATCTCCACCTGATTGTAAGCGGTCGTGAGGTCCAAAAGCTAGGTCGACAGGAATATATACGTCTACCTTGAGTTTCATAAAGAAACTCTTTATTATCATTGCTTTTCATAATGCTGTACAGTTGAAACTCAATAATTATAAGATCATCACCCTTTCTATCTTGCTATTCTCTACCCAAAGGTTGTCCAGAAGTGTTCGCTCAGAAGATTGGCCGAATCACAAAACAACTGGAGAGGCTTATGTCCAGCAGTGACCCGCTATACGCTGTCGATATGATTCTCCTTGGAGACTGGTTTCTGCTGTGGCCGAAAATCTGGCGAATTTTGTAACCTTGAAAGACGAAATTCGGTCAAGAGAGATTCCTGACCAAAGCTCGGCCACTAATATGTCACATTTGTAAAGCACGACACGGCGTCCCTCCCATACAATAGGGTGGACGGGCGGCTCGCCCGCAGGCGTGATTAGGCGTCCTTACCGCCATAAATCGCAGTGCGAGGCATCATCGACAGCCTACATGACGTAACGCGCAAATAAAGCCTGCGGATTGATTGACTTACGAATCTAGTGGAGTAGTAAAGTGTATATATTTTTTTTTTGTTATAGTAGCTAAACATAATGGCTTCCCTACGCCTGATGGAAAGCCAAAGAGAAGCCGAAGTCGCTGTGACAACTGGCAATTAACTGGTTAGTTACCTGTCAGTTGCCATTGCCATGCCGGCCCAACCTTAACCCCGACGTTTTTCGAAAAGCTCAACACGTGTGCCCCAACGTTTGTGGCGAAATCGAAATGTTTATATGCTAATTCAAGCCGTGTTAACTTCAACTTATAATCTTTACTGCTTGTAGCTAAGTGACCTTTTGAAAAAATACTGCCCTAATTTCCAAAAACTTCATCCGATATATCAGTATCGCGTCCCTGTCCCATACATCAGACGGCGGGCATCCTCGACGAGATAAGGCCGCGTCCACACCGCAATAAATCGGCCCAAGAGGTAACACCTGTATACATAGTGAATGACTCACGTACAAACATTACCTACCAGTAGGTGTGCTTCAAGCTGTAATCCTCACCTGTAAAATCTCAATGAAAACAAATTTTGACTAATAATAGTAAGAAAATAGTCATTAATGACTATTTATGACTATTTCATGACTATTTTTTGGAACAAACACCAATTCGATAGACTTTGCCGTTTGCTTGCATCAGAGGTGAGGATTACAGCTCGATATTCAAGTCAGAATCCTCACCAAACTATAACTATAGTGCGACAATTTTTTACTTGTGCCATTATTTATGACTATTTCATGGCAATTTTTTGGCATAGTCAAAATTCGTTTTAATTGGATGTTAAAGATTAGGATTACAGCTTGAAGCACACACCAGTAGTCCTTCAGAGCCAGGGCTATGGGATCAAACAAGGACCAAGGATCTAGAAGAGTTGTTGCAACATATATTTTCTATCGTACCCGCGACCACTGTTTTAGAGGCAGCATTTACTGCAACTGAACCAAACTAGCCGTCAAATTTTATTGGAAGCTATAAAAGTTCAAAAAGACTCGCACGTCGATGAAACGTTAATATACTAAACTCTGTTGACACGTACTGGAGTGAGCTATAATGACATTGACAGATTATCGGCGGCGAGTCAATGGGGGCGACACAGCAATTTAGCGGACATACAGCGTAGATGTATGAGGAAAAATGAGCTACTAGCCACTCGTACGTACGGATGTTCCGTTGTCACAGTATTTTTATCACAGAAGGGGGATGGTAGGGAGCGGCATATCATCTTTTCGCTCTTTTTTTAAGAGGGAATGCATTATGCACCTTCATGCCGTCTCTGGGAGGAGGCGGCATGGTGTGTGGGACTCACACCTCCCAAAAGGGAGGGCATACCCACTAAACCCCCCTGTGTCGCCAGTGGGCAGCAAGTTGCAGGGACACGGGTAGCGCCGAAGCATACGGCCATATCCCTGCCTACCCTGGCCAGCCGCAGATGATAAACGGCCGGTAATAATACACGCACTTTCGGTTAACGACTGACATTTTATTTTTTTTTATTTTTGACACATCCATTACATTACATCAATAGATGGCACCACTTGTATTGCAGAAACAATTTGGTATATAATTATAACACCCCTACTTAACAAAATGTTTCTAAAAAAGGTATCTCAAGTAACAATTAACAAACTTAAATTTTAATTAGGAACAAGACCTATCATTCTTAAAAATTTATAATGCTTTGCTGATAATAAACCTTTAGTTAAGAGATCAGCAGGCATATCTAGTGTTGACACATATATCACATGAATTACATTATCCTTTATAGCATCTTTAATATAATGATAGCGCACATCAATATGCTTAGTTCTATTTAGAGACTGGTGGTTCAAAGATAATTTTAATGCACTCTGGTTATCACAATGCAACTTAACAATGCTTAATTTGCCTGTAATTTCATATATCAAATTTCTCAAATATGTGGCTTCCCTGGCTGCCTCAGATAATGCTACATACTCAGCCTCGATGCTAGATAATGATACAGTTTTTTGTTTCCTGCTTTGCCATGTTATAACAGAACCTGCCATAGTAAAGCAGAAACCAGTGTAGGATTTCCTGTCCAAAACATCATTTGCCCAATCGGCATCTACAAAACCTTCCAATTCTATATTACTATCTTTGCTATATTTCAAACAATAATGTTTAGTTTTCTGTAAATATTTTAACACTCTCTTAGCTTGATTAAAATGAGTTTCGTTATAGCAATTATTAAATTGACTTAGGTAACTAATGGAATAAGCTATATCAGGCCTAGACAAAACAGCTAAATACATTAGACTTCCTATTAGTCTTTGATACGGAACATCTGTCAAACAATTTTCAATCTTTTCAAGATTCAACTTACATTCTATAGGAGTATCAATAGGTCTGCAATTTAACATTCCAAATTTATGTAACAACTGTTCTATATATTGTTCTTGATCTAATGTTACAGTATTTAATTCTCTATCTACATGCACTCTCATGCCTAAATAGCGTTTTACACAACCCAAATCTTTTATCTTAAATTCTGAGCTTAAAACAGTTTTTAAATTATCAGTTGCCTCTCTACAGTTTGAAAAAATCAGAAAATCATCTACATAAACAGCTACAATGATTTTAACATTCTCATAAATTTTTGTAAACACACATGGTTCATTGTTACTTATTTTAAAACCCAATTTACATAAACAATCTTTAACTCTCTTATACCACATTAAGGATGATTGTTTAAGCCCATATATTGCTTTCTTAAGTTTTAAAACCTTACCTTTATCTGTACATTCAAAACCTAAAGGAAGATACATACAAATATTCTCATTCAAGTGTCCATTTAGAAAAGCAGTAATTACATCGAGATGAGTAATGTCCATATTCCACTGTGTACTAAGAGCAAATAACATTCTTAGAGTTGAATGTTTTACTACTGGAGCAAATGTGTCCACATAATCAATACCGCTTCGCTGTGAAAATCCTTTGGCCACAAGCCGTGCCCTATATCTCACTTTATCATTCACATCATATTTTTTATTAAATACCCACTTACACTGCACTATGGAGGTCTCACTTGGTATATCAATGAGCTCCCAAGCATCATTGTACTCAAATGACTGCAACTCTTCACGCATGGCCAGCTTCCATTGATCTGCTTCCGGACCATTCAGCGCTTCTAAAGGATCAATCTCCTCTGCACCTGGTAAGTTGTTTGATGTACATATGTTTGAATAACCAAAACGGTTGGGTGGTCTCCTCTGTCTCTTTTCTCGGACGATTTCACCAACTCCAAGACTTTGAAGCTCACCCGATGAAATGTCAGTTGATGTGATGGAATCAGTTGAAGTATCCTCGTGAGTTTCATCTGGATCAAGATAGGCAGATGAATCAGAACTTGGACTAGACGGAGATTCATGTATGTTGGTATCCCCCACTGAATCTCTGTTCTCTATACTAGATTCTTGCACGATATGTGGTGTCTCATTCTCTTCTCTTTGTGTTAAGTTCTGTTCATCATTCTGTATCCATATAGCATTTTCTTCTGGCCTCTCAATTCCATGCTTTCCTTCCATCACTATTATGTCTCTTTTTTCAGTGACGACATTTTTCTTCGGATCATAGACTCGATATCCCTTTACAGTATCAGAGTATCCAACCAATATAAATTGTTCGGCTTTCCTATCCCACTTCAATCTTTGTTCTTTAGGAACATGAACCATCACGGGACTTCCGAATAGACGTACATGGCTTAAGTCAGGCTTCCTTTGGTACCACACCTCATAAGGTGTTTTGTTTACTAAACTAGATGTAACACATCTGTTTTTTAAGTAAACAGCCGTATGAACAGCTTCTGCCCAAAATTTCTTTTCTAGTTTTGCCTCAAAAAGCAAACATCTGGCTTTTTCCACAACAGTTCGGTTGGCTCTCTCGCTGACACCATTCTGCTCAGGGGTATATGCAGTAGTCCTTTGATGAATTATACCTTCACTTGCCAAAAAATTGTCCATCACACCATTGCAAAATTCACCTCCGTTGTCAGTTCGAAGGATCTTAATTTTCCTATTTTGTTGGTTCTCAACCATAGCTTTAAATTCCTTAAACCTCTGGAAAACTTCATTTTTGTGTTTCAGAAAATAAATGAATGTCATTTTACTGTAGTCATCCACAAGAAGTAAGAAGAATCGCGAACCGCCAATTGACTTTGTCTCCATGGGCCCACACACGTCTGCATGGATTAGTTGCAGTGTCTCCGAGGTGGTGTTTTCACTTCGTAAGAATGGCAGCCTTGTTTGTTTGCCCTCACAACATGTTATACAATTCTCCTTCTTATTGTCACTAGGAGAAGAAAAATTCACTCCGTTTACAATGCCATTTCTCATTTTATTTAAATCGCCACTATTGATGTGTGCTAGGCGCTTGTGCCATAATTCTGCACTTGCCAACGCTGGTGCTGCTAACATACAATCTGTTGTTTTTAAATTCAACTTGTAAACACCATTTATCAAATATGCTGTGGCTACTATATCATTCTTCATATTTCGAATGTAGCAAATAGTACTTTCAAACACAACTTTGTTGCCGTTTCTTATCAGCTCACTCACGGACAACAGGTTTGTTGACAATTTCGGAATACACAACACATTCTTAACAGTAATCTCGTAGTTGCGATCTGAAGTTATTTTCACGTCCCCGGAACACTTTACGGGTACCTTTGTACTATCGGCCACCGTAATTTCCGACATATCTGGCGAAAAATTAGTATTTTCTAACCAATTTTCATTCGATGTCATATGGGCGCTTGCGCCGGAGTCAATATACCACTCGCTTTTATTATACTGTCCACTTAAGAATACCACACTAAACGCATTCGTTTGTTTGTTCTTCTGCAATAGCGGACATTGATTTCTAAAGTGCCCGATTTCTTTGCATTTGTAACACACAATCACTTTTTTCGACTGCATTTTAGACGCCATAGACATTTGTTGTTGATGACCGCCATTTTTATTTGTAGTGCTGTGCCGCGTCTTCGAGTACGGTCTATTTGCAGCGAATGCAGCGCCACTGGTGTCCAAATTTAAGGAAACTTCCAAATCGATCAATTTCGATTTTATAGAATCTGTGGTAATCTGTATTCCGGAATGTTCTATAGCCATGATCATTGGAGAATACTTTTCTGGCAAACCTGCTAATAATAGTGAACCTATCCATTCATCTGTAATGGCGAACCCGGTACCTTTCAATCTTTGTGCTGTCTCGACAACTTGCGTTACATAATTAGTCATAGAATCACAGTTTTCTTGCCTGATTGAAATTAAATGTCTCAGCAAAGAGATTTTTCTTGAAAAACCGGAGTCGTCAAACATGTTTTTCAGCTTTGTCCACAGCTCAAACGAGGTTTTCGTTTCCTTAATATGAACATACAGCCCCGAATCAATAGTCAGTATTAACTTTGCCTTAGTTCTTTCGTCGTCTGCAGTCTTTGTTTCTGCGCCGGGCATAGGATTCTTGATGTACTGGATCATACCCTCTAGCACTAACAAATTTTCTGCCGCGAAACTCCACTCATCATAATTGTCCCTCCCCTTCAGCTTGGGAACACTTTGTATATAGTTCAAAGCCATTATCTACACAAAAGTTCAGCGTTTTTCTTAAACTGCAATACGAATTACTTAAGAAAATCAGGACATTAGCCCATAACCTAATAATACACGCACTTTCGGTTAACGACTGACATTTTATTTTTTTTTTATTTTTGACACATCCATTACATTACATCAATAGATGGCACCACTTGTATTGCAGAAACAATTTGGTATATAATTATAACAGCCGGCACTCCTGGTCCGGGGAGGGCAAATACCCCTGCCCCCGGATCCGGGGAGCAATAGAGTGCTCCCCGGGCGGACCTCGTGCAATCATCTTTTCGCCCTAAGCAGCCCGTGGTGCATCCTGACGAATAACAAACGAGGCGCTGCCAACCGAACGGTGGCGGTATAACCATCACAGTTGAAGGCGTAGCTATGTACCACAGACCGATGACGGGCAGCAGCGTTACCCGCCTGTCTGCCGTGGTGATTGGTATGGGTACATCCTCCAGATGTTTGCCCTAAGTGGAGAACAACTGGAAAGGACTTATCTCCAGCAGTGGACTGCAATAGGCTGATGATGATAACTTCACACGAACTCTCTCGACGCTCTCTCGTCTCTCACTACTTTTCGGTATGCACAACTTCTATAAAGAAACAGACATTAGGATCCGTTTGGGCTGAGCTTTAATTTTGCTTTGCTTATGTCCAGCGGTGGATGCGATAAGCTTTTAACGTCGCACAACATGATAGCATCGCGTCACCTGATGAAAAGCGAAATAAAGGAATTTTTTTATTTACATAATAAGGTGGACTGATATAGGCTGATGATGATGATACTAGAACCTAGAACCGAGCACTAATATTCGAACACTAATATTCTAAAGCAAACAATACAAGCATTCCATAACAGTTTGCACGAACGGAATTTCCACGTTGCTTTATTAAATTTCGATATTAAAGTGAAATTTCCATTTCTATAGGGTTTGCCTTAATCCGGACGCTAGTGTCGACGTGGCGTCACGGCTGACGTCATAAAGCATACCTCGGGCCCGACGATTGATGCGGGTGTGGACGGTTCTAATCTCATTGAGACCCAGGCTTTAGCCGCTATCTGCCGAATAAATATCGGTTAAACGTGTCTCCCCTGTTATGGTACAGGGCAGTATCAAAATTACATTAACGGTATATCCCGTATATTAACATGATAGTGTCAGTAAGAAGTTTCAATATGAATTCGTAGCCGTAAACGAGCCGTGAATATTAGGATGAGCCGTGAACGTAGATGCAGTATTATATAGATATTATATGGATCGAGAGTTCATTTGGTAGTGAGTGACCTCTGCCCTCTGCGCCAAGGGTCTTGGGTTCGATTCCCGCACAGTACAAACATTTGTGTTCATGAACATGTCTGTTTGTTTTAGTCTGGGTGTTTACTATGTATAATATGTAAGTATTTATTAAATAATAATAAATTATAGTAAAATGTTTATTTGAAATACCCGAAGCGAAGCGAGGTCTGGTCGTTTGTATCAGATTAATAAGCAGTCGATGAAGAATTGTAACAGACGCCAGATGGGTTAATTACAAAGATGTTAACTGCACTAAATAATAACCCAAGAAATGCCGGTGTGCTACACAGCTCTGTCTAGCAAACGGAGCCGAAGCTTAATACTATGGGTACTAGACAACTGATACATTACTTACTAAGATACATTTTTTTTTGTAAATAAATACATATTATACATAGAAAACACTAGACCAGACTAAGATCGTATTTCCCGCAGATACTCGTAGAAACGTTTATTGCAATTCACATCAAGGAAAATGAAATTGTGCATTTCAATCGGTCGGAACGGGCTGACGCACGCTCGATGGTAATATGATTTGATCCAGGAGATGATAAACCAACGGGAATAAATTGGGATGTTTACAAAGTTGATAATGTTACGCAAACGTTGTTAGACAGTTTCTGGAAATCCTATAAATAAAGTTTTGATTGAAATTAGATTGCGACTGGCTCGATGGCTCATTTGCTAGTGACCTTTGCCTTCTGAGCCAAAGGTCGTTTGTTCGATTCCCGCACAGTACAAACATTGTTCATTAACGTGTCTGTTTGTATTGGTTGAGTGTTTCCAATGTATAATACGTATTTATTTACAATAAAAGCATATAAGTAAGTTTAACAGTTGTCTAGTACCCATGATACAAGCTACGGGTTAGTTTGGGGCTAAATGGCAATGTTTGGCCCAGTGTGGCATCATCATCATCATCAGCCTATTGCAGTCTACTGCTGGACATAGGCCTCTCCAGTTGTTCGCCACCTAGGGCAAACTTCTGGAGGATATACCCATAATCGCCACGGCTGGGCAGGCGGGTTGGCGATCGCAGGGCGTAGCTTCTTGCTCCGGTGACGCTGCTGCCCGTCATCGGCCTGTGGTATTTAGCTACGCCTTCTATCGTGATGGTTTTACCGCCACCAGTCGGTTTGCCAGAGCCTCGTTTGTTGTTCGGCAGGATGCACCACGGGCAGGTGAGGATGGCTTGGAGCGAAAAGGTGATAGGTCGCTCCCTTACATCCCTAGAGCCCACATCCCAGTGTGGCATGTCTTGGGTTATTTATTTTGTATATGCCCAACTTTAATCTTATTACCTCTTGACGTAATCACGGCTACGTTAAGTTTAGACATGTCCACAGGTGTTCAAAGCTGGATTGGTCTGACCTTTGCATGTTAGCATGTTGTAAAGTAGAGCTAGGAAGCCCCGCCAGACAGACAATCCAATTGCCCTATATACATATTTAAAATGACTTTAAATAGAAAACGAGATTACTCGAACGTTCCCTTTCGAAGTAGCCTCTTAATTCAATAACTGACAAAGAAATGAAAAAATGTTTATTTACCATCAAAATGTATATTGTTACATTCTAACCTCAAGTATTTTGTATTTTTTATTATTATACGAAATATATATGTAGGTATGTGCATTACTTATATATAGGTGGATATATTTTAGCAGTTGTTAGAAAGCCTATTACCGCACCACTTTATAGATTTCTGGCTCGCCCAATGGTTGACTGGTAGAGAATGCCACACGGCATTAAGTCCGCCATTTGTACTTTCCTTGTGCAATAAAGATTAAATTAATAAATAAAATGTTACAATTGCCAATTTAGTGATTGAGACCCCCTATTAAGTATGCGCAGATACTTGTGTCAGGAGGTCCCGCTCTTCCTTTAACTAGGTTGGTATTTTGTTTTGATGTAAACATTGCGATTACAAATTATTATAACTGTGTGCGGGTTACGTTTTTGTTATTCATCGGCAGGTCGCAGTCCACTGCTGGACAAAGCCACTGGCCACTCTATTATTCGCCACTTTGCTCGATCCTCTTTTGCCTCCAGTTATTTCAGCTATCTTGCGCAAATTTTCACGCCATTTTTACCCCTGTGAAATTGTACAATGATTTATATAAGAGGGGGGTTTGTGAGAAATACCCCTAGAACTCGTGTGTGTTGTTAAAATTACCTATATTTAATTTCTGTTTAAATATAAAAAAAAGATTGTCAGACATTGAGTATAATCAGGGCCGTCTCTACCAGGGGGCGCCTGCCGGGCGCTGCCGGGGCGGCGCGGCGCAGGGCCCCGGGGGACTCAGCCACGACACGAGGGCGCAGGTTGAGTCCGGCACCCCGGCGCCGAATATACTTAAGACGGCCCTGATTATAACCACCTCCCCCATTTTATTTTGCTATTTTTATGAACGCCGAAACAGCCCTTTTCGGTCCAATGGACGTGTTAATACATGTAATTACATGTTAATCTTAGTTTGTGTTTTTTAGTATCAATGTGCGTTTATTTCTTACTAGCAGTGCTCGCGACTTCGTACGCGTGGAATAGTTATTTTTTCCCCGTTTTTTTTTTACATTTTCCATTATTTCTTCGCTCATAATAGTTGCAGCGTGATGTTATATAGCCTATAGCCTTCCTCGATAAATGGTCTATTCAACACAAAAAGAATTTTTCAATTCGGACCAGTAGTTCCTGAGATTAGCGCGTTCAAACAAACAAACAAACAAACAAACAAACTCTTCAGCTTTATAATATTAGTTAAGATTATTTACTAAAAGATTGTCTGGAAGGTATCACTCATAACATCACCGCCTGGATTGAACAACAATTGTAACTTTGTCTAGTTCGTTCTACTTTTGGTACCTGTGCAATAACAAGCATCTACCTATCCACCAACTGCTTTAAATAAAACAAAGAGTATTCAAAAGAATAGTTCAAATTGAACAACTGCTATTATAACATTAATTCCCGCGTAAACCAAGGAAACCTTTTCCACTCTAACGAGAATCTTCTATACATAAATGAATGGCTAAGAAGATTGCGATACCAGATGCTTCCCAACTATTCCGTTCAAATCCAATCCCATTAACAATTTTCTACACAATCGCAAGGGAACAAAGAGACCAGCTTTACAATTACTCGTTCGTTAAGAAAAGCCAATACTTTGTAAAACATCGCTAAGGCTGTACCGCCATTTTTAAGGTTCCTTGTCTTGAAAGAGAAGAATTAAATACTCCTAAGACATGCCACGCTGGGCCACACATCGCCATCTAGCCCCAAAATAAGCCGAAGCTTGTACGAGTACTATGGGTACTAGACAACTGATAAACTTACTTAGATACTTTTTTTGAACAAAAATACATATTATATATAGTAAAAACCCAGACCAATACATGTTCATGAACACAAATGTTTGTACTGTGCGGGAATCGAACAGGACGCACCACGGCCAGGTGAGGTTGGCTTGGAAGGAAATGATGATAGGCCGCTCCCTTACATCAGTTGCCACCGTTAGGCGGTCTTATCACTTCAAACGATCACTTCCAGACAGCCTTTGGGTAGAGATATCTTACCAAAAGAAGGGGCAGTCGCCGGGCGGGCAAAAAAAAACAAATTAGTACGGAACCTCCACACGCAACGCAGATTCGCACTTGAACAGTTCTCCGCGATAAGACTGCATTCATTTTCACACAATGAATGTCGGGAGCAAAGCCTTGAGCTGTGAACTACAAAGGGGAAATAAAAAAACACGTTTTCCTGTTGTTTAAAACGTGTCCCGGAAAATTGTGAAGTCTTTTTTTTATTTGGGGGAGTTTTTGATTTATGACGCACAGTCCTCAATGGCTGGATTCCTCTATTGTTTAAACTGTTGCCCGGTTTCAGGCTTCGTTTCATCTTTTTATGAATTTACCGGTGATAGGGTGACAAGAGAGGTAGGGCATAGCGAAACTTCGCTCGAATTGAGCTGCCCGTCCGGGGAAGGATCTCCACCCTATAGAATACCGCAGCCAAATGACCTCCGGGTCGTGTTCCTGCCGGTGAATAGGGTTTCCGGAGCTCGTGGGGGGTTGGGGTTGGGCCGGCATGGCGGCGGCAACTGACAGGTAACTGACCAGTTGCTTGCCCGTTGTCACAGCGACTTGGGCTTCTCTTTCGCTTTCCATCAAGCGTAGGGAAGCCATTATGTCGGCTACTATAAAAAAAAACTTATTTACACGGCTAATTTGTTTAGACGAAGTATACCTACTACTATGTAGAAGACCAGTTGTTCGCCACTTAGTGCACACATCTGGAGAATATACCCATAATCGTTTTGTGGTATTTACCTACGCCTTCAATTGTGATAGTTATACCGCCACCAGTCGGTTGCCAGCGCCTCGTTTGTTATTCGGCAGGATGTACCACGGGCAGATGAGATTGGCTAAAAGCTGCGATCACAAATACATGTGTGTATTTATGATCGCAGGCTAAAAGCGAAAAGATGACAGGCCGCTCCCTTATATCCCTTGTTTTCCACTGTTTTATTATAAATATAATGTATTAATGTGGTAATTTTCGCTGGATTATCTAACTTCAAGCACGGACTCAATAAAAGTTCTCGAGTCCGTCTACGGACTTATCTTCATACATCATTATTAGCGTCATTAATTCAACAGTTTAATGTTCCTGCCTCGGTGAGGATAAATCTCCCGGGACATTTCCGATAAAGTTCAGGAACCGCCCTGTCATTTATTTTTCGTATCCTGTACGTACAGTGCAGTAAGCTGTATCAGAAATATTCCAAAATGGACTTTATTACATTGACTTAAGTGTCGAATATATTTTTGCTGTCACTTGTATTTCCTGTGTGAAAACTAACTTGTTTAATTAATTAACTTCATCTTTTGTAACTGGAACTATTTTATCGATACAGATCCTTCATGATAGCAGATTGAATTTTAAGAGAGGTATGGCTCTACGCTTGATTTACTTGACTTCGCTCGCCCCCCGTCCGGGGAATGACCTCCACCCTATAGAATACTGCAGCCAAATGACCTCCGGGTAGTGTTCCTGCCGGTGAGTAGGGTTTCCGGAGCTCGTGGGTGTTAGCGTTGGGCCGGCATGGCGGCGGCAACTGACAGGTAACTGTCTAATTACTTGCCTGTTGTCACAGCGACTTGGGCTTCTCTTTCGCTTTCCATCAGGCGTAGGGAAGCTATCATGTCAAGCTACTATAAAATAAAAATATGGTGACAGTTAAATAAACAATGTCCCTCATTCTTCTGAAAACTTAACACAAGTGCTTAAGCTTCTTACTTTGGGATCGAAGCAATATTACCTATGTGGTGTTGTCAGATATTTATTTATATTTATTCATTTCTGCATCGTCATTCCACTCCAAAAGCTGTATCGCAGTTATGAAAATTCTAGCATTGCTTTACGTGGTTCAAAAATCGAGCCGAACCGTCGAAGTGGTTCGGGAAATATCTGCATATTGGAAATATCTCGGAGACATTTTGTAGTTTGATGCTCAATAATATACGAGTCGGTTCCAATATTTTACGGTTTCGAAATCGTTGGTGCTGCGTTGAATGTGCTGTGTGTATAAGGCTTATAGAGATATTCGAGTTCTTTCGTTCGGCGTATGTGAAATCTGAAATGGGAAATTTTCGTTCAAATATTGACCATTTTTTTCCAGTAGCGCGTTAATACTGGGGT